>OY755215.1:25761803-26361803 GCA_963576765.1 Draba incana
ATGCAAAAGCTGAAAGAATTGACGAGGTAAGGACTTGGTAAAGATGTATGCCGAGAGTTGGTGTGTAGACCATGTATATGATGAATTTCAGGAACACCAAGAGCCACTTTCTCACGAACATGAGTAATAGTCAAACTTCTATGTGTTCTGAACGACCCGTGCAAGACTGGGTTAGGTGAACTGCTGAGAGATTATCGCAACGTAGCAGCGCCGACATAGAGTGAGGAATGCCAATGTCTCGGAGAACAGCTGAGATCCAAGTTAGTTCAGAGGCAGTAGTAGCTAGTGCTCTGTATTCGGCCTCTGTAAAGGATCGCGAGACTGTTGGTTGGCTTTTCGCAGACCATGAGATAATATTTGAACCAAGAAGAGCACAAAAACCTGTCGTCGATCGCCGTGTATCCTAACAGCCTGACCAATCACTATCACTATACGAGAACAAACTTAAGTCATTATTCTTGTAGAAGTGAAGGCCCATTGTTGAAGTTCCTCGAAGATATCTTAGAATTCGCATCAACAAATCCAAAATCTGATTCAGTTGGAGAATGCATTCGTTGACAGATGAAATTAACAACATATTATATATTGGGACTAGTAATGGTGAGATATTGAAGTTTCCCCCGCAAACTCCGAAAATAACTTGGTTCAGAGAACAAATGTGTGTCTTTAAAGACATGATCAAGACGCAGAGGTAGAGGTGTATGCATCAGATTACAATTAGACATATTTGTATGATGGAGGATCTCCTCGATGTACTTGTTCTGACTAAGAAACAACCTTTGAGAATGACCTTGTACCTGAATTCCCAAGAAGTAATGAAGAGTTCCCAAATCATTCATTGCAAATTTGCAGCCAAGCTCAAAAATTAGTGATTTGAAGATAGTCAGATTCGATCTAGTAAGCAGGATATCATCAACGTAGAGCAACAATACCAATGTGTCACCATTGTGATGGTAAACAAATAAGGAAGGATCAGCTTTACTGCAAACGAACCCAAATTCGAGAAGAAAATGGTTAAATTTGTCGAACCATGCTTGCAAAGCTTATTTTAATCCGTAGATAGCTTTTTTCAGGGAAGAAACATGATTTGGGACCGTAAAATCTTCGAAACCAGGTGGTTGAACCATAAAGACTGGTTCTTGAAATTCTCCGTGAAGGAACGCGTTCTTTACATCTAATTGAGTACTCCAACTCTTTGATGCGCTACAGCAAGAACAATTCGTATTGTTGATGTTCGGACCACATGGCTATAAGTTTCAATGAAATCCACGCTTTCTTCTTGACTGAATCCTTTTGTGACAAGCCTTGCTTTGAGTTTATTAAGCGACCCGTCTGCGTTAAGCTTGATTGTGAATATCCAACGACATCCCAATATATTCATATTAGTTGTTGCAAGTGTTAAAGACCATGTATCATTCTGATATATAGAATCCAATTCTTCAATCATAGCCTGACGCCATCCCGGATGTGATAATGCTTCTTCAATAGTTTTTTTTACTAGCAACAAGAGCATACTTGGGATATTTTTTTTGAATCCCAGCCTTAAACCTTGTTGTCATCGGGTGTCGTTGC
Source organism: Draba incana (assembly GCA_963576765.1). Taxonomy (NCBI): domain Eukaryota; kingdom Viridiplantae; phylum Streptophyta; class Magnoliopsida; order Brassicales; family Brassicaceae; genus Draba; species Draba incana. The sequence continues at coordinate 25,763,376 of OY755215.1, forward strand.
TGATCCGAGTATCCTGATTCTACTTCAGGGATTCCTGTAGCATTTGAGTCTATCTCTACACTTGGGAGATAAGTGTTCTCTGATACAGGAGAAGGTCCTGATTCCATTACTTCAGGGATTCCTGTACCAGTGATTCCATTACTTCAGGGATTCCTGTACCAGTGATTCCATCTCTGCACTTGGAACATATTCATCATGTTGTAAGTAAGTGATGTCGGATTCTGATATCGGATCAAGAATTACATGTGCAGATGAAACATGTAACTCTTGAGGATACTCCGATACTTGTGGCGGTGATGTCACAAGATTATGAGGAATTGGAGCTTGACTCTCGGCCGACTACCAAAAGTGAAGCAAACCGGTTTTGTGTGGAGTAGCTAAGTGTTTATATTTGTTTGTGAAGGGGAAACATTGTTCATCAAAGATGACATGTCGACAAGCATAAACTCATCCTATTGGTGGGTACAAACATCGATAGCCTTTGTATTGAGCATGATAACCCAAGAAGACACACTAAAGTGACCGTGGATTGAACTTGTGTTGAGTGAACGGTCTGAGACATGGATAACATGTTGAACAAAACACTCGGAGGAAAGAGTACTTTGGTTTCTTCTGAAAGAGCAACTCGTGTGGACTTCTCTGCTTCAAGGCAGTTGATGGTAGCAGATTGGTGATGAAGTTCGCGGAGTAGATAGCTTCGACCCAAAATTTTAAAGGAGTTTTGCTTTGAAACAAAATCGACAAGCCAAGCTCTATGAGATGCCTATGCTTTCGTTGTGCAAGTCCGTTTTGTTGTGGCGTTGATGGACAAGACAACAAATGTACAATTCCATGATTTCTGAAATTTGTACTCATAAATTCACCACCACCATCACTTTGGAACACCTTTATACTTGTGTTAAAAAATTTCTCCACTTGTTTTTGAAACGCAATGAACACACCAAAGAAATCGGACTTTAACTTAAGAGGGAACATCCATGAATAACGTGAGAAATTATCCATAAAACAACATAATATTTAAACCCTTGAACAGATACAACCGGAGATGGACCCCAAAGGTCACAATGTATTCGATTAAGGGGTTCCATAACACTAGAATCAGAAGAGATAAACGGAAGTTGAGAGCTCTTTCCCATTTGGCAAGGCTCACAAATGAGAGAAGAACTGATCTTATTAATAGATATGGCCTTGCTTGCTTTGAGAAGTTGCAGAACCTGGAAATTTGCGTGACCGAGACGTTGATGCCAGATCATGTCACTAGCAGCGGATAGTCGATTCGAATATAAGACCACAAATTCTGGATTCTGCAACACATTAAGACCTTCACGACGTGGTCCCTTTGTCACCACCTTTTGAGTTTTGAGATCAATAATGTATACAACATTAGCATCAAAGAAGACCCCACAAGGATAATCCTCACATATTTTTGACACTGACAATAGATATTTCTGCATAGAGGGACAAATGAGAACGTCATAGAGAGGAATGTTACCTGTTGAAACAACCAACGTTTTTTTTTTTTTAATTAACCCGGATTTAATATTCCCATAAATACTAATCCTCAATAGCTAATTCAACAATAACTAAGTTCAGCGGAAAACAACATCGCAATTAAACCATTTAAATCCAACAAAACAATTTAATCTCAATAACCAAACAAACACAAATTTAATTCCAATTCAGATACTCTAGCAACTTAACATCATGTTTTACTAGAACCAACAACAACAATAAACCCTAATCATCCTCTCCCTACTGCCTCGATTCCGCGATCACATTTTTCCTTTACCTGCAACACATGGGAATAAGAGTTGCGTAAGTATTTCATAAATACTTAGTGAGTTGGTCATCCCGCCTACTGGCGTAACAAGCAGACTCAGGTAAACTATCAATATTACATTATTCATTACACAACAGAAACAGATAACAACAAGACATTTCAGACAAAAACACAGAACAAAAACACGGAACGACTTAGCAAATCTAGTGTCGATCGACATGATAAAAATGCTCGTGGCGCGCAACACGCCTCACTGCAGTTCCAGAATCGAGTTCCTCCTCACTCGACTCGATTCCGGGCTACACAAGTCGCAAACCTGCATGAAACTCAACATATACAAGCCACAGAAACCCAGCAATACACAATTCACACAAAATCATTCACAAAAACACCAAATTCAACCTTCATTGCCTAGAAACCACGGTCACAACTCACCTTAGCCTAGAACCAAAGGAAAACGAAATTGAGACACGAAGAACACCCGAATCCGACCCTCCACGACCCAATCCTCTCTGTTCAACACGAGCTCCACGAAGAACACGACGAGAAGGCGATTCTAACGCCCCAAAAATTGCACAACACTCCCCTTATAAACTTCTAACCTTAAACACCCAAAAATCCTTCAATTTCCTCCCAAAATCTCTCTTTTTCTCCTCTGCCCGCCGCCAAGGAGAGAAGACCCACACTTATAGATGTTAACCCTAGGTTAACACCACTAAACCGGCCCAAAATCGCGACTAAAACTTAATTTCCCGGTTCTGCATGTCTCCGTGTCGATCGACACAATCAAAATTAGTTGTGTCGATCGACACACTCTATGTGTCGCTCGACACGACCAAAAATCCAATTTCTGGCTCGTGAAAACCATCATGTTGATTGACACACACCATACGTCGCTCGACACAAACACCAAAAGAACACTTCTTGGTTTGTGGATGTTACACCTGTAGTAGTGGTGAGCGTAGTGGAACCAACGTGAGTAATATGAAGATGATTGCCATCAGCGACTGATATATCATGGTTTTTACCGGTTTTTATACCATGATATATGTCAGTTTTATAGATTCTTTTTGTGTTTCTAGTGTTTGGTGTTTAATATTAGGTACAAGGACGTTTTGGACTCAGTTGGTGTTTACTGTAGGCATGACCACGGTTACGGTTACTACGGTTAAGGTTAATTAACCACCGGTTACGGTTAAAATATACGGTTATTTTAACCTTAACCATTTAGTATACGGTTAAAACGGTTACGGTTAGATACGGTTACAGTTAGTACGGTTAAGGTTAGAAACGGTTACGGCTACTTAATAATAATAATACGGTTAATATTATAATCTGAGAAAAATAATTATTGGTCTTGAGAATATTAATTAACAAATGATTCATAAAAATATAGAAATAACAACTACATAATATATATTTAAATTTCCTAGCAAAATGTATGTAAATCTAATGAATGATAAAAAAAAAAAGAATTATACATAATTAAGTATTAATCTATTATATTTTTTAAAAACGGTTACGGTTATAAATTTACGGTTTAACCGGCGGTTAACCGACGGTTTTGAGACGGTAACGGTTAATATACGGTTACGGTTAGTAAATTTTTTAACCTTAATTAATCAACGGTTAACGGTTAAAGATTTTAACCATTTATACGGTTACGGTTGGTTACGGTTGAAACACGAAACGGTTACGGTTATAAATACGGTTACGGTTAAGTTTTGGTCATGCCTAGTTTACTGGAGCAATTTGGGGCAGAATGGAACAAGCTGTCAAAGTCGCAAGTTCATAGTGAAAATCTGAAGACTGTGTCGAGCGACGCACTTGTCGTGTCGCTCGACACGACCAATTTTGGACAGACCAGGTTACCAGATTTGGAAGATTTCCGTTTTCGCGCCAGAAAGCCGAGATGTTTGCAATTGGGCCCATGCCGACTTTTGTACCTATAAATACTTATTTTAAACAATTTTTTAAGCTAATGCTTTATTTTAATTAGAGATTTTTATACTAGAAATTTATTATTCATGTCTATGTCTGAGTAATTCTCTAGTTAGGTTTTAGGGTTTTTCAAAGGTTTAATGAAGAGTTGTAGAGTTTAATTACTATTTGGATTTGCATCATATTTATTTATATTCTTCACCTTGATTGCATTAACTCTGATTTAGCGCTGAATTGGATATCTTAGGTTGTTTAATAGATGAGACATCATTATTGAATTACCTGAACTGAATCATAGGCGAGCAAAGATTCGATTCGCAACGACAGTTGGCTTTGGATCTTTGTGAACAATCAAATATGAATTTAATGCTTATTTAGATCAATTTGATTTCGCAACGATAGTTGGTTTTCTAGGGTTTAAATATAGATAATATTCGCAACGACAGTTGGTTTGTTTTACATTAGTTTCGAGTTCTAGAATTGCACTTCATCAATCCCAATAGTAACTTTAATCTGCAACTTGGATTTATTCCTGCGAATTCCCTAAAGCTTAGCGTTTCTCTTTATTGAATTTAAATCACTTGCAATCATTTTGTTTTCTATTTCTGCAATTTATATTACAACTTTATTCTGCTTAGTTTAATCTGAAAGTTTAAATCTATTGTGCAATCTGATTCCTTGTGGATTCGATACCCTAAGTACTACAGTGATCTCTTAATTTGAGAGAGTAGTTCAAAGGCAAATTTGAGCATATCAGCGACCATTACTGTCTCAGAACAGTTATATGTTGTCACATTCTTTAGTGGGGTAGTTGTGGAGGTAATGTGTGCTGAGGCACCAGAGTCTGGGAACCATTCTCGACCAGTATCATCGGATACTCGAAGAGACGCAAGTGCTTAAGGCACATCATCACTCTGATAAGGTTTGTCCAAACGATCCCAACACTTCAAAGCAATATGACCGACACGACCACAAATCTGACAAATTGGTCTATTGTTTGTAGAGCCATCGAAGTTCTGAGATTGATTCCAACCTGAGGTGTTAACTTGTTGAGAAAAACCTCTACCACGGGTTGAATAGCCTCCACGACCTCTTACACGACCTGAGAGACCACCACGACCTCGCTGCCCATAATTGGAGTATCCAGATTATTGAACTTGAAAGGCAGTGAACAGTGTAATATCAGCTAGAGTCTCATATGACTGAAGGCGGGTGTGGAAACCTGAAATTTCAGAGACAACATAACTGAAAGTTGGTGCCGGAAAACGAGACATGGAGCTTTGAACTACTGTGAAGATAAGATCATATTCTTGGCTTAGTCCATTGAGAAAGGTAAAGATTTTCATTGACTCTTCAACAGTTTTTCCAATAGAACTAAGCTGGTCACAAATGGCTCGAAACTCACAATCATAAACTCGAAATTCCTTCCCACAAGTAGAGAGTAGCTGGAAACGATGACAAAGATCAAACTCTCGAGCAACCGAACTCTTGTTAAAGTTATCTACAAGAGAGACCCATACATCATTAGATGTGTTAAGACCATGGACGTAACCAATGACTTCTTCTGTAAGTGTACCAAAAATCCATGATTTTATGAGTTGATCGGTACACATCCAGGCTACGTACGCCGGATTTGGAGTGATTGTCTCAGCCGACATTGTCACTTGACCGGTAACAAAACCAAACAGTTTCTGGCTACGAAGAAGAGACTCAAATTGAGTTTTCCAAAGCAAATAGTTATTGTCATTGAGTTTAAGAGTTACAGATTTAGAAATGTGAAGAATAGAAGGAAAAGGGTATGGATCGAGAGCATCTGCCATTACAGCACCTGTTATGGTTTATGAGAGCTCTGATACCATGTGAATTTACCAAGAAGAAAGGTTTTAAAAATTGAATCCTTCTGCATATTAAAACCCCAAAATTCACCTTATCAATGGCTACACACAATCTCCTTTTATACACTAAGGAGAAGTTTCTCCATCTTAATCCTTAACACTAGAATTGGTTTTCACTTGTCAATCATCTATAGCTATTACATAATACTGTGACAACAACCCTCTTCTACTCGCTTCTTCTTCACTCTCACACTCTTTGTCTTTTCACTTACCCAAAAGCAACGTACAAAGGAAAGTGATGATGACGATGACTTTAACATTTTGTATTTGGTCTTTAACTTTGAGTTGTGATAATTGGACTTGAAGTTGTTTTGTCGTGACCCAATATGTCTTCTTCTCTTTTGTTAATGCTCTGTTTACATTCAGTTATTGTCCAATTAGTTAAACTTTATTATTTAATTTATATAATTAAAAAACTTTACAGTAATTATATTATATTAATATAATCTATTTTAGAGACCCATTTTCAACATACCACCGATGTCAATGCTCTTAAAAGAGATCAGTTCATATTTAAGATTGTGAAACCATACATTATGACAACGCATACACGCCACTTGATATTGTTAATCCCATTTGCAATCCCATGAGAAATTATGCTGAAGCTCATGAGCCCAAAAAAAGGGTCATCCGTGTAACTCGCACCAGTAAGGTATCCACTAACCATCACAAAAAAAACGCTCCGTTTAGCCAAAGAGTAAAACCGAGCAATTTATCTTCGGTCTAATTCAAATCGGTTCAGACTCATAACTTAAAACCAAAACTAAACCAAAACTTCTTCTGGTTTGGTGTTGGACGCTTCATTTCCTTCTCCTTCAACTTCGGATCAAAATCTTATATGCCATAAAAGGCTCGGCGAAAACCACAAATGGCATAGGCATTAATTTGTTTAATTTTTTTTAAAATTTTAATCGAAAAATAAGTAAATGACGTAAAAACCAGGCTTTATTACATTTATTACGACCCAACCACGTGGATCCGGCCCGAATTCAGTATCCAATCCCCTTTAAACCGGATCAAAAATCGCCCAACTTCCTTTTTACGGTTTTTTTTCAGTTCCCCGATTAAAGTATGAGAATTGGGAGATTTTTTGAAAGAAAAACACAAGAGTATCGATGGGATTACTCGTACAACCGAAAGTAAGGAAGATCTTCGAGTAATTGGAATTTGATTAAGGTTCGTCGTCGATTTGAATTTTGATTATGTTGATTTTGAATTTGATTAAGGTTCGTCGATTTGGAAACTAAATTCTGTCTTTTTTGACCTAGAAATGGCACCATCACAGAAGAGGGCGCGTACAAAGTATCCGCAATATGGACTTTCGGATATAGATCCGATTGCGGATGCACCAACTGCGGATGCACCAACTGCTGCAGAACCTCCAATTGTTCCGTCGTGTTTGAACATGGTGGGAGTTCGAAAGAAGCCGCCGGAAATGATGAAGAAGAAATCAGTCTTGGAGAAGAAACCGGCGAAGATGAAGAAGAAGAAGGTACTGAAGAAGAAGGGGTTGACGAAGAAGAAGATAACACAAATGGTGGTCACAAAGAAGAAGAAGAAAATCATGGTTCTGATTCAGAGGATCCAATGGTATGTGATTCAAAACTTTGTGAATTGGAACCAAAATAATTTGGTATTACTACAGATTACTAGGTATTACTATAGTGTAAGGAAACCGTAGGAATTACTTGACATTACTAGGTATTACTATACAGAAAAAATAAGGATCCAATTTCAAGAAATTTGTTGTATAATTGCAGGATATGTTTGAGGATGACATTCCATTAGAACCTGAATCTATGCGCTTCCAACACACCCACTATACAAGCCAAATAAAGATCCAATCAAGGTGTTTCGTCAAGGAGGCATTGGAGGCTATCAATGACATTCTAACGACTAGAGAGAAGAGATGGTTTCATAATCACCCGCAATTCAATCATTTCTTCCACATGCATTTAGAGACAAAGAATAAGGTCCAGGGCATGTGGATGCTCATTCTTCATACGGTTAATCTAGCATCAAGAAGACAAGCTTGGTTTATTGTGAATGGTGTTCCGATCCGGTATTCTATCTGAGAACACGGACTCATCTCTGGTTTATACTGTCACAATTATCCACTTCAATGGCAAAGATTGGGCAGTACAGACTTTGTGGGAGAGCAATTTGGTTATGGGACAACCATAACCTATGCAGATGTGAAGAAGATGTTTTTGGAGATGAAGGGTGTGGAGGGTATTACTTCTGGAAAAAGGTTGCGTATGGTTGTCTTGTACTTCTTATGTAGTGTGATTTCTGGAAAGGCAAGGAGAGGAGAAGGAGCACCTTCTGTTGATCCTTTATTCCTTAGAGCTTGTAGTGATCTCGAGTTATGCAAGACTTTTCCATGGGGACGGTTTTCGTATGATGAGAATCTAAGTCAAATGAACAATTTGTTTAATAATTTCGGAAGTATCGTTGAGAAAGATGGCTGGTGTTTTCCAGCTTTCAATATTCCTTTGCAGGTAAATTGATTTATGCATTATTGAAACTTTTTTGTAGACATTATTAGGTTCTAAAATAATGATGTTTTTATGTCTTTATATGTAGCTTCTAGCATTTGAGGCAATTCCAGGGTTGAAAAGCAGATACAAAGAACAAATTAGAGGAGTAGCCCCTGACTGCCCAAGGATGTGCAAGTCAAAGTTTGCAAAGTGTTCTATGACTGGTTTTCCACTGTCTGAGTTATACGAAACACTAGGGACTACTAAGGTTAGTAATACCAATTTTTTTTTATTGATGTTGTTATTGTTCCTGGTATTGTATTGTAATCTTATTTTGGTTTTGTATTTGTTTCTTTTCCTTACAGAATATACAAAGTGTTATGCATACCGAAGATCATGAGAGACCTCTTTTTCACCGTATATTTGATAGTCGAGAGGATGACGTAGACGTCCATGACCCCATTCTTAACAGTTGGATCAAACCTCTGTTGAGAGAGTGTAGGCCGATTTGTTTTGAAAGGTTATACAACCTTGATGTGATTCCTCTAAGAGAGGTTAAGGCTGCGAATGTGGGTGTGGGTGCGAACGAGGCTGTGAATGAGGCTGAGGATGCAAATGTGGGTGCTGATGAGGTTGCTAAGGTGTCTGCTGAAGTGGAATCACAAGGGAAAGAGTTGTTGGAACTAAAAGAAAACATGGTAAGCTTGACTAAAACTGTTGAATCAGGTCTTAAGAAAATCTTTGAATTGCTTGGAGGCCAGGATACAAGGCTCAAGGCTGTGGAATCATTGGTTGAATCACAGAAGTATGGGAGTGATTTTGGTTATGATGAAGAGTGTCCTACATCATGGTACGGTGGTGGTACATCTGGTAGTAAACCTGTTGGTGTTACCGTTGGTAGAGAGGGTTTAGAGAAGGATAAGGAGAAGGAGAGTAGAGCAGGTGATGAAGAGGGTTTAGAGAAGGAAAATGAGAGTAGATGAGGTGATGGAGAGGGACAGAATAAGGAGAAGGAGAATGAAAAGGAGAAGGGAAAGAGAAGGACAAGGAGAAGGAGAAGGCGAAGGCGAAGGAGAAGGATAAGGAGAAGGAGAAGGGAAAGGGGAATCATGAGAAGGAGAAGGAGAAGGGAAAAGGGAATCAGGAGAAGGGAAAGGGGAAGGAGATAGTGACAGATGGTGAGGATGAATTCAAATCATGTGATGAGGATGAATTCAATGAGGATGGGGAAGATATTGACATGGAGGATGTTGAGGCTGGGGCTGAGGCTGAGGCTGAGGCTGGGGCTGAGGCTGAGGCTGAGGCTGAGGTTGAGGCTGCTGAAGATGGTGTCGTGGGGGGAGAGAAGAGGATTAGAAAACCATCTGCTTTCTCCAAGTCTCCTTTCACCCTACTCAAGACCAAAAAGAGGCAACAAAAGAAAGAGGAGAAGAAGGCAAAAAATGAGGAGAAGAAGGCATCGGAGAAGAATGATTGAAAAATCTCCTAATCTATCTACCTATGTATTTTTAAACTTTGTTTAGCTAGTGTGTTTTTGTTGTGTTTCAAACTTTGCTTGTTTGTGTTTTGTTTTTGGTGTTTTTAAAACTTGAAACTTTGCTTGTTTGTGTTTTGTAAGGATAATGTTTTGATCCGAACTACTAGTCATTTTAGGTACTACTAAGACTGAACTACTAGTTTTTCTAGTTACAACTAAGAATGAACTACTGGTACAATTAGGTACTACTAAGACAGAATATGGTAAGATAGTTTGATAGTTTGAGATATAACAACAATACAACAAAAGAAACAACATAGGTTCAAAGTTGAGACATAACAACAAAAGAAACAACATAGTTTGATAGTTTTAGACATAACCCACAATACATCATAAGCTAGTAGGTCCGAAAATATGATAAATGAAAAGAAATACAAGTAGACTCAAACAACATTACACTGTGGGACTGGTTTCCTCTGAAGGCAAATAACCGTGGCCTAAAGCTCAACCACCATCTCCTTCAGTTGAGTAATTTCCCTAGCCGATGCTTCGAGCTTCGCCTCATGGTCTTTTAGTTTTTACTCTTGGTCTTTCAGTTTGGTCTTGGCAGTGGCAATCTCCTCTACCATAGCTTCGTGACACCTTTTATAAATGTGAGATTCTCCATCCTACACAATCACAAAGCATCAACCAACAATCACAAAACAAGTAGTAAATTAGTAAAGTAGTACAGTTATGCTAACATCGATATCTCCTCCGCAACTATAGAATTTCTGCCCCTCGTCGGCATGACCCGGTAAGTGAGATCTAACAACAACTTCGCCTCCACAGTAACATTCAGTCAGAATACCTTTCTCTTCCGGCCACATCGTCGGTATCGGACTTGGGTTGAGGTATGCATCCAAGTCGTCTCCCCAAAATGGCATGTCTTCCTCGGCCAACGTGTAGCTATTGTTGGAGCCTGTGTCGAGCTCGCCAAAAATATCCACGTTTCTAAACTTTACTATTTCTGGAAAGAAAACATACACTTCCTCTTATCAACCAAAATATATAGTGGATAAAATTCATAAATCGAATTCACCATTCAATTTCTCCATTCACTTTAACTCAAAACCCGGAATTGATGAATGGGTTAGATTTAACCCAAAACCCCCAAATCAATTTCACAATTCAATGTAACCCAAAACCCAAAATCGAGTTGCCAATTGAACTTACTTTCGGTGTTTGTGGGTGCAAATCGGCCGGAATTGATGGATGTGAGCTGAACCTTTAAACGAAACCCGGAATCTTAGATGGGAGCACAAATTTGAACCTTCGAACCTTCACTCTCTCTCGTCATTGATGCCGTTGTTTTATAAAAATAAAACGGACAAAATTTTGAAAAAAAACAAAAGGAAAAACACATGTAATAAAAGGTAAGAAAAAAAAACAAAAAACATGTGCAAGATACGTGCGCCGTCTTTTTTCCCATAGTAGTCCCTAGTTCCAGAGTATTACGATGTTGTTCATAGTTGTCGGTTTAGGGTTTTTGCTATTTTCGTAGTTGTACATGGTTTTAGTAGAACACAATTTAGTTGTCTAGTTCATTTTTGGGATTTGTGCCACATTTCAAAGGTTTCTATGAAATAATATGTCCAATAACACATTTTCTATGAAGATTTGCATCTTTTGGTAGCTAACACTATGAAACTCAACTTATAAGTGTATGGTGGTTTATGGAAGATAAACAAGTTTTGTGTTATAATTGATAAAACTTGTCCAGCAGAATGTAAGAAACAAAATACATAACATTTATGGCAGAACACTTGGGCCACCATGTTCCACACTACTAGAGCTCATATTCCTTCTAGGGGTCAATTTTAAAGTCCTTGTAGAAGTCCCTTGAGAAGTCCCTTGAGGAGTCCCTTGAGAAGTCCCTTGAGGAGTCCCATGAGGAGTTCCTTTAGGACCTCCTTTAGGAGTCCCTTTATGTGTCCTTTTAGGACTTCCTTTTGGGGTATTCAGTTGGGTACCTTCTTGGCTCTCAAGGTCAGACATCTTATCTTTCTTCTTCGGTGTTTTTGGATGGGGTTCTCCTTGTGATGGAAATCTTCGCACTCGTCTTCTTCTTCTTCTGTTTTTGTATTCCGGAGGTAAAACACACATTTCTTCTATGTGTGGTGGAACTAGCCAATCAGAATGATGCGGGACAAGATAAATGGTCTTCTCATAGGCCGATTTCCAATATTCAACCTTGTTCTTGTCGTCACACAAATCATGTATCTCAAAGCTCTCTGTCCTCGATTCTTGCATCATGAGTGCGTTACGTGCGGACAATGCATGGACACAACTATATTTGTCAATATCAAAGGTCTTACAAGTACAACTTTTGCTTCGCAAGTTGACCGTATACAATTTCCCATCTTTTCCAACAACACTATATTCAAGCCTCAATGAGTTTAGCTCGGTCGCAACCAAAAAATACGCCTCCGCACATCTCTTGTGCAATTCGTCATCCACGGTGGGCACTAACCTCTTATCGTACCCAACGGTCTCCTTTCTATGTTTGTTGAACTATTCAGAAATCTTCCCCACAATCGCATCTATCATGGGTAGCAAATTGTAATGTCTTGCTTGCTCAAGCATAGCGTTAAGAGATTCAACTGAATTCGTTGTATCAATGTTGTACCTTTCTCCGGGAAAGTAGCACTTCGCCCATTTTTCAACCGTTATACTATCATCTAGATACACTCCTATTTTAGGATATTTTGTCCTAAAATCATGGTACCTTCTCTCGAACTCAGGAACTGAATAAATCTGAGCAACTTCCCGAAACGTCTCTGCAAGTATATCTTTGTTTGTGGAAACTTGCATTTTCACATTTTGGGACAAATGATAGATACAAAACCCATGCAAAGCATCCTTGTACACCACTTCTACAGCCTTTATGAGGCTGTAATTTCTGTCACTCACAAAAACAAGATCAAGACTGTCCGGTATAACTGTCTTCAGTGTTTCAAAAAACCATTGCCAACTTAAATTATTTTCACTATCCACTACAGCAAATGCAATCGGATAAGTGTGTCGATTCGGATCTTGAGCTGTAGCAATCAATAGTACACCACCGTATCCAGACTTAAGAAAAGTTGCATCGACAATGAGAACTTTTCTCATTGAGGAATTAAACCCTTCTATGCAAGCTCTTAATGCGATGAATAGAAAATGGAACCTTCCTTGGTCATCTAACACCACTTCTGTTTTTGTGCCACAGTTCACCTTCTCTAACATATGCAAATAAGAGTACAACCTCTTGTATCCTTCAACTGGATCACCACGCACCGCGTTAATAGCTTCATTATTTCCCCTCCAACAAGTAGAATATGATGGTGGCACGCCATACTTTCTTTGTACCAAACCCATTAAAGCTTTAGGTGTTGGCATTTGCAATAATCCTGAATAATCTTCTTTCAAAAAACTAGCGACTAATCCTTGTGTTGCTCTGTTTCTACACTCGTTGCTTTCACTTGCAGTAGCCCGAGAGCATGTGTGAATGTTGTTGTAAACCGCAACACGAAACCGAGTAGATCTATTAATCTTTGCAGCATGAAAGTACCATTGACACCCTTTCTTCCAAAGACGACATTTTAGCATATATCTCGTTTTACCGCTTTTCTTTGTGTAGAAGGCAAAAGATGTTTTATGTGCACTTTTCTCCATAAACAATTTCACTTCCTTCTTGTTGTTGAATTCTCTACCAACCTCAAAATCAATTTGATCTTCCCATCCTTTCTTCGACTGATTTATTTCTTCTTTAATTGGAGGCTCGTAAAACAGATTTTCTTCTTCTTCAACAACTTGATTCAACTGATTTTGTTCTTCTTCCTCTCCAATCCTATCTGAACCCTCATCCGAACCACTGCCTTCAGTCTCATTCCCCTCACCACTGTCCCCTTCATTCTCATTACTCTCCCAATATTTATTAGGTTCATAAAGAGTAAGAGCATTACAAGGAATATCCTCGGAAAGAATATCATCTTTCTCGTAATTCAACCCAACCAAACTACCTTGGTCTCCTCTTGAAACTACAACCTTAGCATTTTCCAACTCTTTTTTTCTTGAGGATACACATTTCCCCAACTGATTTTTTTCAACCTCCACATGCAATACACTTCTACGATTATTTGTATCTTTTGACATTAGATACACATAAACATCATCATAATCGCATATACATGCTTGTCTCAAAGGTGTTGTGTCCACTGCTATGAAACTCAGTTTAAGCTTTGTACTTGCTGAATCAATCCCAACCTTCTTGCATACACCATCCAATAACATCGAATAACTAATTTCCTCCGCGAAAAATTTCTTGAACAATAGTGGATACATTTTCTCTTCGCTTGAAATCCATTCATACCCATCTCCGTTCTTCACATAATGTCCTCCATAATCAAAATAGAGAGTTGTGCTCATTGTATCCTGAAAAAAAAATCATAAACGTTATTAAACCTACTGAAACTAAATCAGTTATACCATCATGAAAACCAATTGTTCCAAGTATTTCAGTGTTCATATTAATAGTATTACCCAGTATTCCTAGTAATACCCAGTGTTCACCATAATACTTAATGTTCGTAGTAATACCTAGTGTTCCCAGTCATACCCAGTGTTCAATGTGCGATTTCAATTCGAGCCCCATATTTTGTTTTCTACGATTGCACTACGATTCAAATACTTTCTCATCACATTACTTACTAATGCAAATTTCTAATCGACCCAATTACAATAGAACAATGAGCATGCATAGAAATCAAAATCAAATTCAAGCACATCAATTTGGGTATTTTCATTTCTCATTCAACCTACCAAAAATTTGTTAAATAACTAACCAACTACTTCGATTAGAGCTACCATTAAGAGAACTCACTTCAATTAAGCTTCAACGAGTTGGAATGGAGGTAGAATCCGAGCTTGAGCTTCAATGGAGGGTGCGTTTCCGATGTATTTGGTCGGAGAAGAAGAATAAGATTCGGGCTCTCTGATTGGTTGATTTTTTGTGTTTTTGTTTTTAATTTTTTAATTCACATTGTGGCATTTCGGGTTTCATCGTGGTTTTGTGATTTGGTTTTTGGAGATTATGCATATAAGATTTTGATCCTTCAGCTTCTTCTCCGATGCATTCTGTAGTCGGGCTTTTCTCTCCTTCACTGAAACCCCATAGAGTGTAGTATCTTGGATTTCGTGTTTGTTGTTCCTCCAAGGTATGTGTCAAATTTTTCTATCTCCACTATCAAAGTAGGTTTCTTTTGAGAGACTCATCATGGGACCTTTGTTTGTTTGTAGGGTGAAAGAAACCAACGGTTTCAACATTAGGGTTCTTGCTCTCTCCTCACTAGACGCTTTCAGTGAAAAACCCTTTTAAAATGTTGCCCTAGTTTTAGCCGTAATTTCTGCGAAATTTGCATTTTTCAGTCCCTGAGAGCTAAAAGTGTTGGTCTTGGCTCTGCATACCAACAGGTAAATGACGAAATTAAATCAAATCCTTCTGCTTCAGTTGATTTTATTCTTCGCTGAGCTTGTTGTAGCTCAAAGTTTCAATGACCTTTTGCCTTGGGTGGTTTACTGATTTCTTTTGTTAACTGTGTATTTGGTGGCAAGTTGCTAATATTCTAGTAATATGTTTGGTAATGGTTGATGATTGGATTGCTTAAGAGCTTTGTGTAGTTAATTTACACCTCTGTATTCATGTCCTGTAGACAAGATGGATCGTGTCAGCAGTCTACCAAACGAGGTTCTTTGTCATGTTTTGTCATTTCTTACTACAAAGGAGACTGCTTTGACATCGGTTCTCTCCAAGACGCGGCGCAATCTGCTTGCATTTGTCCCTATTCTTGATCTCGATGACTCTGTCTTCCTGCATCCAGAAGAGGGTAAACGGGAAAGGGAGAGAATTCTGCAGAGCTTCATTGAAATGCATCCTCAAGTGTGAAACTGGTGTTGATTCAGACTGTGTGGATCGTTGGATATATAAAGTGCTGCAGCGCGGTGTTTCACGACTTGCATTGTGCATTAATTTTAAAGATGGATATCGGATGCCTCCAGAGATGTTTGTCGGTAGGACACTAGTTGCACTGGGTTTAATATGTTGATCTGATATTAATTGGAAGGATATTTCCTTACCGATGCTTGAAAGTCTCTGTTTTGGCTCAGTTGGGCATTGTGTTGATCAGTTTGAAATGCTTCTTCCTGCTTGCCCTTTGTTTGAGATGTTACAAATGAGAAATATAAAGTGGAAGAATTCCAATGTGACCGTGTCAAGTGCAAGCCTCAAGCGGCTATATATTAGTTCCAACGGTTGTTCTGACTTGATAAATCCAGTCAGCATTTCTTTTGATACTCCAAGTGTGGCTTTCCTTGATTATTCTGATTTTGTTGCGGAGGACTATCCGAAAGTTAACTTGTCAAGCTTAGTTGAGGCTCAAATCGACCTTAAACTAACTGACGATCAGATTGAACGGGCAAGAGCACCAAACATTGACGGGTTAGAGGATGATGTTTTACTCCGATTTGGTAATGTGCAGAAGCTCTTTAGTGGAAGAAAAAATGTTCAGAAACTTTACTTATTTTCTGACACTCTCGAGGTTAGTTGCCATTTTGTTCTCTTGTAGTATTTTTTTGCTGGCCATAGTCCAAGCATAAATTTCTTGTGTTAAGCATGATTGAGCACGCAGTCAATTGTACATTTTAATTAGCCTCCTTGTTTCAAAAAGATAAACAACTCTTGATTATTTAAAGTTGATAGTGCAGCTGTGTAATGTGGTGTTGGGATTTTTCTTGTTTCAGGTGCTCTCTCTATGCTGTGCGTCTTTGCCGGTGTTCAACAACCTCAAAGCGTTACGTATTACGAGCGAAATTGATCGAGGATGGTAAGCAATGCCGGTTCTCTTGAGGAACTGTCCACAGTTAGAAATTCTTGTCCTGGAGGTATAAAACACAATTCATTTTTCAAAAACATTAACAAAGACATAAATCGTTCTTGAATTTCCCGTATTGTCTCCTTCTCTGTTTAGGGTCTCTTAGAGTACCATGTGACAGATAAATGCGGGGATGCTTGTGACTGCATTTTTCGGGAGGAGAAAGGTTGTTCGCTCATATCTTGTCCAGTGAAGAGGTTACAAATTAAAGGGTTTCGAGGAACTGAAAGAGATGCGCATGATAAAGCATTTCTTGGACTATTTTCCGTGTTTAGAGAAGATGGAGATCTATCGTGAAGAGAATGGTCCTACAAATGTCAATTTCCGTGAAAGTCTTGAGCTTACTGAACGTATTATGAAGCTGTTCAAACTCTACGACGAGTTTTATAGTTGTGATGTCCAGTTCATGGATAAGAAGTGGACTGCTGCACAATGGATGAGTCTTCGAGGAAGGAAACTTAGCTCAAGTTATGCCCTGTGTTCCAGAATTCCAATGTTACCGTATGTTAAATATATCAATAAGCTCATGTTGGAAGTAATGAACTCGAAGGAGACTGAGCCAAGGCTATTATGGAAGTAATGAAGACATACCATAGGAGAGCAAATGAGAAAGAGAAAATTTGTTCATTTATCTTGCCTCTTAACACTTCACGTGATGGTATCCAAATTGTTCATTTATCTTGCCTCAAGTGAAAGATCTTTTTTCATAATGTATGATATAAGATATTCACTATGAACATTATCTCTTTTCGTTTTCTCTGAATGTTCCTTTCTCCATCTCTACCTTAAGCTAATGAAGCACACGTTTATGGTTGAAATTGTGGAAAAAATCAAAGACAAGCCATGCTATATATATCAGACAAACTCAAAAGATATCAGTTCATAGTTGAAATTAGGAAATCATACATCATGACAACGCGTAAACCATTTGCTAATGTAAAAATCCCATTTGGAACACAAAAGCCTTCATTTCCAGGCGCATATAAGCATCAACTAAGTAAATCTTGTTGATCGATTCACCTACTCCTCATCTGCTCTTGTGTAGCTTTTCTCCATTACTTGCATTATAGCTTTCTCTTGGTCTCCTTCTAGTTTTTGCAGCGCCTCCTCCCAAGTCTTTTCATCCTTGTTTTGTAAAGACGAACCGAGTATTGTAAGAGTCAGAGGAAGGAAACTAGCAATCTGGACCGCGCGAAGAGAAAGCGATTCAAAATTAGTAGGAGGGCAATTCTTTTTGAATGCGGACTGAGAGAAAAGTTGAAGAGCTTCATCGTATCTAAGAGACTTGACTTCATAGACATGCTCCACACCAAATTCATCTAACAAATTCTTCTCTTGTGTAGTAAAAATGACTCTACTCCCTGAACCAAACCACCCAACGATCTCTGCTATGTCCTTTAACAGTTCAAGATTATCCACGCAATCAATCACAAGCAGACCTTTTCGGTGTCCAAGCGTCGATTTTATGACATCAGAGCTCCTTGTCATCGTTTGAGCTCCCTCTTGACTCTCTCTTACTTCTAGATGTTGTTGGTTATAGTTCTTTGCGGAGTTGTCTACAAACATATGAGCATGGAAATTGACAGACATTTCTTCGTACGCGTATCTAGCGAGTGTCGTCTTGCCAATGCCTCCTGGACCCCAAATGCCGACCAAGCGAACTTCCTTGTCAGATTTTAAATCCAGCAACTCATATAATGCTTGCATATGACGATCCAACGCTACATGTCCATCATCTTTGGATGTTGATGGACTATTCGGCTTATTTGTAACCAAAAGTGAGATTTCATTTGAAATCAGATCGACCATCTTCGCTTCTTTGCTCCTGTGATTGAACGGAAATGAAACAAAGTGTTAGCATACTAGTCTTGCTCAAGGATATTGTAAACATGTTATGAAACACAATTACCAAAAACGTGAATCCATGCCGGATATGCTAGTGAGTTTGGTAAGAGCTCTCCTCCATGCTTGAACCTTCTCAGCTGAATATTCTTCGCCAAGCCTTCTGAAAGTTTCTGCGTATTCTCCGGTGTGTTTTCTTATATTCGAAGGATCAACTCCGTAGTAGATGAGTAGGACGGAGAGTTGACCTTCATCGCGCAAGTTTAGTATTGCTTGGAGCTCGTTCAGGCACAAAACAGAGATTGGATAGCTCTCAGAGACCACGACAACCGCAATTTTAGTATCTACCAAACATTTCCTTAGATCAGAACCAGAAGATGAGGACGCTCTCTCCTCCAGATTGCCATCTTCGTAATAAGTTGGGATGCCTTTTCCTGACAAGGAACTGTAAAGATTTGATACAAAAGTTTTGGTGGTGTCTTCTGCGCCAAAACTTAGGAATACATCAAACTTGAGGACAGAAGATGAAGAAGAGGCAGACATTGAACAAAGTGGTTGAGATTGTCTTTCGCTAAAGAGAAGAGATTACTGAAAATGACTGAGTTTTGTCCTAAAAAAAAGTAAAAAAAAAAAGAAAAAGAAAAGAGGATTGTCCCCTATTTTCTTTTTCTTAAACTTGCACATGGTAAACGCAGATTTCTAAACTAAATCTCAAATTGATGTGAGAAATAAATAAACGCAGAAATAAATGCCCCTCCTTATTCTTTTGAAAAGTCAATAACAAGCAACGCGTTCCAAATCGTTTTTTCCCACTAGCTTTTGTTGTGGAACCCGTGATGGCGGGGGTGCCGAGAGAGTGCCTACGGCATATTCAATGCAGATTTTTGGGTATCTTTTTATAATATAAAATTATTAAAATACATATTCTCTCTTCCTTTTACTCCACTTTATATTTTCCTTTTACTCAACTTTATTAATTTTAATATTTAAACATTCTCTTTTCCTTTTAACAACACTCTCCAAAATATCTAATTTTAAACACTTTCTCTTCCTTTTAAACACTCTCTACTCTCTTTTACTCAACTTTTATTAATTTTATATTTAAACACACTCAATATACCCCACAAAAACACTTTCTTTCTTCCTTTTACAACCATTTTAATAATTTTATATTATAAAAATACCCCATAAGATCTCAAAATGTCACTATTGAACATGCCCTTACTACCACTGCTTTAGCCGTTCTAAGTCGTTTTAATTTATCAATAAACGGCATTCCAACAAGAAAAATAAATATAATTTTTTTAAAATATCATGTTTTAAAGTTTTGTTTCAAAAAATCTTTAATTTTCAAAAGTTTCAAAAATACCATAAATTTTCAAAAAAAAAATTCAAAATTCCAAAAATACTATAAATACAAAAATTGATTTTTAAAGGTTTAAAATTTAAATGTTTATGTTTGGATTAACTATTGTACAATTAAGATATAATTTTAGGGTTATCTTTATGATTTAGTTTTGAATATGTAAAGTTAATTTTAATTTTGTTGTATATTTGGAATTTTTGAAAAA
Organism: Draba incana; assembly: GCA_963576765.1. NCBI lineage: Eukaryota > Viridiplantae > Streptophyta > Magnoliopsida > Brassicales > Brassicaceae > Draba > Draba incana. The sequence goes on from OY755215.1 coordinate 25,783,312, forward strand.
AATGGTATTATTGGAACTTATAAAAATTGGTTGTAATTTTGAAAACAAAAAAGTATGGTATTCTTGAGAATTGCCTCAAAATAAATTCATGTGACCCAGGAAAGTCCTTAGTCGGTTCAAATTGGTAACCAATGCAATCACTTTCTTTCCGTTGATGGCTTCCTCGTCCTCATCCTCGTCAACTCATGTCAAGAACTATGATGTGTTCCTCAGCTTCCGAGGGGAAGACACTCGGCACAACATTGTTAGCTTTTTGTACGAAGCTCTTAGCCGCCAGGGAATCTTTACTTTCAGAGACGATAAGAGGCTCCAAGCCGGTGACAAAATTTCCGACCAACTAGTCGAAGCCATAAAAACTTCCAGGTGCGCTGTTGTCGTCATCTCAGAGAACTATGCTACCTCAAAATGGTGTTTAGAAGAGCTTCGATTGATAATGGAGCTTCACGGCCAAAATCGGCGGATTCAAGTGGTTCCCATGTTCTACGGAGTGGAACCCTCTGATGTAAGACACCAGACAGGAAGCTTCGAGGCTGCGTTCCAAGAATACGAAAATCTAGATACGGCAGCTGAAAAGGTTTCACACTGGAGAAGAGCTCTCAATCAAGTCAGTCTTCTGTCAGGCTTCCATTCTAGGACGAGGTAATCTATCTTTATTGTGTATTAGCACAATATATCTCTAATCCCTTTATCGATTTTTTTATAAAACATGGGTGTAAAAGCCAATAGCTCTCTCACTAATTCCGCCTACCAAAAGAACTCAATAATCTAACACCAAAACTAAGCCTTTCCTATCCTCATGTGTTAGTCTTAATTAATAGTATTGATCCAAGAACTCAAAATCAATTTATACAGTGTAGGTAACTAAAGAATAAATAATTAGAAATTCCAAAGAGGGGAAAATTTTGATGCTTGGGGATCATACCTGGTTGATGTATACCTTTGGTTTAATTGAGAGAATCTAAATCAATGCTTGTTTTCCATGTTAGCCTGGATGAGGCAGCGATGATATCGAATACAGTTCGAAGTGTCTCAAGTCAACTGATGGAGATGAGGCCGACCAGTGGCGTTGATTTAGTTGGGATGGAAGCACACATGGTGAAGATGCATTTCCTTATGAATATGGGGTCTGAACATGAGGTTCTCATTATTGGAATATGGGGTATGGGTGGTGTAGGCAAAACCACTATAGCCAATCGTCTGTATGACCGATTTTCAAGACAATTTCAAGCCCATTATTTCATAGAAGACATTAAGAGGAATTATAAAGACAAGAGTCCCACCTACTTACAGGAAATATTCCTCTTCAAAATCCTCCATGGTCAACATTTTGGTTTTCGGAGCGATGAAGCAGGATCCAAGGAGATAAAGGCAAGACTCGGGCACCAAAAAGTATTTGTTGTTCTTGATGGTGTTGATAAAGCGGAGCAGATAAACGCACTGGCAAAAGAGACTAGCTGGTTTGGTCCAGGGAGCCGAATCATTATAACGACACAAGACAAGGGTCTGCTCAATTCATGTGGAGTAAACAATGTGCATGAGGTTAAGTGCTTCAATGATAAGGATGCCCTCCAGGTTTTTGAAAAGTTAGCTTTCGGAGGAAGACCGGCTCCTTCTGATGGATTTGGCTGGCTCTTCATCAGAGCTTCTCGGCTGGCTCACGGCCTTCCATCTGCCCTTGTAGCTTACGCCTCGTATCTCAGTGAAAACAAAACCACAGAGGGATGGGAAAATAAATTACGTATACTTGAAAAATTTCCTCATCAGAATGTTGAAAAGATTCTGAGAACTAGCTATGATGGTTTAGATAACCAAGATAAGATGGCTTTCCTTCATGTTGCATGTCTCCTTAACGGATACCCTCTCAACCATGTTAGTTACCTTCTTGATGATGGTCGTCCTAGGATGGATCAATTAACTGCCAAGTCCCTCATTAGCATATCAACGGATGGATGCATAAACATGCATTCCTTGGTCATACAAATAGGAAGGGCAATTGTGCGCCAAGAATCAAGGAATAGGCCTTCTAGACAAAGGTTTCTATGGGATCATGAAGAGATATATGATGTACTTGAAAGTAACCTTGTAAGTTCTTCCAAGTCCCTTTAATTTGGTGTTGTAAGTCGAACTGACAATAGATACTATGCCCAATGACTTAAAATGTATTTAACTACAGGGTACTGACGAAACTGAAGGTGTGGCGCTCCACATGTGTGAGATGCCTTCTAAGTTACTTATGAGTATTAGAGTATTTAACGCTATGCATAGCATCAAGTTTCTCAAGTTCTTTCAGCACTTGGGTGGTGTAGAGTCCAACGTGCAGCTCACGAAAGATGACTTTGATTTCCCTCCTAATCTTAGGCTACTCCATTGGGATGTGTATCCGCTGAAAGTCTTGCCATCAAGTTTCCGACACCACCACCTTGTCGAACTCAATCTCCGATACAGCAACCTTGTGAGTCTCTGGGATACAAACATGGTAAGCTATCTTTAGAAATCATATGTTTGACTCAGTCTTTCTTTACCAATGAATAATTTCCGTTTTCTTTGTATTGGTTCAGAACCTTCAGAATCTAAGGCGACTAGATGTGACAGGCTCTGAGAATCTGATAGAACTTCCAGATTTTTCAACAACCAATAATTTAGAGGAGCTGATAGTAGAAGGCTGCATGAGGCTACGGAAAATCCCAGAGTCCCTATGGAGCTTAAAAAGGCTCAGAAAACTCAACGCAATAAAGTGCGATATCCTTAGGGGCGTCAGGTTCCGTGTTGACTTACTTGAAAACCTCAAAATTACCATAATGTTTCCAGATAAGGAAGTGCGCTCCTTTCCTAAATTTTTATCTATCGAATGCCAAATATGTATAGAGTCATGGGATATTCGTGGACAGGCAGAGCACCTATCTTTTTGCTCCACGCAACAGATCCCTGATCAATCGATGAGGATGTCAGAAGCTAACAGTTCAAAATCACTTGAAATCAAGCAGTTCAGTTACAGGGAGGATCGTTCTCCTTTCCGTTGTATCAGCTTTGAAAAAGTTTCCTGTTTGACAGAACTAAAGCTTGTCAACTTGAACATTCAAGAAATCCCGCATGAAGTTTTGGACTTGGTAATTCTAGAGAAATTGGACCTCAGCGGAAACGATTTCGAGAATATACCAGGAGACATAGGACATCTGCCCAAGTTGAAGTATCTCAGCCTTCGAAACTGCCGCAAACTCAAGGCACTGCCACCACTTGCTAAGGTTGAGACACTCATTCTTTCTGACTGTGTGAACCTATTGTTGCTGGTACTGCAAGATTTCGGGGAAAAAGTGGCCACACACTGCCTGCTTGAGCTTTGGCTTGACAACTGCAAGAATGTTGAATCATTGTCGGGAAAACTGAGTCGCTTCACCAAATTAACATATCTAGACCTCAGCCGGCATGATTTTGTGACAGTGCCTTCAAGCATCAGAAGGCTTTCATCCTTGGGAACTCTCTTCCTCAACAACTGCAAGAAACTCAAATCAGTGGAAGAGCTTCCACTGAGCCTCAAACATCTCTACGCACACGGCTGCGATTCCCTGGAGAATGTCACCCTTTCGCCACATCACTCGATCAGACACCTAGATGTTATCCATTGCCCCTGCTTGAATCTAGAAGAACACCAACATCTGATGGAGCTGTTTATATATGACAAGCACAATCAAGAGGTAAGCTTACTGACATCGACCTGTTTTTTCATTTCTGATCGGTTATGAATGTACACTACCTTTTTCGCAGGGTTCACAAGAATGTGCCTGCTTACCGAAGACAGGAGTGTCCGGTGATTCTGATTATAAAGCCAGTGGGACGTCCTCGAAGATTAAGCGGACTGGGAAATTGGTTCGGTCACTCAAATCAGTGTTTAGAAGACGATGATTTTTGCTGGGTCAACAAAAAAAATTCAACTTTTCTGCAAATTCCTTTATGCCACGAGACCGCCAATTCTGGTCACGACGTTCTTGCTCTCTCCCTTCAAACGATCAAGCCACCAGGAGAGTTTCTCAATAATCCAACGCCTCCAGATTCAGTTGCTTCTCTAGATTTTTTCCTGCATTCGACTCCAGGCAGATTCAAGTGCTTAATTTACTGCCTTCAATTTATCCTTCTCCGTGATTAAAATCTTCATAAACCCCCGAGTTCATTCCCGAGTCAACTCGTTCACCCAAATCATACTGAAATAGCTTCGGTTCGGCTTCTAATTTGTAATACCTTTGTAATGTTCGGTTGATATTGGACCGGTTGGTTATGAGTTCCGGTTCTATTTGGTGAACGAAGGATTTGGTCTTTCTCAATTTTCATGTCTCCTCTTTTCTCTTTGTCTACTTTGATTTAGGTCCAAAGAAGGGTAATTTAACTTTTGATTTTGGTCCCTAGGAGATTTACCCACGTGTCCATACTCTCATGGATTGATTAAGCGCTTAAAGCATAGGAGATAAATTTCCCCTTTTTAAAATTTGTTGAAAACGAATTAAGAAAACACGAAGTAGCAATTATTATGTTTTGGTTGTTCCAAGGGTAAAGGAAGCATGACTATGCTTGACTTGCACTAAAGCTTTCTTCCATTGTAAAAAAAGGTTTGGTACTTGATTAAGAACGGGACAAATGTAAAAAAATACCCGAACTTTCAAATTGTGGACGAAAAAAGCCTGAACTTTCAAAATGTCATTTAAATCTCAAAGTTTTGGTTGATTTTTTTAAAAAGGTTAACTTTCGTTGACTTGGCCATTTTAGGCATTCCGTTAAGTTTCCGTTAGCAATACGATTACGGGATTAATTTTCCGTTAGAAATCTCCGTTAGGCAAAACGACGACGTTTTGAAATATAGCAAAGTGTCAAAAAAACAAGAACTTTCAAATTGTGGACGAAAAAAGCTTCAACTTTTTAAAAAATGTCATTTAAATCCTGAACTTTTCAAAAAATGTCATTTAAATCATAAACTTTATGACTTCTTTGTGATAATGTACAACAGAATAGCCGTCTTTATGGGTTTGTGGTACCCCACACACACACACACTTCAACGATAAACCACGACTTATGATGCTAACAAGCAAGCTTCCATGCGCCCTTGAGATCAATCCACGATACCAGATACATATTTCACGCTTTCATCCTAGAATTTTGCAAGATTGATTTTTTTTGTCAATCACTAGTCTAATTAAAGAAATACAAAAGGTACAAAAAATGTTTGTTTACCTTTGTGTCGCTTGCAGTTCTATTCTTGACTTCTTTGGTAATAACGTGTCGTTAAATGATTTTAAAGACACGAATTTTGCGCATGTAAGCTTGCTTGTTGGTGTAAGAGAGTGTTTGAGACTACTTAATTCTCTCCATGTTTGCATTCCAACAACAATGTGGTTTAAATCATTAAAATGTTGTTTAAATCCCAAATTTTTTTTATTCCCGTGTGATAACATACAACGGAAGAACCGTCTTCCTGGATTGTGTGGCACCACACACACTTCGATGGTAAACCACAACCTCTGATGATTACAAGCAAGCTTCCATTCATGGAAAACGAGTCCCTGAGATCAATCTAACCAAGACAATGTATTACATATTCAATTTTCATCCGTTGTACGCTATCATAAGGAAGTCATAAAGTTCAGGATTTAAATGACATTTTTTGAAAAGTTGAGGTTTTTTCGTCCACAGTTTAAAAGTTCATGTTTTTTTCGACACTTTGCTATATTTTCAAAACGTCGTCGTTTTGCCTAACGGAGATTGGTAACAGAAAATTAACCCTGTAATCGTATTGCTAACGGAAACTTAACGGTATGTCTAAAATGGTCAAGTCAACGAAAGTTAACCATTTTAAAAAAAAGTCAACCAAAACTTTGGGATTTAAATGACATTTTAAAAGTTCAGGTTTTTTTCGTCCACAATTTAAAATTTCGGGTTTTTTTTTGACATTTTTCCCGATTAAGAACCCAACCTAGTATTATTAAATCCTTATGGGGAGTGTACTATGGCTTGTATATCGCTTGGGAACGACGAATTACGTGCCTCGAGCTGGAAGTGGACTCAGATTTAGTAGTTGGTTTTTTGAAGAATGGGATTGGGGATTCCCATCCGCTCTCCTTCCTGGTACGCTTGTGCCATGGCTTTATTTCGAAGGACTGGAGTGTCCGAATTTCTCATGTGTATAGGGAAGCTAATCGTCTCGCTGATGGATTAGCGAACTATGCGTTTTCTCTACAGTTAGGTTTTCATTTTTTGGAGTTTGTTCCTTTAAGTGTTGCTTCGATCTTGCAAGAGGATATTTCTGGATTTCCTCGGTTAAGGCAAGTATGCATGTAATTTTTTGGATTTCGCAATAAAAAGTGGGGGACTAGTCCCCCGCCATTCACCAAAAAAAAAAAAATCCTTATTCCTCTCATTTTACATGTTGTTAGACTACTAAGCTAAGGAGCGCGTGATACACGACCTAAGGAGCGCGTGAGAGATTAATATGGGAAAGGGGCGGCTAAAGACTAACAGTAAAGACCTAAGGGCAATTAAGGACGGTTCACAAATGTTTTAAAGTTTCATATCTGTAAACGACAACACACTTTGGACAAAAAGCTAAATAACATTTAAAAGCTTCATAAACAAATTTGATTAGAATATTAGTATAACAAAGCTAACGTGGCCAAGATAGCTAATACTTTTTTGGCTTCATTATTAGATTAGATTAGGAAGACATCATACTGCCAAAAAATACTTAGTTATATTCCAAACAAAAAGGTGGGGGGAAAGTTAACATACGACCATTATATTTTTCTTAATAAATTATTGCTAAAGTGATAAAAAATGGTTAAACGGATTTATAGAAATAGAATTAGGAATAGTTAACCTAGAAAATATTTTGAAAAGTTTTGGCCGAAACTCATACGATTTTTCGTTCAGATATAACTTTTCAAAATCTTTCCAAATTGTAATTTGAACAGCAAGTTTAACTAAAGTTATCATTTCCAAACCAAAAGTCACTTGAATAATACATTTCCCTCTTGTGAATTACATTTTACACTAGGCTTATAAAGTTATCATTTTGGTTGTTTCCCCCATTTTAAATTAACTAACTTTTTTTAAAGGGTATTTAGGAATCTCAAATAATAAAATGAAAGAAAAAAAAAAGATTAAAAAAAAGTCTTTATCTTTGTTGGGTAATTGATTCGACAAGGTGGGATAGGCAGAGAGCCAGAGAGAGTCATATTCTGTGTTTTGGGTAAAGGGAACAATAAATTAAGATTATTAAATGAATAATTAAGCACTTAAGACAATAATTAAACCAAGAAGGAGGTGGTGGTAATGGTGCTCCTGGCGATGGTGGTTTCACGAGAAAGGTAAGAGAGAGAAAAGAAAGAAATCAACAAGAGTCAAAGAAACAGAAGAAGATCAAACCATACAAAAACGATTACACTCTCTGAATCACTGAGACAGAGACACAGTTTTACTTTTTTCCTGTAAGAACAAAGGAGACAAGCAAAATTAATCCCTTTCCTTGTTCTTTCTTCATCGATTCATCGAATACTCAAAAGGTTTCTCTCTCTATCTTTTATCTCTCTCCTTCTGCATCGGAAACGATTTGGTGTTGAATCTCTGTCAAAAATTTCCCTTTTTTCTCTGTTCGATTTTTTGGTTTATCTGTTTCTTGTGGTGTGAGATTGATGTTTACTGATTTGGAAAAAATTTCCCTCTCAAGTCAACGCCTTTTTGCCCAAAAGTGATGACGAACACAAGTTTTCTTTTTATCTTGGTCGGAAATTTTCTAATTTCGTCCAATCGTCACGATCTATGCGTCGTTTGGTTTACCTAAGATAGCACTAAATCGTAGTATCGAATCAGGGTCTCGCTTAGATTTAAAAAATTTACACAAATTTAGAAACTTTTCTTCTATTTCCATGTTCTTGAATCAGCCCTTTAAATTTCTCTCTGGATCTTGATTTGTATTTTGTCCAAAAGTTTTAATCTTTGAATCTGGATTTGAATTATTTATAGGTTGTTAGAACGTTATGCATCAGATGAATAAGAAAGATTCTACTTTGCCGTATCTGAATACTAGCATCTCATGGGGAGTGGTTCCGAATGAAACACTAACCTTGAAGGTTGATGCAAGGCCTGAACTTATGCAAGCTACAAAGCAAATCAGTTTTCAGGACCAAGATTCGACTTCAACTCAGTCCACTGGTCAATCGTATACTGAAGTTGCGAGTAGTGGAGATGATAATCCTTCTAGACAAATCTCTTTTTCAGCAAGATCAGGTCAGTTTTAAAGAATATCGGGTTTTAGTCGATTCTCGTTACTTACCATTAAGAACACATATTGAAAAGACTATTGCTTTGATGTTTTGACTTGGTTTTGGTTGCTTTTTAGATCTTGGATTGTTGCTATATGTTCACTTCTAATGTAATTTACAAGAGAATCCATCTTTTTGCTATAAAGATGTTATCTTCTCTCTTATATTCTTAGATGTTTGTTTAGGATCGGAAGAAACTCAGCGGAAGGGATTTGCAACTCACCCTAAGTCAGGCTCGATGACAGGATTCCCGAATATTCACTTTGCTCCTCCTAGTCAGGTATATGTAAATGTATGAAATAGTAGCAAACTTCTGATGGTGGAGTGATATCTCATATTATATCAATACATGGTGCAGGCTAATTTCTCCTTTCACTATGCCGATCCACATTTTGGTGGTTCTTATCTACCAAATGCAATGGTAAGTACAACCTTGGTTTCATATATCTTCTTCTAATGGTATACTTGCATTTAGTTACGCAATGAAGCAGTTCCATTACGCCTTGCGAAGAAATGCAATCCCCAAGTGATAGAATATCTCAAGACTCATCATCTCTTTTGCAGACATGCAATCCCCAAATGATGGGTATGGTTCCTGGTCGAGTTGCTTTACCAGTAGAGCTCACGGAAAATGAGCCAGTCTTTGTCAATGCGAAGCAATACCATGCAATTATGAGAAGGAGGCAGCAACGTGCTAAGCTCGAGGCTCAAAACAAACTAATCAAAGCCCGTAAGGTATATATATACATATACCTTCACCTTATTGGCCAACTAATAGAAAAGGCTCTCATAAGAATTTCTTTGCTCATCTCTGTTTTTGTTATTACACAGCCGTATCTTCATGAATCTCGACATGTTCATGCTCTTAAAAGGCCAAGAGGATCCGGTGGAAGATTCCTCAACACCAAAAAACTTCTTCAAGAATCCGAACAAGCTGCTGCTAGAGAACAAGAACATGAAAAGACGGTCCAACTGGAAAACAAAACGGGAAACATGTCTAGATTCGAAGCTCATATGCGGCAGAACAACAAAGAACGCTGCTCAACCAATTCTGGCTCAGACATCACTTCTGTTTCTGACAGTGCTGATATCTTCCGGCACACTGAATTCCAGTTTCCAGGTTTCCCAACTCAGACGAACCGAGGCATGCTTGTTCATGGTCAATCTAATGCCATGCATGGAGGTGGGGATTTGCACCATTTCTCTGTCCATATCTGAGACATTGGGATCTTGGTGCTATGCTCATGTTCCCACCTAAAGGGGAAGTCATCCTTGGCTGCTACTACTAGTTCTTTTGCTGCTTGTTAGTATTATAATTCCACATTATGTTTCTGTAAGACATCACAAGAACGACCAAGATCTTCACTTTGAAACTCTCTTGCTTGTCTTTCATCTTCTGAGACCAATCATCTCTTGTGAAAACTAGTGATTTGATTTTCTTATTAAACTCTTAGTCCCTCTATCATTTTTCTTCATTTGTGCCAATAATGAAGAAGTCTTCGGATTCTCTTTGATTATGATAAAGAAAAACACAGATTCCATTGAGTTGTGTGAAGAGACATTTGGATTCTTGAAATATTTTACAATTTAGTTGACATTGTTTGAGATTTATTTAATATTTCCTATTCTAGATGCGCTTCTTATTATTAAGAAATGAGGTTGAAAGATTCTACTTTGAGTCTCATTTATCTGTCTGAGAAGATTATTGTACACTTAAGATACTTGAAAATATAACCATTTCTTTGACACGTTCATGAATATTTTTATTTAAATTACCAAAGCCGTCTCTCTGAATTTATTTCCTACTTATGTAATAAAGAATAAACTAATTTTGATCATGTAAGAAGAAACGTGAGATTCTGCTCTGCTCCAAAACATGTTGACTTTTGTGTGACAGATACACAATTGTGTTCCTCAAATACTAACAATAATATTAAGTCACAATCATATACTGTGTAAATCACTTTCGTAAGTGGTGATTCATGAAATACTAATAATAAGTTAATAACATATATTGCCAAATCAAATCTTGTCGTGTGCTCTTATTGATGACATGAGTAAGACTGCGAATTGCCCAATAAAGTCTTACAAGTCATCTTTTTTCTTATCGCATTTTATCATACCGGTTTAGTATCACGGTTATGGTGAACCGATCCAAATCAAATGAGGAAATAAACATTTCTTTATTTAGAAACAACTGAATTTAACACATTTCCTTACATTATGAGTGGAAAATAAAAAGAAAAAAGCAGAACAAGATAAGTAAAGAAATAAACATTCCCTATGTGGTTTATTCAGTTGTTATCACTATGATTTAGAGCAAAACCCGTCATGGTTCTTAGCCGAAAGCCGTTTCAAGAACTCGTAGGTAGTGATCATAGTCGTCGCAGACATTGACATTGAAGCACATCTTGGTCCCAATCCTCTATAACAAGCTGTCCATCCGCCTTCTCTGACCAAGTTTCTTACCGTCTGTCCAATACTCGGTCCACGTTTCCCGTTACTACTACTATTACTACTATCTTCCCCATCAAGAACCTGCAATCTCGTCTTGATTGTGTCAAGTGGCATTGTAATCAAAGCAGAAACACTTCCCGCAATCGCAGCACTAACTCCTTGAACAGCCATTATCGTTTTTCCGTCTGGTTTAATCGCGTTACTGTTATCTTCGTCTTTCTTACAAACATAACACCCAATTCCACCCCAAACCATCCGCTGTGCAACCGAGTAAGACATCCACCAAACCGCATTAGACGGTGCATAAGTCAGAATCGATATCCCAAACCCTCTGTATAACCCCTTTGGTCCATCAGCGCGAACGATCTTCTTAAATGCATCGAACCCGTTAACATAATTACACCTCGACGCATTCACTAAACCGCTACTTCCTTGAACCATAAGCCTTTGACTCACAACATCAACAGGAGTCCAAACTATCTGAGCAGCCATCGCAGCGCTTAAACCCCCAACCGCATTAGCTACTGCAGCGGCTTTCGCCTCCGTAAACCCTAAGCTAACTGCAGCAGAGCCAACGTTACTCTTGGTAACTTCCAAAGCAGTCATGTACAAAGCACGAGCAGGGATAGTTCCCATCAAAGAAGTACCAAATCCTCTATACAATCCCCTTAAACCTTCATGTCTCACAAGAGTAAACGCACCTCGGATACACGAGCCTTGCAAATGACAAACTTGTTGCCGAGTTTTCATCAAAACCGCAGGGTAAAGAGCTCCAGATACACCTGAAAACAAAGCTGCGCCTAAAACGAAAAACTTCGATTTATCGAGCATTTCCCAATTGATATCAGCCGGAATATGAATCTCTTGTGCCGATGATTCTTCCTCGGCAACACTCAGATTCATCTTATTCGCCACTTTTTTCTTAAACACAAACCCAGAAAACAAAGGAACAAGATTTTCCCCTAAAAAATTGTGTTTTCAGTGCTTGAGATTCTCTATCTGTACAAAACTTCCCCTAATCTCTCCAAAAAAAAACCAAAAGAAGCAATTTCTATTTACACAAACGGAGACTGTAACAAACCCTCAGGATTAGAAAAGACCCAAAATTTCTACGAACGAAGAAAAGGGAAGATTCAGAAGGAAGTAATCAAACCAAGAGAAGACAGCATTTTTTGCGTCTGTGGAACCACGTCTTGGATCCAAAACGATCACCAAAACCATGAGGATCTAACAACATCTCTGAACGGATCGAAAACAGAATCGATTAATCGAATCGATCATCCTCGCCGGTAAAGCGGCAAAGAAAATCTGACCGTTAAACACCGTATTCTTCGCCGGAGATATCCAATAGGTATATATACCAATACGAGACCGATGTAAAAACGAGAGAAAGGGAGAGAGTAATCGGGAGAGAGCACGGAAATGAGAGACCTTATACAGTTTATACTGTTACTAGGGTTCCGTTTTTTTTCCTATCCTTGTAAAATAAACGAAATTGAGATTCCGGTATGGATTAAACCGGATTGTATTTTTCGATTCGGTTAACCGAGTTCATTGATTTTGCACAAAATTTATCGGTTAAACGAGGTGACAAAAAAAAAAAAAAACTGGAGATGGTTTAGGTTTTGATTCAATTTTATAATGTTTCGTTATGCAACTTGGGGCACAAAATGATCACGATGTTCAAATTTTAAGATTCATTTTAGATTTTGATCGAGTATTAATTGTATAAAAAACATTTTTTAAGGAAATAAGGAAGAATCTGCAGAAAATTAGATGATGGTAGGTGACACGTGTCAGTCCCGACTAAGGTTAAAGAACAAATAAATTGAGAGTAGGTTCTAGTGCAAAATGGAGTACAACTTTGAAGACGATCGACGGTAGAGATACAGATGAGTTAGAAATAGTACTCAAAAGGAACGGCTAAGATGCTATTGACTAATCTGACCAACGGAAGAGAGAAAATGGATCTTTTTATGTGATATGGATAAGATGACGTGGTGTCCATATCCTTGGGACGTTGGGCCGAGTTTGGAAGGAAAAAAAGGAACAGAAGGACTGTGTAAGAGGCACGTGATCATTCAGACACATCACGTGACGCTTCTCTACTGCACGATACTTTTTTTTACTGTTTCCACTTTTCAATCGGGCTAGGCAAAAATAACTAGAACCGAAAAACCGAACCGGAACCGACCTGAAATTATCCAAATCGAAACTGAACCGAATTTTTAAGAATAACCAAACCGGAACCGAACCGATACCGAACCGAGAACCGAATGGATACCTGAAATATCCGAAACATAAATTAATTCATAGATATGTATGCATAGTTTGGGTATATTTTATAATTTTTCTTTGTATGTTTACGATTAGTTCGGTTAGTTCAAATTTTTTAGCTATTGGTAAATAGTTCGGATAAAAATAGCTAATATAAGTGTATTGTTTTATTTTTATTAAAATCAAATACTATTTTCGGATAATTTAAAGTAATTTGGATAAAAAGTACTCGGATAATTTTCTTTCATTTGAAATCTCTTTCCAATATGCTCTATATTTTTGAAGTCTAACACAAGGTTCTTTCATTTTCGTTAGAGTTTGAACCTGAATTCAACTTCCAAAGATCCTAATAGAGTAAGAGAAGAAGCTTATCAGGGTATGTTTCATGAAGAATTTGTTAGTTGTTTCATTTCCTACTGTTTTCGTAATGATTTGCTTTGAATTTCAACTTTTAAGTTTGTTTCTTTTGTTTCTTTGTTTCTGTGTTTCTTTGTTTCTTTGTTTCAAAACTATCTTGTGTTGCTTATGCCTTTTGTTCTGAACTTGTTTTATTATCTACTGTTTATGAGATTTTATTTCTACTTTTCTACATTATGAAGTTAGAGATTTAAATATTATCACTACAAGAAAACAGGCGGTTTTCTGACGGCCATATCCGTCTGAAATCCGTCGGGATACCCTCTATTCCGACGGATTACAGACGGAATTTGTCCGTCAGTTCTATCGCGTCAGAAAATACAAATCCGTCAGGATCCCGTCTGAGTATCCTGACGGTTGTCTGACGGAATGTGTATCCGTCTGAGTACGTGACAATTCCGTCTGAGTTTGTATTACCGTCGGGAGTCCGTCAGGTATCCGGTGATCGACAGTCCGTCAGGCAACCGTCAGGATACTCAGACGGGATCCTGACGGAATGTGGATCACCGGAATCCGGCCACAAATCCGGTGATCGACATTCCGTCAGGATCCCGTCTGAGTATCCTGACGGTTGTCTGACGGACTGTCGATCACCGAATTTGTGGCCGGATTCCGGTGATCCACATTCCATCAGTAAACCGTCTGGACACTCTGACGGTATCCTGACGGAATTGAAATAATTTTTAAAAAAAATAAAATAAATAAATTTTATTTATAGATAAATTTATAAATGAAATATATTTAAATTAATAACAAAAAATAAAATTTAAAATCATAATAAAATGAAAAATATTTTGATACCAAATATAAAGTTTTACATAAAAATTTAAATTGTCCATAAACATTTACAACCCTTGACGACGGAAGAACTCGTTCATCTTTTCCTCCATCCGACGATATTTTTCATCCGCCTCCGCCTTCTCTCTCCGGCGGATTTCCTCCGCCTCCGCCTTCTCTCTCTGGCGGAGGGCCTCCGCCTCAGCCTTCTCTCTCTCGCGGAGGGCCTCCGCCTCCGCCTTCTCTCTCTCGTACCTAGCCTCCAAATCTGTGATCCGGTTGGTCAGGTCGGCGTTTTGTGCTAGCAAACTACTACCACCGTGAAAGGGAACCGACGAAACGGATGAGGAACTCTCTTCGGGGAGGCCGTAGACACGACCTCTGGTCTTAGGGGTAACCTACGAAAAAAATAAATAAATCAATTTCAAAACTTAATCGTATTAAAAGGTATTTTAAATGTGTTTAAAATTGACTCATTTACTAACCGTGTAAGTGAACTCGTTGATCTTCTCGACTGGAACTTCGGTTGAGGGCGGAGTTCCCTCGACGATCGGTTGCGATTGGAGGTACTCCTGCCCGAGCCTCTCCACGGTCTCCACGATTTCCCGAGCAAGCGGATCTTGGATTTCACCAGTCTTTCTGTTGGTGTGGACATCTCTGACGACATCAATATGCGAAGGAAGCACACCGGTCTTCGCATACTGTTATGAAAGTCAAGTATGAAAAATGTTAATTAGAAATTAAAAATTGTTGAAAAATTAAGAATGTTACCATTTGCTGTACACGTGTCGCCTTGCTCGTTGCACCGAGGTTATGGGTCGCCGGTCCCTTCCCCTTCCGGTCGCTCCTCCGGTTACTCGAGTGTGTTTCGGAGGTGGCTTTAGTATCCGGAAGATCCCAATGTGCCACTAGTCCAGCCCATAATACTTCGTTGTTTTTAACAGCGGTAGGCACCTTACGGTACTTCATCCACCCCTCCTTCCACTCGTTCATCTTGTGCCTGTACTGGCTCTTTGCCTTCTTGTCGAATTCACGTCGGACCCGAGAAGTCAGGTGTGGGTTCCACGTAAAATCTTGCTGAAAAAAAACAATAGTCGAATTACTATTGACAATTCGAATGTATTATAAAATATGAATTTTCAATTTAGAATATCAAATCATACCGCAAATTGCCGAAACCATGTGTCCCGGTCTTCCACCGGCATGTCCTTATAAGTGGGATACGGTTTAGTTATCATGGAATTGATCATTCCGTTGATAGATGTCGAGATACCGTTCTGGGAATATTGGAACCTACACAATATTTTCTTTGATATTTTGTTCACAATTTTATTAACTTAATATAATCCTATAAATTTTGAAAAGTAGTCATTACCAGGTCGTGTTAGGTGGTAATTCGGGATCAAGGCGAGGCAAGACATCCCGACCGGGTTGCGACACAAAGTCCTCAATGCTCATTTGCGTAAGACCTGGGCCACCTGAACCCATAGGAGCAGTCTCGGGGATGTGCGACTGACCCGCAGTCCCACCTCCCCCGGAGGAAGAAGTACCGCCTCCTCTACCCTCACTAAATCGCCCATAATCCCTACGATTTACAAATTTTTTACATAAGTTTTTGATTTTTCCTGACATATTTAAAATTTCTATGTCAATTATAAATTTAAAGGTTTTTGTGCATATAGTTAATTTTTATTGTTTCTTTTTAGATATATATTTAGGAATTTAGGAATTGTGACATATATTATATCATATTATAATTTTGTACATATGTATATTTTTAGATAATTCAAGAATTGGATCATACTATAAATATGTATATTATAAATACGTATAAATTCTATAAATTACAAACACTTATTAAAATTGAAATTCAATTCTTTGCCAAAAATAATAAAATTTTAAAAATTTCATAATTTAAAAATCCCTTCCTAATTTCCTCATAACCCCAAAATTCTCATATTTTTATATTTTATCAATAATTTTAACATCCCTAGTTTCATAAAATTACTAATTTGCTTATTATATCCCTAAATTCATAAGGATTCTAATTTCATTTTCTAATTTTTAAATTCATAATTTTAAATTCATAATTTCTAATTTCTAATTTCATAAATTAGATTTCTAATATCTAAATTTCTAAAATCTAATTTCTAATTTCATAAAATCATAAATTCATAAAATTTCTAATCACTAACATTTCTAATTTCTAAATTCATAAAATCATCAAAAAAATTTAAATCCCTAAATTCATAACATTCCTAATTTCAAATTTTCCCCAATTCAACAATTCAACAATTCATCACAAAATCATCCAAAAATTCACATTGTTCATTTGCAATTTAACAAATTCCTAATTTCCTTTTATTCCCAATTCAACAATTTCCTTTCAAACCCCTAAATTCATAACCATTCCCAATTCCTTATAAAAAATCCGTTGAAATTCTAAAAACGCATAAAAAACTTACATTCTTTCGTTCAATCGGTGAGAGGGACGGCGGAAAATCAGTGGAGAACGGCAGCTTAACGGACGTAGGCGGCGACGGCGTCGGAATCGGCGATTCAAAGTTTGAGAAATCTTTTCTCCGTTCTGTGTCTGCGAAGAAGACGAAGTGTCTGTTCTTATAGAACTATATGACGGAATCCGGACGGTATTGTGACGGATATTAAAAATCCGTCAGGTTTCCGTCAGCAACTCCCGCCGTTTCGATGAGATCGATGCGTTTAGGCGGGAGGAATTAGGGTTTCCGTCAGAATCCCGTCATAAAGTAAAGACGGGATTCTGACGGAAACCGTTTTTTAATTAATTTTTGTTTCTCCGTTCCTAAACTAAAAAAAATATATATATATAAACCGTCAGAATCCCGTCGTTACGTTATGACGGGTTTCTGACGGATGTTTAATTTTTTTTATTAAATCTTGTTTCTCCGATCCTAAATTAATAAAAAACAAGAACCGTCAGAATACCGTCATAATATACAGACGGGATTCTGACGGTTTAAATAATTTTTTTTTTTTTTGTTGATCCGATCGAATCGGATCGGAAAAACAAAAATTAATAAAAAAACATTAACATTCAGACGGGATTCTGACGGTTCTTAGTTTTTTTATTTATTTTGTCTATGTCCGAGTGGAACAAATATAAAACATCTAATCCGTCAAAAATCTGTGATGGTTGAAGTTCATTTAGTTTGTATTCGGATCGAGTTCTTTCAAAATGTATGGCGGATTTGTTACGGATTCGTAATTTTATTCCAATTTATTCGTATCTTAGAATCGAAAAGAATGAATTAAAGATTCTGTAATATTTTCCGTTAATAATTCTTTCTAAGCGGAAATAATACTTTAACAGAAAATCAGTCGAAAATCCGTAATATGACATATAAATTCATCGATGGTACATACTAAAATCGTGGAAGGTAAAATAAAACATATAACAACATTATGCGGATAAACTCGTACAAAGGATAGTAGGAAAATATTAAAATCATGGACGGGTCGGATGTTTATTCATCATCTGAGTCTGGAACTGTTTCATATTCGTACCCAGTAGTTCCTTCATCTTCCTCATCGATGGTAGATACTTCCGTTGGTTGGTATTCAGCAATCATCGAATTAGCACCGATTATCTGTTTCGAAAATGAATTTAGTTAAGCCTTCCTATAAATATTTATAAACGTATTATACATCTACCTTAACAATGTTCCGCTCTGTGATGTTCAGGTACTTTGAGTTCCTGTTAAAACGGCAAACGGTAACATTTTTTAGGATGACCACCGCACCTACGCTAGTGGTGAGTCTGTACTCGTCCTTCTCGAAGATGTTATGGTGCATGGTTCCCTCGATTTTTCCTGAAGGATCTTTTAAGGTTACTAGCAGATCCCCCTGGTCATTGGGGGTCAAACTAGAGAGCATAGCCACAATCTAATAATGAAATAGAATATACTTCAGTCCGATAATTAACTGTATGTTTAAATGTAAATAAAATAGGTTGAAAACGAAAACCTTTTTGACTTTCACAAATTGTGAATGCGGGGATTGAATTTCTCCAACCTGGATCCACAATGGTGTGCTCCTATTGTTATAAGAACCTACATGTATGAATGATAGACCGTGTATTTGTCAGCTACAATCATTATTGTAAAAGTACATATATATATATACCTTCACGGATAATGTAATCCATAGTAGAAGTCCACCGAGGACTACTAAAATCATGGTCGGCCTGTGTTGTGTCATTGAAGACCTCACGAATAAAATCTTGTGTTGGGCGTGTCTGAGAACTTTCACCTCGCAGCACCTTTGCATCATGAGACCTCTTGCGATTCATTCCTCGCCGTACGACTTGGCCAGGTCCCGGCATTACGGGCGTTTGGTTCTGGGATTGTTGAGTTTGATGGAGTGAAATTGTCGGTTCAACATCAGTAACATTTAAGTTATCGTAAGGAGGGCTTGCAGGAACAAGAGTTGTGTTTGGAGGGTAGTGACCGGGGCCTCGGTTTTGCATATAGTAATTCCATAGATCTCTGTTACCCATAACTTGATTGACTATTTTTGTGTTATGTTTTTCTGGTGAAAATTTTTATGGAGGAATGAGATAGAAAATGTGGAAACTTATGTAGAACGGATAAACGTCCGCAATCCGTCAGTAATCCGTTAACTCAGTCCGACATAAAACCCCACCAATCCCTTCGGCCACTGGAGACGAATCTTAATAACCACTAAAACTTTGCCGACATCGAAGACCGTCGGCAATCCGTCATAAATCCGTCAACCCACTCCGACATAAAACCCCACCAATCCCTTCGGCCACTGCAGACGAATCTTAATAACCACTCAAACTTTGCCGACATCGAAGACCGTCGGCAATCCGTCAGAAATCCGTCAACCCACTCCGACATAAAACCCTACTATACCCTTCGGTGTATACATAAAAATTCTACTATAAATACACTTCATGGAGTGTATTTCTTCTACACCTCTCAATAACACAAAATATGTCTTCTCCCTCTCCTAATGAAGACGCAGAAACAACACCCGACCTTGATCCTTTTGGATTTCCAATAATACCAAAATTCTCGTGGGAAACCCAATCTTATTGCGACGAATCGTTTAAAGAGCTGCCCACTTACTCGTGGGAATTTGATACGTGCTCACCAATCCATAAAGAAGATTCCACATCAACAGTAGTGCCTGACACCCAGTGCTCGCCAAACATCCACCGCATTCCAAAATTGTCGTGGGAATCGCCATCTCAGTGCGACAAATACACTAAAGATGTACCCACATACTCGTGGGAAGATGATTCATGCACTCCCAAAAATGAAGATGGGTTGGGTTTTCCTAATCACAAATACGATACGTACCAGGCCTATTGTGCTGACCAGAACTAGGTTCTGGAAGCCGTCCAACCATATGAATTCAGTGAACCGTCATATACTTACGGTGGAAGTCCTTCCTATGATTTGATAGGCGCCCAAAGCCCAGAAAAGCCAAACTTCAATATAGATGTTGATGCAACCAACAAATTATGCGACAGAGTTTTAGATTCTCCACCAAAGAAAAAAAAGGGAAAGAAAATCACTAAATGGTTCTAACCAATGGTAAGTTTGGAGTGGATACAGACCTATGGTATTGATACCTGAATATTGTCTATTATGTTCTTGTACCATAACCGTTGTGTGTTTATCTGTTGGAAGTCTTTACTCTACCTGTGTAATAAGTTGTTTTACATTTTATGTTTCATTAAATGTAATGTTTTATTGGAGTTGCATAATCAAAATATATCGTCAATTAATAAAAAAGCTTTATTATATACTAGTAAATGGCAATGATATCAAAATTTATTCACAGATTATTAATCTGAATCTCCTCCTCCACTTTCACTAGGGATGGAGTCTGAATCGTCGTCAAATTCTTCACGTGTTTCCTCTTCGTCCGAATGCACTAGATCATCCCCGATATGTGTGACATCAACGACAAGGTCAATGTTATCCATCTCCTGAACATGTGACATTTGTATACTTCTCGATGGTTGTAGAGCATCTTGTTCTGGAACTCCATATATTTTTCCTCTCGGGTTAATATGAGTTACTGTGATCCAAGGATCACTACGATAGGCGACTCGAGGATATGGAATGTAGCAAACCTAGTAATAAAAAGTGGATATTGTTAATATACATGATCAACAAACCTTAAGTATGAGTACGTAGGTCAATATATTATGGTATTGATACCTCGTCTGCTTGGGACGCAAGGATAAATGGATCGTAATACTGATGTTTCCGGCTTGAATTTATCGAAATAACACCAAGAGGGTCAACTCGAACACCTCGACCATTAGAGGGATCAAACCATTCACACATAAACACAATGCACCTCAAGTTCAACATTCCTGGATAGTGGATTTCCAAGATTTCTTTTAAAATCCCATAGTACATGGTATCACCTGATTGGGACGAAATACCATAGTCCGAAGTTGTCCTCTCACGTCCTTCCTCACGGATCCTGAACGCATATCCCCTAGTGCAAAAGTTGGGATATGATGTCGCGGTGCTGCGTAAGCCGTACACAATCTCCTGTAACCATGTCGGGATTGATTGACCACTTGCTAAACTTTCGGAAACCTAAGAATGATATAAGTAGTATATCAGTAACATATGAACGTGAAAACATGGAAAAGTGAAAGTAAGTAATTATATTAAACTTACATAACATTTCAACCACGCCGGAAACTCTTCGTCTTTCAAGACAGCAAGTTCGGCATCTGTCTTATCAGAATGGTAAGCACGTGCTAGAGACATGTAGATCCTGTAACATAACAGTTGTTAGTAGATAAAGGCAAATAAGTACATAAATTTAGTATAATAACTGATATACGTACCGTTCGTACTCCAAAATTTCATCACAATTTCTAAGGATATACGTATGCAAATGGGTGAGCTCTTGTGCCGATAATTTGCGTCTCTTTCGTTTTCCACTTGCTCGCCCAACTTGGGCAAATAACTCGGGTACAACCACGTCATACGTTGCTTTCTCACCTCTATCATCATGTCGCGCCGGACGTCTAGCCTTAGTAGTAACTTTCGGTGGAAAGTAATTTTCGGCCAAGCTTGAGACTTCCTCGTTTAGGCTCTGTGCAACAATAGATCCTTCAACCCTGCTCAAATTTTTAACCTTTTTCTTCAGATGGAACATGTAACGCTCGAACGGATACATCCATCGGTATTGAACAGGGCCTCCTAAGGCTGCTTCTCGTGGGAGGTGAATAGGAAGATGTTCCATAACGTCAAAAAAAGACGGTGGAAATATTTTCTCAAGATTACAAAGGAGAACAGGGATATTGGCCTCCAAGTTACGTATCCCGTGGACGGTAAGCGTTCTTGAACATAAATCTCAGAAGAATGCACCAACTCTTGCAAACAAATATTTAACAAGTTAGTACATATATAGTAATAATATGGTATGAAGAAACCAATGGGAGTAAGAAATATACCTCCAATTGCTTGGTGGATAGGATCTGGAAGAAGATATGCAAATACAAATGGAAGAAGATGCTGCATGACGACATGACAATCATGACTCTTCATTCCTGTAAACTTCCCTTCCGTCTCGTCTACGCAATTACGTAGATTAGATGCGTAGCCGTCTGGAGATTTTACAAATTTTTTGAACCATTCAAAAAATACTTCTTTCTGCCTAGCGTTTAACCGGTACGCAGGCATCGGCAATCTACCATTAGGCAGAACATGAAGATATGGCCTCGAACAAATCAATGGCAAGTCCAATCTAGACTTCCAGTTGTCTTTGGTCTTTCCTGGGACGTTTAATAAGGTGTTCATGATGTTGTCAAAGAAATTCTTTTCAACATGCATGACATCTAGATTATGCCGCAGTAGATGGTCTTTCCAGTAAGGCAAATCCCAGAAAATACTCTTCTTGTGCCAATTGTGATATTCCCCACAACCGTCGACCGGGTGGTGGCCATTACCCCCACAATCAGGAGTCTGCTCTGCACCAAAATCTCGCAACTGTTCCAATATGGTTCGACCATCTACCTCAGGAGGTGGACCATGTAACACTGGTAAATTCTTCCTGAAATGTCTTTTAGACCGACGGTATGGATGATTTGCCGGTAAAAAACACCTATGACAATCAAACCACGATGTCTTCCTTCCGTGCTGCAGTTGGAAAGCAGAAGTATTGTCTTGGCAATAAGGACATGCCAATCTTCCATGCGTTGTCCATCCAGATAACATACCGTATGCCGGAAAATCGCTTATGGTCCACATAAGAACCGCACGCATGTAGAAATTCTGCTGGACCGAAATGTCATATGCCTCAACACCATGCTCCCACAACATCTGCAACTCACAGATCAATGGTTGGAGGAATATATCGAGCGACCGTCTTGGATGATCTGGCCCGGGAACTAGAATTGACAGAAACAAGAACTCTCGCCGCATGCACATAGATGGAGGCAAATTGTAAGGTGTTACGATGACCGGCCACAATGAATATTTTCTTCCATGCTTGCCAAACGGGTTGAAACCATCAGTGGATAAGCCTATGTATACATTCCGTCGTTCAGATGCAAAATCTGGATATACGGATTGGAAGTGTTTCCAAGCTTCCGCATCAGAAGGATGCATGATATCTCCATCTTGATTATGCTCTGCATGCCATCTCATAGCCTTAGCTGTGCGGTTTGAATCGTACATCCTCTTCAACCTCTCCGTTAAGGGTAAATACCACATCCGTTTGAATGGAATCTTCACCCTGCCGCTTGTGTCCTGGAACCGGGGTTTGTGGCAAAATTTACATTTGTTTCGGTTCTCGTCTTCTCTCCAGTATATCATACAGTTGTCGATGCACACATCTATAACCTGGTAGGGCAAACCAAGTCCGGCGACAAGTTTTTGGACCTCGTAGTATGATCCTGGGGCCAGATTATCTTCTGGCAAAACATCTTTCACGAACTCGGCGAATGCATCAACACATTCTTCGGACAAATTATAATCAGTCTTCAGGTTCATCATCCTAGTGGCAGAAGACAGCGGTGAATGACCATCCCTACAACCGCTGTATAGAGGTTGCTTTGCTGCGTCTAACATATTGAAAAACCTCCAAGATTCTAAATTAGGCTCTTCAACCCTATCACCCTCATGATGATACACACCCGACTGCAAATTCTCTCTAAACGCATCGTTTACCATCGCAACCGTACTTACCCCAACATCTACTTCCGCCGTAGATTCCCCTACGCTAGACGGAAAATAAGGTTCATTGCTACTGGTACTACCATATTCATAATTCCTTTCTCCATGTAAATACCAAACCTTATATCCCGCCCTAAATCCGTATCTATATAAGTGGTTCCAAACAATAGGAATCGCAACACTAATTCTATTACAGCAATTAGAGCAAGGACATTTGATATCCTGACCTTTGTTGGCTGCCTCTTGATTTTTAGGTAACTGCATGAACTCGCAAATACCTTGAGCGTATTCGGTCGTTAATAAGTTCGACCCCTCTTCCATCATTGGCTCGTCCATCCATGACCGAAAATATGAAGAACTCATCTCTAAATTTTTGTTTTTTTTGGTTTTGAAATGTTGTTATGAACGTCGGAAGAAATGCGAGACCTTATACAGAATGAATAACCGTCAGATTTCCGTCAGCCAACCGTCAAAACGTCCGACATAGCAACACTTCAGTCCCATCGGCCAACCCACACGATATGTTAACCACCCAAAGTTTGCCGACATCGGAAGCCGTCAGAATCCGTCGGAAATCCGTCCGCCAGACAGAAATATCCGTTTTCCGTCAGGTTTCCGTCAGAATGTCGACGAAAAGACAAGACGGATTATTTCCGTCAGGAGACCGTCTGTTAATTCTGACGATTTACGGACGGCATCCGGACGGCAATCCTGACGGAATAATTTTTGTCAGAATTCCGTCAGGACAAACAGACGGTTTCCTGACGGAATGATTTATTGTCGGAAAACCGTCTGAATTCCGACGGAATTGGCCGACGGAAACCCTGATGGAAATTTTTTCCGTCAGAAAACAGGCTGTTTCCTTGTAGTGTATGTTTGGTGACATATTAGGTATTACCGAGACCGACCTGGAACCGATTGGTACCGAACCGAACCGAGTCTCCGTCGGTACCTATATGGGTATAAAACATCTATACTCGATATACTCGGAACCAATTGATACCGAACCGAAACCGAATCGAATATCCAGTTGCCCAAGCCTACTTTCCACTATCGATCGAGCATTAGATTTTTATCATTTCATTGAAATGCTAAATTTCATGAGTAGTGTGGTCCTTGAACAAGAAGAAACCAAAACACCAACATAAATCATTTTATTTCCGTCGACTGTCGTTGGTATCATTTACTGACATTACTTGAGGAATACTGTCATTCTTAAAATAACCCTTGGGAGTTTTATTTGAGTATGAAGTCAAATATTGTATCTAGAAATACCCATTACCCAAACATTATATATACCTTTGCATGTTTTGGTCCACATTTATACATCGTTAATCAAATCTCTTCACCAAGATTTAGATGTAAAAGACAGTGGACAAACTGATTCATTATTTGATTGCTTCCAAAAAGCACATTAGAATTCTGATGAGCTTTAACCAACCATTGGTCCAATCCTAATAATATTGGTCCAATATGGACTAGTATATCGACCATAAATTTTAGCCCACCATAATGTCCTTACTCCTTAATGGTGATCTCTCATTTTAACCGATAGCTTATGGTTTGTAAAGGAAATACGGTCAAGGACATATGACATTAAGATACGAGCCATGTTTGTGTCAATGACATGGAACTATAGAGCACTCAGTTTAATATTATATGAGATACATCAATGTTGCTTTCTCTGTAAAACCTACTAATAGGTAAGAGTATTTTCTCAAAACATATAACAAAATGAGAATAATTGTATTTTTCAAACTTCGGTTGTTAAAAGTTTAGATGTTGTTCTTACGTTCATTTTCAACACAAAGACTTTATTGTAAAAACGTTTGATTTAAATACATTTTTACATTCATTTAAAAAAAATGAGAACAATCAAGAATCTAAATCTGTAGTAGTTAAGAAGTGTAGCAATAAAATGAAGTCAATTAAGATTAAAATTAGACTATTTGCAACGGTAAGCAAATGAAATAATTGTACTTAAAAAAATGGCAAGATGAGTTTCCTTGCTAAGGGAGAGAAGGTCGCCACCAAATCTGACCAATTTGGCCTCACGCGCATCTGTATGTCTCCCACTTCGCGGATCCCACTCATTTACTCTCACGCTCCACTACGTTTTCTTTCTTTCAACCCATTAAAAAATTCACACCATTCATATTTATTGTTTCTTCATCACTCACTGCTTTCATTCTTTTATCACTTTGGAACTTTTTTTTTTCTCTCTCTCTCTATATATTTTGTCTCTCTCTCCACATAACTAAAACAAAAACCAGATCGGATGGTCATTTTTATTCAGTTCGTTCTTAAATTTGCTTATAATTCAAAGATTGTTCCAATATTCTTTTTTTCACATCGATTTTATGATCATCTTCTTATCTTCAACTTTCTTCTTGGTTTTCTTCTCAATTGTTAGTATTATTGTTTCCTTGTTCTCGCCTTATTCTGAGTAAGAAAAGTGTCATGCATGTTTTTCTTTGTTTGTCGATTTTATGTCCATCTAAGTTTCAATTTTGGCGTGGTCGGTAAATATTTTTAGATCGATTCTTTTGGGTTTGCACGTCTAATTTTATACTTAAAAATGTTCGAAATGCAAATTTTTACTTTGCTAAATAATATCTTACGATCTATGATGTAATTTTATTATTTGTTAAATCGTTTGATTTGGTACCATGTTTGTTCATCATTATGTATCATATCAGGTTGGTACCATATTATGCCAACCTTTCCTACAAGCATTTTTGCAGGCAAAGAATAACCGGTTGACGATCATGTTGATATCCAAGGATTTTGCGACATGTAGTTCTCGAAGTTATCCATGTTGCATCCTTAGTTGTTGGTGATGGAACGGATCCGGAGTCAGAAGATGAAGAAAATTAACATATTATTACTTTAAAAATTGACAAAGTACGATAACTTGATAAAAATGAGGCGTTAAGTTACTTCCATGGATAATCTCTAGATTTTGGGTTTTAAATTCATGTTACATATACACAACTATTATCTTATCGGTATCTCCAAATATTACCATTGTAAGACCTTTTTTCACGTTTGCAATCTACAATTTTGCGTAGTGGTTTATGTTTGAAGATCTATATATATAGTACATGAAAGTAGCACTACAGGAAATTCGGGTTTTAATAGCAGAACAGTATAGCGTTGTTTATGTTTCTGCTATAGTTGATTTTTGGGTAAAATACTATAGCGTTTGTGAAAGTAGAAACGCTATGATAAACTGGGCGGTAAAACTTTATCGTATTGGCGGCTAGATTTTTTGTCGGATAACACGGAAAACGTTATGATAGGTGTAACCGGGAAAATTAAATTGAAAATGGCTCCAGAAATATTTTAAAATTAAGGAAAAAGAAAAAAATTGAAATAAAAAAATAAAAAGAAAACCAAGAACCCTCAAAAATAGATCTACAACATTTCGACTAACTCTTTCTCTCTTCTATCTCATAGAAATTTTAGCAAAACACCCACACGTGTTCACGTCTTCTTCTACTAGTTCACGTCTTCTTCACTCTGGATCTAATTTTCAATTCCTTTTATATCTCAATCGTCAGTTTAATTGTCTCATGCATCAATTCAAATCACATTGAAGAGGTGAAAATTGAGAGAGAAGGTAAATAATTTACTGGGTGTTTGCTATTTGCAGTCTTATTTGTTGTGGTTTGATCCGTTTCGATGAGTTTGCTCTTTTGGTAATTGAAATTGAAATTGGGTGTGGTGTACTTTCAATTGGGTTTCCAATTGATATTTGTCTACTATAAATCTGGGATTTCAATTGTTCATTTGTTGATAATAATTTTTCAATTGTTAAATCTGGGTTTTTCAGTTGTTCATTTGTTGATAATTGCTAATAATTTTTCATTTTGCTGATTGTAGAACTACAAGATATTTTGATTGTTGATAGCTAATAGAAGAAGTACAAGGTATTGTGAACTATTTATATGATATAGATTTACTTTGTGTGAGCTGTGTTGTAATGATTCTGATACTTCATGTCGTTTTTTTTTTGCAGACTCTTCTTGTTTCCAAGTCTTGAACCGTGAAGCTAACTTTGTGTAAGATCATTTCCATCCTTTTTTTTCTTCATTTTGTTTTAGATGTGGCTTAATGTCACTGTTAATGGTAGTTGATTGAGTGTCTGATCTTTGAACTTATTAATATAAATGTATGTATAATTGGTGGGGAGCTTGAGTCGTATTGGTGTAATATGGAAAAGGCATGGGTCTGGTTACCAAGGTATGTATCTGTTATTTTCATTGTTGGTTTTTGAAGTTTGTAATCTTATAAAATATGATTCTGAAGTTTGTAATCTTATAAACTTAGGGCTAGCCTTGAGTATGAGATGGGCGCAAGGAATTTTGTGTCTAGAGCATCAAGCAATTTAGGTAAACCTACAGAGATGTTTTGTCCCTGCGTTGATTGCCGGAATGCCATCAAGCTATAGAGACCGTATTGGATCATCTAGTAATTAGGGGTATGGATGAGAAGTATAAGAGGAATCCATGTTGGAGTAAACATGGGGAAAAAAGGAACAAAACAGCGGGTGATGTTCCAGGTTCAGAGAATGAAGCTTATGACTTGATTAGGACAGCATTTTTTGAGTCTGAAGGTAATGATGAACAACATAATGGAGATAAGTTTGAGGAGTGTGAGAGTCTAGAAGAATCTGAGTTTAGGGAGAAGTTAAGGGATGCTGAAACTCCACTCTATTCAACGTGTGACAAGTACAGTAAGGTTTCAGCGATAACAGTTCTTTATCGCATCAAAGTGAAGAGTGGTGATGCAAAAGTGTGGAGGCCAAATTCAGAATTGAAGACCATTTCTGATGCAATAGGCACTACTGTTGCTTGGCCTAATGACAAGATTGTCTTTGTCTGATACTTTTTTACTGCCTAAGTTGTTAAACTCTGTTTTCCGTTTGTAAACTTTGTTTTATTGTCGTTTTATGCACTTGAATTTATCTATCTCTAAACAGAGTACTTTGTAATCTATCCTTGATTATTTTCTTAATTTAGTGCTCTTTTATTAGTTTAATTTTAAAATCTTCATTCTTGTCAAAAAAAATAAAAAAATTAGTAATGCACAATACAGTAAAAAATTATTATGTGTAGGGTTTAGGGTTTAGAAATAATTATTACATAATTATAAGTTAAGTAAGAATTAATGAGACAAATCATTTCATGTTAAAAAGAAAAAATTATGTTTTTGGTTAATTTTCAGTGTTTAGGGTATACCATTTAGGGTTTAGGGTATAAGTTAATATAAATGTTTAGGGTTATGTTTGTTTATTTGATGTAAATAAAAACTATATACAAATTAAAGAAGACTAAACACACTTCCTTTATTTGATAGACCATTTACTATTTTTTTGTTTTCGCAATATGATCTTCTTTCTACAACAAGAAGATTAGTTTACATACTTTCATATGTAACATTATGGATTACCATCGTTCAATCTTCAAATAATTAAAATGTGTCCAATTTTTTTTTTTAAATATATAAAAAAATATAGTAATGTAAATAAACCAGAAAACAATTAATAATTCAACATATAATTTTTCAAAATATTTATAAGCCATGGAAATAACAATGTTTGCCTTAAGTAAAACTAGCCAATGAGAATGTTTCACTCGGATTACTGACGTGGCCTGATCTCAGCCTTTGCTCTTGCCGTCAAAATCATATGGTGAAGCTTCTAAGAACAGAGCCAATCAAAATATATTACTCGGATAGATGACGTGGCAAGATCTTACCCGTTGGTCACCCTCTTTGACCTCCTTCTCGTTGTCTCCGACTGAAGATGTGTCAATGACATGGCATAATTTACTAATTTAGTCCTTCCTTTGTCATTAGTCTCTTCAATTCTCTGGAAAACTCAAATTCATTTTAGGTTTTCTTCTTCATCCAAATTTTCTGATTCGAAAAATTAACTCCAAAGTTTCTTAATTTAGAGATAGTTTAAGTTTAAGTCTTATCTTCACTCGACATAGCTTCCATCGTTCGCCTACTCATCTATATCGTAGATCTTTAGATATGTAGATCTGTTGATATGTTGAGAAGGGTGTGGTACTCTGACTCTTTTCCTAACTCTACATATCTCGCTTTATCGATTCTTAAAGAGTTTTCCTCTGATGTTGCATGTACATGAAGAATTGCATATTGTTATTCATGGGTTTGATTATTCATGGTTTTGTGTCTCCAGGACGGATAATTTGGAGTTTGATTATTCATGAAATTGCGTCTCAAAAGATTTGGGTTTTTCGTTTGAGTGTCTTTTCAGATCTGCCCGAATGACTAAGGTTCGGCTTCAACTTGTTTTTTTTGTAACTGGATTAGATGAATTGATTTTTGTCTTCAACTTGCATTGGTCTTTGCTTTCCCTGTATTAATATATGCTTGATGAACTATTCTATCTGACTTTCTTTCTATTACTCGAAGTGTAGGATGATGAACCATTTTAGACCTCTAGTTTCTACAACAACAACTTCAATCATGAGGTTAATTACTTGTTTTCTTGTTCTTTGCTTCTTAATTTGTCATTCAAACTATTTGACAATCCATGTAAGTTTGTTTCATATTTAACTCTTTCCTTTGTCGCAGGGTTACAGATGATTATGCTGAGCATATCACAGAACTTTTGAATTGCAGCAATAACAACACTCGAAGGCATAATTCAAAACTCATGGTGATACAAAAATATTCAGAACACATGGAGAGCTTATATATTTACACTTAGTGTTATGTATTTTCCATGTAAATTTGTACACCTTGTAAAACCAGTTATAAAATCAATAAATTTCCATATGAATTTATTTAATTCAATCAAACAATTATTTGTGTTTTTTCAATAAATAAAAAAATTTAATTATATATATTGTCCAAATACGGTATAAATACCCAAAACGCGATTTCAAATTCCAGTACAAAAGCAGAGAAAACAGAAATATAGATAATTGAAATGCTACTTAATACAATAACGTATACCTCGACTGCTATCAAAAATATTCTAAAAATGCTATATATAAATATTTTAATAACATTTACAAATCGCTATTGTCTGTTTAAATATTGCATATCAAATAACGCTATGTCAACAAAAAATATAATAGCAATGTTTAAAAACGCTATCTAAAGTTCGATACCTATTATGACGGGAGCAGACATAGCGCTTTCTACTCCGTTCTTGTATAATTACATAGCGGTTTCAGGTTGCTATTAATACCCACATTTCCTGTAGTGTAGATATCTATCGACCTACATAAAATAGTACATGAAACTATTGATTTGTATATTATCGGTACTCCACACTAGGTTTTGTATCACAACCTTACTACTTCGTTATCTCTCTGACCGTCTTAAGGGTCCACTAATATGCATAGAGATCTATTTTCTAATATCGCACCACACAAAACTTTGTACCGCTTCAATCCAGCAGATAACGCTCCAATGTCCCGAATGTGGTGAGCATCCCATAGTAAGTGTGTCATTTCAGAATTTCCGGTGGTATATTTCCAAATTTCTTAATATTTTAAATTCTCACTCAAAAGCTTCACCTAATTAAGTAATAATAAATGCTAAATACTTTTATATTTACTCTTCATCACTAGTTCATGTTTGCCTCCTCACGCCGTCATTTATCAAATTGTCTCACCCACGCGCATGAAAGAATAACGAGTCTTATCATAAATGCATATCTCATTTTGTGCGATACTTTTTTGCTAATTCTCCACGCGCCTCTTTCTCTTTGTTCTTTTCTTAATAACATTAGCCAATCTTGCCATTTACCAAATTCACTCTTATAAATATGTACCATAAAATAAGATTTTTCACATATACATTAATTGGAGATAAAGATCCAAATTGGCAGTTTCACCTCCTAAAAAGAAATTGTATTTTTCAAACAATGCACGAATCACTTGTGCATTGTTTAAGCTTGTTAAACGTATCGGAATTCAAGAAAACCGTAATTCAAGCCATGTATGGAAGGGAAACATTTGATTGTAATCCTACTCCGTGGACGGTCCTGACAGGATACAAAAACATAATCGGAGAATGTCAGCTAATTATAATTCATATTCATATTCATAGACCTTGAATGGTGAACAAATAGCAATCCTTTCACATACTACAAAAACTAAACCTAAGCTTTTCTGTTTTTTTTTGTTGGTACTTGACTTCACATTGCTCATTCATTTACTGTATCTTTGACCCCATCCGTATAAAAGATTCCGTGAAGAAAAAGAGGATCATAAAGTGTCCTCTACTCCACCAAAAAAAAAGTGGCCCTCATTATTTGGTCAAATTTAACGTATAGGAGTTTTTTTCCCATTACTATTCAGTCACATGCATACATTAAATTTTGAAACTAGGTTATAATAAGCAGCGACATTACTACAAAACATTTGGCTATAAACTCCGATACGATTGATAAAATGTGTGAATTAAATTATTATTTTTTTTACATATTTACTCATGAATATAATCCTACATGCGAGGCACAAAAAAATGAGATGGATGAATGATGAACCAGTCTTATACTTATAAAATATACATGTATGCATAGCTAGACTTATCTGATCCCGTATTTACATCCTCTAAAAATTGCATAATTAAGCAAAAGTGTGCTCACTACACTACCAAAAAGAGAGCCAAGAAGATAATCTTTATATTCAGAAATCAATATTTATCTACATAAAACAACAACAATTTACTCCTTGGGAATTTGGAACGCCAAATTAACAAACACTGAAATATAATTGAATACTACTAGCATTATAGATTTTGTCCCAATACTTTAGGTTATAAATAAATTCGTTTGTGACAAATGTGTCAACGTTGATTCTTCTCTCCAATCAGTTTCAAGTGACTCTCTTCCTCATGGCTTCCTTCTCTCTCCTCCACTCAGCCACCTACTTCCCTTCCCACACTGAATCCTCACTTAAACCTCATTCCTCCGCCGTCTCTTTCACCGTCCGATGCACCTCCTCCGCCACAACCCCTCCCGCTCCTCCGTCTCTAACTCCGCAAAAGCAACGTCGTCCGGCCGACGAGAACATTCGCGACGAAGCTCGTCGCCGTCCACAACTCCAAAACCTATCCGCTCGCTACGTCCCTTTCAACGGTCCACCGTCCTCCACCGAATCATACTCCCTCGACGAGATCGTCTACCGTTCACAATCCGGCGGTCTCCTCGACGTCGAACACGATTTCGCCGCCCTAAAACGCTACGACGGAGAATTCTGACGAAATCTCTTCGATTCACGCGTCGGTAAAACCAATTGGCCGTACGGATCTGGCGTTTGGTCGAAGAAAGAGTGGGTTCTTCCCGAGATCGACGATGACGACATCGTCTCCGCCTTCGAAGGAAACTCTAATCTCTTCTGGGCTGAGCGATTTGGGAAACGGTACCTTGAAATGAACGATCTATGGGTTAAACACTGTGGGATTAGTCACACTGGCTCCTTCAAAGATCTAGGCATGACGGTTTTGGTTTCGCAGGTGAATCGTCTCCGGAAAATGAACAAACCGGTAATCGGAGTTGGTTGCGCTTCCACCGGAGATACCTCCGCCGCGTTATCCGCTTACTGCGCTTCCGCCGGAATCCCGTCGATTGTTTTCCTCCCGGCGGATAAAATCTCCATGGCTCAGCTTGTACAGCCAATTGCAAACGGAGCTTTTGTGCTTAGCCTTGACACTGATTTCGATGGTTGTATGCATTTGATCAGAGAAGTTACGGCGGAGCTTCCGATCTATTTGGCTAATTCTCTAAACAGCCTCCGTCTCGAAGGTCAGAAGACGGCGGTGATTGAGATTTTGCAGCAATTCGATTGGGAAGTTCCGGATTGGGTCATTGTTCCTGGAGGGAATCTCGGTAACATTTACGCGTTTTACAAAGGGTTTCATATGTGTAAAGAGTTAGGTAGGTCTTGTTGATAGAATCCCTAGGCTTGTTTGTGCTCAAGCTGCTAATGCAAATCCACTTTACTTGCATTACAAATCTGGTTACAAAGATTTCAAATCATTGAAAGCAAATACAACGTTTGCGTCTGCTATTCAAATCGGTGATCCTAATTAGTGAACAATCTCACGGATAATTAACTATACATATACTAATGAATATATATCAATTATACTTGTTAAACTATATGTTTATATATTAGTTAAGTATATATATGGATATATAGCTAACTCTATTTAAATATAGTTATTTATATACATATAGATAATTGTGAACTATTAATGAATATAATTAACTAGTATAGTTGGCTATTTGTAAAATTTTACAAATAACTAGTATAATTAGTTATAACTAGTATAATGAACATATATAGTTATATATATATATATATATATAGTTAACTATATAGTTAAAAATTTTACAAATAGCCAACTATACTAGTTATATGTACATAAATAACTACATTTAAATAGAGTTAGCTATAAGCATATAGTTTAACAAGTATAATTGTGAACTATTAATGAATATAATTAACTAGTATAGTTGGCTATTTGTAAAATTTTACAAATAACTAGTATAATTAGTTATAACTAGTATAATGAACATATATAGTTATATATATATATATATATATATATATATATATAGTTAACTATATAGTTAAAAATTTTACAAATAGCCAACTATACTAGTTATATGTACATAAATAACTATATTTAAATAGAGCCAGCTATAAGCAAATTTTTTTCCATATATATACTTAACTATATATAAGCATATAGTTTAACAAGTATAATTGATATATATTCATTATTATATGTATAGTTAATTACCCGTGAGATTGGTCACTAATTATTTCAATTGTATCTAAATTATGATATAGTTCATTCAAATTAATTTTTCTGAAAATAAAGAATTATAATATATATCAATTTCGAAATTATTTTTTTGTAAAAAATGTTACATTTTTATTACAAATAAATGTGTGTTAATTAGGCATTAAAGTTGATAATTTGGATTGAATTTATCATGGGCAAATTAGTCAAATTTTGATTTCTCTTTGTTAGTTACCTAATTTTCTAACTACATATATTACTTTATTAATTTACATGCTCAAACATATTATTTCACTAATTAACCCTTTTGTTTAAATGTATTTTTTTAATATAATTTATTGTAAAGCTCAATTGTTCTATTGTAAATATATATATATATATATAATATTTAAAAAATAAAAGAGATTCTCAATTTTGAAGTTTAGGGTTTGTTTGCTTGTCTTTTCTATTGTGTATGATTTCTTTAGAAAGCAAGTGAGATATTTGTCGTAGAGGATTTGCAGACTCTGATTGGACTGCATGTTTGGATAATAGAAGATCAGTCTTTGATTATTGTATGTCATTGGAGATTCTCTACTCTCTAGTATCATGGAAATATAAGAAGCAACAATCATTTTCTTGTAGTTCTGCAAAGGCCGAATATTGTGGAGTTCTTGGCACAAAGACGTTGATATGGTTATCTAAACTTCTTGGTGATTTGTAGGTTCCATTTCAAGCTCATGCTTACTTGTATTTTGACAATACATCAACAATTCACAATGCTAATAATGCGGGTTTTCATGAAAAAACCAAGCATGTGGACCTGGATTGTCACGCTACTAGAGATTAAATTGAAGTTGGTTTTCTTAAAACCATGTATGTTAAGACCTGTAATTAGTTGGCGGATCCTTTGACCAAAGCTTTATATTCGGCACCATTCCGAGAGTTAATAGCCAAGATGGGAGTTTGCAATATCTTTGCAACTCTATCTTGAGGGGACTGTTAGAGTGTACATATGGTCGGTTTAGTTTGGTTAAGGGTCAACTCCAGTTTATGAATTTATGGTGTAAATCTCATTCTCCTCCTATCAATCGGAATCACTAATGAAGACAATGAAAGTTTACACTAAAATGATGTCGGTTCATAAACGCTATATATAAAGAGTGTCAGCTCGTTTGTAAATTGTGAAGATTGAAATACTTGCTGACCAAGTCTCACCATTTTATGTTACTCAAGCCTCAGATCATCAAGTTTACCGAAGGTGAAAGTAAGTTTGCCAAGGTAAACTTATCCTTTTGGCACATTAAGAGAAAACGGCTACAAGGCATGAAAGGGCAACGTACAAGTTTGTCTCTTAGTGTCACCATTTGAAGCAACAACTTGATTCATCTCTATGGTACGATCAAAAGCAAAAGGTAATCGCAATCAATGGCGTCTGAAAAGAGAAAGGAGGCGTTGTGCGTTTGCTTTAGGTCAGTCCATGAGCTAAGGGTGTTCTCATATAAAAGGAACATGAAGAGGAGAAGAGAGAGGTTAACGGATCGATAGAGAAAGAGAGAGATTTGTATTAGTATAAGCTTTGATTACAAATTTCTCTAAGGCATAGATTAGATTGAGTGTTACTCTAAGTACTAGTGAAGGGTATTAGGGTAGTACACTAATCTTATCCATTGTAACTCTATCAAATCTAGTGGATTCCGAGTATAAGACTCGGCGAGAAGTAGCTACCCTTGTTAATGGGAGTGAACTCGTTAAGTGTTGTTGTTCTTGCTTTTACGTTTCATTAACAACACTCTCTTCTCTCTACCAACACTCTAAGTTCTTATTACAACTTAAAAGACTTTCTTTTGCTCTGTTTATTGCTCTGTTCTTGTGGGAAAAAACATTGATTGAGTTCTTGTGGATAATCCATTGCCTTCTCTTAGTTGTATTCTCTGTTCCTTGGTTTGTTGGTTTGTGTTTTGACAGGAAAGTAGACTCCTTTCAGGTGCGCAAGTCCTAACAGAGTGGTATCAAAGCTGAGGTTGCGTAAATTTGGTTCTGGTCAGATCTAAATCTTAGAACCATCTCCTCAGCAAGGATAGAGGTAGAGAAGTTCGATGGGAAAGGTGATTATACGATGTGGAAAGAAAAGCTTCTGGCTCAGCTTGATATTCTAGGCCTGAGTGTTGCTCTGAGTACAGAAAAGAAGACCGTTATAGTCACTGATGCAGCTGGAGCAGTAGTAGAAGAAACAGAAAAGAAAGAAGAGATTTTAGAAGAGAAGAGGAGGAAAGCAAGGAGCACTATTGTGCTAAGTGTTACCGATAGAGTTCTGAGAAAGATCAAGAAAGAGCAGACTGCAGCTGCTATGTTAGAGGCTTTGGACAAGTTATACATGTCAAAAGCTCTTCCAAACAGGATCTATCTGAAACAGAAACTCTATGGTTTCAAGATGTCTGAAAGTCTATCAATTGAGAACAACATTGATGAGTTTCTCCATATTATAAATGATTTGGAGAACACCAATGTCTTGATAGCTGATGAAGATCAGGCGATATTGTTACTGATGTCTCTGCCTAAGCCTTTTGATCAGCTAAGGGATACCCTAAGATATGGTTCAGGTAGAACCACACTCTCATTAGATGAAGTTGTTTCCGCAATATACTCAAAAGAGCTTGAGTTTGGATCTAATAAGAAGAGTATCAAGGGTCAAGCTGAAGGCTTGTATGTCAAAGAAAAGAATGACATGAGAGGAAGGTCTGAGCATAGAGAGAAAGGTTCTAAGTTTTGAAGACCAAGATCCAAGTCAAAAAGCAAGAAAGGTTGCTGGATCTGTGGAGAAGAGGGACATTTTAGAAACACTTGTCCAAACAGGAACCAAGCTCAAGCTAGACAAAGAGAGATTGGTGGTAAAAGAGGAGAAAACTCAAATGGAAATGGTAATCTTGCAGAGGCCATTGGCTTATACGTATCAGAGGCACTATCTTCTACAGATATAAGTCTTGAAGATGAGTGGATAATGGATACTGGTTGCAGCTACCATATGACTCAGAAGCGTGAGTGGTTTGAAGAGTTAAATGAAGATGCTGGTGGATCAGTAAGGATGGGAAACAAGACGGTGTCAAAGGTGAAAGGAGTTGGTTCAGTCAGACTTAGAAATGAAGCTGGTTTGAGTGTGCTTCTTACAAATGTGAGATACATTCCTGAGATGGATAAAAATCTCCTGTCTTTGGGAACTTTTGAGAAAGCTGGATACAAATTTGAATCAGAAAATGGTGTGTTGAGTATCAAAGCTGGTGATCAAACTATCTTAACTGGTAGGAGATATGATACTCTATACATACTTCAATGGAAACCTATGATTGAAGAATCACTTGGAGTTCAGAGGAAAGAAGATGATACAGTGTTATGGCACAGAAGATTAGGGAACATGAGCCAAAAGAACATGAAAATTTTACTGAAGAAAGGTCTCTTAGATAACAAGAAAGTGTCTGTCTTCGAAACCTGTGAAGAATGTATCTATGGCAGAGCTAGAAGGGTGGGTTTTACTCTAGCTCATCATGATACTAAAGAGAAACTTGAATATGTTCATTCAGACTTATGGGGAGCACCATCAGTACCATACTCTCTTGGAAAGTGTCAGTATTTCATCTCCTTCATTGATGATTATACAAGAAAAGTTTGGGTTTATTTTCTGAAAACTAAGGATGAGGCTTTTGATAAATTTATTGAGTGGCTATCTTTGGTGGAGAACCAAAGTGAGAAGAAGCTAAAGACACTGAGAACTGACAACGGTCTTGAGTTTTGCAACCGCATCTTTGATGAGTTCTGTGGGTCAAGAGGAATTCAGAGACACAGAACCTGTGCATACACTCCACAACAAAATGGTGTGGCAGAGCGTATGAACAGAACAATTATGGAGAAAGTGAGAAGCATGCTATGTGATTCTGGTCTCCCAAAAGTTTTTTGGGCAGAAGCTACACTCACTGCTTCTATTCTCATAAACAAGACTCCATCATTTGCTATAAACTTTGATATTCCAGACAAGAGATGGTTTGGAAAAGCTCCTGGATATAGTTATCTAAGAAGGTTTGGATGTGTGGCCTTTGCACACACAGATGATGGAAAGCTCAGTCCTAGAGATAAGAAGGGAATTCTTCTAGGGTATCCTAGTGGAATCAAAGGATATAAACTCTGGTTGCTAGAGGAAAAGAAGTGTGTGATCAGCCGAAATGTTGTGTTTCAAGAAAATGCAACATATAAAGATGTGAAGATCAGAAAAGAAGACTCAAGAAATGGAGATAACACTTCTCAAGAGTCTTATCTTGATCTAGATCTTGATGCAAAATATGGATTAGCTTCAGGTGGAGACCTCATCACAAGTCAGGAACCACAGAGGAATGTAAGTTCAAGCTCTGCAAGTCCTGGACCTGAAACTTCACTTACAGCATCATCACACACTCCTCAGGAAGATGATGTCACTGGAGATGATGCTTATCAATCTCCTATCAGCTATCATCTAGCAAGAGACAGAGTAAGGAGGGAAGTAAGAGCCCCAACCAGGTTTGATGATGAAGAGTATTTTGCAGAGGCTCTTTACACTACAGAAGACGGTGGAGAGGTTGAGCCTGCAGACTACAGAGAAGCAAGGAGGAACTCAAGTTGGGATAACTGGAAAC
This sequence comes from Draba incana, assembly GCA_963576765.1. Taxonomy (NCBI): domain Eukaryota; kingdom Viridiplantae; phylum Streptophyta; class Magnoliopsida; order Brassicales; family Brassicaceae; genus Draba; species Draba incana. Next base: position 25,822,199 of record OY755215.1, read on the forward strand.
AGGGAATGGATGAGGAAATAAGATCTCTTGAGAAGAATCACACCTGGACTGTGGTTAAAAGACCAATGAATCAGAGGGTCATTGGAAGTAAATGGATTTACAAGTATAAGCTTGGTATTCCTGGAGTTGAAGAGCCAAGATTTAAAGCAAGACTTGTGGCTAAAGGATATGCCCAGAGAGAAGGAATTGACTATAATGAAGTTTTCTCACCAGTGGTTAAGCATGTGTCTATAAGGATTCTGTTTTCAATTGTAGCTCAAGAAGATTTGGAGTTAGAACAGCTAGATGTCAAAACAGCATTCCTCCATGGTGAGTTACAAGAGAAGATTTACATGGTTCCTCCTGAAGGATATGAGTCATTATTTCAAGAAGATGAGGTATGTCTTCTGAACAAGTCTCTCTACGGTCTGAAACAAGCTCCTAGGCAATGGAATGAGAAGTTTGATGCCTACATGACTGAGATTGGCTTTGTAAGAAGCAATTATGATAGTTGTGCTTATATGAAGGAGCTTAGTGATGGTTCTTTGATGTATCTACTGATTTATGTGGATGATATGCTTGTGGCTGCAAGAGACAAAGAGGAAATAGCTCAGCTCAAGTTGGATCTCAGTAAGAAATTCGAGATGAAGGACCTTGGAGCTGCCAAGATGATTCTAGGAATGGAGATCACTAGAGACAGAGCTGCTGGGACTCTCACTCTGTCACAAGAAGGATATCTGAACAAAATCCTTCAAACCTACAACATGATGGATTCAAAGCATACCTTGACTTCCCTTGCTGCTCACATGAGAATGTGCTCTGCATCTCTGAAACAGATTGCTAAAGATGCAGATTACATGAAGTCAGTGCCCTACTCTAATGCTGTGGGTAGCATAATGTATGCAATGATAGGAACAAGACCTGATCTTGCATACCCTGTAGGAGTTGTAAGTCGGTTTATGAGTCAACCAGTTGGTGATCATTGGCTTGGAGTCAAGTGGATTCTGAGATACATCAAGGGAACTGTGAAAACCAAGTTGGTTTACAAGAAGAGTCAAGACTTCAAGGCTATTGGATACTGTGATGCTGATTTTGCTGCTGATTTAGACAAGAGAAGATCAATCACTGGATTGGTGTTTACACTTGGTGGAAACACCATAAGCTGGAAATCAGGGCTGCAAAGAGTAGTGGCTCTATCTATTACTGAATCAGAATACATGGCTCTAACTGAAGCAGTGAAAGAAGCTGTGTGGTTGAAAGGTTTGTTGAAGGAATTCGGATATGAGCAAAAGAATGTGGAGATCTTTTGTGATTCTCAAAGTGCTATGCACTCTCCAAGAACAATGTGCATCATGAAAGGACTAAGCACATTGATGTCAAGTATCACTATATCAGAGAAGTGATAACAAGAGGTGATATTGATGTGATGAAGATTTCAACTGAGAAGAATCCAGCTGACATCTTCACAAAGACCTTGGCAGTAAGCAAGTTTCAAGCCGCATTGAACTTGCTTCAGGTCAAGTCTGAGTAATAAAACTCAGAAGAATCCGAGTCTGGAATCCTGGAACTAGATTTGAAAAGGTATTGTCTCTTTCTCCTCTCAAGCAGCACTCATGGAGTTGGTATGGTCATCATGAATTTCAGGTGGAGATTTGTGAAGATTGAAATACTTGCTGACCAAGTCTCACCATTTCATGTTACTCAAGCCTCAGATCATCAAGTTTACCGAAGGTGAAAGTAAGTTTGCCAAGGTAAACTTATCCTTTTGGCACATTAAGAGAAAACGGCTACAAGGCATGAAAGGGCAACGTACAAGTTTGTCTCTTAGTGTCACCATTTGAAGCAACAACTTGATTCATCTCTATGGTACGATCAAAAGCAAAAGGTAATCGCAATCAATGGCGTCTGAAAAGAGAAAGGAGGCGTTGTGCGTTTGCTTTAGGTCAGTCCATGAGCTAAGGGTGTTCTCATATAAAAGGAACATGAAGAGGAGAAGAGAGAGGTTAACGGATCGATAGAGAAAGAGAGAGATTTGTATTAGTATAAGCTTTGATTACAAATTTCTCTAAGGCATAGATTAGATTGAGTGTTACTCTAAGTACTAGTGAAAGGTATTAGGGTAGTACACTAATCTTATCCATTGTAACTCTATCAAATCTAGTGGATTCCGAGTATAAGACTCGGCGAGAAGTAGCTACCCTTGTTAATGGGAGTGAACTCGTTAAGTGTTGTTGTTCTTGCTTTTACGTTTCATTAACAACACTCTCTTCTCTCTACAAACACTCTAAGTTCTTATTACAACTTAAAAGACTTTCTTTTGTTCTGTTTATTGCTCTGTTCTTGTGGGAAAAAACATTGATTGAGTTCTTGTGGATAATCCATTGCCTTCTCTTAGTTGTATTCTCTGTTCCTTGGTTTGTTGGTTTGTGTTTTGACAGGAAAGTAGACTCCTTTCAGGTGCGCAAGTCCTAACATAAATAAACACACAAAACTTGAAATGAAGCCTTTTGTGCTCAATGTCTGAGAGGTCTAATGGAGTAAGAATCTATTGAAGAAGAGTTCATGGATGCAACAAGCTCTTGCTGTTTCCACTGGTATGTTCATAGCACGGCTCACGGATTGAAGTTTACGTAGAGTAAGACTAATGATCATTCCAAGAACATAAAAGAGATGGCTTGTAGATTGGTGAATCCACCGGTGAAGGTTTAGACAGATTTTATTTATGGATGTTCTCAAGGAGTATCTCAAGAACAATGAATCTAAATGTTGGATTTGCTTGTTTTTGTGTCTTACGAGACATTTCTGGTCTCTATGAAGGCATCGTCAAGTCCTATGAATATTGCATGCTTGTACTGAACGTATTAATAAAATTGCGTTATTTGAGACCTTACCAAAATTGAACTGGTTAGTTCGGTAAGAAAGAGTACTCTTTTCTTTAACACCAAAAGCACTTATATTAAATTAAGCTTGCTTTTTTAACATTCTCACATAAACTTAACTGGACAACATAAATATGATAAACCTTAACACTACGGGGATGATTGGTTGGGTTTTACTTTTATAGTCTATAGCCTTGTTTTAAGCAAAAATACAAAATCTTTACCAATCATGTTGTAACTTTCTTCCTAAATCTATATCTTTGTTTTTAATTCTTACCAATCATGATGTAAGTTTCTTTTTAAAATTAAAGCCCAAATAAAAAATCTTTTTTTTTTGGCTGTAACATGTCAAAAACCTAAAGCCTTATCTTTTGAAAAAATTATTGGGTTCACCCCCTCTTTATTGGCCGATCAAAATTAAGTTGTGGGAACCATCAATCTATTTAAAAAATACTACAAATACAAAAATTAATTTTTAATAGATTTGTAGTTAAAATTTTTGGATTTGGGTTAACTATTCCCAAATTAGGGTATAATTTTAGGGGATATGGTTTATGTTTGGGGTTTAGGCTTTAGGCTTTAGGGTTTAGGGTTTGATTTTGAATGTTGAAATTTCATTTAATTTTTAGGGTTAACTATTTCCTAATTAGGGTATATTTTTTGATAGGCTTAGGGTTTAGGTTTGGAGTTTAGGGTTTAGGCTTTAGTTTAATGTTTGATTTTGAATGTTGAAATTTCATTTAATTTTTGGGTTTAGTTAACGATTCCCAAATTAGGATATAGTTTTACGGGTAGGGTTTAGGGTTTAATTTTGAATTTTAAAATATTTGATTTGAATAATTTACTCTCTCTGTTCTTTTTTGTTTGATGTTTTAGAATTTTCACAACTATTAAGAAAACACATTAATTCTTAGTTATAAATGTCTTGTTTTTTTGCACTAAACAATTTTCTATAACTTTAGCCCAATAGTAATTCAATAAAACCAATTAATGTGTCTTGAATTTTACAATTCATCTTTATTTTTTCATTAAAAATGCATTGAGAATGTAAAAAATCAATCTTTTAGAAATACTTTTTTTTCCTACAACATCAATTAAAAAAGAACGGAGGGAGTTGTGTTTAAATTCTAGAATTATTTATTTTGGTCCCTATAATTAATTCAATTTAGGTATGTAGTAAATGATTTATTAGCCATTAATTAGATTGATTGCCTATTATTTAATTTTGATTGGCTAATAAAGAGAGGGTTAATGAGAAGGTTCACCCCTAGGGGCTGAACCCAAGAATTGCTCTATTTTTTGGGTTGTAAAAAATTTTTGTTGCAGATTTTTTTGCTGTAGGTTTAGAAGTTGTAACTTTAAGTTTTTAGATGCAATTATTCTAAAATAAAATATGATTAGTAATATACAATACATAATGTAGTTTTAGTTTAATTAGTTTATGGACATTAAAATTGTTATAATTTAGAAATTTATTGCTACTTTTAACTTATAAAATAAATTTAGTTAACATATAAAATTGCTACATTCAACTAAATTTATTTTATATGTTTAAAGTAGCAATAAATTTCTAAATTATAATAGTTTTATATATACAAACTAATTAAATTAAAATTACATCACATATTATATACTTATCAATTATGTTTTATTTTAGAATAGCTACAACTTCTAAAAACTTGACTAGAGATCATAAGAAAAACCGATTAAAAATTGTTTTAATTGTATTACAGGTTTTTTTTTTTTTTTTTTTTTTTTTTTTTTTTTTTGTTAAAGGTATTACAGGTTTAGAAAACTAATTCGTTGAAGGCAAGTCTTCTTACATGTAGGTCAGTTGAGAGACGTTTCTTCTTCCGCCACCAAAACCTCAACAGCTGCCACAATAGCCGCGACCGTTGCATCGGTAGGGAAATCGCCATTGACCAAAACGGCCACCAACATCTTCTATCGGTGAAACTTTCTCAACTACAAGATTCCATCCTCCCAAGTAACGTCCACTAAGTTTCAACGTCTTCTCTATGCCTTCCTTTAGCTGAATGTAAGCACATCCTATGGGAGCACCGGTTCCACGGTCTGTTGGAACAATGACGCTTGTAATCTCTCCACATGAACTGAAATATTTAGTCAATGCGGTCTTGATATCATTTTAAGGAAGGGAAGAGTCAAATCCTTTAACGATGATCATTTCGTCATCACCACCAACTCTCTTGCTGCTTTGAGATGCGAAAGAGCGAGTAAATTCTGCCTTTGCACTTACGGCAGGTTCCTCATCAGAAGAAGATAATTCATCCTCAGAGGTACTACCCTCAGCCATGGCAGCTGCACCGTTAAAGCTAGTTTTAAAAGGAATCTTCTTCTTCTTGTCAAGAAGATTCTTACCCTTGTCTGAGTTCAAAATCATATGTAGATCAACCTTTGCTTCGACCTGATGAACACCATCAGCCAATCTTTCCATTGTCTCAATTGCGAGATTTAGTTTGGTCTCCAAATTATCAGATTTCTTGGTAGAATTGTCCATGGATAAGATGAGAAGAAAAGAAAAGAGCGATTAAGTGGTAGCGAAAACGATGGTAGGACTAGGAACTAACTCACCCGTTGATTAACAAAGAGTAACGAATAGTTAAAAAAAAAAGCTTTCTCTTATAAATTTACACCCAAACTATTTGCCTCTTTATAAACCCCCCAAAAAAGCTTTCTTGATGTACTTTTTTAGTATGATTATAACTTAAAGATAACGAACACCGTACTTCGTAATAACAACACTGTAATTAGGTTCATCTAGATGTTTAGTCCAAAAATGAGTATAACAATACGTACGATTTTTACTTAATTAATTGATTGAAGAGTCGTTATGTACTTATGTTAAGTTAATTTTTATTTGTTTTCGATTGATTAATGTATTTTATATTTTGGTTTAATGATATGGGTCAAATTTTCCTTTGAACTACTCTCTCAAATTAAGAGATCGCTTGTAGTACTTAGGGTATCGAATCCACAGGGAATCAGTTACACAATAGATTAAAACTTTCGGATTAAACTAAGCAGAATAAATTGTAATGTAAATTGCAGGAAAGTAAATCAGGATGATTGTAAACTTTAAATTCAATAAAAGAGAAACGCTAAGCCTTAAAGAATTCGCAGGAATAAATCCAAGTTGCAGAATAAAATTACTATTGGGATAATTAATGATGCACAATTCTAGAACTCGAAACACTGTTGTAAAGTAAATCAACTGTCGTTGCAAATACTATCTATGTTTAAACCCTAGCCAACCAACTGTCGTTGCGAAATCAAATTGATCTAAACAAGCCAACTGTCGTTGCGAATCGAATCCTTGCTCACCTATGATTTAGTTCATGTAATTCAATAATGATGTCTCATCTATTAAACAACCTAAGATATACAATTCAGCGCTAAATCAGAGTTAATGCAATCAAGGTGAAGAATATAAATAAATATGATGCAAAATCCCAATAGTAATTAAACTCTAGAACTCTTCATTAAACCTTTGAAAAACCCTAAAACCTAACTAGGGAATTACTCAGACATAGATATGAATAATAAAATCCCTAGTATAAAAATCTCTAAGTAAAATAATGCATAGCCTAAACAATGGCTTTAAAGTACTATATATAGGGTACAAACACGTCTGGACCCAATTGCAAGCATCTGAGCTTTTCTGGCGCGAAAACGGAAATCTTCCAGAAAAACACTATTCTGTCGCCATTTGGTCGTGTCGATCGACACAGAAGTCGTGTCGCTCGACACAGTCTTCAGAATTTCAATCCGAACTTGCGACTTTGATTCCTCGTTCCATTTTGCTCCATAATGCTCAGTAAACACCAATTAAGTTCCAAACATCCTTGTACCTAAGATAAACACCAAAAGACTAGAAAACACCAAAAGACTCTATAAAACGGACATATATCATGGTATAAAAACTGGTAAAAACCATGATATATTATTTAACTCTCAAGTAAAACATCTCGTCGCGCCTTCATTTTTTGTTTTTCCTCCGTTGAAAGATGGGCTTGAAATTTGAAAGTACTGAGTTCGTGCAGACGACCTCAATGACTCACATACAAGTGGAGGATTAATATTTGAGGGCAAAGTAGATAGAAAAGCTTAAGAACAGAATTATGGTTTCAAAGAAGTATTATTGCTCAAGAGAGTTGTGGATCCCCTTCTGGGTGAAATAAGTTACATATTTATACTTTTTATAAGTCGGTCAACCAAAACCTATAAAATATATGGAAAATATCCTTATCCTCAAATATTTACTTAATATTCGAGTATATCGTTAACTTCTTCTCCAAGTCAATCTAGGTCGGCTTAATATATTCAAGCCGGGCTTCTTTCCACGATACTGAGCTTTTTTACCCAGGGCCCAATATTCTCTTTACTCTTCATTCAATCGGGTCCATTCCATCTCAAGCCGGGTCTGGGTAGAAGGTACTAAACCCGGTACCACCAACTAGTGTCCCCCCCCCCTCGAGTTCGGCCTTTTGAGTATGACGTCAGAGGTTGGACAAAGCGTATTGACGAAGCTGACTTGACTTGAGAATGAATTGACATGCTTGATTTGTTTCACGTGGCATTCATCTGGATATTCTGCTTTTTGAAAGGATGTCTCGGTTTACGTTCGCCGCCTTAGGGTTTTAATCATTACCCTCAATTCGAGTTCTTGAATATAAATATTATTGATCTTTTCAACTTCTTTTCACTCTTCAGCCGAAAGCAAAGAAAAAAGTAGTCTCCTTTCTCTCTTTTTTTCATATCTATTTTTTTCCTGCATAATATTCTGCATTTTTACGCATCCTTATGCTGATCAATCGATAATTGCTCCTCCAAGACGTCCAGAGGTAAAGGTCGTGCTTCGACAACCCCGAGGACCTCTTCCACCTCGGTGAGGGATTCTCGTGGGGCCAAGGATTCCTCCTCCGACTGGCGGTCCCCCAGAGGGATCGCGATGCTCGAGGAGTCCTTTACTTCTCGAGAGACCCCTGGTCATCTCGCTTTAAGGGAAGATGAACCGATGTTTGCAGAACAGATCGACATCCCGGATGAGGTCACCGTCATTAATCAATTTAATGCCTTTGGTATGAACGATTCGATTATCTCATAAAGATCTCTTTATGAGATGTGCCGATCCTGCTCAATGTCCCCGAACTTAGAATTTGTTGTTCTTTCTCCGAGTCAATGCCCTTGGGACTGTCCTACCGGTTACATTTGTTTTATAGAGCATATGTTTACAGAATGTTGCTTGTGGTTCTCTCTTCCTTACCTATTCATAGTCTATTGCGAACGAAGGAACATAGCCTTTTGTCAGATGCCGTATGCCATGGTTAGCAACCTCATTGCCTGGATGATTCGAGGAGACAAATCAGGCTTTAATTTTTTTGGTTGAGGTGTTCAAATAGATCTCATCTATGAAGTTGCTCAGTCCACCAGGGAAATTCTACCACAGTATGAAATCTGGATGTCGAATCTTCGAGCTAAAGAGTAAAATCAGCAATTGGTTGGATCGCTATTTCTTCATGAGGATCGATCTTTAGTCAGTTCGGGGTGTGACCAGAGAGTATTGATCTGAATGGAATCCTGGCCTGGGTAGATATTCGTTTTACATGTGCATGTGTTTTGACTCCTCATGTTTTGTTGACTGACATTTCTTTCTTTTTCTTTTAGTTTTGCACCCGTATACCCATCCTACTTTGCATCTTCCTGTTTGGGATAGAATCCAAGATATTAGGCTCGCGGGGTATCTGGATCTTCCTTGAGTTCCTACCGATAGACTTGAAGCGGCTCGTCGTATTCTGGGTATGAGTCTCCCTTTTTTTTTTTATCTTTTGCCGCTCCACTCTCTTTGTAGTAACTCCCTCATTTATTTTAGTAGATTCTTGGGATGTCGATTACTGGTCTGGTGAGATGAGGGTTTCAGAGAGGATTCATGACTTCAAAGCTCATGTAATTTCTCCAAGGCAGAGAAACCGTCGCTTGTCCGAGATTGTACAAGACACTCCCACTCTTATCATCGTTGAGGATTCGGAAGACGTTGTAGATGACGTCTGATATATCATGGTTTTTACCGGTTTTTCAACCATGTTATAAGTCCATTATCTAGAGTCTTTTCAATGTTTTTGAGTCTTTGGTCTTTTTTTTAGATACAAGGATGTTTGGGGTTTAATTGGTGCTTATTGGATCATTATGGAGCATTGTGGAATGAGCAATCAAAGTCGCAAGTTCGGAGTTAATATTTAGAAGCTATGTCGAGCGACAGGGACATATGTGTCGCTCGACACAAAAATTTTATGAGTGTCGATCGACAGGCCTTTGGTGTCGCTCGACACGACCACCGGAGCGACCAGAATATCAGATTTGGAAGATTTTTGTTTTGCCCCAGAAAAACCCAGATGTTTGCATTTAAGTCCAAGTCGTTTTTGTACCTTATATATAGATATTTTAAGCCATTGTTTAGGCTAAACTTTATTTTCTAAGAGATATTTTTATACTAAGAGATTATTATTCATTACTATGTCTGAGTAATCTCCTAATTAGGTTTTAGGGTTTTTCAAAGGATGATGATGTTTTGTTAGAATTTATTTACTATTGGGATTTGCATTTATATTTATATTTTTCACCTTGATTGCTTTAACTCTGATTTAGGCATGAATTAGATATCTTATGTTGTTTAGTAGATGCGACAACATTATTGAATTACCTGAACTAAATCATAGGTGAGCAAAGATTTGATTCGCAACGACAGTTGGCTTTGGATCTTTGTGAAAAATCGAACCTGATTCTAAAGCTTGTTTAGATCAATTAGATTTCGCAACGACAATTGATTTTCTAGGGTTTAAACATAGATAATATTTGCAATGAAAATTGATTTATTTTACATTAGTTTTGAGTTCTAGAATTGTACTTCATCAATTATCCTAATATTAACTTTATTCTGCAATTTCGAATTATTCCTGCGAATTCCCTAAGGCTTAGCGTTTGTCTTTTATTAAATTTAAATCATCTATTTTATTTACATCTTTATTCTTCTTAGCTTAATCTAAACTTTAAAATCTATTGTGTTCCCTGATTCCCTGTGGATTCGATACCCTACGTACTACAATCGATCTCTTAATTTGAGAGAGTAGCTCTAGAAACATTTTCGCATATCAAAACCATTAGATTTTCTTTTGGCGCCGTTGCCGGGACTCAAAACCATTAGTTTTTCTTTATTAGGACTATGTCTAAGTCTTTCTTTTTATTTTTGTTACTAAACTAGATTTTAATCTTTGTGTTTTCTGGTATATGTCAAATCAAATCACTAGAAGCAACAAGAAAAAGGAGCTAGTTGGATTGGAACTTCAGGATCTAGCGCATTTAGAACGAACCAACAGAAAAGTAACAAAAGAAGCTAAGAAGATGGTTGGCATAAGGTTCTATTTTAAAGAGAGGAAGGACTCTTCGACAGAGAAGAAAATTGATACAACGAGGACATTCAGATGCTCGATGTTGAGGGTAATGTCATTGAGGAGTTCGTCGAGGAACATGATGATGAGATTGCTCAACGCGAGGAAGAAATTCGTCTAGCTCATTAGGAACAGCAGTGTGTCGAGCGACAAAACCAGGAGATCGCTCGACGCGAAGAAGATTTACGTGTCGCTCGACACAATGAAGGCGTCGCTCAACACCAACAAAATATTTGTGTTGATCGACATGACCCTCTTGCTGCTCCATTACAACATTTGAATGATGAGCGTGAACGCACAATTGTAGACTTCAACAGACCTAAGCAATTCTATGCCAATCGGTCTGCGATTCACCCACCACCATTCTAGAGGAACGATTTCTAGCTGAAGCCTGCGTATTTCTCATGAGAACCCGATGGATCACATAGAGAGATTTGAGGATCTGGCATCTAGCATCAAGGTGAATAGAGTATCAGAGGACTACTTATACTGCAAGCTTTTCCCTTACTCTCTACATAGATGCTTTCACTGGCTAAAGATGCTTTCACCGGGCTCACTTACTAACTGGAAAGATACAAAGAATGCTTTTCTAAGCAGTTTCTTTGATTGTACAAACTCAGAGGAGCTCATAGCTAAGATCACCTACTTCAAATAGGGTGACTTCAAAGCATTCAAGGTTGCATGGTAAAGGTTCAAGGGTTACCAGAGAGACTGTCCACATCACGGGTTCAGTGAGGTTCAACTTCTAAGCATTTTTTTAGAGGAATAGCAGTGCCATACACCATGACTTTAGACACTACTAGCAATGACTCTTCAATACAAACTCGCCAGAGGCTGCCTTGAGACTGATAGAGAACCTGGCTAATAGCAACAGTTCGAAGAACGTCGACTACGAGAGAAGCCATTTCGGCCTGAACGCCAACAACAATCAACTTACAGAGGTTACAAAAAGTTGGATTAGCTGGGAAGAAATCAGTTCAGTTTACTAAGGAGATTACAATATTCGAGCCAGAAGAGCGAGCAAAGAAAGAGGAAGTAGCGTACCTCAACGGGTCTGGATTTTAAAGATACGACAATCAAGGGAACATGGGCTACAACAACAAATTTCAGGAGAGTTCTTTCACCGCGAATCCAAGTTTGTCTAGCTATCTTCCCAAGCCTTAGTATTAGAAGAGTGATTACACAAGGAATTATGGCTCCAATTATCAAACGCTACCTGCTCCATCTGTAGAAAGTAAAATAGAGTCCCTAATTGAGCGAATTCTGGATGGTCAGCAAAAGATGACAGTGGATTTCAATGGCAAGCTGGATTTGATTTACACAAACTTGAATGGGAAGGATGAAAGTTTGAACATTCATGTGAAGAAGTTGGATACTCAAGTTGCCCAAACTAGTGAATTGGTGAAAAAACATCATTCCAATGCGATCAAATTGAGGACTAGAACAGAGAGGATACCTCATACGAAGCAAATCGACGAGTTTAACATTGCTAAAGAAGAGGAGATTTTTGGATCAGAGGCACTGTCGATCGAAAACCTCTACATGTTAATCGACACGAAGGAATTGGGTGTGTCGATCGACGAGGATGCTGGTGTTGCTCAACAGGCTGGAATCGTTAGCATCGATCGAAAAGACTTGAGTATCGCTCGACACGGGCTGTAGACCAACCTAGATTTTGCGAAAGCTTCAGTTAATGCAGTTGAACATGTCTACAAGCCACCAATTCTATATCTGAGACCCCCTGTAAAGCCTTGCACATCAGCTAGTAGTTGTGAGAGTGACATCGAAGAGAAGAGAGAAGCTAGTTCAACCATCGCTAAGGAATGTACCCAAGATAGAGAATCCATGGCAGTTCATTGTTCCATGTTTGACTAATGAAATGGAATTAGAGGGCTCTCTCTCTTAGATACTGGAGCTAATGTGAATGTGATATGATGTTGTGAAGAAGATGGGAATCTCGAATATACAAACTTCAAATTCTTTCGTCGATCTGGTTGATTCTTCTTTAGTAGTTCTTGCAGGTTTCATTTCGGATTTAGAAATTCAAATAAGAGATTGTCTTGTGCCAACTGATTTCTACATCATAGAGACCACTAAGCCAATGGTTCTTGGCGCGTCCTTTCTCACAACTGTTAGTGCGATTTTGGATTTCCTTAATCAGTGTATATCCTTCACCAAGATCAACAAGGAGGTATTTCACCCAGCAATCCTTATCGAGGATGTTTTTTGCTGGACAGTCATGAAAGGAAAAAAGCTAACTTTATATCCTGGAGATGACCAGAAGAATATTCAGAACGTTTCTGCTATTACTCCTTCGATTTCACCTCATGAAGTGAGCAAACCAAGTATTTATAAGGATAAGAAGACTTCATGTGCTAAGTGTTCCGTTTTGGCTTCTAAAGAGTGTAAAGCAGAGGTGATCCATGTCAAGGTTAAGCACAAGGAAGCTTCAAAACCATTCTCAAAGTTCAGGTTTATCATTCCTAAAGAGTTGAAGGAGAAAGGAGAAGAAGTTGTTCAAGAGATGGTGGAGAATACGATGAAACTATTTCCTGGATTTGTTCCCTGGAGGAGCAGAGCTGAAAGTTTCCTAGAGGACAAGGGAGGTACAATGCTCCCCTAAGATCCACCAAATGCCTGGGTCATGACACAGTCAAGCTAATGACTGAAAACAAGCGCTTAGTGGGAGGCAACCCACTTGTGAGTCTAGTTTTTTTATTTCTTTTAATTTTTTTTGTCTTTTGCAATTTTACATTTGCACTAAAAGAAAACAGTTAATTAGTGACGCCAGTTTGTGACTGTTTTTTCCGTCACAAATTTTTGTGACAGATTTGCGACAACTATGTGACAAAATTGTGACTACACTTATTAGAGTATCTAATCCGTCACAAATGTGTGACGACCACATATCGTCACCGAAGCGTCACATATAAGTGACTGACTTGAGACAGATTTGTGACTAATATCTTGTCGTCGCAAACTGGTCACAATTTTGTGACGCTTCAGTGACATTTTGTATTCGTCACACATTTGTGATGGATTAGATACTACATAATCTGTCACGGATTTGAGATGCATTTAAAAGAGTGGCACTGGCGTCACAAACCTGATGTTGGTCACAAAGTGACAAAAATTAATTTATGTCGGCAACAAGTGGACACAGAAAAAATGTGGTGAATGTGAAATTGATGTTGATACTTTGGTCGATGTCGGACGTCCAGTAGAACTAATACCTCTAGAAACTGAAAATAATGAACCCAAAGATGAATTTATGTGTAATTTATCACCATCAGGAAAAGATAAGGAGGAAGAGGTTTAAATTGTATGAAATCTAAATTAAATAAAATTTGGTTATTAAGTATTGTAATATATTTTTCAAGTGTGAATTTGGTTATTTTGTATTTTCTAAGTGTGACTTTTCTATGACTAACTTGCAATAGATTTGCAACTCCATATTTGAATATAAGACTTTAAACACAAGATTTTAACCATGCATAGTAATAAAGGATTAGATTTCCATCCAAATATTCTAAGATTCAATTATGTTTTGTAAATTTATCAAAAAAAATTATAATATGAAGTTTTACAAAATTATCCTAACCAACTATCAAACTTTTCTCATAAAACACTTAACATCTTATATACAATCTTAGCAAACATAATTGATTTTTCATTAGTTTTTTTTTTAATATAAATTACACTATGAAATCAAACCCAAACATCAACAACAGTTTGTACAAGTATATAAACACCAATTTCTCTCATTAATTCACCTAAATATTTAGGGTTTGAGGTTTTAATTAAAAGCGTCACAAAATTATCACAAACTTGTCACAAAACAGTGACGAATATGTGACTATGTTGAACCCAAAACTTAAATGAATTTGTAAGCATATATATTTATAATCTAAGTATATAAAAAAAAAATTTCAAATTTAATAGATAATCTTAAATTTTAAACCAAATGAATTAGTTATCAATTAACATTCAATGGGGCAAAAATAATCACAACTAAAGCTATATAGTTCTTATACATATATATATATATGATAATGGATCATATTTGAAGAATGTATAATTATTATTCAAAAATAAGGAATGTAGATATTCAAACAACAAGTAATCAATGGTGTTTTACCAAAAAAAATAAAAAATGGTGCCGAACATAACATCTTATTCAGCGCCACGTCAGCGATCCATGCCATTCTTTGCAACGCTGAAATACAAACCGTCCGATTAAAAAGTAATCAATGGTCAAGATGAACAAGTACACAAATCCTTGTTTCACCCTCTCTTATCACCTTCCTCCTCGATTCATACAATCGTCGATCCCCATTCTCTCATATAACCTAACCACGACGGCTCCACCATCAATCCTCCTCTATCTCCGAGATCTCGTCTGAGCAACCGCCACCACTACGCCGAGAGATGTAAATCGACGAGTAGATCCCTGCTATGTTACTTCCATCGGCCAAATCCAGATCTTTGTTTAGGCTTATGGTAGATTTTTCTCTGTATGTTTACGATTTTAGCTTATCTTGCATCTTGAGTTCCTCTTGATTATGTCTATTCATCTCTTTAGGTTATTAATTTTTGTTCTCGCTCTTGTTTGTAATTTTCTTTGTGTTTCCCAAGTTCTATTTACTCTGAAAATTTTCCCATTTCTTAATCTCTTGTTTCAATACTGCAGAATAAAGATATGGTAGGCCTGATTCTACTTTCTCGTTGACCCCAACAAATTTTTGATGTTATCAAATTTCCTTAGTATAAGAAATGTGTTTTAGCGTAGCTTTGTTTTGTGTCAATGCGAATCGTAGATGTTTTAGGGTTCTTCTAATACAGAACATTGATTCAAGGAATTTGGGTTCCATTTTCAGCTCATAAAGATCCATTAAAGGTGTTTACCTTTATTTACCTTACACACGTTTTTAGATAAAAACAAGTATCTTTGCTGCTATGCTAACCTTTTAGCCTTTGTAGTTCCTGCAATATCATCTTAGCTAGCTCGGCTTTGACTTATCTTAGCCATATTCGTCTTAATAGCATCTTCTAGTTGTGTTTTGCTGGGCAGGTAGAATGAAAGACTTTTGGGTAGTGACCCTTATTTCCGTGAGCCTGAAGAACAAGATAACCAATGTATGATGTCTTTCTCTCTTCCTTGCTCATTGTCTCTGGTAGTTTCCTGAACAATGATTGATGCGTCTGGTTTATGCGTTTAAGGTTTACAATAAGAACAACATTGTGAGATTGATTGTTTGATCTTAATGCTGAATTTATGTTTTCTTTGGCTAAATAGGTTTTAATTTGTTTTGTTTTTAGCTCAAGGACCTTTACCAGAGCCAGTGGCACACTCGGAAACACCATGTTCAACCAGTGGTGATACAGAGATTCAGCAACAAGTTCCACTTGAAAACTTGTACCAGTCAAGTTTTGATCTTAGCGAAAAGAAACATAATCCACTAGTAAAGGTTGATAACCTCCAAGTACAGTTTTTACGCCTTGTTCGATTAAGGGTTTATACTTTCATGAGTTTCTATGAGAAGAATAGAGCTCTTACTTAGGCAATTGTGACAGACTTGGTTACATATGGAAGAGGGTTCTTGAAGACTGACAATCCTCGCATCGCAGCTTATATGAATCAAGCTGCTCCTGTCTTGGATACTTTAGAGCTCATGTCTCCGCGTCGCAACGCTACGACCAGTGAAGATCCTCAACCAACCACCGGAGCAGACGTCACACCAGGTACATCACCAACCACCTCACCACCCACTGCACCAGGCACATCACCAGGCACATCACCAACCACCTCACCACCCACTCCAGCAGACCCATAAACAATTTCTATCTGCTTGAACTATTTGTCTAATGTTTCGGTTATGTAACGGTTAACTATTTTGTACATTTTTTAACCGTTTTCGGAATTCGAAACCGTATTTTGCTTTAACTATGTTTGTTTATGTAGAATTCCGTTTATGTTAAATTTCTATTAGTAGAATATAGAGTAGAATACGAAGTAGAATACTGAGTAGAATACAAAGTAGAATACTGAGTAGAATACAAAGTATAATACAGCGTACAATACAACAAAAAATACTATCAAAACTGTCACATATACATAGCAAATTAGTCTCTCTTTTGTGACACTTTAGAGACTACCACTTTTCTTTAAGTAGTCATAAAAGAGTCACACATTAATGACACTATAAACCGTCACAATGAAGTCACACATTAGTCACTACACTTGTGTCACACTTCAGTTGGTAATTTGTGACACATTCTCTAGTCTCTCTTGTGTCACTAATCTGTGACGCCTACATGTCGTCTCAAGACCGTCACAAAGTGCTACTCCATAAACTCGTCACAAAAGTGTTGCAAATATGTGTCGCATTTGTGACGAACTAAATTAGCGACGAAAAAATTGTCACTCTTTAATTTCGTCACAAAAGTGTCACAAATGCTGCATTTGTGACTGATTTGTGACACAAATCAGAGTCACAAAAAAAAAGTTTTCTTGTAGTGTTGGTTTGGTCTTTTGTTTTGATTTTTAGGAGAATGAACGTGTGAATGAAAGTGGGGATAAACTTCAGACTTATCTGTCGATCGACACAGAGAACAGTGTCGATCGACACGAAGGAAATCAGTGTGTCAATTGACGGGGAGATAATCTCGCTCGATGTGACAAAAATATGAGTGTCGATCGACACAAAGGTCGTGTTGCTCGACACGACCCCCAGATAATAATTCTCATTCGATTTTCACACGTTTTATTTTTTCTTATATATTTTCTTTACCTACTCCGAATTTAATAACACTGGGGATAGTGTTGTTTAAGTCTGAGGGAGGTGGTTACTAACATTATTTTCTATTTTGAGAGTCAGCCAAATTTTTTGTTTCTCGGGTCGAAAACTCCCTTTTACTTGCTTTGAACATCACTCAAAGGACCATTACTAATGGAAGATTGGTTGGTTTTACTGGGTGGGTAACTGCAAGTGGATCAGTTTAACGGAACGAGTTCAAATTTCTAGAGAACACCAGAAAGGATGTTGTAGACCCCGCCCCTAATGAATTCTAATTTCTCGTTTTGGGGCTTTGATATATCATGGTTTTTATCGGTTTTCAACAATGATATATGTCCGTGTTTTCGAGTCTTTTCGGTGTTTTCGAGTCTTTTTGTGTTAATCTTAGGTACAAAGACGTTTTGGACTCAATTAATGTTTACTGAAGCATTTTGGAATATAATAGAAAGAGCAATCAAAGTCGCAAGTTCGGAGTCAACATTTGGAAGCAGTGTCGAGCGACAAGGATACTAGTGTCACTCGACCCCAAGATTTAACAATTGTCGAAGCCTTCTACAATGGCTAGTTCCAGTGACATTGCTCAAGAGTCGAAGGCAGTCGAGAAACAAGCTCAACCAGTTCTGCGAGAGTTGACTTAGATAGAGAGTCCATGACAGTTTGTTATACCATGTTCGATCAAAGGAATTAAGCTGGAGGATTCTCTTTTAGATACTGGAGCTAATGTGAATGTCTTGTCTCATGTTATCGCAAAGAAGCTTGGAATTGAGGATTTGCAACCTTCAGAGACATATGTTGAGCTTTTTGATGCTTCTTTTGTGGTTCCTACAGGCTTTATTCCTGATCTTAAGCTTCAAATTGGAGATTGTCTTGTTCCAACAAAATTCTATGTCATGGATAATGATAAGACGATGGTGCTTGGTTCATCTTTCCTTGCTACTGTGGGTGCGATTGTAGATTTTTCTAACCAGCGCATCTCTTTCACCAGGATCAACAAGAAGATCTTTTATCTTGCAGTGCTTATCAATGAGACTTCTTGTCTGACAGTCAATAAAAGAAACAAGCTGGTTGATTAACAGCCACTTCCTCATCTCCCAACCCACAAACCTCCAAAAGAGAAAAGGTACACACTTCCTGAACCTAAATCTCCTGATTTCATTATTCCAGATTTTAAAGTTGAAAAAGCTGTTACGTGTAGGGGTCAAATCTCACCTAGAAGAATCAATAGCCTAAAACGACTAAGTATACGCTAAACCAGTTATCCCAGGAAGCCGGTTAACCAGAGATTAACCAAGAGGTCTGTTCCAAGTCAGTCCAGTAATCGAGCCCAGAAGACAAAGGCCCAATTAAAGCCCAACCGACCTAAAAGCTGTATCTTAAAGGAAAACCAAAAACACTTAGGAAGTTTTCCTTTTTCTTATTGGGCTTGGCCCAACCGACTTAGAGTACTATAAATACTCATGTACATCCTCATAATTAGGGGATCAGAAAATCTTTACATAAACACTTTTACAGCTTCTCAGCTTTTAATACAAAAACCCTAATTCAAAATCTTTTGAGTTTGTGTCTTTATGTTTGAAACAAAAAAAGCTTCTCTTCCAAGATCCTTCACAAATTCGATTGTGTGAATCCAGCTCCCGCAATTTGGCGCTAGAAAGAGGGGACTTTCCAAAAAGCTTTATACACGAAAGAGACACTTAGACGAACTCGACAAGATGTCAGGAACAAACAAGACGACCCAGCTCAACACTCTGGTAAACGGCGGTGTGGATCCAAAGGACCCAGCTACAGATGGTCAAACTAACACGGTTCATCATGTATCTACTCTGGAGAAGGAGGCAGATAGATCTGCAGCGATATGCAACCAGATAACCACAAAAATTGGATCAGGAGACACGGCTACGCCCGAGGCCTTCAACCAGCTCAAGGGAATGCTCGAGCAGCTGCTCAGGTAATCAAAGAAGTAGGAAACAATAACCAGCCAACATACCGTCGAGATCAGGGATTTGTCAACAACCGGGCGAACTCAAGAACGAGGACCTCGACGGGCCGCACTTCGCATGACCCTGACGACCCTCTTCTCCACTCCAGTCAGCACGATGACTACTCGCGGAGCTCGCGATGAGAAGATTACACCAGTCAGGGATACGAACGCCCCTGTCACAAACGCGACCGATGAATTCATCGAGGTCGCTGATGACCTCGACGGGGAACGTGATTTCGGAGTTGTACAATCCAACAGATGTATCAATCGTGTGCAAGAGCAGAACGAAGAAAAAATTGAGGAAAACTTGCGATGGGTAGAGCAGGCTAAAGCCCCAACCATGCACAGAACAGCTGCCACCGCTCAGTAGAGAGAGATGGATTAACTCAAAGCGGTTATGCGATAGACTGCACTTGACCTTAAGGAGATGCGATCACAGGTTTATGGCGCGACCAGTAATGCTCCAAAAATTGATCGAGTACTAGAAGAAGCTCGGACTATCCCGTTTACAGAACGGATCACTAGGGCCCGACTATCCGATCCCAGAAAAGTCAAGGTCCCAATTTACGATGGAAAAGGCGATCCTACTACACACATTACAATATTCTCGATTGCTATGGGATGAGCAAACTTCCGACCGGAAGAGAAAGACATCGGATACTGTCTCCTTTTTGTCGAGCACCTCAAGGGGACAACTCTCCATTGGTTTGCTGCGATGGAAAGGAATTCCATCGACAACTTCGCTCAACTCTTTCAAACTTTCTTAAAGCAGTACGCAATTCTGATTGAACGAAGATCCTTGGAGGCAGACCTGTATACAATGTCCCAAGGACCGACTCAGCCGCTGAGAAAGTTTATCGACCGATTTAAATCGGTGCTTACTCAAGTGAAAGGGATAGACGACAGGTCAGCACTCGGCGCTTTACAGAGAGCCCTCTGGTACAACTCGGACTTTCGAAAGAAGTTAACGGTGAACAAGGCAACATTTATCCAGGATGCACTTCATCGCGCCACCGGCTTTGCCAAGAGCGAAGAAGAGACGAAGATCCTAGCATCGAAGTATGGGAAAACTAAAAGTTCGAATACTCAAGAAGTTCCGGCTACTACGAAGAAGCAGCACGGCAACTTCGTCCAACACGAAGGAGGTTTCAGAGGCGCCAACAACTACCAAGTGGACTCGCCTGGATAAGGTCGAGGTAGCGGGCGAGGCCGCGGAAGAGGAACTCCAGGTCGCAGTTTCAGCAACACCTGGATAAGGAACTCGCAGTACTACAAATCAGCCTATTGTGATCTATATCGGACAAACTGTCACTCAACAGCTAATTGCAGAGTACTTGGTTCTTAATTGGCGGCTCGCTGGCAGCTGGCAAGCTACGGAGGAAGAAAACCACAACGAGAACAACAAACGAGATAGGCAGAACGATAACGAGGGCTAGGGCGGCCCGAAGCGAAAAGTGTGTAATATGATCATGGGCGGCTCACGTTATTATTCAAATATCGTATCATCCATCAAAGGTTTTCAATGGCGAGCTTATGTAGGGGCCAACAAGCCAACTCCCTCTCAATTCTCGAATGATATCATCAAGTTCGAAGAACGGAAAGTCAACGATATCGATAAACCTCATGACGACCCGCTCATAATTCGGCTACTCATCGACGACTGGGATACAACTCGCATTTTAATTGATACATGAAGCAAGGTAGACATAATCTTTGTGGATGCCTTAAAGCGCATGGAAATTGATCTTGCTCGGATTGAAGCTCATCCTAAACCCTTGACTGGTTTCAACGGTGAGATGACGATGATACTTGGAACAATAAAACTTTTAGTGTGCGCATAAGGGGTCACGAAGATAGTTGAATTCACAGTATCGGATAATCCGGCTATCTATAATGTCATAATGGGAACCCCTTGGCTCAACTCAATGCGCTGTCGCCTCGACTTACCACCTTTGCCTTAGATTTCTAACCAAAGAAGGCATCAAAATTATCAGAGGGAGTCAGACGGCATCACGATCGTGCTTCATGGCCGCACATAAGCTAAGGAGTCAGGCGACAATTCTGATTCCGAACGATAAACGAAAAAAGATCAAGACAGACAGGGAGCCTTTCAAGGAACTCTGTGATCACTTATAGCAATTACGAATCACAGAGGCCCGTGAAGAAGAAAGGGCGGGTCTGATCTGTGAGCCCGTAATATCAGTTTGTATAGACGATGAATTTCCAGAGAGATGTGTAGAGATCAACGCAACATTAAATGAGGCAGTCAAACTTAAACTCATCAATTTTCTTAAGAGGAATGTGGGTACCTTCGCATGGGCGGCCGAAGATATGCTCGGTATCGACATTAGTATCGCCAGCCACGAGTTGAATGTCGACCCGAATTTTAAACCTATAAAGCAAAAACGAAGACGACTTGGATCGAACAGCTCAGGCTGTAGACGACGAGGTGGAAAGACTCTTGCGAGTCGGTTAGATTTTGGAAGTCAAGTATTCATATTGGCAAGCTAACCCGGTTGTCGTGAAAAAGAAGAACGGAAAATGGCGAGTATGTGTAGACATGACGAATCTTAACAAGGCTTATCCAAAAGATAGTTTTCTTCTCCCGTACATAGACCGCCTCATTGAGGCCACGGCTGGAAATAAGTTACTTTCTTTTATGGATGCATTCTTTGGGTACAATCAAATTTTTATGCACCCAGACGACCGCGAAAAAACATAGTTCATTACAGATTGCGGGATCTATTGCTACAAGGTCTGGAGCTACTTATCAACGTTTGGTGAATAAATGTTCGCGGACCACCTCAGCAAGACTATGGAGGTTTACATCGATGATATGCTCGTCAAGTCGCTTGAGGAGAAGGACCATGTGGGCCACCTCGCAGAATGTTTTGAGCGGTTGAATAAGTACAATATAATGCTAAACCCGACCAATTGCCGGTTCGACGTGACATCAAGCGAATTCCTTGGCTATATGGTCACATATCGCGGAGTCGAGGCTAACCCTAAGCAAATTAACTTGTTGATCCAGATGGCCTCGCCAAGAACAAAAAAAGAAGTCCAACGACTAACATGCAGAGTGGCTGCCTTGAACAGATTCATCTCGCGTTCTACTGATAGATGTTTGCCATTCTATAACACGCTGAAGGATAAAAAGAAGGGCTCAGACCAACATGCATTCGAATGGACGGATAAATGTGAAGCAGCCTTCCCGAAATTGAAAAAGCTTCTCGCAACTCCACCTATTTTGGCAAAACCAATTACAGGTGAGCCACTCTATCTTTACATCGTAGTTTCCCTATCGGCAATGAGCGGAGTATTAGTTCGCGCAAACGGCGCGGAATAGAAGCCTGTCTTCTACGTCAGCAAGTCCTTGACCGATGCAGAAACGAGATATCCGTTGACTGAAAAGTTGGCACTCGCAGTTATTACCTCAGCTCGTAAGCTGCGATCTTACTTCCAATCTCACTCGATCGTGGTTCTAAGCACTTTTCCGCTAAGAGTTGTTCTCCATAGTCCAACGCAATCTGGACGATAAGCCAAGTGGGCTATCAAATTAAGCGATTTTGACATTAAGAATTGCAGTAAGACGAGCATTAAAGCACATGTGTTGGCCGATTTATTAATCGAATTGCCCGAAGCAACGTTTATACCTGAGAACGAGGAGTCTTTACCTCAACTCTGGCCATTGAACGTAGACGGTTCATCATATAAACATAGATCGGGAGTAGGCATTCGGCTATCATCACCAGACGGGGAATATTTGGAGCAGTCGTTCTGCCTCAGTTTCAAAGCGTTAAATAAAGAAGCGGAGTATGAAGCCTTACTCACCAGTCTCCGACTAGCCAAAGCACTTAAAATGACAAGGATACATGCTTTTTGCGACTCGTAACTCGTCGTGAATCAATTCAATGGAGAGTACGCAACAAAGGACAATCGAATGGAAGCTTATCTGGCCCTCGTAAAAACGTCTGCAGCAGAATTCGAAGTGTTCACTTTGACAAGAATTCCGAGGGCAGAGAACTCGCAAGGAGACGCACTTACTTCTTTTGGCTCGTTGGCGCAGCCAGACAAAGCCTTCCAGAGGGTCATTCCAGGCCGCAAGAAAGAAAGCGGCCTTGACTAAGACTCAACCGCTAATCGTGCCAAAGGTAACAACGATATACTGCAACCTGCTAACTTCGAGGTTGATAATGTCGCGCCTTCTCCGATGGAACTAGACTAGTCCGAGACTCGGACTCTCTCGAATATCGATGTCAGCACAAAATCTGGTTAAACGGAAATGGTCACAGATGCAATGGAAGAAGACACCGAACTCAATCCGGATAATATAACTTTCGATCACGGCGTGCTTCCCAAACAACTTCCCGAGGAATTGCCAGAGGATGCTTATCCATGTAGCGAAGAACCTCCACCAGCGCATGAGGTAGACGGCATCGACAATGAAACAACAATTTATGGCTGTGATATAATGTGGATTGAGAAAATTCGCATGTACCTTACCGATGGCGACGTTGCAACTGACAAGTGGGCGGCTCACAAATTAAAGGTGCAAGCGTCGCGCTTTATTCTATTTCATGGCAATGTCTTCGAGTGGCGACTATCTGGGCCTCTCCTAATTTGTGTTGAGGGAGAGGCGGCTTCCCAAATAATGTACAATGTTCATAGCTGACCATACGGTAACCATTCGGGAGGCAGATCGCTTGCCATCAGAATTAAACGCCATGGGTATTTTTGGCCAACTATGATAAAAGACTGCGAACTGTTCGCGGCTAAGTGCGAAAAGTGTCAGCGCCATGGTTCTTTTATTCATCAATCCACCGAGTTGCTTTCATCGGTAACTTCGCCGTATCCATTTATGAGGTGGGTGATGGACATAAACAGACCGCTCCACCCATCTCGAGAGAAACGGTATCTTCTGGTCTTAATGGACTATTTTTCCAAGTGGATCAAAGCGGAAGCATTTGGATCAATCAAGGATCAGCAGGTCAAAAACTTTATCTGGTAGAACATAATTTACCGACATGGTGTGCCGTATGAGATTGTTACTGACAACGGTTTGCAGTTTATTTCCAAGAGGTTCGATCTCTTTTGCGATAAATGGAAGATCACACTAAGTAATCAACGCCCTGTTGTCCTCATGAAATCCATTTTCCTGGCGTACGACGGCGACTTCTTCTAGAACAAGAGGGTCTCAATCATCTCCTAATGCTCGACGAGTTGGACCTCATCAATGAAAGGAGAGACCGAGCCCTCATCAAGATGACCGAGTATCAAACCACTGCGGCAAGATATTATAACTCCAAGGTACGAGTTTGGCGCTTTTATAAAGGAGACCTTGTTCTTCGTGAAGTGTTTTAGAATATAGCCAAAGCGAATGCCGACAAACTCGGCTCTCACTGGGAAAGACCTTATCAAATCATGAAGGTAGTTTGCCCAAGTGTTTACAAACTCGCAAATATGCAAGGCAACATGATTCCACATTCCTGGAACATACGACATCTGAAGAAGTACTATTGCTAAGTGCTAAGTCTCTTGACTTGAACTACGGGGCAACTTATTCCCTGCAAAAGGTACGTATGCAGCTCGTTTTCGGACGGATTTAGTTGCCCCCCCTCCTCAAAAGAGGGGGGGGGGGGAATGGGTGCGTATATTCATACTCCCATTTCTTTTATGTCAAACTATAACTTCGCTTAGTCAAAACTTTATATATAAAAAGATCCACTGTGTTACACTAACGATTCCTTTAAAAAAATAGTATATCGCAAACGACTAAGTCTAAAACGCAACATATATATCGATTCGTCGTCACTACTGGCCATAGTGACGAACTCTAACACTTCATCGCGAAGTTTACTAATACATCCATAACGGATATAAAAGGGCGCTATAAATAAAAAGTGTTCATATTCGGAGTAAGAAAGTTCGCGGGAACACTCTTGTAGACCGAAATAATCAACTTGCAAAACCCAATTACACTTAACACTGGTCTAACTTGGCAAATATAATCAGAACAGAGATTATGTGGAATTTATTTGTAAACCAAAATTGTTTAAGTAACGAACCCAAACAGGCTTCGCCTAAATAGCAAGTCTTAAAGCGAGAAACAAATCACACTAACTCCAAACATCGCATTCATTAAGTCTTTTCTCGATCAAACGAGTAAACAAAATAAAGTGTCATGAGATGGATAAAACCATCCAGGCACCGAAACACGAAAACAGAAGTCTTAAAACCTTCAAACAAAAACTTAAACATAAAAGTCTTAAAACTAAAAAAAAAAATCCTTAAAGTACACAAGATCTAGGGGGCCAGCTCGTCCTCTTCCTTCTCGTTATCTTTCTCTTGAGGTGAAATTGGTTCGGCAACATTTGCTACTTGGGCAACCGTGTCTCCTAATTCGGGTTCACGCGTCTTAGACACTTCATCCATTCCTCTCTCTGCAACATTCTGGTTTACAGAGGGCAGTTCAGCGTTCCCAGTGGACAAGATTGTTTGGTCATGCTTGGAAGTCTGATCAGCATCGACGGTTTCGCTTCCAAGCAACGCTTCGCCATCACTTCGCAGACGCATACCCAAGCTCCCGTCGTTTGATCCGAAGGCTACATTAACACCAATAGACTTAGCAGCCACCTCGACTCGTGGTGAAAATGGAATATCTTTTACTATAATGGGAACAATGGGATTAATACCTATCTCATGTCTCAGCTTGGCAGCTAGCTCGTCAAAGACATCGTATACATATGCTAACTTAGTCTTTGTTTTGGGGAGCCTAGTGCGCTCTGCCTCAAGATCAAAGGCCTCGTCATCATCATCATCATCGTCATCATCGTCGCTTTCTCTCTTCCTTCCATATAGGCGATAAATAAAACGTTCGCCTCGGCTTGAGCAAGAAAGATCATGTTATTCTTTGGAGTCCCTAGCAAAATGTCAAGAAGCTCGCGTGCACGGTCCAACCTCGACTGGATTTCTGCTGCCGTTGTTTGCCTCGCGGTTGTAGCAGCCGTCTCGATGTCCTGTTCATGACTTGCATTGAGGACGACCATTTTCTGTTCAAGCTCTGCGATCTTCGCCTCGTCCTTTTCTTCTCGATCTTTTCTTTCTCTCGAACCTCATCAATAATGGCTTTCAGAGCTCGCGTTTCGACATCGTAAGCCAAGATCATCCTGTTGCAATGAGCGAATACCTGTAGGGAAGCGAGAAGTGAACAAAAGAGAAAGATAGAACAAAATAAGATAGTAAAAACAACAACCGTAACTTAACTTGGAGAGATGCAAACTCTTTATAGAGCTCGCTCCTCAGCAACATCTTCGGAATGAGAAAGTTGTCCCCGGGATATCTGATCTTAGCCATCACAGAGGCAGCGGCTAAAGGATCATCATAGAGTTTGATAGGAGAAGGAGGTTTGCCAGTTCGCAGATCTTGCGAAATCATCTCGTTTAGCAGTAAGGCCGGCATGTCCTTCCGCGACTTTTTCCATTTTGACTACCTTGCTATTCCCTTGCCTTTGTCAGCAGCTGAGATTTTTCTTTTTCGGCTCGCCACTTCCTCCGGCTCGACCGTCTTGTCAGCAATATCAATTGGTTGAGAAAAAGCAACGGGGAGAGATACATCTGCCGCCTCGCCTTGTTTCACAGCACTTGGAGTTTTCTCTTTAGTAACACTCCTTTTGGACGTCTCACTAACATGAATAGTAGCCGGTGTGGCAACATTGGCAGCCTTCTCAACCATAGAGGTAGTCTGTTTCTTTTTGGATGCAGCCTTCTTCTATTTGGTGATGTCGCGGATTGTTGGTCGGTTTGGCATAGCTTTGAGGTCTTCGGATTCACTCGGATAAATCTCTTTGTCGATATTAGCAAGTTCTTGTGCTCTAACAACTCGTTGAAGATAAAAGTGGCGAACCCAATAACACTTCCAAGCTGTTAGCTTTTTGTGGAAATTATCAATTCCAGGAACAGGAGCAAAAACAGGGAAATGATTAGCAAATCAAAACAGGATAGGCATGGGAGAGAGGCAGCTCGAAGGGGAAACTTTAATAGTATCTACCATTGACTCCCCACTTCGCCTTCACCATGTTCTCATCACCAACAGAAGCAGCATATATCGGCACAAAGAAGAAATACTTTCGCCAATCATGGTCCTTGTTTTGAAATTCATCTATGACCTTGCACTGCGGACGGTTCGCCAGATTATACTTGTTTTTGCCTTCCGGATCCTTGTTTTTGCGAAACTTAAGGAAATTTACGAAGTGATGGACCCCGAAAGGCTCACCACATTCCGCAGCTCGTGTCAAAAGTCCGACCATTTGACGAACTCCTCTCGTGTTAATATAAGCAAGTGCGATGTGGTGAATCCATATATATCGCAAAATCGTCGCATGAATTGGAAAAGTAAGATAACATTCCCTGAACTAGCATTCGTAGGCAGTGAGATTGCCAACAGGAGGATTGTCTTCTCGCTATTCAGGAGATGGTACAACCAGATCAACTTCATTAGGAATCTCGCATTCTACCATGTGGAGCCTGGAGGAGGACGTATCTTTTGCCTCGACTTTATTTTCTTGACTTTTGATACTCTAGAGCCAACCCAAGCTTCGAGTCTTTCTCTTTCAGCGAGGGGATTGAACGCCCAATTACATTCTTCAACTTTCACTTGAGCAGGCGGCTCAGTAAGAAGGTCAAGCGGCTCGTCTCTCAAAATTGGGATTTCAATAACAAGTATGTTCTCGTTATCGGCAGCAGGTGTTGGAATAATCTGAATATTGGGGCGCGAGGTGCCAACTCCTCCAAAGTTTTCCTCAAGATCAATTAGGTTTGGTGAAGCACTTTTACTCGACTCGCGACGTCACCTTCGCTAAAAAAAGGCTTGGATAAGAAAACAGATCGGCGAGAGGAGAGTTGCTTTCGGATCTATTGTCTCGACTAGAAGTACTCGTTTCTTCTTCACCTCAGATCGGTTTGCAGCTTGAGCTTGCGTCTACAAGCGGCTCACTATCACTTGAGTATCTCTAGATAGATCTTTTCTCTCCAGACAGATCGGCAGACTTCATAGACATGTTCGAATTTGCTGACGACATTGATTTCGATCAAACAATAACTTTTTTTAGAAGAAATATCAAATCAGTTTTCCTTAAAGAGGCAGGTGATTAACACTTGAAGATGGATCGGAATCTTCAAACAAATACGTTGGAAAACTCGAAGATTGATGATGGCAAAAGAAGAACGCGGCGGTGGCGAAGTGATGGGACGCTAAAACCCTAGGAATAACTAAAAAAATAAAGAGAAAAGAGAGAGAGAGAAATATACCCGTTTTCAGAGAAAATAAGGTTATGTGCGATATATGAGAAGCGTTTCGTCTTATATAAGCATTTTATGGGCCAAATTCCAAAATGGGCTAAAGATTTGGGCTTTCAAAGTCAAATTGAATTTAACTCAAAGACTTATAACAAGATGTGCTTAGTATCGAGCATTCAAATCAACTCGCCGATGGACTAACGACATTCAGTGTGTCAACTTTTCGAGGAAAAGAATGTCAATCAGCTCGCTACATCAAAGTCCCGATTTAACTCGCAACTATATATTTCTTTCTTTAGACCAAAGCGTCGCCATATGGCAAGATAAGCAGCTCGTCATGTTTTTCTCTTAATTCGGTTCACAACAAAGATGACTCAAACCAGCTCGCAGTTTATTCTAGTTTGCCCCGATTCGGCTCGCTACAAAACTTGCTAGAACATCTCGTAACCTTGCGATTGGTGTCACGTTAACAAGCCAGTTCGCAACTTCACAGCCTGACATTGCCAAATCAATTTACGATCTTGCATGTCCAAAATAACTCGTGACTTTGCGGCTTTGCATTGTCAAGTCAGATCGTGTCTTTGCGGATTCACGTCGATAAGACAGTTCGCGATCCCGCAGTTTTTTTTGGTCAGGTGAGTTTGCGACCTCGCAACTTCACGACATCAATACAACTTGCGACTTCATGTAATCGTGTTGTAAGTCCAGCTCGCGACTTTGCGGATTCATGTTATAAGATTAGTTCGCGACCTCACATCCTTACTTCATCAAATCAGCTCGCGGCCTTGCAGCCTTACTTCATTGAATTTGCTCGCGGCCTTGCAGCCTTACTTCATCAAATCAGATCGCGACCTCGTAACCTTATTCCATCAAGTCAGCTCGCAATCTCACAACTTCAAATTAGCTCGCCGATTGTCAGAACGGCTAGCTCACCAAATTAGGCACAATCGCGTTATCTGGGCTCGACATCATCATTCAACATCAATCTTTATCGGAATGAACTTCACCGGGATAGTTGAATCGCTATCAGCACGTTAACAGTCTAACAAAAATCGATTCTTCATTTGGACATCCTTACTTCAACACTTTTATTAATAAAACTGTTGAACTAGAGGCTAACTGTATGGGTCAAATCTCCTCTAGAAGAATCGATAGCCTAAAATGACTAAGTATGCGCTAAACCGGTTATCCCAAGAAGCCGGTTAACAAGAGATTAACCAAGAGGTCTGTTCCAAGTCAGTCCAGTAATCGAGCCCAGAAGACAAAGGCCCAATTAAAGCCCAACCGACCTAAAAGTTGTATCTAAAAGAAAAACCAAGAACATTTAGGAAGTTTTCCTTTTTCTTATTGGGCTTGGCCCAACCGACTTAGATTACTATAAATACTCATGTACATCCTCATAATTAAGGGATCAGAAAATCTTTACAGAAACACTTTTACAACTTTCCAACTTTTAATACAAAAACCCCTAATTCGAAATCTTTTGAGTTTCTGTCTTTGTGTTTGAAACAAAAGAAGCTTCTCTTCCAAGATCCTTCACAAGTTCAATTATGTGAATCAAGCTCCCAAATTGCACGCTCATGCAAGCAACGAGTTTCTCGTAGGAATACCCAAGGAGTGTCAAGGAGAAGCTAAAAACGATTTCCAAACCATTCGCGAAAAATCAGGATTGTCATTCCTCAAGAGTTCCAGGATAAAGGAGAAGCAGTTGTTCAGGAGATGATGGAGAACGCGATGAGACTTTTCCCTAGAATAGTTTCTAATAAGTCTGGGGGAGCCAGAAAGAAGGGTCGAATGAAGAACAGAGCTGCGAGTATCCTAGAGGATAAGGGAGGTACAAAGCTTTCCAAAGATCTAAACACCTGAGTCCGAACACAGTCAAGGTAATGACTAAAAACAAGCGCTTAGTGGGAGGCAACCCACTTGTGAGTCTACTATTTATGCATTTTATTTTGGTTTCTTTTTTAAATTTACGTTTGGTTTTTGTTTTGGTTTTAGTTTTCAGGAGATTGAACATATGAATGCAAGTAAGAATGAACGACAAACTAGTGTGTCGAGCGACAGGACCACACTTAAAACAAGACTGTACTTAAAACAATGAAAGGAGTTTGCGACTGAAAGTCTTAGTTTCTCTAAGGGGTTTTGATTCAATCTAGAGAACTGCTAAGCTTCTAGGGACACATCGAAGTATCACCAGATATTGACTACGAGGAATGTGGATCTAGAAGGAGTGAGTACACTGTTTTGCTTAGGTACAAGCAAAAAGCTAAGTCTGGGGGAGTTGATATATCATGGTTATTACCGGTTTTCAACCATGATATAAGTCCATGTTTTAGAGTCTTTTCGGTGTTTTTGAGTCTTTTTGTGTTAATCTTTGGTACAAAGACGTTTTGGACTCAATTGATGTTTACTGAAGCATTTTAGAACATAAAGGAAAGAGCAGTCAAAGAACCAAGTTTGGAGTCAACATTTGGAAGCAGTGTCGAGCGACAAGGATACTGGTGTCGCTCGACACCAAAATTTAACAAGTGTCGATCGATAGAAGAATGGTGTTGCTTAATACGACTATCGGACATGTTAGAAATTCAAGTTTTCAAAAGATTTTCTTTTCACACCAGAAAGCCCAGATGTTTGCAATTGGGCCCATGATGGTTTTTGTAACCTATATATGTGTCTTTACAGCTATTGTTTAGGCTTATGCTTTATTTTCTTAGAGATTTTTATACTAAAGGTTTTATTATTCATGTCTAGGTCTCAGTAATTCCCTAGTTAGGTTTTATGGCTTTTCAAAGGATTTAATGAAGAGTCGTTAGAGTTTATTTACTATTGGTATTTGCATTCATATTTATATTCTTCACATTGATTACTTTGAACTCTGATTTACCGCTGAATTGGATATTTTAGGTTGTTTAGTAGATAAGACATCATTATTGAATTACTTGAACTGAATCATAGGTGAGCAAGGATTTGATAAGCAACGACAATTGGCTTTGAATCCTTGTGAACAGTCGAACCTGATTTTAATGCTTGTTTAGTTCAATATGATTTTGCAACGACCGTTGGTTTTCTAGGGTTTAAATATAGACAATATTCACAACAACACTTTGTTTGTTTTACATTACTTTCGAGTTCTACAATTGCACTTCATCAATCCCAATAGTAACTTTATCCTGTTTGAATTTAAAGCTTTACAATCATCCTGTTTACTATTTCTGCAATTTACTTTACAACTTATTTTGCTTAGTTTAATCCGAACTTTGAAATCTATTGTGTAACTGATTCCCAGTGGATTCGATAACCTTAAGTACTACAATCGAACTCTTAATTTGAGAGAGTAGTTCAAAGGAAAATTTGACTATATCAAATTTTGGCGCCGTTGCCAGGGAATCAAGCCATTAGATTTATATTATTAGGATTTTGTCTAAGTTTTTCTTTTTATTTATTTACTAAACTAGCTTTTATCTTTTTGTTTTCAGGTGAATGCTTAATCGCATCACAAGGAGAAACAAGGACAAAGAGTTAGTTGAATTAGAGCTCAAGGATCTAGCACGCTAAGAACGCACCAACAGAAAAGCGACGAAAGAAGCTAAGAAGATGGTTGTGTAGACGATTCTTTTTCTGAGAGAGAATGGGTTGTTCGATAAGAAGGGCCATCGATACAACGAGGATGGACAGAGACTCGATGACGCTAGAAACGTGATCGTCGAGGAGATCAACGAACAACACAGACGCGAGGAGAAAGAAATCAGACTTGCTCATGAAGAGCAAGATCGTGTCAAGCGACACAGAGAGGATGTTACCTGACACGAGGAGAACTTGCGCATCGAGCAACAAGTGAAGTAGATTGCTCGACGAGATGGAGAATTTGGTATCAATCAACACGGCTTGTTTGTCGCTTGACAAGAAGGAAATCATGGTGTCGATCGTAGCCATGATGGTGTCGCTCGACACCCTGCTCAGAATCGTACATTAGCCGATTTCAACTGTCCTGTGCAGTTCTACGTGAATCAAGCTGCGATTCATCCTCCAGCGTTCTAGAGGAATGGCTTCGAGCTGAAGCCAGCTTACTTCCCTTTTGTAGCTCAAGATCCTTTGTCCGGACTTCCTCATGAGCACCCCATAGACCATATCGAGAGATTTGAAGACTTGGCATCTAGCATTAAGGCTAATGAAGTTTCTGAGGATTATATGTTCTGCAAGCTCTTCCCCTACTCTCTGCATGGAGAGCAAAGCATTGGTTGAAGACGCTTCCACCAGGCTCGCTTACTAACTGGGAGGACACGAAGAATGCTTTCCTAAGCAATTTCTTCGATGATGCAAAATCTGAAGACCTGAGGTATAAGATCACTACATTCAAGCAGGGAGACTGCGAGGCATTCAAGGCTGCGTGGTAGAGATTCAAGGGATACCAGAGGGACTGCCCACATCATGGATTCTATGAGGTTCAACTTCTAAGCATCTTCTTCAGGGGAATAGCAGTGCCGTACGCTATGAGTTTAGATGCTGCGAGCAAAGGTGACTTCAATACCAACTCTCAAGAGACTACTTTAAGATTGATTGAGAACTTGGCTAATAGCAACAATACGAAGAACCTTGATTTCGAAAGAAGCAAGTCTGAAAAGAACATCAATGGCAATCAACTTGCAAAGGTTACAAAGAAGCTGGATTCAATGCACGATCTTCTAGCTGGGAAGAAGTTGGTTCACTTTGCGCAAGAGGTTGAGCCTACAGACGAGGATGTGAACTACATCAACGAAACTGATTTTCAGAAATACAATCAGCAAGGATACGGTTCTTCGTCTTATCAGAAGCCTTTCCAGAGCAACAACTTCAATAGGAACTATGGTTCTTTATCATATCAGAAGCCTCTTTCTCCGACTGTAGAGAGTAAGATGGAATCCTTGATTGAGAGAATACTGGAAGGCCAGTAGAAAATGACGGTAGACTTCAATGGCAAGCTTGATTCGATCTACACAGATTTGAATGGAAAGATCGAGTCTTTGGGCATTCATGTAAAGAAACTAGATCATTCCAACATGATCAGATTGAGGACTGGAATAGAGAGAATACCTCAAAAAAGCGTATCAACGAACTTATGGTGGAAATATGTGAATTTTGGAATGGTGTTAATCGACATGGTGAAACTGATAGTGCCGATCGACGAGGAATGTCGAGTCGATCGACAGGAAGATATTATAAGAGTCAAGCAACAAATCACCAGTGTTGCTCGACATGAGCTGCAGACCGATCCAGATTTTTCGAAAGCTTCTGTCCATGCGGTCAAACCAGTCTACAAACCTCCTCTTCTTTTCCC
The DNA here is from genome assembly GCA_963576765.1 of Draba incana. Classification (NCBI taxonomy): domain Eukaryota; kingdom Viridiplantae; phylum Streptophyta; class Magnoliopsida; order Brassicales; family Brassicaceae; genus Draba; species Draba incana. Next base: position 25,855,905 of record OY755215.1, read on the forward strand.
CAGAGCTCCTAAGAAGCCTTCTACAGTGGCTAGTTCTAGTGACATTGGTCAAGAGTCAAAGGCAGTCAAGAAACAAGCTCAACCAGTTCTGCGAGAGTTGACTAAGATTGAGGGTCCATGGTAGTTTGTTATACCATGTCCGATCAAAGGAATTAAGCTAGAGGATTCTCTTTTAGATACTGGAGCTAATGTGAATGTCATGTCTCATGCTATTGCAAAAATGCTTGGAATTGAGGATCTGCAACCTTCAGAGACATATGTTGAGTTTGTTGACGTTTCTTCAATGGTTCCTACAGGCTTCATTCCAGATCTTAAGCTTCAAATTGGAGATTGTCTTGTTCAAACATATTTCTATATCATGGATAATGATAAGTCGATGGTGCTTGGTTCATCTTTCCTTGCTATTGTGGGTGCGATTATGGATTTTCCTAACCAGCGCATCTCTTTCTCTAAGATCAACAAGAAGATCTTTTACCCTATAGTGCTTATCAATGAGACTTCTTGTCTAGCGATCAATGAAGGAAACAAGTTGGTCAACAACCACTTCCTCATCTCCCAACCCACAAACCTCCCAAAGAGAAAAGGTATGCACCTCCTGAACCTAAAACTCCTGATTTCATTACTCCAAATTTTAAAGTTGAAAAAGCTGTTACGCGCTCATGTAGGCAACGAGTTTCTTATAGAATGCTTGGTTTTTCTTCTGATGATTTTGCAGGAATACCTAAAAGTGTAAACCAGAGGTGACTCATGTCAAGGAGAAGCTAAAAACGATTTCCAAACCTTTTGCAAAAATTAGGATTGTTATTCCTCAAGAGTTCCAAGATAAAGGAGAAGCAGTTGTTCAGGAGATGATGGAGAACACGATGAGACTTTTCCCTGGAATAGTTTCTGATAAGTATGAGGGAGCTAGAAAGAAGGGTTGAATGAAGAACGGAGCTGTGAGTATCCTAGAGGATAAGGGAGGTACAAAGCTTACCAAAGATCCAAACGTCTGAGTCCAAACACATTCAAGCTAATGACTAAAAACAAGCGCTTAGTGGGAGGCAACCCACTTGTAAGTCTACTATTTATGCATTTTATTCTTGTTTCTTTTTCAAATTTACGTTTGGTTTTTGTTTTTTGTTTTAGTTTTCAGGAGATTGAACATATGAATGCAAGTAAGAATGAACGACAAACTAGTGTGTCGGGCGACATGCATATTAGTGTCGTTCGACATGAGGATTTTCAGAGTGTCAATCGACGGAGAAAACAAGTCGCTCGACGCGACCAAACCATGAGTGTCGATCGACACTAAGGTTATGTCGCTCGACACGACCTCCAAGTTACAATTCTCACTTGATTTTTCATTCGTTTCATTTACTGTTTATTTTATTTTGCCAATCTCGGATTTAATAACACTGGAGACAGTGTTGTTTAAGTCTGGGGGAGGTAGTCGCTAATTTTTGTGTTTTATTTTGAATTTTTCGATAAATTTTAAATATTCGGGTCAAAAAACTCCCTTAAAACTTGCTTTGAACATCACTCAAGGACCATTACCAATAGAAGATTGGTTGGTTTTACAAGGTGGGTAACTGGAAGTATATCAGTTTAATGGAGTGAGTTAAGATTTCTGGAGTACGCATAAAGGATGTCGCAAACACCGCCTCTAATGAACTCTAAACTTCTCGTCTTGGGGCTTGGTAATCGCGGAATTGATTCCTCTTTCAGCACTAGCAAATGAGAGGATAAGCTCCCTTGATTTTCCTTTTACCGAGGTAATAAATTTTAGAGTCTTATAAAGAGAAAAAATGCAAAGATACTCACGACCCGGTCTCCCACCATAGAACCATAGTAGTGCAGTCCTCATGACCCTGTTCTCACAAGGAACAACAGTAATGAGCACTATCCTAAGATTCCATAGTGATCGTCATGACCTTGTCTTCTCACAAGAAGCAATAGTAATGAGTAATTATCCTATGAAACCCATGAAAATGGACAGAATAAACAAAGGAAAGAGAAAAGGGAGCAGTGCAGAAAACTGTTAAAGGAAGGGAAAGAATCTAGAAGGTCCAACGATCAATATTCCCTCGATGAGACCGCACTTAAATAAATGAAGGGGTTTGCAACTAAAAGTCTGAATTTCTCTAAGGGGTTTGGAATCAATCTGGAAAACTACTAAGCTTCTAGGGATACATCAAAGTATTACCAGATATTGACTATGCGGTATGTGGATCCAAAAGGAGTGAGTACATTTATTTTGCTTAGGGACAAGCAAAAAGCTAGGGGAGTAGATATATCATGGTTTTTACCCATTTTCGACCATGATATAAGTCCATTATCTAGAGTCTTTTCGATGTTTTCGAGTCTTTGGTATTTTTATTAGGTACAAGGATGTTTGAAGTTTAATTGGTGTTTAATGGATCATTATGGAGCAGCCAAAGTCGCAAGTTCGGAGTCAACATTTAGAAGCTATGTCGAGCGACAGGGACATATGTGTCGCTCAACACAAAGATTTTATGAGTGTCATTCGACAAGCCTTTGGTGTCGCTCGACACGACCACTAGAGCGAGCAAAATATGAGATTCGAAATATTTCCATTTTTACCCCAATTTAGCCCATATATTTGCAATAAAGCCCAAGTCGATTTTGTACCTTATATATAGATGTTTTAAGCTATTGTTTAGGCTAAGCTTTATTTTCTAAGAGATATTTTTGTACTAAGAGATTATTATTCATTACTATGTTTGAGTAATCTCCTAGTTAGGTTTTAGGGTTTTTCCAAAGGATGATGAAGTTTTGTTAGAATTTATTTACTATTGGGATTTGCATTCATATTTATATTCTTCACCTTGATTGCTTTAACTCTGTTTAAGCCTGAATTAGATATCTTAGGTTGTTTAGTAGATGCGACATCATTATTGAATTACCTGAACTAAATCATAGGTGAGCAAAGATTCGATTCACAACAATAGTTGGCTTTGGATCTTTGTGAACAATCGAACCTGATTTTTAAGCTGGTTTAGATCAATTTAATTTTGCGACGACAATTAGTTTTCTAGAGTTTAAACATAGATAATATTTGCAACACAATTTATTTATTTTACATTAGTTTCAAGTTCTAGAATTGCACTTCATCAATTATTCCAATATTAACTTTATTCTGCAATTTGAAATCATTCATGCGAATTTCATAAGGCTTAGAGTTTGTCTCTTATTGAATTTAAATCATCTGCAATCATCTTTGTTTACTCTTTCTGCAACTGTTTTACTTACATCGTTATTCTTCTTATCTTAAGTTGAACTTTGAAATCTATTGTGTTCCCTAATTCCCTGTGGATTTGATACCTTAAGTATTGCAATCGATCTCTTAATTTGAGAGAGTAGCACTAGGAAAATTTGAGCATATCAACGTCCCTCTTTATCACCGGAGTATTAACGGGTCTTTTGTTGCCAATCCTATAGAGGCACCGTCCACATGTCTCTCGATTGATGCTTCATCGTCCAAGAAGCCCGGGGAAGCGTCTCCTTCTTCCGGTGATGAGTCCGGAGGCACAGCCAATCCCAAACGTAAGGGAATTCTTTATGTCAGAGATAAGTACCGAGAAGCAAAATGAGCTCTCCGTAGAGCTAATACTGACCTTGCTGTAGGGAGGGTTGGACCCATACCGGTCGGTGGATCACGAAGTGTTCCTCTGCCTCATGTGTATGTTGATCAAAATTTAGGCGATATTCATCCTCCTGTTCAAGATAATACTACGTTGGTGATCGATACTTCTTCCGTGGCTGTTCAGCTGGAGGGTTCTTTGATTAATGCCCCGACGGCCGATCAATCTCAGTCTTTAAACAGGGGTGCTGCAAATCCATCCGACCAAGCTAAGAATTCGAAGAAGGCTAAGGGCAGCTCGACGCCACTTTTGGTTCATGCTGTTTACGATTGTAGCTTCTCGTTTTTCCATCGTACTCCTGGGACACCTCTAATGTTGGCTCCCCCTGCTAGTGAGGCCACTCTTCTGAGGAACATCAGTGGCCCTAACGTTTGTTTTCCACAGATCAATGATATGAGGCATCCTCAAGGATACACTATGGTATCCTAAGATGTGATCAATGTACGGTCTAGTTGATTTCTTATACCCTTTGAAGAGATTTTTCTCTAATCATTTTCCTCTTTTGGTCTTTAGCTTGTTAGTTTGATCAACGATCTGGTGAGTAAGTACGAGGCCGATGAGGAAGTTTCTCCTCGTGTGGCTCAGGCAACCCTCGAGGAAGCTTTGGTTGAAGCGGAGAAACAGAAGCATTGGACAGATTTGTGGGAGTTGCAGACGGCCACTCGTGATCAAAAACTGATGGATTATCGTGACAAAGTTTGCATTTTATTGGAGGGAGCGTGTCGAATTGATGAGACTGCGAAGAAGAGAGAAGCCGAATGGGGCGCGGCTTTAGAGAGGTCAAATGTCGAAGACACTCGTCTTCGTAGGGAGTGTGACGAGGTACACCGTCAATTAAGCGAGGTGGAGAGATCTCTCGTCAGTGTAAGGATGAGGCAAATTGCTCGGCTAGAGGAAGTTCGGTCGCACCTAATTTATCGCAATGCGATCAATAATTCTGTTATGGAGTATTGTTTTGCTCAAGTTACTATGTGTTCTCTCACATGAATGGTTTCTGCGGAGTATGAAGTTCATGAGTATACATTGGAGAAATACATGGCTGATGAGGCTAAGTATAAGGCCGAGGTCAATGCTGCGCATATCGAGTCCCCGACAGAGGATGTGCTGAACTCTACTCCTTTCGTTGTGCCTTCCGATTATGTTCCCTTGTTTACTCCATTCGTGGCTGATCAGTATGGTTTGATGCTTCCTCTGGAGAAGGATGCAGAGAAAGAATGAGGTTGTATGAGGCCTTTATGTGTTTTTCTATTTGTCTTTTTAACATAGTCCTCTTTTTAAACGGGTTTTAATTTCGGTTTTGTAAACATTGCTCTTTCTGAGGGTTTTATATTTTTTTTTTGCCGACCGGGTCTTTTTGTTATGCTCGATTTTTATTTTTAGAATGCTCACTTTTTACTTAATTTAGTTTTGCTTTCAGTTTGAATTTAAGTGAACTTAGGGATGTGGCTAGGAAAGCTTTCTTGCGACGCTAAAGCGTTTATTTAGGTCGTATAACTATCTTATCTTTTTGAAGACATCAAGTTTTTTTATTGTTTAAGTTATTACTTAAGTATGTGATGGAAGATCGTCGTTATGTTACTTTAAGTGGACTTAGACTGAATTCGAAACTGGATCGGCTTTTATTTAAAGTGAAGAGGAGTCCGCACTGTACTTGGTCAGGAAGTACATAAGATATCGGATACCTGGCCAGGGTAATGATGTGGAATTTTGCTATATTTTTATAGAAGATTTTGTTTGCGATTTTGCTAAGTATACAGTGATTGCGATGTTCGGTAAACTGCGACTTGCCGAAGACGAGCTGGTGATACTTAAATATTTTTTTAAGTATTAAAGAATTCTCTTTTGAAATAAAGGTTTTATTATACAGTTTTTGTGATTGTACTTTGTAAACAAAGATGCCTATGTATCCTTTAAAGAGAATCAAGTCACTCGTAGTTCATACATAAGTATGGTTTTTTTTTCTTTTTTTTTTTGAGATAAAGAGGCCTAAGTATACTTCTGCACCTCATCAACTGTAGCGAGGAATTCCTTTGCGATTTTTCTGGCTCTTTCCTCTTGGCGTGCTAACTGTAGGAGTCGTAACTCGCACAATTGAATTTGTAAGGGTTGTGCAGAAATGCGAGACTTCTGAGTGAACCACAATGCAGAAAAGTAGAGAAGACTGTCGCTATAGCTGTTAAGAGAGCTTTATTATTGATGTTAAGATAAATTGCAGATCCCCTTTTTGGGTGAATACATTGAGCTATATATAGATTTTCACCCTAGGTCTAAGTGCTAGGTTTGGGTTTGTCCCATTAAGCAAATAAATAGCTTTAGGCCCATAATGTCATTAAATTTATTTAAATTTGAATTTAATTCCAGTACGGGCCTAATTACAAATTGAGCTTTTGTAAGCCTGTTTAGGATTTCTTTAAGCCTTTTGCAGAATCGTTCTTGTCGTTACATCAATCTCCTAGGGGTGAAATCCGACCCCTACAGTTAGCCCCCCAGCTTTGTAGTATTGAGTTAGATGATGCCAAGGTATAAGCTGTTGAAGTTTGAGATTGATGTGATGGACCATGAAGCAGTCAGGCGTTGACGTCTTTATCACCGATTTCAGGATGTCTCAGTTATTCCATGCTGAAACGATGATATCGTGTTTTCCTAGACTTGCTTCTGTTGTTAGAAATGAGCTTAGCCGACTACAACTTGAATTGAAATCGGAAAGTACCAGGCCTAAACGTTCTTGTCACCGAACTCGGGAAGTTTCAGTTATTTCACGTTGAGGTGATGCCACCGTGTTTTCCTGGACTTACTTCTTTTGTTAAAAATATGCTTAGTAGACTGATAAGATTTTCGGGCTTTGCTTTATTGAACTTTGAGGCCCGTTAGGAGAATTTCTAAAAATTTTACTGAAAAACCTAGGGATTTTAGGAAATTCTCTAAGTATAAATAGGTCTCTTTCTCAGTCTAATTTTTTTACCAAGTCGATTTTTGTGCAGAAATAAAGGTAAAACTTGATTTTTTTTTCTGTATCGAAAATTAGGGTTCTGAAGATTTTTTTTTGTTTTGTTCCTCTTTCGTCTCCAGTCTGCCGCCGTGCCGGAGCTTTGCTTGAATCCTCCTAAGGTCGCCAGAACTCGCAGCCGTGGCCTTCAATCGTCACCGTAACCATCACCCATCGTCGTTGTCAACGAATCGGAGGAGCTCAGCCATCGCCATCGTCGCTGGAACTCAGATCTGGTGCTGTCTTCCTCGTGTTTCCACTGCCGTCGCTATACACGGTCGCCGTAGATGGTGGATCGACTACGTTGAGAGGAAGCTTCGATTTCGCAGCTGCAGCAGGAGACTCGCCGCAGGAGACTTGCCGCAGGAGAATCGACGTGGTAACAGATCACGAGAATCCTCCACCGTCGTCGTCATCTTCACACAGCCTCTGTCCTCAGATCTACATACAGTCGTTGCACGACAAAGAAGGAGCAATAGAGCTTCGTCGATTCACCGCCGGAGCTTCGTTGATTCACCGCAGAGGCTTCAACCCGCCGTTGTAGGAGGAGGAACTTGCCAATCGTCGCTCGTCTTTGAGATCCGCCTTAGTCGTCTTCACCGTCTCGATCCTCGGCAGAGGAAGCTCCTGGTGGCGGCTCGTGGTGCGGTGGCTTATGGCGGTGGCTCGCGTTGTGAAGAGGAGCTCCGGTCCGGTACGGTCAACGTCTGTCAACAGGTAGTGTTAGGTAAAATAAAGTCAAAATCGATCTGGTCAACATTCTGGTTCGGTTATCATCATAGTTTGGTTAACATTCCTGTCTGGTCAACATAAGTCAAAATCGGTATGGTCAACTGGTCAACAGAAGTCTTCTGGTGAATTGGTCAACAAAAGTCAACAAGTCAACATAAGTCAAAATCGGTATGGTCAACTAGTCAACAGAAGTCAACAAGTCAACATAATTGTTACGAAAATCAATTTTGAGCTTTGATTTGGATTCTGGACCCTATCGAAGTTAAGACTTAAATTGAAGGGAATGACTTTTGGAGATTCGCGGTGTGATCGTCAAATTGATAGAAGCGGCTCGAGAATAGTCCAAAACTTGTGAGATTAGTTTGTTCAAGTCATCGATGTATGCAACCGATCGAGCATGGAGATCATCGTCGTTGCTGTGCGCAGCCAATTAAGCATGGAGATCGAAGTCATCGCTGTACGCAGCCGATCGAGCATGGAGATTATCTTCGTTGCTATGCGCAACCGATTAAGCATGGAGATCGTTGTCGTCGCTGTGCGCAACCGATTAAGCTTGGAGATTAAAGTCATCACTGTGCACAGCCGATCGAGGATGGAGATTATCATCGTTGCTGTGCGCAGCCGATTAAGCATGGAGATCAAAGTTATCGATGTACGCAGCCGATCGAGCATGAAGATCATCATCGTCGCTGTGCGCAGCCAATTAAGCATGGAGATCATCGTCATCGCTGTGCGCAGCCGATTAAGCATGGAGATCAAAGTCGTGGGTTCGGCCCGAGATCTAGCAATGAAGCTTCAAAGATCTACATCATCGACGGTGAAGCATGCTGGTGTACCTGCTCTGCCTTTGTCAAGATCTTCATGCGATTGAGGTGCTCTTTGCTACGGCTGCTGTTATCTTTGTTGCTTAGCTCGCCTTTGCACGAATGACCCGTCGCCATCTTTATCACTAAACAACAGTAGACAGAGGAGATTAGGCTTAGATCTGCTTGAGAGAAGAACGACGATCCATGAGAGGAGCGACAACGTGCTAGAGATAGGAGCGACAATCCGCTTGAGATAGTAGTGACGATCCGTAAAAGGAGCGACTGCTTGATTGAGAGGACCAACAGCCTGCACGAGAGGAACGACTGCCTGCTCGAGAGGAGAATGATGATCCGCGAGAGGAGTGACAGCGTGTTAGAGATAGGAGCGACGATCCGCTTGGGATAGTAGCGACGATCCATGAAAGGAGCGACTGCTTGCTTGAGAGTAGCGACTGCCTGCACGAGAGGAGTGACACCCTGCTTGGGAGGAGAACGGCAATCCGCGAGAGGAGTGACAGCCTGCTTGAGAGGAGCGACAACCTCTTGCGAGAAGAGTGATGCCTTGCTAGAGATAGGAACGACGATTCGCCTGAGATAGGAACGACGATGTCTGAGAGCAGCGACTGCCTACTGGAGAGGAGCGCTTGTCTGCTTCAGATAAGAGCGATGATCTCTGAAAAGAGAGTGACGCGTGTTACTCACTTGAACTACGAGGCGGCTTGATCCCTGCAAAGGGTACGTAGGCAGCTCATTTTCGAATGGGTTCAGCTGCCCCTCTCCTTTAAAAGGGAGGAAGAAGGAAGAAGTGAGATGTGGAGATTGACGCCTCGCTGGTTTGAAGAATCAGGAGGCGGTTCTGTCGTATGTAAACGAAGTGTTTCAGAAGCACGCCAACGAGCTAAAAGAGACTCTTGGAGGTTCGTGAACTGGTGTAACTAAAGTTTTGGCTCGTTAGTATGGCGCTCCTGTTGGGAGTGTTAAACTTTGGTTGACAAAAAATGTTATCGCTTAAAAATTTCGCTCCAAAAGATTAAATGTGATTATTTGTATTAAGACCAACGTTTCAGATAGTTGGATTTTTTAATAAATACTCTGGCTTACAGATACATTATTTTTTAACATGTTTGCTCCGTCATCAAATATTGTCTAGAGAAGTTACAAACGCTATGTTAGTTGGGTTTTGACATGAACATTTGGGTTTACAGATGTGTTTTCTTCTACTGCACCCGCTCCTGTAATGAACATGTTATCGCGTTACGACCAACGATTCAGTGAGTTGGGTTTAGAGTGAACATTTGGGTTTATAGACGTGTTCCTGAGAACACATCCGCTCCTGTAATTATCACTTTTAGCGATGCAACCAATGTTTTGTCTGTTGGGTTTACGCATACGTTTTTCTCTAACGTACACGCTCCTATAATGAACATTATACATTTGTATAGCGCGCTCTTTAATCCTGCAAAGGATTTAATAGTTAGATCTGAAGCTTGTGAGGTAGACTGTCGATGTGGCCAGCAGCGAGGTTGAATGTCTATCTTTGTTAAGACTTAGAATTATCAACAAAGGATGTAAATGCGAATTGTTTGGATAGAAGTCTGCTTTTGTAAAGACTTAGATATTACAAGCGAAACTGTTTTAGCGAAGTTTGCTTTGTTTGATTTTCATGAGAAAGTCAAGTAAGAGAAGTGGGAGTATACGAGTATACGTACCCCACTCCCCCCCCTTTTTTAAAAAGGGGGGCAGCTGAACCCATCTGAAGGTGAGCTGCCTACGTACCCATTGCAGGGATCAAGCCGCCTCGTAGTTCAAATGAAGCTACCTTAGTGATTGTTAGATAGCTCATCATTGTGTTGCTGGTTCAGCTTGGACTTCTTGTTTATCTTTTTGTTAAGTTCTGAGCAAGAGGAGGGTGAGGTGTGGACTTTGTCTTTGATTGACCTAGGGCGAAAACGTTTTTCTCGTCCTCGATTATCGCAAAGTCAATAGCTCGGTGGAGAGCATCTTGGATTGTTGCAAGCTTATTTAAGATCATTTCCCTGCGAAATTTAGAGTTGCACCACAACGATTTCTTGAACGCCTCGAGCGCGTTTTTATTGTTGATGCCCTCGACTTTAGATAGTACCATTTTGAAACGCTCAATGAAGCTTCTTAGCGTCTCTTCCTGACTTTGGTGTAGAGTCCATAGATCCGCGTCAGATGTCTCAGGCTCAATGAAGATGGCGTAGTGCTTCAGGAATGCGGCGGACAACTGCTTGAAGATGTTCGATAAAAAAGAGACAGCGTCCAGCATCTTCTTTGCCTTCCTTGAAGTTAGTTCGTCCCAGCGCGATGGTAAATGCAGTCAAGTGTTCAGAGGGATCGGTTTTTCCCTCGTATACTGGTACTTTGATTTTTCCTTGATCGGAGACTCTAACTTGCCTTATATGATTCGTGAAGGGGGTGTTCTAGACCTTCGCGAGTACCTGATCGAGCTCAAGCGCCTTGCTGACTGCTTTGTGTAGCTAGGACCGAATGTCTCTTATGTCAGCGGCCGCTTGCTCAATACTGCGTCGCATCTCAGCCCACTCAGCCTTCTGAACTAGAAAAGTTGCATGTTGTTCCTCTTTGAACTCGGATCGCTCTGACCAGGTCAAGTCATCTTTTTGTCGTCGAAGTCTTGCTCACGCTCTGTAGCAGCGTTGCTTCGCTTAGTATTGGTCATTGCTCTTCTAGTGGCGACATTCTCCAGATTGCGTGCAGCTCTCGGATTCTCCGAGTCATTCGTCGTAGTTGCAGTGGCGTTTAGTTGCTCAGTTGCAGCTTGAGTAGTAGCGCCTTGCTCGCCCTGCGGAGTTGGCGTAGGAGGAGGTAGACCTTGCCTTCTTGGTGCTCTAACTGGAGTTGCGAAATCCAAGGATATTGGAATTACTCGTGCCATAGGTCGTCTGAACATACCCGCTATTATGTTGCAGACCTGATCGACTGTTGCAAGGATGCGTAGTTCTTGATCGATCTTCTCCTGCTCCTCTGTCTTCTTGAGCAGTGTCTCTAGCATCGCCTTCATGCCAGTCAGGAACTCATGTGTCACTGCTGCGATTGTTGTCACTAGAGTATCGGGGATGATTGTCGTGTTGTTCGCTGTATTCCCAATTCCAGTGTTGTCATTTCCAGATCAATCGCTGTTGTTGTTGCGATGCTCCAGATTGGCGATGCATCTTTTTCAGTGACGCATTGTTCCTCACTGATTTGTTGCCGCTCGGCGACGTGTTGTTCCTCAGCGATGCGTTACTGCTCAGCGGTGAGTTGTTGACTGTCGTCTCCGGGCATTGTTGCTTACGTAGATTGCACATTAATTCCTTTGAGTAAGAATGTCTTGCGAGTCCCCTTAGTCGGCGCCAAATTGTAGGAGTCATAACTCGCACAATTGAATTTGTAAGAGTTGTGAGGAAATGCGAGACTTCTGAGTAAACCACAATACATAAAAGTAGACAAGACTGTCGCTATAACCGTTAAGAGAGCTTTATTATTGATGTTGTGAAAAGTTGCAGATCCCTTTTTTGGGTGCATACATTGAGCTACATATAGCTTTTCATACTAGGTCTAAGTGCTAGGTTTGTGCCTGACCTATTAAGCAAATAAATAGCTTTCGGCCCATAATATCATTTAATCCATTTAAATATGAATTTAATTCCATTATGGGCCTAATTACAAATTGAGCTTTTGTAAGCCTATTTAGGATTTCTTTAAGCCTTTTACAGAATCGTTGTTGTTGTTACATCAATTTCCTAGGGGTGAAATCCGATTCCTATACTATCAAGAGTGTGTTCTGAAGGTGACGATATTGGGTTGTGGTATGATCGTACTTCTGGTGATATTCGCACTAACTTTTTGGGTTACTGGTGTGGTTACCTTGGGCAAACTTCTCCTCTTCTTTCTTGGCGTTTGGTTCGTCCTCCCCTTCGGCGACTTGAAATTTTTGCTTGGAACGTCCCCGATTAATGATCTTTTCTAGCGGGTCGGGTTGAGACACTAGTAAGTCGTTACTTCCTTCGTCTTCTTCTAGTTCGATGAATCGTGAGGCCTTGTGAAGGGCATCCTCAAACGTGTCAGGTCGATTCATAGTTATCTCACATCGAAAGGGTGTCTTAGCAATGAGGGCTTTTTGCAAATTATCCAAAGCCGTACCATCTGGTATGGATACTCTAGACACGATTGCCTTAAAGAGTTGTACGAACAATCTCAATGACTCCCCCGGTTTCTGAACTATCGACCATAAACTCGCCGTCGATGCCCTTTCTTTGATATCCATTGCATAATATTTCAGAAACACTGTAGACAATTGGTGGAAGTTATCAACAAAATTTCGCTCTAATAGGGAGAACCAACCAACACATCCCCGATTAGATTTTCTACAAAGAACTGATAGTATCCATCTTCTTTTTTCGGGTGGAAAGTGCGTTCATCGCTATGTTGAAGGCCATGAGGTACTGAGTTGGGTCAGTTGTTCCGTCGTAGGGAGTGATCTTGATTTTTGCAAAGTGCTTCACCGGAGTATCCATGATTTGGGCCGTGAAAGGAGTCTTTTTAGTTTCTTCTGGCCCACGATCGAGTTTAGGGGCTGAACTGACAACACGGTGTATCCTCGGCATCATTTTTTGAATGGTTTCCTTCATGGTTTCGATCTCCGAGTCTATGATATCCTTGGTTGCCGACGATGTCGTAATGCCGGTTGGTCAGTGCCAAGTTGGCGACGCAATCCTTGAGTCTGGGAAAAAGTCCTTGCTAACTGACCAGGCGCCGTTGCCGTTATCAAATTGATCCTTGTTTCGGTGGGGATCCGCTCTTCAAATCAGTTTACTAAGAGCCTGATGTTGCCTCTCATCTCCATGTCCTCCTTTGTCTTTTTATTGTATTGCTCCATCGGGCATTTCATCATTGAAGGAACGTCATTCAGAGCGACCGATTCTTCCTTGGATGGGGGCGTTGTTTCCAGCTGATCGTCCACGCGTCCCTTGCCGTTGAGGTTAGTGGTTAGGTCCTTATCCTCATGATTTCCGAGATTATCGGCTTTCCTTTCGATATTCTTTGGGCTAGCGACTTTGTTATCTTGGTTGTCAACTTTGGCCATGGCTTTCGGTTTCCTGTAAGTTTTCTTCTGATTTTCTGCGCCTAACAAATCAAAGGGCCCCACGGTGGGTGCCAGTTGAAAGTACTTAATGACTCACAAACAAGTGGAGGATTAAGATTTGAGAGCAAAGTAGATAGAAAAAAATTAAGAACATAATTAGGGTTTCAAAAAATTATTATTGCTCAAGAGAGTTACGGATCCCCTACTGGGTGAAATAAGTTACATATTTATACTTTTCCTAAGTCGGGCGACCAAACCCTAGAAAATATATGGAAAATATCCTTATCCTCGAATATTTACTTAATATTCGAGTATATCGTTAGCTTCTTCTCCAAGTCAATCTAGGTTGGCTTAATATCTTCGAGCCGGGCTTCTTTCCACGATACTGGGCTTCTTACCCAGGGCCCAATATCCTCTTCACTTTTCATTCAATCGGATTAATTCCATCTCAAGTCGGGTCTGTGTAGACGGTGCTAAACCCGGTACCACCAAAATTGTTGAGTTTTCCTTAGCTCGACCATAGTGTCGATCGATACCCCTTACCAAAAACGACAATTTGGTTTCGGGATGTTACAATCACTGCTGGACCCATTGAGTTATCACTGCCGCGTTTCAATTATCGACCCTTCATCTCCATCTCACATCTTGGTTTCAGCCTCAACGATGATAAGACTCGTTCTCTTTGGCCGTCTCAATCGAGAACCTCGCCGGTCGAGATCTATGTTCCAGTAAGGGACGCGACCACCCACCTCAGTCACCGGTTCTACTCTCTGCTCCACCGATTGTGGAACCAGCCTCTCCGCTATTTATTCTGTGTCCGACAACGGTGGTAACATCTCAACCCTAAACAACAACTACTCTCATTCTAAGCTTATGGATTTGTCCCATCAACTCTATTATGGCCCAAAAACTTCCTTATGAGGCCTTATTACATGTCCTTCAAAGCCCACAATTTATTTCTCTTGTTGGTCTGTTGCCGAGAACGAATTTTGGTTAAGAATCAGAATGTTTCTAGTGTTCGATATCCAATTGTTTAGTTCGGTGAGATCAAAGTTTCCTGGATTATCAAATTCTATGCCTTCCTCCCTATGGGAGAATATTCATTCACTATCTCTTCTCTCATCGAGAGCGCATCGAGAGAGTCTCTTCTCGGAATTAATACCGAGACACTCCCTAACCATCTTGATGAGACTCGACGGTGTTGGCAGATTTCTAAAATCACCGCTAAAAGTGATCAAATCATCATGGCTCTCCGGCTTAGCCTCGAGTTTTATATCAATGCATCAAAAAGTTGTTTTTGATTCGCAATCGTATAATTATGTTAATGTTTTTGATTTAGTTTTTAATGTCATCATGTACTATGATATGATTGGATGCAACTTGGATAGTTAAGATGAATGAAAAAAGAAAATGTTGCACAAAAAATAAAAACAATGCCATAGTTATATTTATGTATATATATATGATTATTAATTTATATTATTGTTGGGATCATATTTTACATAGGAATTTCAAAAAAATTATTATCTTATTATTTTATCGAATTTTATAAATTTTACATTAATCCGAGTCGAAACCGAATTTTTTTATTAATTTATTGGTGATTATTAATTTATAGAGATTTTACTGTAAAATGATTGAAAATGCTATGGCCACTACAAGTAAATAGTAACCACTAATCATAGTCAAAGATAAATCATTTTTTTATGTTGCGTTGTTTAACAAAAGTGATTTTTTTTTACCTGCAAATTTTTGTTTAACGAATTTTGTGTTTGTTTGTCAGTTCTCACTAAAATCTGAATTCATTAAATCTTGTGCAAATTTGAAAAATTGGAAATTTGATTGATGTGCAATTCTTAGACAAAGAACCATGTAGAAAGATGGACAAAAACTAAAATTAAAAGTCAATTAAGCAATCATGAATTCTTCCCAGAGCTCTGAGGAGCGTCTCTGAGGGCGATCGTAACGGTCATGTGGGTTTTGAACTTTACCGGCGGTTTACGCCGGCGACTCACACTGCGGTGGCCTTGGGAGCATTGGCGATTCGAATACACATAAGTTTCACGGGTTTTCGCACATGATTGCAGATCGGACCAGGCTTCAAGGATCGGAAATGACCCAATTTCCTTTCCTGGTGACGAGAGTGGGGGAAGATCTCCACAAGAGAGGGCAGATCGGAGATATCCTGAGGGATTCCGATTAGAGATCTTATCAGATTCGACATTGAAGGGGAGTTATTACAAAGAAAAATCAGGGGAATTGCAGAGGAATATGAGTATCCGGAAATATATAGATTCGTATATTCTCCAAACCAATCGAATTGAGGAATCAAGACCAGAATCATATAGATTGGATTGGAGTGCAATCACAAGTCTCAACGTGATTAGCCACAGATTGCAAATTGATTGCAAAGGGATATGGCATATCTGTTCTGGAGTATCCGACTTACCTAAAGGTGTAAGAAGCCAGACGGTTATGGCAAGAAGAGAAGAGGAATATATTGTATCGGAGCAGTATGCATCCTATCAAGAGATTGGGTATGGTCAATCTAGGATGTCAAATTCTGAGGAATGGCCACTGATCAAGGGATCCGAAATAATAAATGCAAGATTGCACAGAGATTGTGTTGATTCTGCGATTGAAGGAGAAGCACTATATAAGAAGAGAGGGGATCAATTGCATAAAAACATCAAGTCTTACAGCGATACTCGTTTTTGCAAAGACTTTGTTTACACTCTCTTAACAAAACACATGGCTTTCTTCGGCAAGTTGATTGAGTCGGACCGAGAAGTGAAGAGATCCAAACCGCTACAACTCCCGACGATTGACAAGGACCGTGTCCAGAAGAAGTTCGAACGTATCCTCGTTGGGAGAGTGCTCAACCCGGAGATCCTGGAGGCTCGTGTGAAAGCAATGTTGGCTTTCTTCCCGTCGGTATGGAAGTGTGAAGGTCGGGTACAAGGAATGGAGATGTCCCGAGGGAGTGTCCATTTCCGTTTTGACGAAGAGGAAACTCTTCAATCTGTACTCGACAATAGGCCGTATCACTTCGATGGATGGATGCTAGCTCTTGAACGGTGGAGACCAACGGTGCGCCGTGATTTCCCTGACACTATTCCGTTTTGGGTCAAGATAGTGGATCTCCCTCCCTATCTATGCGAGGATGCTCAATTGAAGAGCATTGGTGAGGATCTCGGTCACCTTGACGGCTGGGAGGCGACACCTCGATGTCCAAGGGTGAGGATTACGGTCAACTGCGAGGACCCGATAATCGAGTATCGGGAAACCCTTTCCGATACGGGTGAGCTTTTTAGAATCAAGTTCCAGTACCATAAGCTCCACAACTATTGCAAACGGTGTCTCCGAATGACCCATGATACCAGGGATTGCTATACCCGAGGTATGCGACAACAACAGCACCAACCTGAGCTTTACCACAGACGTGACAATGAGGAAGACCGGAGGAGACACAAGAGGGCTCGGGATGAGCAGCAGAAGCTGAAGGAGACTCGTATGGAGGCAAAGAACAAACCGAGGGACATAGCCAGAGTCCCACAGCCTGACCCTAAGCCCCTTCAACGCAACTTGATGCCGGAATTGGGTGAAGCGGCAGTTCAGAAGACGGAAAAGAGGGCTTTCACAAAAGAGTGGGTCAAGAAATCATTTGGCGGTGAGAAGGAGGAAGGGGCTGGGAAGAGGAGAGTGAAGGAACCCTCAGCCAAATCGGCGGCGGCGGAGACATCTCGTGGAGGGAGGAAAGTACCCGGAATCTATGCCATGGAGGAGGAGGCGGTAGTGGTCCGTACAGTACGAGAGCAGGCTGAGCGGTGGTAGAGCATGCCGGCGAACTCATTTCCGGCACAGGCGGCGGAGAAGCCCGAGCCGACAGTGGTGACGGAAAAACCAGGCGACGGTTTGAGGAGCAAGACATCGGGGAAGGAGAAAGACAAGGTGGGAGAGGAAGTGGGCTTAGTGGGCCATGCTTCTTTGTAAATGGGCCAGAGTTCAAGAGGACCACATGTTACAAATGGGCCGAACAGTGCTTTACATGCTAATGGGCCAGATTTTGTGTCATCTCTTG
The DNA here is from genome assembly GCA_963576765.1 of Draba incana. NCBI lineage: Eukaryota > Viridiplantae > Streptophyta > Magnoliopsida > Brassicales > Brassicaceae > Draba > Draba incana. The sequence continues at coordinate 25,873,261 of OY755215.1, forward strand.
AAACCCATGAAGTGATATCTCCTCTTAGGGAGATTTTGGTGGGCCCCCAATCTGAAAAACCAAGTGGGCCACGCAGTGGGCCCAGGAATGGGTCAAAGGGACCACGGAGGATTGAACAACAAATAAGCAAGGCTCTTGGCGTGCGTAAAAAGATCCAACAGAGTCCGTACCGGGGAAGTCGTATCCATAAGCACGTGTCCTTAGCTCGAGAAGATCCTGTCCCGGGGGGCAGAGCATTGAACGGTGCTTCCCGCCCTTCATCTTCGATGGCGGGCCCAGGCGCTGGGCAAAAATCGAAGAAATTTAATGTACCGGTGGTTAAAGGAAAACCACCGGGAGCCGCTTAAAATGATCTTAAGTTGGAACTGCCAGGGAGCCGGCAGCTTTCTGGCAGTTCGCCGATTGCGTGAGTTCCGTCAGAAGATTTTCCCGGGGATTCTCTTTCTTATGGAAACTTAACGCGATCATAGTTTTATTCAAGATTTACAAGTTGAGTTCGGTTATGATTTTCTTTTTACAGTTGACCCAAGTGGTCTTAGTGGGGGCTTAGCGTTGTTGGCTAAGTCTGAGTTTTTGTATTCCAATAAAAACATTATCGATGTAATGGCTACTATTCATGGTAATAAAGTTTTCCTATCGTTTGTTTATGGAGAACCTATTATTACAAATCGAAGTGACGTTTGGGAACGTCTAACGCGCATGAGCATCACACGGGTAGGTCCCTGGTTATTGATAGGAGACTTTAATGAAATCACGGGCCATCATGAGAAAACAGGCGGTCGCAGGCGACCAAATGCGTCATTTTTGGATTTCAACCTAATGCGCCAGAATTGTGGACAGATGGACTTTCCATATACGGGCAACTGCCTGTCTTGGGTGGGGAGGAGAGGGAAACATGTCATCCGATGCCGATTTGACAGATCCATGGGGAACGAAGACTGGTATTAGCTGTTCTCTCACACCCAGATGGAATATCTCTGGTTTTAGGGATCCGACCACCGACCGGTTCTTACACGAATTGATAACCACCGCGTACGAGGGACGAAGAACTTTGGTTTTGATAAACGATGGATCTCAAAACCAAATTTTGAACAGATTATTCTGGAGGGATGGACTAAGGGTCAGAATAGGCAGACCAATCTGACTTTGGGAGACCGGATTGCGAATTGTCGTACGGCGATCTCTTGATGGCGGAAGAGGGATCAGCTAATTGCAGCAGAGGCTCTCGAGGAAATAAAATCTAAACTAGAAGAGGCCCAAAGCAGTGACTCCTCCACCGCAGAGGAGATTGCCGACTTACAAGAGAAACTACGAATTGCTCTAGTTGATGAGGAGATTTTCTGGCAACAAAAAAGCCGTCAACTTTGGTACAAGGTGGGGGACCAAAATACTAAGTATTTCCAGGCCTCCACAAAACAGCGGTGCGCGCAGAATAAGATCACCGGTATACTTACCACTACTGGCGAGTGGTCTGAAAAGGAGGAGGTAATCGAGAAGACAGCCCTGGAATACTTTGAAGAAGTATTCTCCTCCACACCAACGTCGGATTTGGAGACGTCGTTGCTAGACCTTAATAGGACAGTGACCGCAGAGATGAACGACCAACTAACGAGAGAGGTCACTGCCGCCGAGGTTAAAGCGACGGTTTTTTCTATCCATCCAGAAAAGGCCCCTGGGCCGGATGGGATGACTGCTCTATTCTATCAGAAATTTTGGACGTCCATAGGAACACAGGTGGTCGCAATGGTCCAACAGTTTATGGCGACATGAGTGTTGGATCCGAAATGTAACGAGGTCAATATATGCCTAATTCCTAAAACGGAACACCCAAGGATGATGAAGGAATTTCGTCCGATTAGTCTGTGTAATGTGAGCTATAAAATCATATCTAAAGTATTATGCCAGCGGATCAGGATGTTCCTCCCAAGACTGACGTCAGAAACCCAATCAGCCTTTGTGGCAGGACGGCAAATAACGGATAATATTCTGCTTGCCCAGGAGATGTTCCATGATCTACACACGAACTCCAGGGTGAAACGAGAGTCTATGGCGATAAAGACAGATATGAGCAAAGCATACGACCGAGTGGAATGGGAGTTTCTAGCGGCTCTTATGCACAAAATAGGTTTCGCGGAGACTTGGATTTCGTGGGTTAGGATGTGTGTCAACTCGGTGTCATACCGAGTGCTACTTAACGGAGAGCCCAAAGGCGCTATCTCTCCATCTCGGGGTTTGAGACAGGGTGATCCCCTTTCGCCCTACCTGTTCATTCTCTGTACGGAGGTTCTTATTGCTAATTTACGGCATCCAGAAGTCTCCAAGAGCCTCTGTGGGATCCGGGTGGCCCCCACCGCCCCTCCCATATCACATCTCTTATTTGTGGATGATAGCCTTTTCTTCTGTCAAGCAACTACACAACAGTGTGACAATATTCTCCGCGTGCTCCAGGTTTATGGGAATGCGTCCGGGCAACGCATAAATTTTGATAAATCTTCTATCATTTTTGGGAAGGATGTCCCGGAGAACGAACGTGTGGAGATCAAGCGAAGGCTGAATATTCCAACGGAAGGAGGAGGAGGGAAATACTTGGGTATTCCTGAGCAACTCAATGGGTCAAAAGCCGAAATTTTTGCCTACGTCCAGGATCGACTCAATCAACGTACGAATGGCTGGTCAGCCAAACTTCTATCGCGGGGAGGAAAAGAGGTAATGATTAAGTCAGTAGCTCAAGCGGCTTCCGACACATGTCATGTCCAGTTTTCTCCTGCCCAAAAAGCTACACCGCTCTCTTGCAAGTGCGATTTCCAACTTTTGGTGGCGTACAAACCATATTTCTAAAGGAATGCACTCGATAGCAAGGAAAAAGATGTGCCTCCCTAAGCAAGACGGGGGTATTGGTTTTAAGTCTTTCGAAGAGTTTAACCAGGCTTTGCTAGCCAAACAACTCTGGCGACTACACCAGTACCCCAACTCACTATTAGCGAGAGTGTTGAAAGCTAGATATTACCGGTACTCCCACCCGTTTAAGGCAAAGAAAGGTTCTCGACCTTCCTATGGCTGGCAGACTCTGTGGAGTGCCCAATCATTGATAGACAAAGGGATGCGGGGCACCATAGGTAACGGCACCAATACGTGGGTGTGGACAGATAATTGGATTCCTGATGGAACGCCAAGACCACCACGGAGTTTGCAACCTGACATAGATCCTAACCTAAGGGTCGTGGATCTAATAGAGGTTACGTCCAACACCTGGAATCTACAAGTACTGCAACAGCTCTTTGTTCCTGAGGATGTGCCCCTTATTCTATCTTTATGCCCTTCACGGATAGGGACGCAGGATAGCTACTGCTGGCATTATACAAAATCTGGTCTATACACGGTCCGATCAGGCTATGAGTGCGCTCGTAAGGACCTTGATGATGAGCTTCAATTCGCATTACAACAACCATCTGTGATCCCACTTAAGGCGAAAGTGTGGAAAGTCAAAGCTCCCAACAAAATGCGCCATTTCATGTGGCAAGCACTCTCTGGTGCGGTAGCAGTTAATGAACGCCTGGCGTTTAGACATTTACAGAGAGACCGTCAGTGCCCCAGATGTGGGGCGGAAGAGGAATCTATTAACCACCTTCTGTTTTTATGCCCGCCAGCAAGGCAGTGCTGGGCGTTGGCGCAGATACCCCTCCCGTCCACACTTTTTCCGGCAAACTCCCTCTGGACTAATATGGACTACCTACTCTTGAGGGTGCCTAACCAATCGGAGCTTCCGGAGACAGTTAGATACTACCCATGGATTATCTGGTATCTATGGAAGGCACGGAATGATAAGGTGTTCAACAACTACGATCGCTCGGCACAAGATATCATTGACTTAGCAGGTAAAGAGGTCGCGGCCTGGTTTTTAGCTGATACAGCGGAGGAGACAGAGCGGCAGACCCGCCAAACCCAACCATCAATTATAGACCCACATGGACCAGTCGCGTGCTATCTGGATGGAGCGTGGAAGGATGGAGACCCAACAAGCGGCATAGGATGGACACTTCAACTTCAGGATGGTACGATCGACTTGATTGGGCTGCGCGGTGTAAGGAGGACCCTATGCCCTCTACACACAGAGCTCCGCAGTCTCCTGTGGGCAATGACATGTCTACGGAAGAAACGGCGCTATTGTAGCCTGTTCCTGACAGATTCGACAGAATTGACCAACATGGTGCGAGAACCGGATAAGTGGCCGAGTTTTCAAGTAGAGCTAGAAGAGTTCGAGGAGTTAAGGGCGTCTTTTCCAGACTGTACCATACGGTATTGTCCAAGAGAAAAGAATGTTAGGTCAGATATGCTGGCCCGACACGCCCGTCAGCGTAGTTCGATATTTTCTTACATTGATACTTCAGTCCCCTACTGGTTTCCGGATACTGATGTATTCGACTAGTTTGATTGGAATATAGTGTGATCGTGACAAAAAAAAAAAAAAAAAAGCGTGTGTGCACATGTTATTACACAATAAAGTAAGTTCATATTTTTTATCCAACTTACTCATATAAAATTAGTAATTTTTCTGTTGACGAGAAAAGTTAATACTAGTTTAGCAATTATTCTAATGTCAACTATATGTCTAAATTTATTAAACTTGGTATGAATCACCTTTTACACTAACGCCACTTTCCTTTCGATGATTATTCAAAATCTGATGCACGTATATACAATTTTTACAAGATTCGTATATTATTTGGACACATCAATATAAAAGGTATCTTTAAACGAGTTTCATAATAACTCGAACATGTTAGATACTTAAAAGTTAAAACCCCAAGTTTCTGTCTGGACAGAAAACGAAAAAAAAGTTAGTCATTGAGCAACTTTTCTTTGACGACTTTGGAATTATTTTTGTTGGTTTTAATGAGTTTGTAATTTGGATGGTCCAGCTAAGTAATTTCTCTCAGATGGTGACGACAAGTTTGTTAATATATACTCCCTCTGTTAAGATGTTTGTTAATATATACTCCCTGTTGTAAATCAAGAGAACGAATGGGGAAGATTGTGTTTATTCATTAATCATAAGATCCTTTATATAGGATTATTACAAGAGAGAAAAAGAAAATTCCTTTTCCTAATGGGAAAAGGAAAGTACATAAAAGGAAAATCCTAATTCAACTAGGATTCATTAAACCGGCCTAAAGACTAAGTGTTAATGGGCCGTAAACGGACCAGAACTAGTTATGACAATCCACTATGATTTATAACACTCCCCCTTGGATGTCATAACTCTAATGGGCTTGTAATACGCTTTGGATGTTGCCTCATTAAAACCTTACCAAGTAAAACCCATTTTGGGACAAAACCGTGGTGAAGGAAAAAGAGTACAACACGTATTACTCCCCCTGTTCTGAACCTCACTGCAAGTCTTTCAAACGACGCATTCCAATCTGATAAGTAAGTTTCTTGAACGTTGAGGTTGGAAGTGACTTGGTGTATAGGTCTGCTGAATTCTCACTTGATCGTACTTGCTGCACTTGAATTTCTCCATCTTTCTGTAGATCGGATGTGAAGAAGAATTTTGGCAGAATGTGCTTCGTCCTATCACCTTTGATGTATCCATCCTTAAGTTGAGCTATACATGCTGCATTGTCCTCGAACAAGACCGTCGATTCCTGCTTACCTTCGGCCATTCCACAATCCACTCTTATGTGCTGGGTCATCAGCCTTAACCAAACACACTCACGACTAGCCTCATGAATTGCCAATATCTCTGAATGATTAGAAGATGTAGCTGCAATGGCCTGCTTCATTGACCGCCAAGATATTGCAGTTCCTCCATGAGTAAACACATAACCTGTCTGGGACCGTGCATTATGAGGATCTGAAAGATAACCTGCATCAGCAAAACCAACTAAACCGTCCTTAGATTGGTTAGTATAAAATAGACCCAAGTCTTTCGTTCCTTGTAGGTAACGAAGAATATGTTTTATCCCGTCCCAGTGCCTTTGGGTCGGACATGAGCTAAATCTTGATAATAAATTCACGGCAAAACATATATCTGGCCTAGTGTGGCTTGCCAGATACATTAAAGCTCCTATGGCACTGAGATATGGCACTTCGGGACCAAGGACTTCTTCAGAGTCTCTCTTAGGACCAAACGGATCCTTTTCTAGATCAAGAGATCTCACCACCATTGGGCTGGACAATGGGTGACATTGATCCATATTAAAACGCTTGAGTACCTTTTCAGTATATGCCATTTGATGCACAAGGATTCCATCATTTATGTACTCAAGTTGCAATCCCAAACAGAACTTAGTTTTGCCTAGGTCTTTCATCTCAAATTCTTTCTTGAGGCATTCAACTGTTTGGACGATTTCACCAGGGGTTCCAAGGATGTTCAAATCATCCACGTAAACTGCTATGATAACAAACCCTTTGTTTGCAAACTTTTTTATAAAAATACATGGACTGATGGGATCATTCTTATAGCCTTCTTTGACTAAGTACTCACTCAATCTATTGTACCACATACGCCCACTTTGCTTCAGTTCATAAAGGGATTTGTTCAGCCTTATGCAGTGTTGTTCTCGAGAACCTTTCTTATCTTTGAGCTCAATACCCTCTGGTAATCTCATATAAATCTCATTATCCAGTGGACCATATAAGTATGCAGTTACAACGTCCATTAACCGCATATCCAACTTTTCTCTTATAGCCAGACTTATCAAAAATCTAAAAGTTGTAGCATCCACCACAGGGGAGTATGTCTCCTCATAATCTATTCCTGGTCTCTGTGAGAATCCTTGTGCAACAAGCCGTGCTTTATATCTCACGATTTCACCATGTTCATTTCTTTTCCTCATAAAGACCCATTTATGTCCAACTGGTTTAATCTCATAGGGTGTCCGAATTATTGGACCAAAGACATCCCTTTTCCTTAAAGAATTCAACTCCACGTTTATAGCTTCTTTCCATTTAGTCCAATTTTCACTCTGAGTGCACTCATATATCGACGTGGGTTCTAGATCCTCCATAAGTTCAAGTGCTACCTTAAAAGCAAATATATCATCGATTTCCACACACTTTCTATTCCATTGTATTCCAGACATAACATAATTCATTGAGATCTCATTATTTTCAGGAACGTCAGAACCATGAAACTCGGCGTCCCGAGTCTCATTGCTTGGAACTATCGGTTCAGTTATGTCTGGGGTTCCATCAGATTCCTCAACCACGATTTCAGCACCTTTCTTTCTTTTCCGAGGATTCTTATCTTTGGAACCTATTGGCCGGCCACGTTTTGAGTGTGGTTTAGATTCTGTAGCAACTTGATTGTGTCCCTCTTGAACATCAATTCTAATCGGTGCATTAACAGCTGGTATGTAAGACTTAGTTACTCTTTTCGGGTCAGCAAAGGAATCTGGCAATTGATTAGCTAGCTTTTGTAAATGTATAATCTTTTGGACTTCTAATTCACATTCTTGAGTCCGAGGATCTTGCCATTTTAAGGACGTTTGATTCCATATAATTTCCTTTACCAGTCTGTTATCTCCTCCTAATGTTGGATAGACAGATTCGTCAAAATGACAATCTGCGTACCTGGCCTTAAACAAATCACCCGTGGTTGGCTCAAGGTACTTAATGATAGTAGGAGAATCATATCCAACATATATCCCCATCCTCCTTTGAGGTCCCATCTTTGTTCTCTGTGGTGGTGCAATAGGCACATAAACGGAACATCTGAATGTTTTAAGATGGGATATGTCTGGCTCTTGACCCGTTATTAACTGTGATGGGGAATATTTATGTTCACTAGATGGCCTGATACGAATTAGCTCTGCTGCATGTAAAACTGCATGTCCCCAAGCTGAGACCGGGAGTTTTGATCTCATTAGCAACGGCTGAGCAATCAACTGTATGCGTTTAATAAACGATTCAGCCAAACTGTTTTGTGTATGTACATGTGCCACAGAATATTCAACACTTACCCCCATGGACATACAATAATCGTTAAACGCTTGGGACGTAAATTCACCAGCATTGTCAAGACGTATAGTCTTTAAAGGAAAATCTGGAAAGTGTGCTCTTAAACGTATGAGCTGGGCAAACAATCTTGCAAATGCCACATTTCTAGTTGATAATAGGCAGACATGTGACCATCTCGTGGATGCATCAATAAGGACCATAAAATATCTAAACGTCCCACAAGGTGGGTGTATTGGTCCGCATATGTCTCCTTGAATTCTTTCCAGAAAATTTATCGTTTCCTTAGTTACTTTGATTGGTGATGGCCTAGTAATGAGTTTCCCTAGTGAACATGCTTCACACGTGAGATTCTTTGGGATAACTCTCCTTTCTTTCAAGGTGTGCCCATTAGTACTTGCTAATATCTTTCGCATCATGTTAGCACCGGGATGGCCAAGCCGGTTATGCCAAAAAGTGAAATTCTCAGTAAACTCTTTGTTTACCATAGCATTTGCTTCTATCATTCCGATCTTAGCACAATAAAGGCCCACAGAAATGGCAGGTATAGTCTCTAGGACTTTCTTATAGCCATGGACGGTTTCAAAGATTTGAAGGAATTCTTTGTTATTCTCGTCCTTAGTTTCAACATGAAGACCATTCATTCGAATGTCTTTAAAGCTCAATAGACTTCTCTTTGAACTAGGTGAATATAACGCATTAGAAATTTCTAGATGCGTGCCCTTAGGTAATAAAATATGGGCTTGACCGTGGCCTTCAATTAAATTTGCTATACCCGCAATTGTGGTTACATTTGCCTTTTTAAGTGTAAGATCAATGAAGTATCTCTTATCTCTTAATATCGAGTGGCTTGATCCACTATCCACAATGAACCCATCCATATCGTTCATACTTCAAAAGAGATAACAATAGATACTTTTAAATAACACTCTTTCATTCCATAAAGTTTAATAGAAAGCAATAACACAAAACCAAAGTATAAAGTGTAAAACGTAAAACAAGCAAAACACAAAACACCAAAACAGAAAATCAAAATCAATCACTTAAGTATATCTGAGGTTTCAAAATTCATCAAGTCATCTTGCTCATGATCGAAATCTCCTTCATTATCATGCTGGATCATATGAGTTTCTGGATTCTTCCCTTTAAGGCTCTCTTGATAGAGTTCAACCAGATGCTTGGGAGTCCTACATGTCTTAGCCCAATGATTACTCATTCCACATCGATGGCAAACTGATTTTGGGTTTGATTCTCGTGGTTGAGAAGTAATACCACGGTTATTACGATCATAGTCAGTTCGGTATCCGCGTCCTCGTCCTCGCCCGCGGTTAGAATGATCGTTATGGAATCCGTGGCCTCGGCCCTGACCTCGGCCGTATGGATTAAAATGGCCACGGCTACGTCCTTGCCATCTACCCCCATGCCATGACCACGATGTCTATAATCACTTTGGACGTGGTTAATTTCTTTCTTTTCATCTATGGCCACATTCGCTTCAGGAAGTGGGGCTGATCCAGGAGGTCTCATCTCACTGTTTCTCATTAGCAGTGTATTATTCTCCTCGGCTAGTAATAGACATGCTATAAGCTTTGAGTATGTCTCAAAACCTCTTTCACGGTATTGCTGTTGAAGTAACATGTTATTAGTGTGAAAGGTGGAGAAGGTCTTTTCCAACATGTCTTTCTCAGTTACCTTCTCACCACATAGTCTCAATTGAGAAACTATTCTGAACATAGCCGAGTTATATTCTTCCACGGACTTGAAGTCCTGGAACCTGAGATTCCTCCAATCATAATTGGCCTTTGGTAACAACACCGTTCTATGGTGGTCATATCTTATCTTTAATTCTTTCCAAATGTCCAAAGGGTTCTCAATGGTTAGGTATTGATCCTTGAGACCCTCAACAAGATGATGACGAATGATCGATATCGTTCTGTATCGATTCCTTTCATTCTCATTATTATCCTCAATGATACATTCGCCAAGTCCTTTAGACTTTAGATTTATCTTAGTATCCAACGCCCATTGTAAGTAATTGTCTCCAGAGAGATTGAGGGCAGCATAATCCAAATTGTTGATTTTCGACATCTGAAAACATTCATCCTATTCTCTAAGAACTATAAGATTTTAAAGTTTATGCATATGATGCAAAATAGGTCATGGGTGCTTATATAAACGGGTACGGATGCATGATGCTTATGAAACCAGATTTTTATGTTTAACAACCTAACATAATGTTTTTATATGCTCATGATGCAAGCCTAGTATTCAAATTCTAAACCGTATGATGATATGACCGGATTTTAATCAAGCATGTTATGTCTATATGATGCAATCAGTTTCAGTTTCATGTTTATCAATCAACGAATCAATCCAAACAAGCAAACAAACAAACGAGTTCAAATAAATATGCAACCAAATTTGGACAGAGTGTTTACTGTCGATCGACGGGTGATTTGTGTCGATCGACACAGTTTAATTCAAACAACAAATTCAGGCAGAAGTTTACGTGTCGATCGACATAAAACTAGTGTCGATCGACACGGGTACAGATCATGCAATCGGTTTGGATTTTAATTGAATTAGGTTAGGGTTTCAAGTTAGGGTTTCAAGTGATTACGAATCATGAATCAATAAACACAATCAAGCAAGCAATAACAATAACAAGCATGATTTAGATTAGGGTTTCTAAGATTATCATGAATCTAGGTTCTTTAGATTAGGGTTTCTTATTGTTTACCTTGACCTCCGTGAGTCTTCTAGTTCGCCGTAACCGTTGATAGGCTGTATGAACTTTCTTCTAGTTCGCCGTAACCTTAAAGGCTGTATGAACTATGATTTGAACAGTAACGCCGGATGAACAGTAATCGTCGATGAACAGTAATCGTCGATGAACAGTGCGCGATGAATAGTGCGCGATGAACAGTACGCGATGAACAGTACGATGAATAGTAACGATGAACAGTAATCGCGTTTTTTGTGTTTTTAGGGTTTAGGGAGCAACTCGTGCTGATAACGTGTTGTAAATCAAGAGAACGAATGGGGAAGATTGTGTTTATTCATTAATCATAAGATCCTTTATATAGGATTATTACAAGAGAGAAAAAGAAAATTCCTTTTCCTAATGGGAAAAGGAAAGTACATAAAAGGAAAATCCTAATTCAACTAGGATTCATTAAACCGGCCTAAAGACTAAGTGTTAATGGGCCGTAAACGGACCAGAACTAGTTATGACAATCCACTATGATTTATAACACTCCCTTTGTTAATACTTTTTTGTTTGATGTTTTAGAATTTTTACAACTATTAAGAAAACACAATAATTCTTAATTATATATATCTTTTTTTTGCACTAAACAATTTTCTATAACTTTAATCTAATATTAATTTAATAAAACCAATTAATGTATTTTGAAATTTACAATTCATCATTATTTTTTTACTAAAAGTACATTGAAAATGTAAAAAATCAATATTTTAGAAATACTTATTTCTTTTACAACATCAATTAAAAAAGAGAATGGAAAGAGTAACAAATAATCAACTAGTTCAATAACAAAATTAGGATGCATAATTAGCTAATTGATAGAGACAAGACGTATAGTTAACTCTTTTTTTAATAATATTTAATCCATTCATCAATTAGCTTGTATAATGCGCACGTGATAATTAAGAAATTTAAGAACAGAACGACATAAATGAAATGATGGAGAGTGGTATGGCCACTACTAATAAATATTAACCACTAACCATAGTAAAAAGATAAATCATTCTCTGTGTTGCGTTGTTTAACAAAAGTTTTTTTTTTGTTGTTGTTAACTTAACAAAAGTAATTTTTCTTAGCTGCAAACTTTTGTTTACCGAATTTTGTGTTTGTTTCTCAGTTCTACTAAAATCTGAATTTATTAAATCTTGTATACATTTGAAATTGGGAAATTGGGTTGTATAAGTATAAAAAAATTATAACTAAAAATTTAACAAAAACCCCCTATGTGTCAATTCCCTAGCCACTAGATTTAGGGGTTTTGGTTAGGTTTTTAATTATCATTTTTTTAATTAACCCTTTAAAATTTGGAAATCTGATTGATGTGCAATTCTTACAACGTATTTATTTATTCCGACATTTTAGGACACAGTAATGTATTTGTCACATAATAGTACATAGGATTTTTTTTTTTTTGGCATCTAAATGAGAATATATTGATAGGGGCAAGGCAGAAAACCACACCCAGTTCCATTACAATTAGCACTGTATAACTTTTCACCACCTAAATTAAACAAATAAAGGTGGGAAAACAAAAATTGGTCAGAGACCTAAGCTTCTAATACCGCAGATCAAAAGGGAGCTAGCCGAAGCCTCCAAAATTCCTTTATCAGATCACCTCAGCTACTCAGAGGCAAGACGTTTCTCATTCTCAAAAATGTCATTTAGCCAAACAGGAGAGCCAACCGCCACATAAGAGTGAACTCTATGGTCCTTAACGACACTTTGTCCTATGAGAAATGCACCTCTGTTTGCAGGTCTAGTCACATTCACCATTTTCCATTGGGAGAAAGCCTCAAGATTGTAACAGATCTCCCCCGCTTGAAAGTGGAAGGACGGCCATCTAAAAGGTTTGTTAACCGCCTCCACTAACTCAAAAGCCTCAACTTCAAAAATCACCTTATCTAAACTGTGGTGTTTGATACAATCCATCACCCACAGGATGCACTCAACTTTGCCTCTTCCTTGGAGCTGATATAAGAGAAACCTCTTCTACAATGCAGCTGTACACTGCCTTTTTCATCTCTCAGGACCCAACTCACCCCACATACCCTTGATTCATGGTTCTAAGAAACTCGTATGTTGCACTTTAACCACAGATCATGCGTTGATTTCCATCTCACCTTTGGCCTTACCCTAGCTGCCACAGCTTCTTCATCAATAACTTGTGTTGTGAACCATCTTTTTGCTTCCCCCATAATCTTTTCCACAGTCTCCAGTCCTTGGTATAACTGGCACTTGAAGAGAAAATTGTTTCTGTTTTTCCACATATACCACAAGATCCAAGGAGAACTTCTTCTAAGTTCTTCCGGAAAATCATTCCTCTTTCTGTTCTCTAAGAGGGTATACATGTTCTGAAACACTGAGCCCTGATTGAAACCTTCTATAGGAAAAGGGTAAGAAGAGAGTACCCATACCTGTCTTGCCAAAGGCACGTGAATAGAACATGGTTGACTGATTCCCCTTCAAAACCACTGGTTTGACATCGCGTGTCCATGTTTATTCTTTTGGCCACCACCACATCTGCCACTGACACTATACCACTGAGAACTCTCCAGAAAAAGGTTTTAATTTTTGGGGAGGTTTTAATAGTCCACACTTCCTCTCTCAGGTCATTCATAGATGGTTGCATTTCAGCTTCTTTTATCAAATCAGCTCTAGAAGTGGTCCAGGCTAGCCAGTAACCGGACTTGACCGAGTAATCCCCATTTTTATTAGGATCCCACCCCCAATAGTCATCTCTCCAAACCACTGGTTGGTGCTTTAAGATTAACTTTATGTCCTCTTCAAAGAAAAGCTCCCTCAGCTTTGTCATATTCCATTTTCTTGAGTCCTGGTCCACCAGATCAAAGACCCTGAGATTGAGATAAAAAGATAGGGTTTTATCCTTGGCCTACTCATCAATTTGTCCTGGATCCAGGAGTCTATCCAGACCAAAGTGGACTGTCCATTACCAATCTTTTTCCTCAGACCTTGAACAAGTAAATCTCTTCCAAAGAAAATGTTTTTCCAAGCATAAAAGGGTCTAAGACCAAGGGAAGCATCCAAAAAGAGGTCAAAGGGAAATACCTACTTTTGAGAGTCCTCGCAAAAAGGCTGAGAGGATGCTGCAAGACTCTCCAAGCTTGTTTAGCCAACAAGGTTTTGTTGAAATAAGTAATATCTTTAAACCCCAAACCACCTTGGTCCTTGGAGAGATATAACTTCTCCCATCTCATCCAGTGTGTTTTTCTTTTGTGCTCTTTTGAATTCCACCAGAAACTTGCCATGGCACTGGTTAAATTCTTGAAAGTATACAATGGAAGCTTGAAAACAGACATAACATAGACTGGAAGAGCAAGCAACGACCTTTAGAAGGACTTCCTTACCACCCAGGGAAAGGGACCTGGCAAACCAATCTGAAAGTCTAGACTTCAGATTTTCTGAGATGTAGCTTGTTGGGGTCGGAATCCCTTTTCCCGAGAACAAAGATTAGAAATGGCCTTATTAATGCTAGCGCCTAGTTCATTAACGGGTCGTATGACAAATCATGCCGTAACACAAATCGTTTCATATCTGTTTGTGACTACTATCGCATAATGAATCATTTCCGTAGAAAGAACAGTTTTCTGACTCCACTACTTTCGATTTCACCTCGCCAACTTGGTCTCTCAACATTGCCGACCTCACCCTTATTCTGCCGACCTTATCATTGCCAACTCCGCCATCAACATGCCGATCTCGTATTGCCGACCTCGCCAGCACGTTGCTGACCTTGCTTTGCCGAGTCCATTCATCAATCTTGCCAATGTCTACCAAGTCAACGTATCCCTCTTTGTCGAGATCAAGCTAAGGACGAGATGGATTTGGGCCGTAACAATAAAGTCTAACATCGCGCAAGCCCAGGAGACGAAGCCCATATATCGTGGCCGACTTCGATAAAAGGAAAACCCTTGCGACTTAGGAAATTTTCCTTTTACTCTTTGTAATGGGCCTAGCCGACTTAGACTACTACATATACTCTTGTATCACCCTTGAGAAAGTGATCCGGAACTTTATACGCAAAAACATCAATAAAGCTTATCTTAACAACAATCGTATTTTTTTGTTCGTAGATTTACTCTAGAAATCTCATTCCTCGCAAAAACTCTTGACAAATTTAGTTTTTTGAGTTTCGACTCCCACAATTTAGCGCCGACTAAGGGGAACAGAGATTTTCTGACTCGAAAAAAGCTTACGAACAATCGATCAACGATGACTACCGGAAAAGACAACCAACTCATGGAGGAGGAGCGACGCGCGGCCGAGCTGGAGCACATCGCCGAGCAGGAGCACATCGCCGAACATGAGCGAATCACCAAGCAGGAGCGAATCACCGAGCAGGAGCGTGCTACCGAGCGGGAACGTATCGCCGAGCAGGAACGTCTGGCCGAGCAGGAACATGTCGAACGACAGCGTGCTAACAACAACAGTGGCGGATACGGGAACAGGGAAGGCAGAACTAGAAACACCGATTACCTAATTGTTCCAGAAAATCCAGCCACGACGACCGCAACGGTGACCCCCGAGTTTCTAACTAGGGTGAAAACAACGTTGGAGGTGCTGCTTAAGAAGACTACAGAATAAGAGAAAGCCATGGACGAGCTACGAGTCTTCGCGACGGCAGACCGTGGCCATAGAAGAGAACCAATGTTCAGGCGACCAGTAGGACGCAAGAACCCTACGACTCTGAACTTCGCAACACCCATCAACGCGCCCAAGATTGGAAGCCTACATCCCGACATACCCGATGCGCCGCACGCGGAACCGAATACGAATACACCTAACGCGACGACATGACCTGAAGCAACTGCAACAACACTGATCGACCTAGAGAACCCAGAAGCCAGACACACTCAAGAGAATGTGCTTGCTCGTAGAACAATAACTCAAGCTACGCGGAGCCGCACGGCGATCGAGCAGGACCAAGATTCTCAGGAAGACGAAGACGACCTCCTCTGGTCAGAACATTCCGGGTTAGAAGAAGAGCGCAGAGCACTCATGCACGATCAAAGGGAGGAGATAGCTAAAATAAGAGCCGACATGGCACGAGCAGCAGAGAAGATGAGAGATTTCTGCTCTTAAGTACACAAAGCGACCAGCCACGCTCCCGAGTTGGATAAAGCCCTGGAGGAAACGCAGAATGTTCCGTTCACAGCATAAATAACCAGAGCGGTTATCACTGACCCAAGAAAGATGAAGATTCCCTCTTACGATGGGAAATCTGATCCCACTGAACATCTAACAGCGTTTTCGGTGGCGATGAGACGAGCATGCTTCAGAAAAGGAGAAAGGAATGCTGGCCAATGTTTACTGTTCGTGGAAAACCTCAAAGGGCCCACTCTCCAATGGTTCTCATATCTTCCACCGATTTTGATCGATAGTTTCAATCAACTAACAACCGCTTTTCAGAAGCATTACGCGATTTATATCGAAAAGCGAACATCTGATGCAGACCATTGGACGATGTTTCAAGGGGAAAACGAGTTGCTATGAAGCTTTTTGGATCTTTTCAAAGAAGTGTTGTCCAAGATAGAAGGAATAAGCAACACTGCTGCACTACAAGCGTTAGAGAAAGCGCTCCGATTCGGATTTGCATTCCAGGAGAAGATGGCCCTACGTCCCCCAGTTACAATACAAGATGCACTCCATCGAGGGACAATTCATGCCCGATACGAGGAGCAAAAGAAGGTTTTCGCTCAGAAGACAAGAAAAACAAAGACTTCCAACCCTCCTTCCACTCAGAGTCATCAGAATCCAAAGAAGCATAACAGCGGTTCCGCGTTTGTCAAACACGAAGGAGGATTCAAAGGAGCTCATAATTATTAAGTGGACTACCCAAATTACAGACAAGGCCACGGCCAAGCTGGCAGGGGTCGAGGCCGTGGACGAAGCTCGTGGAACAAACATGGACTCAATACGAGAATGCATACGACGAAGCTGCCTACTGCGAGTTCTATAGGACACACGGTCATTCAACCGCAAATTAACTCGTTCTAGGATCTTGACTCGCAAAGAAACTTGTAGAAGGAAAGCTTGGCAACAATATCAGCGTTGATGATTTTGCTGATGCAGACGTTACTTACCAGAACAAGCGCAACTGCCGCCGCCGCCTCGACAAGGATGAGATACCGCCAAACGCCGTCGTCCCAAGGCCAGAGACCAGAGATCCTTATGATAATGGGTGGATCCCATTATTGTGTCGATACAATTTCTTCGATCAAAGCCTTCTAGCGACGCACGGAAGTTAGCGCCAATTTCTCTCCACCCTCCAAATTTCTGAATGACATCATGTTCTTCGAAGAAGAAGAAACCAGAGGATTCGATAGGCCACACGACGATCCTCTTGTCATCAAGCTGGCCATCGTCGATTTTTTGGTCTCCAAAGTGTTAATCGATACATGAAGCACGGTGGATATCATCTTCAAAGACACGCTCGACAGAATAGGCGTTGCGCTTTCTGAAATCAAAACGTTCCCAAAGTCACTAACTGGTTTCTCCGGTCAAATAAACTGTGACATTGGGAATCATCCGACTACCTGTCTAGGCAGAAGGCATGACAAAGATAGTAGAATTCTCCGTATCTAATAATCCAGCGCTATACAATGTCATTTTGGGTACCCCATGGTTAAACATAATGCGAGTAGTGGCTTCAACTTATCACTTGTGTTTGAAGTTTCCAACTCCTAAAGGCACCAAGACGATTCGAGGCAGTCAGACAGAGTCTCGAATGTGTTTCATAGCCGCACACAAGCTGTGCACTCCGACTACCGATCCAACTTCCAAATCTGAACGAAAGAAAATGAAGGTTGACAAAGAGCCAGCCGTGACCTCTCTCAATCTCCGCTAAGGTACTTTACTATGAACTACAAGGCGGCTTGATCCCTGCAATGGGTACGTAGGCAGCTTGTTTTCGGACGAGTTCAGCTGCTTCCCTCCTACAAAAAGGGGGGGGGGGGGGAGTGGGGTATATATACTCATATATCCTATTTTCTCACTTATATTTATGTTACGTACTTGTTTTTGGACTTCATACTCATCTTCACATCTATATTTCGTGTTTGTTTTTCGCATTTATCTTCACACTCTAATAACAACGTTGCGTTTTCTTCCAAACGAATGAATCTCCTTCACGGATTATGTCTGCACAGACAAAGTTTTTAAAGAACTTCCTTTATGGATTCTTTTACGCCTTAACAAAACAGGCTTTTCAATCACATCCTTCACGGATTACCAGTTTAGGCAAACATATACTTCTAACACCCTCGTCGATGCTGGCCACAGCGACAAACTTTTACAAATGTTTTGGATCCGATTATCATACTATCACATTCGTCAACAGGATAAATCGCGCTATATAAATAAAATGATCATTATAGGAGCGGATGTATTCATGGGAACATGTCCGTAAACCAAAATGTTCATTCTAAACCCAACAAACGTTGGTTCATCGCTAAAAACGATTATTATAGGAGCGGATGTGTTTGTGGGAACATGTCTGTAAACCCAAATGTTCGTTCAAAACCCAACAAACTGAAACGTTGGTCGTAACGCGATAACGTGTTCATCAGTAAAGTGGACTCGTTAATGAAAACTTGTCCGTAAACCAAGAATGATCATCAGAAAACCCAAGAAATACACCACTGGCCTCAAATCGTCTCAATATGATTTACGATTGGAGCGGACTTGTTAATGGGAGCTCGTCTGTAAACCAAAAATCGTTATCAGGACACATCGGAAGTGAATAACTGGTCACACTCGATATAACATGTTCAACACAATTTTGGAGTGTATTCGTTAATGGCTAACATTTGTGAAAACCAAAAGTATTCATCAGAAAATCCAATTGGCAAAATATTGGTATCCACTAAACTTCGATTGAAACGTATTCATTACTCGAGCATATTTGTTAAAGAGATAGCAATTATGTAAACCAAATAATGATTCCCGAAACCCGACTTACGATACGTTGGTGTCTACTAACCCTAAATGGTTCACTTAGACATAATTCTACGCTTTACTTCGTGGTTGGACGACTCTGTAAGAAGAAAAATCTAACGTAAAACAAAATATAACATACACTAGTCTAAAGCCGAAATCCATTAGGTCATCTCCCATCAACACAATGAGCAAGAAAAATGACCAAGTCTGTGAATGGTGGATAAAGCTGTCCAGGCACAAACGCATACGAAATTTTTTCAACACTTCAAACCATAAAAGTTCAAACAACAAAGCCACATATGCCATAAAACATGTGAAGTCTTAAACAAAAGCAAGCAAACGGAACTGAGTATTATATTACGAAGGATCCTAGTTGTCTTTGTCATCGGGAACATCATTTTTCTTCGCTGCATAACTCATCACCATTGTATCCATAACAACATCAAGTTCGAATCCTGGAGGGAACAATGGAAGATCGGAGCAAAACCAGTTTGATCCAGAGGGAACATCAATATCATCATTCACCACGAGTAACTCGGATCATCCGAAATAGGGGACACGGCTAAGTTGTCTCCAAGATTGTTAACCAGACTATCAAACTCCATGTGTGCGCCAACGAAACCATTTTCTCACTCGGCTTTCTTATCTCTTTCGTTCTGCATGTCGGGAGGGTTCTCACCTTAAAAAAATCAATGAGCTCAAGGTTGGCCTTGCACTGCCCGAGATAGTACATCATATCTTTTGAGTTTCCACCAAGGGACTTAAGCTTTTCTTTGGCGCGATTTATCTTAGCCCTAAACTTTTCTGCCATTGAGCGCATCGCTCCCTTCACAGCACGTTTGATCTTTGAACCAGATGCAGCGTTCTCAATAGCCATTTGACGTTTGAGCGTCGCAATCTCAACGTCTTGTTGATGGCGCTTGTTGGCTAAGTGGCGAATGCAGCCAACAGACTCAATGCGCGTTTTCTCACGTGACGCTTTCTCAGCTTCAAGAGCCTTCCTCTTTTTTGATTCTCTCTCTAACTTCTTTTGCATCTCTTTCACCTTTTGTTCCGAATTGGCCAAGCGCATACCTTGCTCCCTCGCGAGTGTTTCATGCTTCAACGCTAACTTGTTTACAGAAGCAAAAAAAACTATAACACAACAAGGACAATTCGAGTCAATATATTGAACGATGGTGGAAAAGTGATAGGAAAGAGAAGAAGTAAAATATATATATACCGTAGCACCCTGATGAGACATTTTCTCGTAGTCTTTATCCTTAGTCAAAGTCTCCAGAAGAGGAAAATGAGTCTTCGGAAAAAGTACTGACGAAAACAAATTAGCCGAAGCGCTATCGCCACCATATTGGACAGGGTATTTTCCATAGTCTCGGACCATCTTCGCTTTCGCCTTACATGGTTTCTTATTTTGTGGGTTAGCCGATGACGGACACGGAGTACCTAAGACAATCTCTCACATTTACTCCTCTGATCTCTTCGTCTTTTTTGAGCGATTGTTCTTACGAGTAAATTGTGTCTCAATCTCATGTTCTTCAATCTCGTTAGTTTGATCAGAAGGAATAACATGTTCTTCAATCTCGTTATCGATTTCCGATGCTACGACAATCTGGTTTTCGGTAACGGTCTCGTCCATTTCCATGTCGTCAGCATTAACGACTTGGTTGACTATCTTGCGCTGCGAGTTCTCCATCTTTTCACAGGCCGAAGCTTCCATCATTTGGCGAATGGTACGCTTCCCTTCCATATCCTCTTGAAAAAGAATTCGTAGAAACGAATACGTGCAGTTTTAACTCGCAAGAAAGAGAAGTCCCTTCTCCAAGAACACTTCTCGGAAGCAAAAACGCAACCAAGTGTTTCGATATCGTCAAGGCACGGTGGGAACGGATAGAAAACTGCAAAACAACGCGACACAAAAACACAAGGCAAAGGTTAGCATATGAACAAAAGTCTTGGCAGCATATAATGTACGAAGCAAGCAGCAAGCCTAAGACACAAACATAGAACATAAAATGGCTACCCTGTTTTCTCCATTTTGTTATGATTTTTGGCGTCCATCTGGGACCAATGGAAGCATCCGATATTTTGACATAGAAATAGGGGTGTGTCCAATCTCGATCTTTACTCGGAAAGTCATCAATGATCGTGAGATTTGGCTTTCCGGTGATAGCACAGATCAACTCATGATCTGTTTTGCCTTTTACGAGTCTAAAAAAATTCATCAAATGAGAAGCATCAATATTTATGCCACATTCGAAGCCGCAAACTATAATGCCGATTAAATGTCGAAGACCTCGTGGCGTTACTTGCGCTAGTGCTATGTTATGGTTCCATAAAAACTCAAGGATGGCCTCCAGAATCGGGAACCAAAGAATGCACTTATCAAGATAACTCTCATACATAGTAAAACATTCTGCATGCGGAGTATCGACTTTGTCCGAAGGTTTGGGAACTGTCATCTCTATATCCTGCGAAATACTATATTCCTGGCTTATCAAGAATAGCATGCTTAAACTTTCTTGCGCCAGGCCTAGCGGGTTTAGACCTTGTCGAGGCGGGTTTATACTTCAAAAGATCCTCTATCCCAAAGAAAGCGTCTTCTGCCTCCATCTCTCCTGAGCGTATTCCCATTCTTCGGGATCGATTTCATATTTAACATGTTTAGGCAAGTATCTGGTGAATTCAACGCCGTTGGAGTCAACAATCCGACCATCCGAATCGAGTTTGGCGTTATAAGGATCTGGCATTCCAAATAACTTAACCCATTCTTCAAATGTGAGTTCAACATCGTGAGGATCATACGGAGGTACACAAGTCATCGTTTCTATTATTATCGCGATTTCGGCTTCACTCAAACATGACATACGAGAGCAAGTTATGCGGAACAAGTTTAGTCAAGTCGCGATCAAGAAAATTTATACGAACACGCAAGAGTAGCTACACAAGACGAAAGCGAAAATTCACACGAGTTCAAACGAAATTGGCACGATTTCATTTCTAAGTCAATACATACTCTCGGCGTGGTCCACTTTCCAAGTTGGCACAATCGGCAACACAAGCTCGGCACGGCGCAAGGACGATGTGAGGTCGGCACGGCAAGAGCTCGGCACGGCGCAAGGACGACGTGAGGTCGATGCGATACAAGCTCGGCACGCCGCAAGGTCGACGCGAGCTCGGCGCGATGCAAGGTCAGCGAGACGCGAGCTCGGCATGACCGCGACGCAAACCCTTGTCGACCTTAACACGAACATCACTGTCGGCGCAATCTCGACACTATCGTCGGCGATGCGAGCTCGGCGCAATGCCAATGCCGACGTCGGCAAATACAAAAAAAAAAAAAAAAAGAGTTAGAGAGAGAGAGTTTACCTTGCTAGAGAGATGGTGGAGAGATGAGTGTGGAAGGAAGAAGTGAAATGAGGATACTTATGAGGGAGAGCAAGCTTCATTTCTCTACCTCGGGAAGCATGACAAACTGGTATATTTTCAGAAGATTCCAGTGTTATTTATTTTGCAACACTGCATAAAGTTCCTATGTTGGAGTAAAGAGCAGGTCAATGCCTTAACAAATCTTTTTTGGAAGCAACGACAAAACGCAAAGGTCACCTGTAGTGACCCATACAGCGATCTAGGCCGGGGCCGGCCCAGATCACGCGGAACGGCCAGTCCAGATAGGGGAAGCGACCGGCCAGGCAAGGATTTTTGCCTTAGGCGCGACCTGTGATCATGCACTCATCGGATCGAGCCCGCACTAGTCCACGCGCCAAGGCCGCATCTCTTTGGCACCGTTCGGCCTTGGAGAACGCCGGCCGCATGTCGGCAGCGAGTTGCCGACGTGAAAAACACGTGTCACCTAGCGAGAAGTCCCTTTTGCATTCCTTCACCGTGACACAATGCCACGTGTCACCCGATGGTGAGTTCCGGCTTGCATGTGAGCCACAAGGACCGTGACGCACCTAGGTCCTTGTTAGCTTCCATTTTCCTATAAAAAGGAAGGACCCCCTTGTTCTTTTGGACCCTTAGAGACCCTTGGGACCGTGAGCTATCATTCGGAAACCCTAAAATCCTCACGATAAAGAGAAGTGATCGAATCCGTTCCGATCCGTATTGATCTCGTACCGCGCTTGTACCGATCACGTACTCAGTCCGAGAACGATATGCACCAAGCGTACTGAACCCGTACCGTCCCGACCCGTGAGCCGATAGCGACAGTACCGAGCCCGATACTATTCTGATCCGCGATCTGTTTTGCCGTGCTGAGCCAGTGTCCATTCTAGCATCCTTAGAAGTTTTCAGTAAGGTTGGTACATGTCCATTTCAACCTTAGTAAATATCCTTTAGCCTAGTTCTTAAGGGAAAACTCTAAGTGTGCCTTAGTAACCTTGGGACTCAATTGTTAGGAACAAGCCAAGTCCAAGGAAGGAACCGAGATCAAGTCTTGAGCCGGCTTCATACTTCATCATCTCGGTGAGTCTAAGTTCATGTATTGATGAGTAGAATACATGTAGACAGATGTTATGTGTGATGGTGTTGATGAGTAGAACACCTTGCTTGATTAATTGCACTATGCGAATTGAGGTTCAAATAGTTTATTAATAAGAATTGCTAAGTGTTGGACTTGAATCCATGATTGAATATTTATGAGTTTATATGCATGGTTAAATGATATAAAACTTTATAAATACGCGGTATGTCATTCCCGTGTCCCGTGACTTAGTTAGTTACCCGTGGGGTACTAATTAATACTCACGATGACATGGAGAGACGGGATTGCAGCCTTTGGCCATGTATGCATAAGCGATCGATGCAGAAATTCCGTTAGAGCCCATAAAGATTCGGCGAGGGAATTGTTAATGGATCATAAGTCTTAGCCTTTGTGGCAAAGGACCGAGTGATGCCTTAACATTCACGTGACGGGAATGGACAACGCGTGAGGCCTTAAGAGAATAGAGAACGTTTAAATGCATACGAACAGTCATGTTAATTATGCATCTCTTTGAGTGTTGCGTGCTGCTTGATATTGGGTTTGGGTTGGGTTGTATATGTTTAAAATCGTTTAGGTAAAACCTAGACTCACTAAGCATCTAGTGCTTACGACTCAATCTGTTTTGCAGGTAACCATAGCCTATTAGACCTTGTGGCACTCGGAACACTAGGAAATCAGTGGTAGAATTTCCTTGTTTTTGTAAATGTATATATGTAATATGTACAAGTCTTTTTGGAGTAATAGGCTCAGGATCGATATAATCTTGTAATCGTTTTGAAAGACTAAGTATAAATAAATAAAGGAAGGTTTTTATTAAATGGGGTTTCATACGATACTTAGTCTTGTCCAGACGATCCAACTATCGAGTAAGACTCGGGTTAGCAAGCCTTGGGTCGTATTCGTTAGGGACGATTGCTGGAATGTCCAGTCTAAGGCGTTAGGATTCGTTCCTGGAACCTCGGATAGGGCGTTCTAGTGATCCTCAGTACCGTTTCGGTCTAGATCCTGGACTGGGGCGTTACAATTAGTGGTATCAGAGCCAGGTTCACGATGCTCTTATGGGACTTGGTTTTCAAACATTTTATCGAGTCAAAATGTCGCAAAAACAAGTAGGATAAACTGATTATGTTCCAGGGCAATTTTATGTCAAAAATTGGATTAGGACTTACCCGATTCCTTGATACAGATGGTGATACCGACACGTCGTGATTGGCCAGATTTGAGTGGATGGAGGACCTTGAGAGACCAAGGACGGTCTTTTATAGGGAATCAGAGAGTATATCCTGGTCTTCCTCCGCATGAGCTTGATGAATCGTCCACGTCGATTGATACCGATCCGTCTGAAGATTCATCAGAGGATACAGATTTCGTGCTAGAGAGTGTCTCGGTGCCAGGGGCCCAAGAACCAGCTTACACGGGAGAGAACTCACCAAACTCGTTGTCGGAGTTGGGGCTCAGAGACCATAGCGATCCCGGACCGGAGGGATCTCGTCAAGGACATGGGGGACAGTTACCCACAGACCCATCAGAGTCGATACCATCTGGACCGTACCACCGCGCTGATACCAGTTTCGGGGGACCGAGCCGGTCGGGTCACGATGATAGTATGGTACCGCGATATGTATCGCCTCGGTAACCATCAAGTCCTCCGTCTGTGACGTCTCGAAGGCAGTATCCAGACTTGGAACCACCACCGATCGGATTCAGACACGAGAGGGCACGAAGCCGTTCTAGGCATCCTAACCGGGAAGGAACTGGACCGAGAAAGACGAGAACGACAAGGGGAAACGCTGGGGATGACGTAGTAGGAGAACTCAGGGAGCTCATGGACCACGTGAGGAATAGGAGAAGATCCCGCGAACGTCAAGACCCACCACCATCACCACCAGATTTCCTTAAAATGGTGATGATGATGCAGAATCTAGGGACCCAAAAGTTTCATGGAGATAGGGGACCGATGGAAGCTGACTCATGGTTGAAGCACGTAGAAAGAAACTTCAACGCCACCCGATGCCCCGAGGTCTTTAGGACTGATATAGCCACGCACTATCTAGTGAAGGACGCGTGTCACTGGTGGGACAACGTCAAGACTCAGTACACGAGTACGCTCATCACTTGGGACAATTTCAAGATGGAATTCGAAAGGAAATACTTTCCACCCGAGGCTCGAGATCGGATGGAAGCTCAGTTCCAGAACCTGGTTCAAGGAGAAAAGAGTGTGCAGAGTTATGAGGCAGAATTTACCCGGCTTCGATGATATGCGCATTATGGGGTTAATGACGAGCCGGTAGTGATCAGGAAGTTTCTAAGGGGACTGAGACCACAACTAAGGAGTAGGCTGGTAGTAAACCAGTACTACAGTCTCTTTGAACTTGTGGAAAGGGCGGTCGATGTTGAGGAATGCATTGGAATCGAGGAGGCTGCAGAAGATCGAGTCGGGCAGAGGAACCGAGAACAAAAACCACCCGGGCCAAGGAACCAAGTAGCCAGGCCGGGTAATTGGGCACAGGGAAGGGGACGCGGCCAAGGTCAAGGACAGACCTTTGGCCGTGGACAAGGCCAGGGACGCGGGCAGGCGTCAGGTCATGGTCAGGGAAGGGGAGCGGCCGGCCGGGGGACTCCGACCATGGACAGGCTACCCGTATGCTTCAAGTGTGGAGGCCGAGGACATTTTGCGAAGGCACGCCCCAAGGAAGGACAGACTTCACGGCCTGTGCCGGACCACAAGATCTGTTTCACGTGCAACCAGCCGGGACATTACGCAACATCGTGTCCCGTAACACATCCGACTGGTCCGGGAGTGGGACTTAGGGCGATGGAATGGGAAGATGAACCTTCGGCCAAGAGGCCAGCGATCGAGGGACGCGTGTATTCCCTAGATAAACCCGAACCATCGAGACCTACTAGAGGCCCCGTTGCAGGTACCTAAGGGTTTTGTCCTTAAGTCCTTGTGTGTTGTGCCTTTCATTTCATTTTATTTTGTTTTGCTTGTAAAAAGGCGTGAACCTTTTTTTTGGAGTGATAAATAAATAAGAAGTTAAACGAAAGTTTATTGCTTATTTTGGGACATTGCATGTGGGCGGCTCACCCACTCATGTTCTGTTTGATTCGGGTGCTACACAAAGTTTCGTGTCGCCGAGCATAGCGTCGAAATTCCAAGGAATTTTTACAATCGTAGGGATCTCTATCCGAGTTAGAACACCCGGTGACCAAATCTTATATGCCGATAAGTGCTACATGGGAGTTCCAATAGTAATTGGACGCCATGTCTTTTCCGCTAACTTGATAGTTGTTCCTCTGGACAAATATCAAGTTATTCTAGGTATGGACTGGCTGACGGCGTACATGGCTCACATCGATTGTGGCCGTGGGAGAATCACTTTTGAACGGTTAGGGAAACCCTCCATCACGTATCTTGGCATCCGACCCAATACCGGAGTGTCTTTCGTAACCGCAGTTAGGGCTGAGATAGCCCTTAGAGAAGGCGAAGCGTATCTGGTGACCTTGAGAACGGTCAGTAGCAACAATGGAGAACCAAACCTCGAACAGATACCAGTGGTGTATGGCTATAGTGATGTGTTTAAACCCTTGGAAGGATTACCACCACCCCGTAAGGATCCCTTTTCCATTGTGTTGGCACCAGGAGCGGCTCCTATAGCCAAGGCACCATACCGAATGGCCCCAGCTGAGTTAGCCGAATTGAAGAAACAAATTGAGGACTTAATGGCGAAAGGATTTATTAGACCAAGTTCGTCACCGTGGGGAGCTCCAGTGTTGTTCGTAAAAAAGAAGGACGGTAGTATGCGATTGTGTATCGACTACCGTGGGATCAACAACGTCACAATCAAAGACAAATATCCATTGCCCAAGATCGATGAGTTGCTGGATCAACTACAAAGAGCAAGTTGGTTTTCAAAGATCGATCTAGCTTCAGGCTACCATCAGATTCCAGTTACAGAAGAGGACGTTGTGAAGACTGCGTTTAGGACGCGATACGGCCAGTTCGAGTTTGTAGTCATGCCGTTCGGCCTGACCAATGCTCCGGCTGTGTTCATGCGGCTGATGAACGAAGTCTTCAGAGACTACCTTGATGAGTTTGTCATCATCTTCATCGATGACATCCTTATATACTCCAAGACCGCAGAAGAACATAAGATACACCTAGGGAAAGTGTTGGAACGGTTGAAAAGCCAGAAGCTTTTTGCGAAACTCAGTAAGTGCAGCTTTTGGAAAAGAGAGATCGGATTCTTAGGACACCGAGTGTCGGAAGAAGGAGTTTCAGTAGATCCGGAAAAGATAGTGGCAGTGCGAGACTGGCCAAGGCCGACCAACGCCTCAGAGGTAAGAAGTTTCCTAGGATTAGCCGACTACTACCGTAAGTTCGTCAAGGGATTTTCTAGTTTGTCCAAACCCTTGACTAGCCTATCCGGTAAGGGTGTAGCCTTCATATGGGATGATAAGGCAGAGAAAGCGTTTAATGGGTTAAAGGAGGCCTTGACCACAGCACCAGTTCTAGCCCTACCCGCACCAAACCAGCCTTTCACAGTCTTTACCGATGCGTGTGGGACAGGTTTGGGATGTGTCCTAATGCAAAGCGATCGGGTAATCGCTTACGTATCCAGACAATTAAAGAAGCACGAGATCAACTACCCTACGCACGACCTAGAGATGGCCGCGGTTGTTTTTGCCCTTAAGATTTGGCGGTCATACCTCTATGGAGAGCTGGTCAAGGTGATGACCGATCATAAGAGCCTACAGTACATATTCACCCAGGCTGACCTTAACTTGAGACAGAGAAGATGGATGGAGTTTGTGGCAGACTACGATTTGAACATCACTTACCATCCAGGGAAGGCCAACGTAGTGGCGGATGCGTTAAGTCGCCGTAAGGCGAGTGTGGATGCAGAACGAGATCTGATTAGTTTGGACTCTGAGTATCGAACCCTTTGGTTTACAAGCAGTGACCCAAGCCGGTCTAATTCAGCGCATCCGACGAGAACAGAGAGAGGAAGAGAAGCTGAAGAAGATCATTGAAGGACTCAATGGTCAGGAACAACCAGACGCAAGTGGGTATCACTTGGCTGGGGATGGAACCTTGCTTCAGGGCAAGAGGATTACCGTGCCTAAGGGACGAGGCTTACGGGAAGAAATCCTAAGGTTGGCACATAAATCGAAACTTAGTATCCATCCGGGAAGTACGAAGATGTACCGGGACATTCATCAATACTATCACTGGCCCGGTATGAAGCGAACAGTGGCAAGGTGGGTGGCTCAGTGCCAGACTTGTCAGCAAGTCAAGATTGAACATCAAGTACCGGCAGGACTGTTACAAAGTTTACCCGTCCCCGAATGGAAATGGGACGCAATCTCTATGGACTTTGTGTCCGGGTTACCAAAGGCACCTGGACGGTCAAACGATGCTATTTGGGTAATAGTGGATCGATTAACCAAGAGTGCCCACTTCTTACCCATGAAATTGAACGATGGGATCGAGATATTGGCTAAGTTGTATCTGGACCAGATCGTAAAGCTACACGGGGTTCCAGCTAATATCGTATCAGACCGAGACCCTCGATTCACATCCAGGCTATGGACAGCCCTTCAGAAGGCATTAGGGACTGATTTACACATGAGTACGGCATTTCACCCTGAGACCGATGGTCAAACGGAGAGGACCATCCGGACGCTAGAAGATCTTCTTAGGATGTGCATACTGGACTATAAGAGCCATTGGGAAGACCACTTACCCTTAGTAGAATTTGCCTACAACATTAGCTATCATGCTAGTATCGGTATGGCACCATACGAAGCGGTGTATGGACGGCCATGTAGATCACCCATATGTTGGACCGAGGTGGGAGAAAGACAAGAGTTTGGACCGGAAATAGTGAAGGCGACCACGGACAAGATTAATCTCATCCGGACCAATATGAAAAAGGCCCAAGACAGACAAAAGAAATATGCGGATCAGCATAGAAGAGAGGTGGTTTTTGAAGTCGATGATTGGGTATGGTTGAAAGCCGAGGCATCGAAAGGAAAAGACAGATTTGGGAAGCCGAGTAAGTTGGACCCACGAGCTCAAGGGCCGTACCGTATTGTGAAGAGGATAGGAGAAGTGGCTTACGAGTTGGACCTACCTTCGGATAAAGGGATGCATAACGTGTTCCATATGTCCATGCTCAGGAAGTTTGTCCGTCGCCCAGAAGAACCGCAACCAGAACGGTTACCCGAACCACAAACCGAGATTAGACCTCCTTCCCCGGAACCTATAAGGATCGGTGAGACACGATCCAGATTTCTCAAAGGACGAGCGATTTCACAAATCAAGGTGATTAGGAGGAAGAATCATCGAGACGCGATTACATGGTAGGACGAGGAAAGATTCAGAAGAACTCATCCGGAAATGTTTACCGAACCTCAAACCGATGAGGCTGTACCCTCAATTAGATAAGAATTCGGGACGAATTCTAAATAAGGGGGGAAGAATGTAGTGACCCATACCGTGATCTAGGCCGGGGCCGGCCCAGATCACGCGGAACGGCCAGTCCAGATAGGGGAAGCGACCGGCCAGGCAAGGATTTTTGCCTTAGGCGCGACCTGTGATCGTGCACTCATCGGATCGAGCCCGCACTAGTCCACGCGCCAAGGCCGCATCTCTTTGGCACCGTTCGGCCTTGGAGAACGCCGGCCGCATGTCGGCAGTGAGTTGCCGACGTGAAAAACACGTGTCACCTAGCGAGAAGTCCCTTTTGCATGCCTTCACCGTGACACGATGCCACGTGTCACCCGATGGTGAGTTCCGGCTTGCATGTGAGCCACAAGGACCGTGACGCACCTAGGTCCTTGTTAGCTTCCATTTTCCTATAAAAAGGAAGGACCCCCTTGTTCTTTTGGACCCTTAGAGACCCTTGGGACCGTGAGCTATCATTCGGAAACCGTAAAATCCTCACGATAAAGAGAAGTGATCGAATCCATTCCGATCCGTACTGATCTCGTACCGCGCTTGTAGCGATCACGTACTCAGTCCGAGAACGATATGCACCAAGCGTACTGAACCCGTACCGTCCCGACCCGTGAGCCGATAGCGACAGTACCGAGCCCGATACCATTCTGATCCGCGATCTGTTTTGCCGTGCCGAGCCAGTGTCCATTCTAGCATCCTTAGAAGTTTTCAGTAAGGTTGGTACATGTCCATTTCAACCTTAGTAAATATCCTTTAGCCTAATTCTTAAGGGAAAACTCTAAGTGTGCCTTAGTAACCTTGGGACTCAATTGTTAGGAACAAGCCAAGTCCAAGGAAGGAACCGAGATCAAGTCTTGAGCCGGCTTCATACTTCATCATCTCGGTGAGTCTAAGTTCATGTATTGATGAGTAGAATACATGTAGACAGAAGTTATGTGTGATGGTGTTGATGAGTAGAACACCTTGCTTGATTAATTGCACTATGCGAATTGAGGTTCAAATAGTTTATTAATAAGAATTGCTAAGTGTTGGACTTGAATCCATGATTGAATATTTATGAGTTTATATGCATGGTTAAATGATATAAAACTTTATAAATACGCGGTATGTCATTCCCGTGTCCCGTGACTTAGTTAGTTACCCGTGGGGTACTAATTAATACTCACGATGACATGGAGAGACGGGATTGCAGCCTTTGGCCATGTATGCATAAGCGATCGATGCAGAAATTCCGTTAGAGCCCATAAAGATTCGGCGAGGGAATTGTTAATGGATCATAAGTCTTAGCCTTTGTGGCAAAGGACCGAGTGATGCCTTAACATTCACGTGACGGGAATGGACAACGCGTGAGGCCTTAAGAGAATAGAGAACGTTTAAATGCATACGAACAGTCATGTTAATTATGCATCTCTTTGAGTGTTGCGTGCTGCTTGATATTGGGTTTGGGTTGGGTTGTATATGTTTAAAATCGTTTAGGTAAAACCTAGACTCACTAAGCATCTAGTGCTTACGACTCAATCTGTTTTGCAGGTAACCATAGCCTATTAGACCTTGTGGCACTCGGAACACTAGGAAATCAGTGGTAGAATTTCCTTGTTTTTGTAAATGTATATATGTAATATGTACAAGTCTTTTTGGAGTAATAGGCTCAGGATCGATATAATCTTGTAATCGTTTTGAAAGACTAAGTATAAATAAATAAAGGAAGGTTTTTATTAAATGGGGTTTCATACGATACTTAGTCTTGTCCAGACGATCCAACTATCGAGTAAGACTCGGGTTGGCAAGCCTTGGGTCGTATTCGTTAGGGACGATTGCTGGAATGTCCAGTCTAAGGCGTTAGGATTCGTTCCTGGAACCTCGGATAGGGCGTTCTAGTGATCCTCAGTACCGTTCCGGTCTAGATCCTGGACTGGGGCGTTACATCGCCTCTACGATAAATTTCTAACCATTGTTCCCGTACATGATATTTATCGCTACGCTACTATTATCATAGTACCGAGCTGGGGGGGCTAACTGTTGGGGTCGAAATCTCCTCTCCCGGGAACAAAGGTTAGAAATGGCCTTATTAATGCTAGCGCCTAGTTCATTAACGTGTCGTATGTCATATCACAAATCGTTTCATATCTGTTTGTGACTGCTATCGCATAACGAATCATTTCTATATAAAGAACAGTTTGCTGACTCCACCACTTCCGATTTCACCTCGCCAACTTGGTCTCTCAGCATTGCCGACCTCACCATCATTTTGTCGACCTTAACATTGCCAACTACGCCATTAACCTGCTGATCTTGTATTGCCGACCTCGCCAGCACATTGCCGACCTTGCTTTGCCGAGTCTGTTTATCAATCTTGCCGATGTCTACCAAGTCAACGTATCCCTCTTCGCCAAGTTCAAGCTAAGGACGAGATGGATTTGGGCCGTAACAATAAAGTCTGACATCACGCAAGCCCAGGAGACGAAGCCCATATATCGTGGCCGACTTCGACAAAAGGAAAACCATTGCGACTTGGGAAATTTTCCTTTTACTCTTTGTAATGGACCTAGCCGACTTACACTACTACATATACTCTTGCCACCCTTGAGAAAGTGATCCTGAACTTTATACGCAAAAACATCAATAAAGCTTATCTTAACAACAATCGTATTTTTCTGTTCGTAGCTTTACCCTAGAAATCTCATTCCTCACAAAAACCCTTGACAAATTTAGTTGTTCGAGTTTTGACTCCCACATAGCTAAGTAGATCCTTCTTTGAACTACATAAGCATTCTGGGAGTCCTAGATAATTCCCTGCATCACATTCCCCTATGATCCCAGTCAATCTCTTTATCTGATTTTTAACGTCCTCTGGCACTTTAGCTCCAAAAGATATTTGTAGGGGTCCAATCTCCCCTGGAAGAACAGATTGCCTAAAATCGACTAAGTATACGTTAAACCGGTTATCTCAGGAAGTCAAACCGGAAATGTAAAGTCAACATAGCCCAATGATGAAGTCCGTTTAAAAGCCCAACCGAGTTAAAGATATGTCTAAAAGGAAAACCAAGAGCATTTAGAAAGTTTTCCTTTTTCTATTTGGGCATGGCCCGACCGACCTTGTACACTATAAATACTCTTGTAGATCCTCATACTAGGGGGATCAGAAAA
Source organism: Draba incana (assembly GCA_963576765.1). Taxonomy (NCBI): domain Eukaryota; kingdom Viridiplantae; phylum Streptophyta; class Magnoliopsida; order Brassicales; family Brassicaceae; genus Draba; species Draba incana. The sequence continues at coordinate 25,906,036 of OY755215.1, forward strand.
TCTTTAGAAAAACACTTTTACAGCTTTCCAGCTTTCAATACAAAAACACTAATTCGACATCTCTTCGATTTTGGTCTTGGTGTTTGAAACAAAAGAAGTCTCGCTTCCAAGAACCTTCACAAATTCAATTATGAGAATCCAGCTCCCACAATTTGGCGCTAGAAGGAGGGGATTCGTCTCAAAAGCTTCATACACGATATAAACACTCAGATGAACTCGACAAGATGACGAGAACTAACAAAATGACCCAGCAGAACACTCCAACAGGCGGCGGTGTAGATCCGAAGGAGCCGGCTAAAGATGGACAGACTAACGTGATCAACAATGAGTCGACTCTGGAGAAAGAAGCAGACGGATCTGGAGCAACGGGAAACCAGACAAATTTAACAAACACCATCACGCCAAAAACAGCCACGCCCGATGCTTTCAATGAGCTCAAAGGGATGCTTGAGCAGTGGCTTAGGCAATCCAAGGAGCAGGAAACAACCAACAGTAACCTAACCGGGGAAATCAAAGCTCTATCAATAGCTGGTCTGGCTCAGGCAGTCCCGCATCGGGCTGCACCTCGTGTCACCACGACGAACCTTTTCTTTACATCGGTCGGCGCTACAAACACTCGAGGAACTCGCGACGAGCAGATCTCCACACCAGTCAGGGATACGAGCGCCCCTGTCACGAATGCAGCCGATGAGGTCATCGAAATCGCCGATGACCTCGACGAGGAACGTGATTTCGGAACTATACGATCCAGCAGACGGATCAACTGTGTCTAAGAGCGGGACAAAGATGAAATTGAGGAAAATGTATGTTGGGTGAAGCAGACTGAAGCCCCAACCACACGCAGAATAACCGCTACCACTCAACAGAGGGAGATGGACGAGCTCAAAGCAGTTATGCGGCAGACCGCACTTGACTTCAAGGAGATTCAATCGCAGGTGCATCGCGCAACCTGTAAAGCACCGGAAATCGACCGGGTACTCGAAGAAGCTCGCACTAAGGCACAGCTATCGGATCTGGGATAAATCAAGGTCCTCATTTATGATGGAAAGGGCAACCCCACTGAGCACATTACAACATTCTCAATCGCTATGGGGAGAGCTAATTTTCGACCCGAAGAAAAAGACATAGGCTATTGTCTCCTCTTCCTGGAGCACCTCAAAGGGGCATCTCTCCATTGGTTTGCTGGAATGGAAAGGAACTCAATTGATAACTTTGCGCAGCTTTCCGAAGCATTCTTTAAGCAGTACGCCACCTTAATCGAGCGAAGGTCGTCAGAGGTAGATCTGTATACCATGTCACAAGCACCAAACGAACCCTTGGGAAAGCTCATTGAACGTTTCAAGCTGGTACTTACTCAAGTCAGAGGGATAGACGACAAATCCGCACTAAGCGCGTTGCGGAAACCCCTTTGATATAATTCAGATTTCCGAAGGGAATTGACCGTTAATGAGCCCTCATCCATTTAAGACGCACTTTATCGTGCCAACGGCTTTGCCAAAAGTGAAGAAGAGACCAAGACTTTGGCTCTGAAGTACAGGAAGGCCAAAAATCCCAATTCTCAATAGACTCCGGGTACTGGCAAGAAGCAGCAGGGCAACTTCGTTCAGCACGAGGGAGGTTTCAAAGGGGCCCATAACTACCTGGTAGATTCGCATGGTTATGGTCGCGGTAAAGGGCGAGGCCGCGGAAGAGGCACTCGAGGTCGTAGTTTCGCAACACTTGGACAAGGAACTCGCAGTATGACGAGTCAGCCTACATTGATTTACATCGAACAAGCGGTCATTCGACGGCTAACTACAAAGTACTTGGGTCTCGATTGGCAACAAAGCTAGCGGCAGGGCGAACTCAAAGGAAACATAAGTGTAGATGATTTTTAACTCGAGTAGTTCGACGATGGAGCTGAAGAAGTTGCATGCGACGATAACAACAAACGAGATAGGCAGAACGATAGTGAGGGCCAAGGCGGTTCGAGAAGAAAGGTCTGTAACATGATCATGGGAGGTTCGCATTACTGTTCTAATAGCGTTTCGTCCATCAAAGCTTTTCAACGACGAGCTGAACACGGGGCTAATAAACTAACCCCCTCAAGATTCCCAAATGATATAATCAAGTTTGAGGAATGAGAACTCGACAACAAAGACAAACATCATGACGATCCGCTCGAAATTTGGCTGCTCATTGACGATTGGGACACAGCTCACGTCATGATTGATACGGGAGGCACAATAGATATCATCTTCGTGGATGCCTTGAAACGCATAGAAATTGATCTCGCCCGGATTAAAACTCATCCTAAGCCTTTGACCGGTTTCACCGGCGAGACGACAATGATGCTTGGAACAATCAAACTTCCAGTGTGTGCAGAAGGAGTAACCAAAATAGTCTATTTTGTGATATCTGATAATCTGGCAATTGACAACGTTATAATGGGAACTCCGTAGCTCAACTCAATGCGTGATGTCACCTCGACTTATCACCTTTGCCTCAGATTCCCAACAAAGGAAAGAATTATAACTATTAGAGAGAGTCAGACGGCGTTGCGATCATGCTTCATGGTAGCGCATAAGCTAAGGAGTCAGGCGACAATTCTGATTCCGAACGATAAACGGAAGAAGCTCTAGACAGACATGGAGCCCATCAAAGAGCTCTCTAACCTCTTATAGTAATTACACATCGCCGAGGACCGAGAAGAAGAAGCAACGAGCCCAGTCTATGAGCCGCTAATCTCGGTCTGCATAGACGACAAATTTCCAGAACGACGACTCGTCAACTTTCTTAAAGCAAATATGGACACTTTCGCATGGACAGTAGAAGACATACCCGGGATCGACATTAGTATCGCCAGCCACGAGTTGAATGTTGACCCGACTTGGACCAGACAGAGCGCAAGCTGTAAACGACGAGGTCGAGAGGCTATTGCAAGTCAGCTCAATTTCGGAAGTAAAGTATCCAGATTGGCTAGCAAACCCAGTCAACGTGAAAAAGAAGAATAGAATATTGCGCGTATGTGCAGACTTCACAGATCTTAACAAGGCCTGCCCGAAAGATAGTTTTCCTCCTCCATATATAGACTGCCTCGCTGAGGCCACTGCAAGGAATCTGCTACTTTTTTTTATGGATGCTATCTCCGGATACAATCAAATTTTCATGCACCTGAGCGATCGCGAGAAGACATCAGTTATTATGGATCGCGGGATCTATTACTACAAGAGCATGCCTTTTGGCCTGAAGAATGTTGGAGCCACATACCAACGTCTGGTTAATACGATATTTGTGGACCAACTCGGCAAAACAATGGAGTTCTACATAGATGATATGCTTGTAAAGTCGGTTCAAGAGGAAGATCAAGTGGGCCACCTCTCAGAATATTTTGAAAGGTTAAACAAGTATAACCTGAAGCTTAATCCGACTAAGTGTCGGTTCCGCGTAACATCGGGTGAATTCCTTGGCTATATGGTAACACATCGCAGGATCGAAGCTAATCTTAAGCAAATCTCTGCGCTTATCCAGATGGCTTCGCCGAAAAACGAAAAGAGAAGTCCAACAATTAACAGGAAGAGTGGCACCTTTAAATAGATTCATTTCACGTTCTATGGATAGGTGTTTGCCATTCTATAACACTTTGAAGGATAAAAAGAAGGGAGCAAACGGACAAATATTCGAGTGGAGGGCAAAATGCGAGGAGGCCTTCGAGAAATTGAAAAAGTATCTCCCAACTCTGCCTATTTTGGCAAAACCAATAATAGGCGAACAACTCTATCTTTATATCGCATTTTCCTTATCAGCAGTGAATTGCGTGTTAGTTTGCGCAAACGGCGCGGAATAGAAGCCGGTTTTCTACATCAGCAAATCTTTAACCGATGCAGAGACAAGATATCCGCAGACCGAAAAGTTGGCACTCGCGATTATTACTTCGGCACGCAAGCTACAACCTTACTTCAAGTCCCACTCGATCGTGGTTCTAAGCACTTTTCCACTACGAGCTGTTCTCCATAGTCCGACGCAATCTGGACGATTAGCCAAGTGGGCTATCGAATTAAGCGAGTTTGACATAGAGTACCGCAGTAGGACGAGCATTAAAGCACACGTGTTGGCCAATTTATTGATCGAACTTCCCGAGGCAACGATTTCAATTAAAGACAAGGAGCCCTCGCCTCAACTCTGACATTTGCATGTAGATGGTTTGTCATCTAAGCAAGGATCTGGAGTAGGCATTCGGCTGTCATCGGCAGATGGGGAATCCTTGGAGCAATCGTTCCGCCTCGGTTTCAAAGTGTCAAATAACGAGGTGGAATACGAATCCTTACTCGTCGGTCTCAGACTGGCCAAAATACTTAAAATGACGAGGATACACGCCTTTTGCGACTCTCAGCTCAACGTGAATTTATTTAACGGGGAGTATGCGACGAAGGATGATTGAATGGAAGCTTATCTTGCCCTCGTCAAGACTTTAGCGTTAGAATTTGAAGTTTTTACTCTGACAAGGATTACAAGGGAGGAGAACTCGCAGGCAGATGCACTCGCTTCGCTCGGTTCATAAGCTCTACCTGACGATGCTCTTCAACGGGTCATCCCAGTCGAGTTTATCAAAAAGCCAATTATCACGGTGGCGCAGGCGGTCAACGTTTTAACTAGGTCTCAAGCCGCGAAGAAGAGAGCGGATGTTCCTAAGGACTCAATCGATCGCTTTGCAATAAGTAACGAGGATGCACAAAAGACAGGAAATCTCGGTTTAGACAACATCACGATTTCCGCGATGGAGGTCGACCAGTCCGAAACTAATGATCTTCTGAAGAATATGGAAGTCGTCGCCAAACATACCAATACAGATGCTTCTATAGATGCAATGGATGAACACAGGGAGCTCAATCCAAAGAATACAGGTTTTAATCGAGGCCCCCTGCCCGAACAACTCACTGAGTTACCAGAAGATGCTTATCCATGTAGCAAGGAACCACCACCATTACATGAAGTGGACGACATTGACGACGACACCACAACTTTTGGTTGTGATTCGAATTGGTTGGAGAGAATCCGCTTCTACCTCGCTGATGGTGACGTCCCAACTAACAAATGGCCGGCTCGTAAATTAAAAGCGCAAGCATCTCATTTTATTATTTTTCGCGGTGAAGTTTTAAAGTGGAGATTATATGGGCCTCTCTAAATTTGCGTTGAGGGACAAGCGGCTCGCCAGATAATGCACGAGGTTCATAGCGGGTTGTGCGGCAATTATTCAGGAGGACGATCACTTGCTATCAGGAAAAAACTGTATGGATATTTTTGGCCGACGATGATCAAAGATTGCGAGCTGTTTGCTGCTAAGTACAAGAAGTGTCAGCGTCATGGTCCCATGATTCATCTGCCAAGCGAGCTGCTATTGTCGGTCACCTCGCCGTATCCATTTATGCAATGGGCAATGGACATCGTCGGTCCTCTTCATCTATCTCGCCAGAAGCGTTATCTTTTAGTCTTAACGGATTATTTTTCTAAGTTGATTGAAGCAGAGGCATTTGGTTCTATCAAAGACAGACAGGTCAAAAATTTCATTTGGAAGAATATAATTTGTCGACAGGGAGTCCCGTACGAGATCGTCACAGATAACAGCTCACAATGTATTTCCAAGAAGTTCAACCTCTTTTGCGACAAGTGGAAAATCAGGCTAAGTAAATAGACACCTCGCTGTCCTCAAGACAACGATCAGGTGGAAGCATCAAACAAGACAATTATTCACGGATTGAAGACACCGCTCGACGCTAAGAAAGGCCGTTGGGCCGATGAGCTTGAGGGAGTTTTGTGGTCTTATCGCACAACGCCTCGCCGTGCTACGGGGGAAACTCCTTTTATGGACTTATGGCACAGAATGTGTGATCCCACATGAAGTAGATTTTCTCAGAGTTTGTCGGCGACTTCTTCCTGAACAAGAAGGTTTTAACCATCTCATAATCCTCGACGAACTAGACCTCGTCAATGAAAGGCGCGATCAAGCCTTGATCAAGAGGACCGAGTATCAAACCGCTGCAGCACGATATTACAATTCTAAAGTACGATTACGGCGTTTCTATGAAGGAGACCTTGTTCTCCGTAAAGTGTTTTAGAATACAGGACAGCAGAACGCTGGAAAGCTCGGTGCCCACTGGGAAGAGCCTTATCAAATCATGAAGGTATTTCGCCCTGGCGTCTATGACTTGCAAACATGCAAGGCAAAATGATTCTGCGTTCCTAGAATGCGTGACATCTTAAGAAGTACTATTGCTACGTACTTAGTCTCTTGACTCGAACTATGGGGCGACTTGATCCCTGCAAAGGGTACGTAGGCAGCTCGTTTTCGGACAGGTTCAGTTGCCCCCCTCCTCAAAAGAGGGGCGGGGGAATGGGTGCGTATACTCGTATACTCCCATTTATTTCTTGTAGAAACAATCACTTCGCTCAGTCAAAACAACATAAATAAAACAATTTTAACACTAATAATTATTTTCGAAACTTGTTCGCAAACGACTAAGTCTAAACGCGATCTCTGTCGATTTCCCGTCACTACTGGCCATAGTAACGAACTCTAACACTTCATCACGAAGTTTACTAATACATCCATAACGGATATAACAGCGCGCTATACAAATTTAAAGTTCATTACTGAAGCGGATATGTTCATGGGGACATAACCGTAAACCAGAATGTTCATCTCGCAAAACCCATTTATACTTAACACTGGTCTAACTTGGCAAATATAATCGGGACAGAGATTCTGTGGAATTCATCTGTAAAGCCGAATTTTGTTTCAAGTGACGAACTCAAACAAGTTTCGCTTACATAGCAAGTCTTGAAGCAATAAATAAACCATACTCCGAACATCGCATAAACCATACTCCGAACATCATATAAAGTATTTACTCAACAAACCGAGTAAGAAAAATAAAGTGTCTTGAGATGGATAAAGCCATCCAGGCACCAAAACGCGATAAAAAAGTTTGACAACATTAGAAACAACTTAAAAACAAATCTTAAAACAGTCTCAAACACAAAAGGCCTAGGTGGTCATCTTGCCATCTTCCTTTTCACCTTCCTTCTCCTCGACGGGAGCAACTATTTTGGCAACGTTCGACACTTTTCCTATCGTTTCCTTAGTGCTCGACTCGTCAGTCATTCCAGCTTCAGGAGCATTGACCTGGTTGGAAGGGACTGGCTCGCGTTGATCATGATCTTGATCTTGTTCAACGGTCTTGTCAATCTCTGCCGACTCACTGTCAAGCAGTTCTTCACTTGCACCTTTGCAGGTGCATACCCAAGAGGCCGTCATTGGATCCAAAAGCTACATTAACACCAACAGACTTAGCGACCATCTCTATTCGCAGAGAAAAAGGTATATCACTTACTCTAATGGTAACAACATAGTTCATACCTAGGGTCTTTCTTAGCTGGGCGGCCAGGTCGTCAAAGATCTCATAGGCTGAAGCCAATTTTTCCTTAGTCTCGCTAAGATCGGTACGCTCTGCTTCGGGATCACAGGGCTCATCTTCAGTGCTTTCCATGTCATCGAGGAGTTGAAGGTTCGCGTCTGCTTGAGCAAGGTGGACCATGTTCTTAATCGGCTTCTTCATCATTTTCCTGAACAAGTCATAGGCACAGTCCAATCGGGATTGGACCTCAGCAGCCGCGGCTCGTCTCACAGAAGAGGTAGCCGTTTCAAGATCTTGTTGATAAGTCACCTTAAGGGCAGAAATTCTTGCTCCAGCTCGGCAATTCTCTGCTCATCTTTTTTCTTTTCAAGGGATACTCTGTGGAGATGCTTGTGCATATCATTAGCATTCTTCTTATACGAGTCGCGCTCAACGGCAAGTTCTCCCATCAGCTTCACAACCTTTTCCTTTTTGACTTCTTCTTTTCCCGGAGCCTCATTAATGAAGACTTGCTTCGACCGCGCCTCGGTGTCATACGCCACAATCATTCTGTTACAGTGGGCAAAGGCCTGAAATAATGGAAATGTAAGAGGCAAATTAATGCTAAAAAAAAACAAGCATAGGGTCATACCTTAACCTGGCGAGATGCAAATTTCTTGTAGAGCTCGCTCTTTAACAACATTTCCAGGATTGGAAAGTTATCTCCGGGATATGTGATCTTAGCCATCAAGGCAGCCGCGGCAGACGGATCGTCGTAGAGCTCGACAGCAGTAGGATCCCTTCCGGTTCGCGGACCTTGGGGAATTGACTCGCCAGGAAGCAAGATCGGCATATCGCGGCGTGATTTCTTTACATCGCCGGTTTTTCCTTTGCCTTTGTCAGCAACAGAGAGTTTTCTTTTTCGATTCGCATCCTTCTCCGGGTCGATGGACTCGTCAGCAATAATAATTGCTTGAGAATGGGTAACGTGAAGAGAATCACCCTCAGCTCCAGTAGCCACCTCGTCATTCTTATCGGCACTTGGAGCGTGTTCTTTTGTAATACTCCGCTCAAACATTTTACCCGCAGGGGCAGCAGCCGGACTAGCACCCGTTGAGGCAGTTGGTTTATTGTTCTTTGCTGCTTTATTCATTTTGTTGAGATCGCGGATTGTAGGGATGTTTGGCATAGCTTCGAGATCTTCAGATTCACTTTGATAATCTGCTTCGTCAGATAAGGGGTGGTCCCATGCTCTAATAACTCTTTGAAGGTGAAAGTGACGAACCTAACAACACTTCCGAGCTTTGAGCTTCTTATGTAAATTGTCAATCCCAGGAACAGGAGTACAAAGTCTACGTCGAGCTGCAATCACAAAATAAAAGAGTTCAAAAATCAAAACAAGTAAAACTAACCAGAGGCAGCTCGAAGAGGAAACTTCAAGAATATCTACCAATGACTCCCCACTTTGCCATAACCGCATTCTCATCACCAACAGATGCAGCGGATATCGGCACAAAGAAGAAAAATCTTCGCCAATTGTGGTCTTTATTCGGGAACTCGTCAATAACATTGTACTGTGGACGGTTCGCCAGGTTATACTTATTATTGCCGTCCGGGCCCTTGATCTTACAAAACTCAAGTAAATTAACAAAAATGATGAACCCCGAAGGGCTCGCCACATTCGGAAGCTCGCGTCAAAAGCCCAACCATTTGACGGACTCCTCGCGTATTAATTTGAGCCAATGTAATGCGATGAATCCACATATATCGGAGTATCGTCACAGGAATTGGGAAGGTAAGATAGCAACCCCTAAACCAGCATTCATACGCAGTAAACATACCGGTAGGAGGGTCATCCTCTTGTTGTTCAGGAGACGAAGGGATCAGCTCGACTTCGTCAGGAATTCCGCATTCGAATCGCAGGACTGCTAGGGAATCGTCATCGATGTCTTCGCCTCGATTTTGTTTTCTTAATTTTGGATACTCTAGAACCAACCCAGGCTTTGAGTTTTTCTTTTTCTGCAAGGGGGGTTGTAATTTCAGTTGCATTCTTCAATTTTCACCTAGGCAGGCTTCTTCGTAGGTAGATTAAGGGGCTCGTCTTGCAAGCTTGGGATCTCGATAACAAGTCAATTCTCATTATCAGCAAAAGCAGTATTAGGTCGCGAAGTGTCAGCCCCTAGATAAACTTATCTCGGCAAAATACTCTCTTTCATCTCGCGTCGCCCTAATGGTGTTGGGTAGGAAAATAGATTAGCGAGAGGGGAATTATGGATGGACCTATCATCTCGGCCAGAAGTACTCGCATCTTCTTCACCTCGGATCGGCTTGCGGCTCGAACTCGTTTCTACAAGCGACTAGCTATCACTAGAATACTCCCAGATCGATCTCCTTCGCTCAGGCGCTTCGGCAGGATTCGTAGACTTGTTCGAATTCGTGGACGACATTGATTTCGAATCGAAAGCTAACTTTCAGATCAAAGTCAGGCTTTTTCTCAAGAAATTGGATGAACACTTGAAGATGGATCGATATCTTCAAATAATCTCGTCGGAAAATTCAAAGATTGGCGGTGGTGACAGAAGAATGCGGCGGTGGCAATGTGATGGGACAAGCAAACCCTAAAGAATAACTTAAAGAAAATAGAGAGAAAAGGGGAGAGAAATCTACCTGTTTTCGGAGAAAATGAGATTATGAGTAAACATCTGAGGGACGTTGCGCCTTATATAAGAATTTGGTGGGCCGAATTTGGAAATGGCCCGACAATTTTTTTCCTAGGTCGGTCAAGAATGCACAAAATTAATCTAAATAGCGAGGAATGCGGTGTGTCGAGACTTCAACTTTACCGACTCGCTTTATCCATCTTGTCAAGATATTGCACTTACAGTTTGATTACATCGGCCCCGCATCATCAACAACTTATGTCGTAATGTCACAGCTTGCAATAACACAAGCCGATTCGCTAGGAACTGATGGCACTCGGCTCATCAACTTTGCAAGAAAAGGAATGCCAATCAGCTCAAAGATCCGATTCAGTTCGCCACTATTTGTCTTCGCAACCAGATCGCCTCTTCGGATTGCGAGAATTAGTAGCGAGTCACTTGAAGTTCATTCTTGTTTGTCTCAACTCGGCTCATCGCAAAACTTGTCAAGACAGTTCGCGAACCTCGCGATTTTGAGTTGCAAAAACAACTCGCGGCTTTGAGTTAAGCAATTCACGGATTTGTTGATAAAGCAGCTCGCATTTTTTGATCGATAAAACAGCTCGCGACCTCACTACGTTACCCAGCTCGCAGACTCGCAGTTTTAGACTGACGACTCAACACCTCGTGGCTTCGCATCAATAGGTCAGATCGCAACTTCATGATTTCAAAACCAGTTCGCTGATTCTCAAGACGGTCAGCTCGCCAATTTGGACCAGATCAAATTACCCGGGCTCGGCATTACCATTCGGTATCAATATCCGACAGCACGGATTCTTGTTGGGATAGCCTAATCATTGTTAACACTTTAACAGTCTAACGGAAATCGATTCTTCGTCTGGACACCCTTACTTCAACATTCTTACAAGTAACAGTGTTGAACTGGGGGGCTAACTGTAGGGGTCGAATCTCCCCTGGAAGAATCGATGGCCTAAAAACGACTAAGTATACGTTAAACCAGCTATCTTAGGAAGTCAAACCAGAAATCTAAAGTCAACATAGCCCAATGATGAAGGCCCATTTAAAAGCCTAGCCGACTTAAAGATATGTCTAAAAGGAAAACCAAGAGCCTTTAGGAAGTTTTCCTTTTTCTATTTGGGCCTGGCCCGACCGACCTTGTACATTATAAATACTCATGTACATCCTCATAATAGGGGATCAGAAAATCTTTGGAAAAACACTTTTACAACTTTCCAGCTTTCAATACAAAAACCCTAATTCGACATCTCTTCGATTTTGGTCTTGGTGTTTGAAACAAAAGAAGTCTCGCTTCCAAGAACCTTCACAATTTCAATTGTGAGAATCCAGCTCCAACAATATTGAGGGATTTTGAGGGTTGACAATCTGTCTAGTGGCCTTCCTATAAGCATCTACCATATCCACCAGAGCACCATATTGCTCATGTGTAGCCTAACAAACGAATAAGGAGTTATCTGCAAAAAGGAGATGGTGGATGGAGGGACCTTCATCTGTGAACCACATTCCATTAAGGAGATTTCTCCTCTCAGCCTGATGTAGAAGATGAGATAAACCTTCAGTGCATAGCATAAAGAGAAAGGGAGAGAGGGGATCTCCCTGTCTCAGACCTCTTTGGGGTTTTATCATTCCAAATGACTGATTGTTGATTAGCACTGAGAAGGTCACTGGGCTAACACACTCCATACCCCAATGAACCCACTTGTGATGGAATCCTAGGGCAGTTAACAGAGCTCTCAAGTAGTTTCATTCAACTCAATCAAAAGCTTTTGACATATCTGATTTGATAGCCAAATATTCTTGTGAAATGGTCCTGTGAGTCTTCAGAGCATGAACAATCTCGTGGGCCACTACTATGTTATTTGGAATTAACCTTTAAGAGACAAAGGATGAATGTGTGGGAGAGACTATTCTAGCCAAAAGAGGTTGAAGCGTGCGTACCATGACCTTTGAAAGGATTTTATATATCAGTGAGCATAGGCTGATTGGTTTGAGATCAAACATCTTGACGGGTTTGATGATCTTGGGAAGCGGACATAACTGTGTGTAGTTCCAATCATGAGGGAAGGAACCTGTCTTAAAGAAAAGTTGAACTTTTGCAGTTACCTGAGAACCTACCACTGCCCAATACTGTTGGTAGAAAAGCCTTGTCATACCATCAGCTCCTAGAGCACTTGAACCTTTGATAGAGAAAACTGCTTCCTCTACCTCTTCTTTTGAGACTGGTTGAATCAGAGATTCATTCTTATTCGGTGTTACTTTGGCCTGAAATCCCTGGAAAAATTGCTGGAAGTCATCCGGATTGGAGGATTTGAAAAGCTTAGTGAAATACGCCGTCGCCACCCCTCCTTTAGAGGCCTCATCTGTTTGCATATTTCCATTGATATCCAAAAGCTTCTTTATTCTCTTTGCATTCCTACCAGCTTTAACCGAATCATGAAAAAACTTGGTGTTCTTGTCCCCTAAAGCAACCCATTTGTTTCTGCTCCTCTGGCTCCAGTAAACCTCCTCATCTTTCTGAGCTTTAATCATATCCTTTTTCAAAAATTCTATCATCTCAGAGCAAGGTGTTGAGGCTGATTATTCTTCTTCCAAGACTTCTTGAACATGATGAATCTTTTCCAAGGAATTTAAATTATGAATCTTTTTCCATCTGCTCAACAATCTTCTGCTGGTTCTAAGGGCCTCTGAAACTGAAGGAGCATTCCTCCACGCTTGCTTGATTAGTTGATGAATCTCTGGCTTATGAATGAAGCGTCTGTCAAACCTAAAGCTCCCTTTATATGTCTCCTCAATTGACATCAACCTCATTAAAACCGGCCGATGATATGAGCCTCGCTTGGCTAAAAAGGTTTGATTTGATTCCAGAAAGATCTGCAGCCACTGCTTATTTACAAAACTCCTATCCAATTTGCATTGGACCCAGTGAGTGCCTCTCATGCCACCCCAGTTGAAACTATTCCCATTACTTGGCAGGTCCTTCATATGGCAGTCTCTAATCATGTCTGAGAAAGCAAGAAAAGACTTGTCACCCTGCAGAGATCCTCCTATCTTTTCATTACTACTGAGAATATCATTGAAGTCACCCATCATTCCCCAAGCTTTGTTCCTAGTACACCCAATCCTCGTAACTCTTTCCCAAACCTCCTGTCTTGCTTTCACTGTTGGAGCTCCATAAACACAAGACATAAAGAAAGTCTGATCCCCAAAAATCACTTGAAAGTCTAAGTGATTCTTATCATAAAACCTAATATCTATATCCATACTATTCTTCCAAAATAATGCTAGGCCACCACTCTTTCCAATGGGGTCCACCGTGAACACCTATCATATCCTAGCCATTCCTGAAGATCCACCAAAACATTCTGACTATGCATAGTTTCCATTATAAATAAAACCTCAGGGAAGATCTCTTTTCTTATTTCCCTGAGTCTTGGAATTGTCAGATCATCGTATCCCCCAAGTCCCTGACAATTCCAGCTCAAAATGCTCATTATGGATGGGACAGTCCCTCATTTGAGACCATCTCTGGCTTATGACGTCTAGCGCCAATGGAACCATCCATAACAACATTATCTCCCTTTCTCTTGTTTCCACTTCCCTGGTTAGAACCTTGCTTAAGAGCCACTGATCCAACTTCCACAGTATAGTCCCTTGGCTTCAGGGTCCTCTTGCTTTTTGAAGGCCTTTTCCTAGGCTTTCTGCTCTTTCCTTTGGTCTCGGAAGAGCCTGCTTTAGAGAAGCTTGGCCCTTTACCCGTTGAACCAACATAAAAAGGCTTGAAATCCCTGAAGACATTGACATCTTCCACTACAAGAAAACAGCGAGAATCCTACGAAAATATCCGTCGGAAGTCTGTCGGAAAACGAATATTCCGACAGATTTCCGACGGATTTGTCTGTCGTTTCTATCTTGTCGGAAATGGTAATTCTGTCGGAAATCCGTCACAAATTTCCGACAGATTTCCGACGGAATTCTGACAGCCTGCCGGAGTCCGGCGAAACGTCGGAATTCCGTCGGAAATACCACTGTCGGAAATCTGTCGGTTTTGTTTCCGACTGATTTTCGACGAGTTCCGATTACATGTAAACCGACGAATTTCCGACAGACTTCCGACGTATTTATTTCCGACAGAATTCCGACGGTTTTATTTCCGACACCTTTCCGACGGATCAATTTCTGACAGATTTCCGACGTATACGTAGAAATTATTTAAAATTATAACAAATTAAATAATAATTAATTTAATATAAATTTAAAATTTGAATTATTTAAATTAAAATAAAATTAAAAGTAGAAATTAAAAGTAGAAATAAAAAGTAATATTGTTTTACAAAAACGTTCAAAATAAAAATCTAAATGGTGGGCCCCCGCGGAAAATCCGGGTTGCGGCCCAAGTACTCCATCATCCGTTGCATCATCTCCCTCTCCGTGTCCCGCTCGGCTCTCTCCTTCTCCCGCTCGGATTCTAGGGCGGCTTGTGCATTTCGTATCTGTTGGACCGTCGTCTTCAAACCTTCAATTTCGACGTCCTTTTCCTTCATCTGGGCTCTCAGGTCGGATGTCTCGCTGTAGTAACAAGAAGACCCCGATGATCCCGCATCGTCGGGAAGACCATAAAGCCACCCTTTGCTCTGCGGAGCAACCTGCAGAACAAATTAAATTGTAAATGAAAAAGACTTGAAAACTATTTTAAATTTTACATACCTTTAAGACGAATTGGTTGATGATGTCGTCCGAGGCTTGGGTGAGGGGAGGGGTTCCTTCGACGGATGGCTGAGACAGAATGTACTCCTCTTCCATTCTTTGGACGCTCTCCTGAATCTTCCAAAATTGTAAAATTTAAAATTCTGAGGTGGAATTTAAAATTTAAATTTCCAAAATTCTAAAATTTAAAATTTAAAGTTTTATAAGGTTTTTAAATAGTGTTATAAGGTTTTTGTAAAGTTTTATAAGGTTTTTAAATAGTGTTATAAGGTTTTTAAATAGTGTTATAAGGTTTTTAAAATTAATCCTTAAAATTGTTTAAAAATTAGTATAAAATGCTAACATTTTTTTCCAAACTAACCAATTTTGTTTAAAAAATGCTAACAATGCTAAAATCCTAATTCACAAACATTTCTTAAATTTCCCTAAATTCACAAACTAATTCACAAACAAATTTCCCTAAATTCACAAACTAATTCAAAAATTCAACAAATTAATTCACAAACTAATTCAGAAATATAATTTACCATTTTTTTTAAATTTCCCTAAATTCACAAACTAATTCACAAACTAATTTACCATTGTTTTTAAAAACATTTCATAAATTTCCAAATTCCTAATTCACAAATTCCAAATTCCTAATTCACAAATTCTACATTCCTAATTCACAAATTCACAAATTCACAAATTCCTAATTCACAAATTCACAAACTAATTAACTTACAAATGAGAAGGAAGATCCGCCATTTGTATTCCGGCGAAGAGGAGGACGCGGCGGCGGAGGTGGTGAAATCCGGCGGTGGAGGTGGTGAAATCCGGTCGGTCGGAGATGGTGAAATCCGGTCGGCGGAGGTGGTGAAATCCGGTCGGTCGGAGGCGGAGAGGATTCGGTCGGATTCGGTGGTGGATTGTGTCGGTGGAGGAATAATCCGGCGACGGCAGATTTCCGGGGAGAAGAAGAAGAGACGAAATCCGTTGGATTTCCGGCGAAGAAGAGAAGAAGAAACGGCGAAATCGGCAAAAACGGCGAAGAAGAGAAGAAGAAACGGCGAGGGCGGCGGATTTTCAAGAGAAGAAGAAGAGAAGAAGAAACGGCGAAGAGAAGAAGAAGAACAGAAGAAGGTCGGGTCTTAACCCAGATTTTCCGACGGATTTAAAGCTGTCGGAAATCCGTCGGAAATCGAAATAAATTAAATGGGCCGCGTGTTTTTGACCGACTGATTTCGCGGTGTTTATTTTTCATTTCGCGGGTAAAAATTGGCAAATCCGTCGGAAATCTGTCGGAAATATATAAGAATTATATAAATATCCGTTTCTGTCGGAAATCTGTCGGAAATATATATATATATTTCCGAAAGATTTCCTACGGAAAATCATTTTTTTTTTAAAAAAAAAAAGAAAAATATAAGAATTATATAAATATCCGTTTCTGTCGGAAATCTGTCGGAAATATATATATATATTTCCGACAGATTTCCTACGGAAAATCATTTTAAAAAAAAAAATAGAAAAATTGGTAAATCCGACAGATATGTGGTTACGGACAGAGACACACGACCTCCTTTCTACATTAAAAGTAAAATAAAAAATAATCTAAAGATGATATATATATTCTGATTAGCAATATATATTATTATAAAACATGTTAATATCTATTTTGATAATCCAAAAGTTCTGGACCAATCTTCTACATCCGTTCGGTCAAAGATAAGAGGTGGTTTTAATCCCCTCCAAAACAAATTGAATATGGTTTAGTATTTTCTTTATATGACATTCCAACCTTGTCCTAGAATAAAACAATTGATAATGTTTTGAATTGTATAATTAGGGGGAGCTTACTACAGCTTTAAGAGACTACGTTGGAAGAGAAACGCCTCTCTACTTCGCCGGACGATTAACCGAACACTACAAGAACCAACAACGCGGTGGGCCCGAGATTTACCTGAAACCACATATCTGTCGGAAATCTGTCGGATTTGCCAATTTTTCTATTTTTTTTTTTAAATGATTTTCCGTAGGAAATTAATGAATTAGCATTTTGGAAAAAATTGGAAATTTTTAAACAATATTTAGCATTGTTAACATTTTTAAACAAAATGCTTATTTTGGAAAAATTGTTAGCATTTTGTACAGATTTTTACCTGAAATCTCTAATTCCGTCGGAAATCTGTCGGAATAATGAATATTTTTCCGACAGATTTCCGACAGATTTGGGGTTTTAAGCTTCTTTATGATTCGTTTTCGATAATAGCATGGTTGGAGCAATATTTGGAAGATAAAATACTTGATAATGGTCATTGTTACTTTCAAATTCTAAACATTTAGTATTTTTCGTAAACATCTATTGTTTTGTATATGTAACTGTATGAAACGCTTTTGTTTGAAACATGACAAAATCGCAAAACATGTTCTGTATAACATCGAGAAGGTTATTTACTCACTTATCTTTCACTTTAGTTGTCAGAATTGTATGCCGAGACTTTGTCTTCTCGAAATTTAGGAATTTGACCTCAAAACCCTAAATCTGTCGGAATTCTGTCGGAAAAATAGATATATTTCCGACAGATGTAAGGGTAACACGTGTCATCTTTTAAGGTTAGCATGATATGAATATTGTCGGAAATCTGTCGGATTTGCCAATACCCTAAAACCACATATCTGTCGGAAATCTGTCGGATTTACCAATTTTTCCATTTTTTTTTTAAAAATGATTTTCCGTAGGAAATCTGTCGGAAATATATCTATTTTTCCGACAGATTTCCTACGGAAAATCAATTTTTTTTTTTAAAAAAAAAGAAAAATATAAGAATTATATTTTTTCCGACGGATTTCCGACAGCTAACCGGAATCACCGCCGGTGTCGGCACCGGCTAGTTACACGGTCCAATAATCCGACCGATTTCCGACAGTTTTCTTGTCCGTCGGAAATAATTCCGACAGATTTCCGACGGAATTGAAAAATTTCAGTTCCGTCGGAAATCGGTCGGATTACCGTCGGAAAATTTCCGACGGAATTCTTTCCGTCGGAAATTCTGTCGAATTTGCGGCTGTTTTCTTGTAGTGTTCACTCACGGTCTGGGAGGCCACCGGATGCAAGGACATAGCATTTCCAGCATTGATGGCTTTGATAATCATAGTACATAGGAATTATTAAACGAACTATTTTTGTATAGGACTTAGGTTACATTCTTTGACTAAAAACCAAGTTTTGTGTGGGTTACACAAAAAAATAAGTTCATATTTTTATCCAACTTATATAAATTTAGTAATTTTGCTGTTGACGAGAAAAGCCAATACTAAGTTAGCAATTATTCTAAGCTGTCAAAAAAAAAAGGTTAGCAATTATTCTATTGATTTTGTTTATTTCAATGGTCGACTAAAAAACTACTCCACCATCTCTGCATTTCTTCTACTAAAAAAATCATGTTAAGTGAATTACAAATTCCTAGTTTTTTTTTTTATAAAGTAATAAGCTTAAAAAGTCTCTAAGATCTTCTTAATCCTTTTCTCTTTCAGCTTTACATGTTTTGTTGTTTTATTTAGTTGGCTTCTTCTGGGTTTAAGCCATCATTTTCTCAGGCAAGTTTTTTCCACAGCCTCTCCCTTTCAAGCTATCTATTATTTGTATAATTTGTTTCTTTAGGTCATTATTATTCAACTTTAGTCTTTACCAAATGTTTGAAATCTCCTCTTTAAACATGGTCGTGGTTGTGTGAACTATTCTTAAGATCTCTGTTTTCCTTTTTGGGTCTTCTTCTTCAGAAAATGCATAGCTCTGATTGATATTCACAGAAACAAAAGAAGATTTTTTTGATATCTCACAACTGGTGGTCTCTTTTTTACTGTAATTTGTCATTAGGTCCTTTGGGGTTTTTGTTATTTTGGGGAAGTTCCGTTTTTTATTCTTGGAAAGTTTGGATCTTTCTTATAAATACAGGGGTGATTGGTTCGTCTATACATGTAAAATAATTGATGTAAAATTTTTGTTGTAAATATTTTGGTTGTAGCTTTACATTTCTTTTGTTCCAGACTTTTTTGTTGTAGATTTATAAGCGGTAACTATTCTAAAACAAAACATGATTGGTAAGTATATAATATTTGACTTAGTTTTAGATAAATTTGTTTATGCAGATAAAAATTGTTATAATTTAGAAATTTATTGCTATTTTCAAGATTTAAAATAAATTTAGTTAAAAGTAGCAATTTTATTTGTTAACTAAATTTATTTTATATGTTAAAAGTTACAATAAAATTCTAAATTAAAACACTTTTTATCTGCATAAACTAATTATATTAAAACTATCACATAGTATACTTACCAATCATGTTTTATTTTAGAATAATTATAACTAAAAACTTACAGTTACAATATATACAACTACAACAAAAAAAAAATATACACCTACAACCAAATAATTTTTACAGTCTAACAAACAAGGCTTTACAACTACAAAAAGGTGTTTTTTGGGTTGTAACTTTAAAAAAGATAACTACATCATGATTGATAAAAAATTAGAAACAAGGTACAACATTGTTGGTAAAAATTTTATAATTTTTTAAAAACAAAGTTGTAGACTAAAATTAAAGAGAAATTTCAAGATATGTCACTTTTGATATGCCATTTTTCAAAAATGTCACTATCACTTTTTAAAAATTTTAAAATTACTTATGTTTGGGTTAACTATGTTATATTAGGGTATAGTTTTTTTGGTTTAAAGCTTGTTGGAGATCAAAAATTTTTTTTAAATTGAAAATTTTGAGATATAAGATTTTTAACGAATTTATAAGTGGCATATAGGTAAAAATAAATAAATTAAAGAGTGGCATATTCGTAAAGTGGCATGTCAAAAGTGAAATTTTTGTAATTGTTCCAAAATTAAAACCCCTTAGTAAAGAGAAATGGTGGGTTGTTAATTCTCCAAATTCTTCTTCTGTAAATCTCTTGAATTTTTGTTGCAAATCTCTGCTTAAAACTTAGGGTTTAGATTGAGATTCCACTAAAAACAAGCTCAGAATTTCTTAAACCCTTTGTCCATAAGAGTCTGATTAGTGTATCTTAATCAAGCTAAAAATTGGTACTTTATCATCCACAAAGTGTTCTAAATCTTGATGTTTTGGGCAAAAAATTTCAGAGCCATTTGTTGTCAAAGGAATGGCAGAAAGAAAGAGTAATGGAGGAGGAGAAATAATTATCAATGTTTCAGGTGAACAAAATACAAAGGTTTCTCCAAGGCACTCAAAGGAAATGGCTTCATCAGAGTCTGAGAAAGCAGTACCCATCAGTAAAAGCCCTTCTCCTGAAATCTCTAAGCATGTTGGTGGTAGTCCTAACAAGCCTCCTATATCTCCTAACAAGGAGGGTCTAACTCAAAGGAAATCTTTTGCAAGGTCTGTTTACTCGAAATCCATATCCCGGGTGTTGGAACCAAGTTGTCCTGTAGACTCAACTCACTACAAGAAAACAGCGTGTTTTCCGACGGAACATTATTTTATGTCGGAAATCCATCGGATAACACCGACGGTTGGCCGACCAAAAAGATCCCGTCGGCAATCCGTCATATTTGTCTGAGGGCATTCCGACGGCAACCCACTCCGTCCGTATTCCGTTGGAATACCGTCGGTAAAACCCGACGGAATACCGACGGTTATACGCCGTCGTTAAATTCCGAGGTATTCCGGCGGATTACCGACGGAAATCGGATTTTCCGATGTCGGCAAAGTTTTCAGTGGTCGCCGTGTAAGAACTATTTCCCGACGGCCATATGCCGTCGGAATTACTGACGGAAATTCCGTCGGAATTCCTACGGTATTCAATGTCGGCAAAGATTGTGTGGTTGCCAAATCGTCTCCGGTGGCCGTTGGGAAATTGTTGGGTGTGATGTCGGGGGTATTGACGGATATCGGACGGAATTCCGACGGGAATATGTTTTATATAAGGTAGCCGAATTTGTCATTCCATCGTATCATAATTTCTTTAAACAAACGAAATTCCAAAGATGAGTTCATATTTTCGGGCATGGATGGATTAGCCAATGACGGATGTGGGCTCGGACTTATTAAGGAACGAATACGCTCAAGGAATATGCGAGTTCATGAATTTACCCAGTAATCTAGAAGCAGCCAAAAAAGGTCAGGATATCAAATGTCCTTGTTCCAATTGTTGTAATAGAATTAGTGTTGCCGTTCATAATGTTTGGACTCACTTATATAGATATGGTTTTAGGCCGGGATATAAGGTTTGGTATTTACATGGAGAAACCAATTATGAATATGGTAGTACTAGTAGCAATGCACCTTATTTTCCAGATACCGTAGGGGAAACGGATACCGTAGGGGAACCTACAGCGGGAGTAGATGTTGGGGTAAGTACGGTGGCGATGGTTAGAGATAATTTTAGAGAGGATTTGCAGTCGGGTGGGTATGAGGATAATAGGGTTGAAGAACCTAATTTAGAATCTCGGAGGTTTTTCAATATGTTAGACGCAGCAAAGCAACCTCTATACAGCGGTTGTAGGGATGGTCATTCACCGCTGTCTTCTGCTACTAGGATGATGAACCTGAAAACTGATTATAATTTGTCCGAAGAATGTGTTGATGCATTCGCCGAGTTCGTGAAAGATGTTTTGCCAGTAGATAACCTGGCCCCAGGATCATACTACGAGGTCTAAAAACTTGTCGCTGATCTTGGTTTGCCCTACCAGGTTATAGACGTGTGCATCGACAACTGTATGATATACTGGAAAGAAGACGAGAACCGAAAGAAATGTAAATTTTGCCGGAAACCACGGTTCCAGGAGTCAAGTGGCAGGGTGAAGATTCCATTCAAACGGATGTGGTATTTATCCTTAACGGAGAGGTTGAAGAGGCTGTACGAATCAAACCGCACTGCTAAGGCTATGAGATGGCATGCAGAGCATAATCAAGATGGAGATATCACGCATCCTTCTGATGCGGAAGCGTGGAAACACTTCCAATCTGTATTTCCAGCTTTTGCATCTGAACGACGGAATGTATACATAGGCTTATCCACTGATGGTTTCAACCCATTTGGCAAGCATGGAAGAAAATATTCACTGTGGCCGGTCATCGTAACACCTTACAATTTGTCTCCTTCTATGTGCATGCAGTAAGAGTTCCTGTTTCTCTCAATTCTAGTTCTCGGGCCTGATCATCCAAGACGGTCACTCGATATATTCCTCCAACCATTGATCTATGAGTTGCAGATGTTGTGGGAGCATGGTGTTGAGGTAATTGACATTTCAATCAAGCTGAATTTTAACATGCGAGCGGTTCTTATGTGGACCATAAGCGATTTTCCGGCATACGGTATGTTATCTGGATGGACCACGCATGGAAGATTAGCATGTCCTTATTGCCAAGATAATACTACAACATTCCAATTGAAGCACGGAATGAAGACTTCGTGGTTCGATTGCCATAGGTGTTTTTTACCGGCAAATCATCCATATCGTCGGTCTAAAAGACATTTCAGGAAGAATTTACAAGTGTTACATGGTCCACCTCCTGAGATGGATGGTCGAAGCATATTGGAACAGTTGCGAGATTTTGGTGCAGAGCGGACTCCTGAATGTGGGGGTAATGGCCATCACCCCGTCGACGGTTGTGGAGAATATCACAATTGGCACAAGAAGAGTTTTTTCTGGGATTTGCCTTACTGGAAAGACCATCTACTGCGGCATAATCTAGATGTCATGCATGTTGAAAAGAATTTCTTTGACAACATCATGAACACCTTATTAAACGTCCCAGGAAAGACCAAAGACAACTGGAAGTCTAGTTTCGACTTGCCATTGATTTGTTCGAGGCCATCTCTTCATGTTTTGCCTAATGGTAGATTGCCGATGCCTGCGTACCGGTTAGACGCTAGGCAGAAAGTAGTATTTTTTGAATGGTTCTCAAAATTTGTAAAATTTCCAGACGCCTACGCATCTAATCTACGTAATTGCGTGGATTCGACGGAAAGGAAGTTTATAGGAATGAAGAGTCATGATTGTCATGTCGTGATGCAGCGTCTTCTTCCATTTGCATTTGCATATCTCCTTCCAGAACCAATCCACCAAGCAATTGGAGGTATATTTCTTACTCCCCTTTGTTTATTACTACCATAATATTACTATATATGTAGTAACTTGTTTAATTTTTGTTTATAGGAGTTGGTGCATTCTTCCGCGATTTATGTTCAAGAACGCTTACCGTCCACGGGATACGTAACTTGGAGGCCAATATCCCGGTTCTCCTTTGTAATCTGGAGAAGGTATTTCCACCATCTTTTTTTGACGTTATGGAACACCTTACTATTCACCTCCCACGAGAAGCAGCATTAGGCGGCCCTGTTCAATACCGATGGATGTATCCGTTCGAACGTTACATGTTCCACCTGAAGAAAAAAGTTAAAAATTTGAGCAAGGTGGAGGGATCTATTGTCGCACAAAGCCTAAAAGAGGAAGTCTCACACTTGGCCGAATATTACTTTCCATCGGGAGTTCGGACTAAGGCGAGACGTCCGGCGCGACATGATGATAGAGGTGAGAAAGAAACGTATGACGTGGTTGTACCCGAGTTGTTTGCCCAAGTTGGTCGAGCAAGTGGAAAAGGAAAGAAACGCAGACTATCATCACAAGAGGTCACACATTTGCATACTTATATCCTCAGAAATTGTGACAAAAGTTTGGAGTACGAAAGGTATATCAGTTATGAAAATAAATTTATCGAATTATTTGCCTTCATCTACTAACGACTGTTATGTTACAAGATCTACATGTCTCTCGCACGTGATTACCATTATGATAAGACAGATGCCGAACTTGCTGTCTTAAAAGATGAAGAATTTGAGGGGTGGTTAAAATGTTATGTAAGTTTAATATAATTACTTACTCTTACTTTTCCATGTTTTCACGTTCATATGTTACTTATATCTTACTTATATCATTTGTAGGTTTCCTAAAGTTTAGCAAGTGGTCGATCAATCCCGACGTGGTTAGTGGAGTTTGTTCATGGTTTACGCAGCACCACGACTTCATATCCCAAGTTTTGCACTAGGGGATATTCGTTCAGTATCCGTGAGGAAGGACGTCAAAGGTCAACTTCGGACTATGGTATTTTGGCGCAATCCGGTGATACCATGTACTATGGGATTTTAAAAGAAATCTTGGAAATCCACTATCCAGGAATGTTGAACATGAGGTGCATTGTGTTTATGTGCGATTGGTATGACCCAACCAATGGTCGAGGGGTTCGAGTTGACCCTCTTGGTGTTATTTCATTAAATTCAAGCCGGAAACTACCGTATTACGATCCATTTATCCTTGCGTCTCAAGCAGACCAGGTATCAATACACTAATATGTTTACCTACGTACTCATAGTTAAGGTGTCTTGTCCATGTATATTAACAATATCCACTAATTATTCATAGGTTTGCTACATTCCATATCCTCGACTTGCCTACCATACAGATCCTTGGATCACAGTAACTCATGTTAACCCGAGAGGAAAAATATATGGAGTTCCAGAACAAGATGCTCTACAACCATCGAGAAGTATACAAATGTCACCTGTTCATGAGATGGATCACATTGACCTTGTCGTTGATGTCATACATATCGGGGATGATCTAGTGCATTCGGACGAAGAGGAAACACGTGAAGAATTTGACGACGATTCAGACTCCATCCCTAGTGATTATGGATCAGGAGATTCAGATTAATAATATGTGAATAAATGTATGATTCAGGAGCAATAATTTACAATATTTTGGCTTTCCCCATTAACAAATCCGATTGTGCAAGACAATCTGAGTAGTACGACAGATAAATAAGAAAACAATTAAATTGTTGACCATCACGGATTCGAACTCGGGTTTGATATAGTTTTAATTTGCGGACGAATCTCGTATATCATTGACATTTACTAGTATATAACCAATTCCGGTTACTAATTAACGATATATTTTGATTATGCAACTCCAATAAAACATTACATTTAATGAGACATAACACAAAAAACAACTTAATATCATACACAAGTAGAGTAAAGACTTCCATAAGATAAACACACAACGGTTATCTTACAAGTACATAATAGCCAATTAATATTAAGGAATCAATACCAGATGTATGTATCCACTCCAAACTTACCATTGGTTAGAACCATTTAGTGATTTTTTTTCCTTTTTTTTTCTTTGGTGGAGAATCTAAAACTCCGTCGCACAATTTTTGGATTGCATCTTCATCAATATATAAGACTGGCGGTGGCTTTTCTGGGCTTTGGGCGCATATCAAATCATAGTACTGATCCTTACATTCATTTGAAGGACTTCCACCGTAAGTTATTTCCTTTCCCTTTTTTTTCTTTGGTGGAGAATCTAAAACTCCGTCGCACAATTGTGTGGCTATATCTTTAGTGTATTTGTCGCACTGAGATGCCGATTCCCACGACAAATTTGGAAGTGGTGGATGTTTGGCGAGCACTGGCTGTCAGGCACTATTGTTGAGGTGGAAGCTTTATGGATTGGTGAGCACGTATCAAATTCCCACGAGTAAGTGGGCATCTCTTTAAACGATTCGTCGCAATGAGTTTGGGTTTCCCACGAGAATTTTGGGATTTTTGGAAATCTAAAAATATCAAGCTCGGGTGTTGTTTCTGCGTCTTCATTAGGAGAGGGCGAAGACATTTTTTGTGTTATTGAGAGGTGTAGAAGATATACACTCCATCAGGTGTATTTATAGTAGAATTTATATGTATATACCGTCGGTATTCCGTCCGTATTACCGAAGTTCTGACGGATTGCCGACGGTTATCGATGTCGGCAAAGTTTGAGTGGTTATTCAATCGTCTACAGTGGTCGAAGGGATTGGTGGGGTTTTACGTCGGAGTGGTTTGACGGATTTATGACGGATTCGATGTCGGCAATGTTTGAGTGGTTATTAAGATTCGTCTGCAGTGGCCGAAGGGATTGATGGGGTTTTATGTCGGACTGGTTTGACGGATTTCTGACGGATTGCCGACGGTTTTTGATGTCGGTAAAGTTTGAGTTGTTATTAAGATTCGTCTGCAGTGGCCGAAGGGATTGGTGGGGTTTTATGTCGGACTGGATTGACAGATTTCTGACGGGTTGCCGACGGTTATCCGTTGTACATAAGTTTCCACATTTTCTCATTCCTCCATAAAAAATTTGAACAGAAAATCATAACACAAAAATATTCAACTGCGTTATGGCTAACAGAGATCTATGGAATTACTATATGCAAAACCGAGGCCCCGGTTACAACCCTCCAAACACAACTCTTGTTCCTCCAAGCCCTCCTTACGATAACTTAAATGTTACTGATGCTGAACCGACAATTTCACTCCATCCAACTCAACAATCCCAGAACCAAACGCCTGTAATGCTGGGACCTGGCCAAGTCGTACGGCGAGGAATGTTTCGCAAGAGGTCTCATGATGCAAAGGTGATGCGAGGTGAAAGTTCTCAGACACGCCCAACACAAGATTTTATTTGTGAGGTCTTGAATGAGCCAACACAGGCCGACCATGATTTTAGTAGTCCTCGGTGGACTTCTACTATGGATTACATAATCCGTGAAGGTATATATATATATCATTATATCTACTACTATATATATAGTAATTTTACTGGTACAATAATGATTTTAGCTGACAAATACTACATCTATCATTCATACATGTAGGTTCCTATAACAATAGGAGCACACCATTCTGGACCCAGGTTGCAGAAATTCAATCCCCGCATCCACAATTTGTGAAAGTCAAAAAGGTTTACGTTTTCGACCTAATTTATTAACATTTAGACATACAGTTATCTGACAAGTATATTCTATTTCATTATTAGATTGTTGTTATGCTCTCTAGTTTGACCCCCAATAACCAGGGGGATCTGCTAGTAACCTTAAAAGATCCTTCAGGAAAAATCGAGGGAACCATGCACCATAACATCTTCAAGAAGGACGAGTACAGACTCACCACTGGTGTAGGTGCGGTGGTCATCCTAAAAAATGTTACCGTTTGCCGTTTTAACAGGAACTCAAAGTACCTGAACATCACAGAGCGAAACATTGTTAAGGTAGATACACCATACGTTTTTAAATATTTATGGGAATGCTTAACCAAATTCAATTTTCAAACAGATAATCGGTGTTAATTCGATGATTGCTAAATACCAACCAATGGAAGTATCTACCACCGAGGAGGAAGATGGAGGAACTACTGCGTATGAATATGACATAGTTCCAAACTCCGATGAAGACTAAACATCCAACTCGTCCATGATTAAGAATAATTTAATGATAAAAGCTTTATGTTGTTTTTATGTTCAATAATGGCCTTTATGTTGTTTTTATTTTCAAACCTTTATGTTGTTTTTATGTTCAATAATTTTATGATAAAAGCTTTATGTTGTTTGTACTATTTCCGTAGTAGTGAAATACATCCCACGGCACAAGTTTTAATTAAGTATAATGTAATATAATTTGAAATTTTCCAAAAACATTTTAAAAATTCCAAGATAAAATTGATAAAGTCAGGCGTAAAAATGCATATCCCGTCGGAATTCCGTCTTAAATTTGAGACGGAATTCCGACGGGATATGTATTTTGATTAAACTTTTGTCGTCTGTAAAAATAAAATTAATAAAAATACATAACCCGTCGGAATTCCTCGTAATATGTTTCAAAACACCCAAACAAATTCGTGGTCATCGTCAAAACCGGAAATCCGTCGGAGAAGACAAAGTGCATTAATCACAAAACCACATCAACTCAAATTTAATAAATATATTTATTGAAAAAATCTTATATTCTCGAATATCCCTCTGGCCCTAAATAAGAAAATGTTCGAAAACTTTATTCCTTAATCTCTATATATATTCCAAAAAACCCTAATTCCGAATATCCCTATATATATTCCTAAATCCGAAATTTTCAAATAACTAAACCGCAAAATCATAAAATCCCGAATTCCTAACAATTCCACATTCCATACTTTCATAAATCTCAAAATTTTAAAATTTCTTATAAACCATTAATATTATAAAATAAATATTTTCATTTTTAAAAATACTATCCGTCGGAATTCCGTCTTAATTTCAAACGGAATTCCGACGGAAACCCTATTTTCACTTGCCGCCATTCATCCTCGTGTTCATCGTCAAAGCGGGAAACCGTCGGAAACCGTCGGAATTACCGTCGGAAGTACCGTCGGAAGACCGTCGGGATCCCGGGAATATAATCTCAGAACTCTTTCTCTTCCCCGACACTTATACAAACCGACTAAAAAGAAACTCGCCGGATACCCACTTTTATCGCCGGAACTCGTATCCATTAGGCCGGAATCGTCCTATTCTTCCTCGCCACCGCCGGATTTTGCATCGCGACCAACGGAATATTCCTCTCCACCGCCGGAATTGTTTTCTCCACTGTCGGGGACGCCGTTCAGTCGCCGGAACCGCCTGAAATCGCCGGATTCGGCGCCCCACCGTCCACTCCGTCCAAATCCGGTCCCAATTCCAAAATCAATGTAAGTTTGTAAAATTTGTGGATTTGTAAATTGTGTTCTTGTGAATTTGTGGATTTTAGGGGAAATTGAATATGAGAAATGTAGAAAAATTAATAATTTAGAAGTTATGGATTTGAAAAAATTAAATATGGATTTTTAGGGATATTAGAATTTAGTAAATATAGTAAATTAGGGATTTAGAGAATTATGGATTTATAAATTTTAATAATTGTAATTTTATAAATTTATAAAGTAAGAGAATTATATATTATAGATTAGAAAGTAAGAGAATTATGGATTTATAAATTTTAATAATTGTAATTTTCCGGAATTAAAACAATTATTATAGAAATTTAAATGAAATTGTGAAACATTTAAAAAAAATGTTATAACAAATTTAGCCAAATATTCAATAATAATATTATTTTATCATTAAAAAACTTAATTATTTTGAAAATTTATTACCTTTTGGGGATTTATTACAATTTACATATTCTCTCAAATTTAAACATATAATGTATGCTTTAAATGTTCAAATTTAAATTTCCAAATATCATATATAGAATAATTAAAAATTCCTATTTCCCTAAATCCCTAAGTCCATTAATACCAAAACCACATAATCCCAAATTCAATAAATTCATTTATTACAAAAATCTTAAAATCCAATGAATGCCTAAGTTTTTTAAATAACAAAATGTCATAAAACTAAATTCCTTTAATCTCTATATTTCAAAAAACCCTTAAAAACACTAAATCCTTATATCCCTAAATCCGAAATTTCCAACTAACTAAATCGCAAAATCGAAAAATCCTGAATTATTATAAATTCCAAATTTCAAAAATCCAGAAATTTCAAACTCTTAGAATTTTGGAAATCGTAGGGACTATCCACTATTTCATCAGTCTAGAGTAGGGGCGTCTTCCAGTGGGGGAGATCGGACTGCGAGTGATACGCATATCCCCTACAATAGTTCCGACCTACAGGCCCCACACATGTCTCAGCCCCCGCCTACAGCGAATTCACAACCCACATCCTTGACCATCGAGCAGTTTGTGGCGCAACCTGGACGTGATAGGTTGACTCGTCTAGATCCGGACACGCCACCTAACACGACCTGGTAAGTCTTATTTAAATATGTATTGGATTAAATTATTTTAGTAAAATATTTAACCAAATATTTTAATAGGTTCTAATACTCGCAAAACGGGATTACTGGTTCTATCAACGACATGATGAATACCATGTTAGATAAACCGTATCCCACATACAACGATATGCCATTGGAGGACCAGGACACTTGGTTCCGACAATTTGCGGTATGTAATTTAATTTATAAGTTTAAAATATATGGCGTATATTAGTCAAATTATAATTACTAATGCAAATTTTTTGGGGGGTGTTTTGCAGCAAACCTTCACGTGGAATCCACAGCTCACTACGTTGGTCCGAAAGGGATTCGACGAAAAGGCGGGGAGGAAGTACTCGTGGAAGATGAACGAGTGGAAAGAAGCGTGGTTCAAGACCGGGAAGCGGCCTCGGGTTATGAAATATAAAGATGCGTGTTGGGAAGGACTAGTTGCACATTGGGAAAAGGAGGCAACTAAGGAGATCTCTGAGAGAAACTCAACTAACCGCAACAGCAACCGGAAGGGGAAGGGACCAGCGACCCACAACCTCGGTGCAACAAGCAAGGCGTCGAAAGCAGACAAAATGGTCAATATTTAAATAATTCATATTTTTTAATAATTTGCTAACACAATTTTATATGTTAACAGTTTAAGGAAACCGGTGTTTTTCCTTCGAACCTTGATTTGCTCAAAGTAACCCACACCAACAAGAAGACCGGTGAAATCCAAGATCTCATTGCTCGTGAAATCGTGGAAACCGTGGAGAGGCAGCAGGGGGAGTACCTCCAATCGCAACCGATGGACGAAGGAACTCAGGCGCCCACCGAAGTTCCATACGAGATGATCAACGAGTTCACCTATCAGGTTAGTAACCGTGTCAGTTTTAAACACATTTTAAATTAATCTTTAATACAACTAACTTTTTATTTCTTTTTTATCGTAGGCGACTCCCAAGACCAGAGGCCGTGTATTCGGCCTTCCTGAGGCTAGTTACTCATCGGTTTCGTCTCTGCGACAAGGCGGTGGAAGCAGATTGGAGGCCGAAAACCGAGCGCTGACCGAGCTGCTTAAGGCAGTGGAAGAAGCGAGAGAGAAGGATAAGGCGGAGGCCGAGGCTGCAAGAGAGAAGGATAAGGCGGATGCGAAGGCTGCAAGAGAGAAGGATAAGGCGGATGCGGAGGCACGATTTCGAGAGTTGGAAAACCAGATGAGACACTTCCTGAGCTCCCGTAGGGCAGAATAGCCCTTTTAGAGTTTTTAAATCTATTGTAAAACTTCGATCATACTTTTAAAATAATTTTAATTGTTTTTTTAATTTTTAATACATTTTTAAAGTTTTATTATATTTTATATAATTTTAATTATTTATTTATTATTAATAAATGTTTTTTTCAAAAAATACGGTCTCCGTCGGAATTCCGTCGGTTCTCGCCGGAAGTCCGGTTCCGTCGGAATTCCGTCGATAATAGCCGGAACTCCGGTACCGTCGGAATTCCGTCGATGATCGCCGGAACTCCGTCACCGTCGAAATTCCGTCGATGATCGCCGGAACTCCGGTTCCGTCGGAATTCCGTCGCCGTTTTTATTCCGACGTTTTAGCGTCGGATTGCCGTCGCAAATAATCAACGATTTTCCGACGGAACATTTTTTCCGACGAGACAGAAGCGACGGAGCAATACCGTCGGAATCCCATCGAAAATACCCTGTTTCCGACGGCGTTCCGACGGGATTGGCCGTCGGAATACCCCCTGTTTTCTTGTAGTGACTAAGCTAGCGGAAGATGCTAGGGAACTTGGTGTTGCCTTTTCTTTTAGTAGAGCTTCTCCAAATAACAAATCGAATAGGAGTGTCGGTTCAAGAACACCGCAAACTCCAAGTAAAGCAGTTGTTGAGAAAGACGAGGACGAAGAAATCTATAAGAAGGTTAAGCTGCACAGAGATAAGCGCAGTAGGATTAGTACATTGGCATTGATAGAGTCGGTTTTCTTCGTGTTAGTTTTGGGCGCTTTGATCGCTAGTTTAACCGTTGATGTACTGAAACGATATCACCGTTGGGGACTAGAAGTCTGGAAATGGTGTGTGCTTGTCATGGTTATATTCAGCGGTATGTTTGTGACGAAATGGTTCATGCATTTGGTTGTGTTCCTCATTAAAATAAATTTTCTTTTGAGGAGAAAAGTTCTCTACTTTGTGAACGGTTTGAAGAAGAGTGTCCAAGTCTTTATATGGCTCATTTTGATTCTTGTTTCTTGGCTATTGCTGTTTAACCGTGATGTGCATCGATCACACGCAGCTTCAAAAATCCTCAAAGTTTTAACCATGAGTCTTGTTTCGCTTCTTACGGGATCATTCCTTTGGCTGGTGAAAGCACTCTTGTTGAAAATCTTGGCGGCGAATTTCCACGTTAACAACTTTTTCGACAGGATTCAAGATTCGGTCTTTCATCAGTATGTTCTACAAACGCTCTCTAATCTTCCGATTATCGAAGAAGCAGAGAGGGTCGGGCATGAGCCAAAGACGGGGCATTTGAGTTTCACGACGGTAGAGAAGAAAGGAAAGGTTACAGAGAAGAAATTGATTGACATGGGGAAAGTTCATAGGATGAAGCGTGAAAAGGTTTCGGCTTGGACAATGCGAGTTTTGGTAGAAGCGGTTGGGACTTCTGGTCTCTCTACAATCTCGGATACGTTGGATGAAACAACGTACGGTGATGGGAAGGAGAAAGCTGATAAAGAGATTACTAGTGAGATGGAGGCTTTAGCTGCTGCTTACCATGTCTTTAGAAATGTCGTGCCTCACTTTGAGTGAGAAAACAATAACATTTTATTTCTTCTCTTCTATTCGTGTGCATTCTCTAATGGATTTTGGTTCTTTTTTTCAGTCACATAGAGGAAGAAGACTTGCTTCGGTTCATGATTAAAGAAGAAGTTGATCTTGTATTCCCTTTGTTTGAAGGCGCTACCGAGACCGGGAAAATCACCAGAAAAGCTTGGAATGAATGGGTGGTATGACAACCGATTTTTTTTCAAGATTGTGTTTCCTGATCTTGAACTATTTGTGTTTGTGTTGGTGTTTGATCAGGTTAAGGTGTACCAAAGCCGGAAAGCTTTAGCTCATTCCTTAAACGATACGAAAACAGCGGTTAAGCAGCTAAACAAACTCGTGACAGGGATCTTGATCGTGATCACACTCGTGATATGGCTGCTGCTCAACGACTAAGGTTTTGCTGTTCTTCTCAACCCAACTTGTGGCTCTGGCTTTTATAATCGGAAGCACTTGCAAAAAACACTTTGAATCCATCATCTTCGTCTTCCTTGTGCACCCTTACGATGTCGGTGACTGCTGCGTTGTTGACGGTATAACGGTAAAAATCTCACCATTAAACCCATATAAGTTATATGCTGTGTTCTAAAATACGGTCTATACGGCCGTATATACGCTATAAAGTGAAAGGCTAACTGTTTTTTTGTTATACAGTTAAAAATATGGTTTGAACTATACGACCATTTATACGACAATAATTCGGCCGTTTATACGGTTATATGGTTGTTATATGGCCGTATAAACGTATGTTTTTTTTAAAAATAAATATTTTGAGAAAACTATCATTTTGGGCTTCTTTTTGTTGTGAATCAAGAGAACGAATGGGGAAGATTGTGTTTATTCATTAATCATAAGATCCTTTATATAGGATTATTACAAGAGAGAAAAGGAAAATTCCTTTTCCTAATGGGAAAAGGAAAGTACATAAAAGGAAAATCCTAATTCAACTAGGATTCATTAAACCGGCCTAAAGACTAAGTGTTAATGGGCCGTAAACGGACCAGAACTAGTTATGACAATCCACTATGATTTATAACACTCCCCCTTGGATGTCATAACTCTAATGGGCTTGTAATACGCTTTGGATGTTGCCTCATTAAAACCTTACCAAGTAAAACCCATTTTGGGACAAAACCGTGGTGAAGGAAAAAGAGTACAACACGTATTACTCCCCCTGTTCTGAACCTCACTGCAAGTCTTTCAAACGACGCATTCCAATCTGATAAGTAAGTTTCTTGAACGTTGAGGTTGGAAGTGACTTGGTGAATAGGTCTGCTGAATTCTCACTTGATCGTACTTGCTGCACTTGAATTTCTCCATCTTTCTGTAGATCGGATGTGAAGAAGAATTTTGGCAGAATGTGCTTCGTCCTATCACCTTTGATGTATCCATCCTTAAGTTGAGCTATACACGCTGCATTGTCCTCGAACAAGACCGTCGATTCCTGCTTACCTTCGGCCATTCCACAATCCACTCTTATGTGCTGGGTCATCAGCCTTAACCAACACACTCACGACTAGCCTCATGAATTGCCAATATCTCTGAATGATTAGAAGATGTAGCTGCAATGGCCTGCTTCATTGACCGCCAAGATATTGCAGTTCCTCCATGAGTAAACACATAACCTGTCTGGGACCGTGCATTATGAGGATCTGAAAGATAACCTGCATCAGCAAAATCAACTAAACCGTCCTTAGATTGGTTAGTATAAAATAGACCCAAGTCTTTCGTTCCTTGTAGGTAACGAAGAATATGTTTTATCCCGTCCCAGTGCCTTTGGGTCGGACATGAGCTAAATCTTGATAATAAATTCACGGCAAAACATATATCTGGCCTAGTGTGGCTTGCCAGATATATTAAAGCTCCTATGGCACTGAGATATGGCACTTCGGGACCAAGGACTTCTTCAGAGTCTCTCTTAGGACCAAACGGATCCTTTTCTAGATCAAGAGATCTCACCACCATTGGGCTGGACAATAGGTGACATTGATCCATATTAAAACGCTTGAGTACCTTTTCAGTATATGCCATTTGATGCACAAGGATTCCATCATTTATGTACTCAAGTTGCAATCCCAAACAGAACTTAGTTTTGCCTAGGTCTTTCATCTCAAATTCTTTCTTGAGGCATTCAACTGTTTGGACGATTTCACCAGGGGTTCCAAGGATGTTCAAATCATCCACGTAAACTGCTATGATAACAAACCCTTTGTTTGCAAACTTTTTTATAAAAATACATGGACTGATGGGATCATTCTTATAGCCTTCTTTGACTAAGTACTCACTCAATCTATTGTACCACATACGCCCACTTTGCTTCAGTCCATAAAGGGATTTGTTCAGCCTTATGCAGTGTTGTTCTCGAGAACCTTTCTTATCTTTGAGCTCAATACCCTCTGGTAATCTCATATAAATCTCATTATCCAGTGGACCATATAAGTATGCAGTTACAACGTCCATTAACCGCATATCCAACTTTTCTCTTATAGCCAGACTTATCAAAAATCTAAAAGTTGTAGCATCCACCACAGGGGAGTATGTCTCCTCATAATCTATTCCTGGTCTCTGTGAGAATCCTTGTGCAACAAGCCGTGCTTTATATCTCACGATTTCACCATGTTCATTTCTTTTCCTCACAAAGACCCATTTATGTCCAACTGGTTTAATCTCATAGGGTGTCCGAATTATTGCACCAAAGACATCCCTTTTCCTTAAAGAATTCAACTCCATGTTTATAGCTTCTTTCCATTTAGTCCAATTTTCACTCTGAGTGCACTCATATATCGACGTGGGTTCTAGATCCTCCATAAGTTCAAGTGCTACCTTAAAAGCAAATATATCATCGATTTCCACACACTTTCTATTCCATTGTATTCCAGACATAACATAATTCATTGAGATCTCATTATTTTCAGGAACGTCAGAACCATGAAACTCGGCGTCCCGAGTCTCATTGCTTGGAACTATCGGTTCAGTTATGTCTGGGGTTCCATCAGATTCCTCAACCACGATTTCAGCACCTTTCTTTCTTTTCCGAGGATTCTTATCTTTGGAACCTATTGGCCGGCCACGTTTTGAGTGTGGTTTAGATTCTGTAGCAACTTGATTGTGTCCCTCTTGAACATCAATTCTAATCGGTGCATTAACAGCTGGTATGTAAGACTTAGTTACTCTTTTCGGGTCAGCAAAGGAATCTGGCAATTGATTAGCTAGCTTTTGTAAATGTATAATCTTTTGGACTTCTAATTCACATTCTTGAGTCCGAGGATCTTGCCATTTTAAGGACGTTTGATTCCATATAATTTCCTTTACCAGTCTGTTATCTCCTCCTAATGTTGGATAGACAGATTCGTCAAAATGACAATCTGCGTACCTGGCCTTAAACAAATCACCCGTGGTTGGCTCAAGGTACTTAATGATAGTAGGAGAATCATATCCAACATATATCCCCATCCTCCTTTGAGGTCCCATCTTTGTTCGCTGTGGTGGTGCAATAAGCACATAAACGGAACATCCGAATGTTTTAAGATGGGATATGTCTGGCTCTTGACCCGTTATTAACTGTGATGGGGAATATTTATGTTCACTAGATGGCCTGATACGAAGTAGCTCTGCTGCATGTAAAACTGCATGTCCCCAAGCTGAGACCGGGAGTTTTGATCTCATTAGCAACGGTCTAGCAATCAACTGTATGCGTTTAATAAACGATTCAGCCAAACCGTTTTGTGTATGTACATGTGCCACAGAATATTCAACACTTACCCCCATGGACATACAATAATCGTTAAACGCTTGGGACGTAAATTCACCAGCATTGTCAAGACGTATAGTCTTTAAAGGAAAATCTGGAAAGTGTGCTCTTAAACGTATGAGCTGGGCAAGCAATCTTGCAAATGCCATATTTCTAGTTGATAATAGGCAGACATGTGACCATCTCGTGGATGCATCAATAAGGACCATAAAATATCTAAACGTCCCACAAGGTGGGTGTATTGGTCCGCATATGTCTCCTTGAATTCTTTCCAGAAAATTTATCGTTTCCTTAGTTACTTTGATTGGTGATGGCCTAGTAATGAGTTTCCCTAGTGAACATGCTTCACACGTGAGATTCTTTGGGATAACTCTCCTTTTTTTCAAGGTGTGCCCATTAGTACTTGCTAATATCTTTCGCATCATGTTAGCACCGGGATGGCCAAGCCGGTTATGCCAAAAAGTGAAATTCTCAGTAAACTCTTTGTTTACCATAGCATTTGCTTCTATCATTCCGATCTTAGCACAATAAAGGCCCACAGAAATGGCAGGTATAGTCTCTAGGACTTTCTTATAGCCATGGACGGTTTCAAAGATTTGAAGGAATTCTTTGTTATTCTCGTCCTTAGTTTCAACATGAAGACCATTCATTCGAATGTCTTTAAAGCTCAATAGACTTCTCTTTGAACTAGGTGAATATAACGCATTAGAAATTTCTAGATGCGTGCCCTTAGGTAATAAAATATGGGCTTGACCGTGGCCTTCAATTAAATTTGCTATACCCGCAATTGTGGTTACATTTGCCTTTTTAAGTGTAAGATCAATGAAGTATCTCTTATCTCTTAATATCGAGTGGCTTGATCCACTATCCACAATGAACACATCCATATCGTTCATACTTCAAAAGAGATAACAATAGATACTTTTAAATAACACTCTTTCATTCCATAAAGTTTAATAGAAAGCAATAACACAAAACCAAAGTATAAAGTGTAAAACGTAAAACAAGCAAAACACAAAACACCAAAACAGAAAATCAAAATCAATCACTTAAGTATATCTGAGGTTTCAAAATTCATCAAGTCATCTTGCTCATGATCAAAATCTCCTTCATTATCATGCTGGATCATATGAGTTTCTGGATTCTTCCCTTTAAGGCTCTCTTGATAGAGTTCAACCAGATGCTTGGGAGTCCTACATGTCTTAGCCCAATGATTACTCATTCCACATCGATGGCAAACTGATTTTGGGTTTGATTCTCGTGGTTGAGAAGTAATACCACGGTTATCACGATCATAGTCAGTTCGGTATCCGCGTCCTCGTCCTCGCCCGCGGTTAGAATGATCGTTATGGAATCCGTGGCCTCGGCCCTGACCTCGGCCGTATGGATTAAAATGGCCACGGCCACGTCCTTGCCATCTACCCCCACGTCCACGACCACGATGTCTATAATCACTTTGGACGTGGTTAATTTCTTTCTTTTCATCTGTGGCCACATTCGCTTCAGGAAGTGGGGCTGATCCAGGAGGTCTCATCTCACTGTTTCTCATTAGCAGTGTATTATTCTCCTCGGCTAGTAATAGACATGCTATAAGCTTTGAGTATGTCTCAAAACCTCTTTCACGGTATTGCTGTTGAAGCAACACGTTATTAGTGTGAAAGGTGGAGAAGGTCTTTTCCAACATGTCTTTCTCAGTTACCTTCTCACCACATAGTCTCAATTGAGAAACTATTCTGAACATAGCCGAGTTATATTCTTCCACGGACTTGAAGTCCTGGAACCTGAGATTCCTCCAATCATAATTGGCCTTTGGTAACAACACCGTTCTATGGTGGTCATATCTTATCTTTAATTCTTTCCAAAGGTCCAAAGGGTTCTCAATGGTTAGGTATTGATCCTTGAGACCCTCAACAAGATGATGACGAATGATCGATATCGTTCTGTATCGATTCCTTTCATTCTCATTATTATCCTCAATGATACATTCGCCAAGTCCTTTAGACTTTAGATTTATCTTAGTATCCAATGCCCACTGTAAGTAATTGTCTCCAGAGAGATTGAGGGCAGCATAATCCAAATTGTTGATTTTCGACATCTGAAAACATTCATCCTATTCTCTAAGAACTATAAGATTTTAAAGTTTATGCATATGATGCAAAATAGGTCATGGGTGCTTATATAAACGGGTACGGATGCATGATGCTTATGAAACCAGATTTTTATGTTTAACAACCTAACATAATGTTTTTATATGCTCATGATGCAAGCCTAGTATTCAAATTCTAAACCGTATGATGATATGACCGGATTTTAATCAAGCATGTTATGTCTATATGATGCAATCAGTTTCAGTTTCATGTTTATCAATCAACGAATCAATCCAAACAAGCAAACAAACAAACGAGTTCAAATAAATATGCAACCAAATTTGGACAGAGTGTTTACTGTCGATCGACGGGTGATTTGTGTCGATCGACACAGTTTAATTCAAACAACAAATTCAGGCAGAAGGTTATGTGTCGATCGACATAAAACTAGTGTCGATCGACACGGGTACAGATCATGCAATCGGTTTGGATTTTAATTGAATTAGGTTAGGGTTTCAAGTTAGGGTTTCAAGTGATTACGAATCATGAATCAATAAACACAATCAAGCAAGCAATAACAATAACAAGCATGATTTAGATTAGGGTTTCTAAGATTATCATGAATCTAGGTTCTTTAGATTAGGGTTTCTTATTGTTTATCTTAACCTCCGTGAGTCTTCTAGTTCGCCGTAACCGTTGATAGGCTGTATGAACTTTCTTCTAGTTCGCCGTAACCTTAAAGGCTGTATGAACTATGATTTGAACAGTAACGCCGGATGAACAGTAATCGTCGATGAACAGTAATCGTCGATGAACAGTAATCGTCGATGAACAGTGCGCGATGAATAGTGCGCGATGAACAGTACGATGAATAGTAACGATGAACAGTAATCGCGTTTTTTGTGTTTTTAGGGTTTAGGGAGCAACTCGTGCTGATAACGTGTTGTGAATCAAGAGAACGAATGGGGAAGATTGTGTTTATTCATTAATCATAAGATCCTTTATATAGGATTATTACAAGAGAGAAAAAGAAAATTCATTTTCCTAATGGGAAAAGGAAAGTACATAAAAGGAAAATCCTAATTCAACTAGGATTCATTAAACCGGCCTAAAGACTAAGTGTTAATGGGCCGTAAACGGACCAGAACTAGTTATGACAATCCACTATGATTTATAACACTTTTTAGTTTTTTTTGTTTAGTATTAATAATTTGAGGTGATCAATAAGTCAAATGGTTATAACTATTTTATGTATATTTTTTAGTTATATCTAATACATTTTTTATGATTCTAACTTTTAAAAGTAAATTGTATTAATTACAAATGAGAATTTTATTTAGTATATATTAATAACGAGTTAGTATGTTATAATATAAGTAGTATTAATTATATATATATATCTATATATTTATTTCTTTATTTATTTTCAAAAATATATTCACCGTTTATACTCCGCATAAACGCCGTACATACGTTTAAAACTCAAGGTTAAAACTTTGAGGCAAAACAAGAGTTGCATAATATGAGGATTTTGGCCATGTTTTAACCACTATATACTCCGCATAAACGCCGTACATACGTTTTAACCAATGTTCTAAAATACTCCGTTTTGTTTTGTTCACAGGGGCCTTGTTTCTTCTCTACGTATTAACTTACGCTCTGTTCTTGTCCACACATCATCTTGTTCCCTTATTTATTCTCTGTTATTCCTTCAAATCGTCAAATAATGGTTTGCTAGAGATGGTGGACTTGTTAAATATTAAAAATTAAGCTTTTTTTAACATTCTCACATAAACTTAACTACAGAAAATAAGAAAAACCTTGACACTCTCACATAAACTTAACTATAAAACATAAGACAGATTTGGATGAAAAAACTACAAAAGTGAGAAGATCAATGAAATCTGCCATTGGAGATTAGATTGCTAGGAAATGATATATGGAGAGAGAGAGAGAGAGAGGAGGAGGTGGAAAGGGTGTTGTGGTACTTAGTAAATGGTAAGCGTTTAAGTCCACCTAATTTCAGGATTGCAGCAACAACAACATAAAACTAAGACCTTTGAGCTTCCTCATACTTGGAATTTGAATTTTGGAATACAAATCCCAAAGTAATGTGATAAAGGTGTACTATGGTTTGACTGATCATTGAATTTATATACTCATTGGCCTATTTAACGAATGTCATTGAGAAGTACTAAGAAACAAACCCGCGCATTGCCGCGCGGATAATTAAAACTTATTAAAAACTAAAACTTATAAGATCTCATTGTGAACATTTATTCTCTGAGTGTAGCAATGTTATACCAGAGGCTTGGCGATCAAATTCAAGTTTCTCATTCAAATAAAGAAAATGAGACAAGCATGAGCAAATATACATGCAAAGGCGAAATTTAAACAGTTCTTGTAATATTTTAAGACACGTCAAATAAAAAAATAGATTATGTAGAGAAACACTAATATTACATTATGATGGAAACAAAAATAGAAAAATCAAACAAAATTAAAAACTTAAATGTGATAATATTAATATTGGAGGTGTTGGTGATATACAATGACTCTTAATCCACTAACAAAGGTTATGAGACTAAACTTTATTATGAGTCGTAACTTGTTACCATTAAAAAGAAACTACTATAAACATGAAAATCGAAGGTTACAAGCAAAAAAAATTATTGGTGCAGTACTTGGGTTACCACTCGTTATCAAGCGGATGATAATAATTGATTATGCTCAATCAATTCATGGACTGTTTTTCTCCTTGTGATCATTTTTCTTTTGCCAAACGTTTGGAATTAATAAAATCGGTACATGTAAATATAGTACATTTCTGGAGAACTGTGTTTTCTGTCTGAAGGATGCATAGCATAGATCGAGAGTATGTACTCTTCTTTGGTTTGGCCCAATTTTAAATCCTCGCAAAGCAAAGGTGGCATTGATGGATGTGTGTAGACATTAAGAGGAGGCAAGATTGGTGTTGCGGTCACTAAAGAATATGTTGTTTAAAAATAATTTGGAGATTGGTATCCAAAGGACAATTATGGGTTCAATGGGTTAACACATCTCTGGAGGAAGCGATCAATCAGGTCTATCAACGACCCAACCAAGATGGGATCATGAATGTATAATAGATCACCATAATTATATTTTTTTTGACAAACTATTAATCTTATTTGATAATCATTTTTTCCGCGTATAACGCGGGTAAAGTTTCTAGTATTATAATTAAAAGAAAAGAAGTATTATAATTAAAATTGACATCTTCCAATACACGAGCCTTTAATTTCCGCGTGTTTCAACATAACAATGGAAAAAGGTAAGCTTGCATCGATCAACAAAAGATCAACAAAGTAAAACACTATTGTAAACGAGAATTACAAGGGACTTGTCATGCAAGTAACCACGAGAGAGTAGCAAAGTAGCGTAGGCTGGTTCCATGACTCAAAACTGTGCACGTCTCGTTAGGTATCAGCCTTGTTTCTCCGTCGCTTTTCCCTCCCATTTTCCATTCCCATTTATGACGAGCTTTTGTATAAGTTTCTTTCACTTCTAATCTTTTAACCTTTATTTCTCTCTCGAAATAGCAATTCACGAAAACGTGGTAAGAGATATGATTTAGGCATTTTGTTAGCAAAAGAAAGTCATTTATCCTTCGTAAGTTTGTCCAGCAGTGACCAGTGTTCAAAATATAACAATGTATGCGTCTCAGTAAAGGTTTGTGATCATATCAAGTCTCACTGTCCCTCGTCTCTATCTCCAACTTCTAATTCTTGGACAAGGAAAACAGTGTTTTGATGCAGTCTATAGAATATTCAAAGTCCTAACAAATATAAATTTTATAAAAAAAAACCTACATTGGAACCATATAGTAATCTTTTTCTAAAGATCTAAAATACTTACTCTGAATCTGAAATGTTAAAACTCTTCATTATGAAGATTATTCTATTTCACGCAAAACATATAAACTCTGTTCTTGTCTTCCAATGTCATCCTATCCGACTGATCAATAGGATTATCGAAGGATTTTTCAGGATAATTCATAAATTTGCAAACAACAATCACCTCTCTTGGTATGATCACACTTTGAAATTTCTCAAAATATATGGCACAATTGACGGACTATTTCATTAACCCTCCATTCTTGAAACCAAAAATCACAACTCTTCATTCTTGCAACGATTATAGGAAATGTTGAACCCTAAATATACCAACGATAGCTTCTCACAAAGAAGACGCAATTTTCTTCCTCTTAGATCCATCTTGATCGTCCATTCGATTTGACAAAGTGATTAAAAACCCTTAGCTGCGTTCTTTTTTCCTATAAAAGAGTGATGACATAATCACATGCAGAAAAATGGTTTGCTATTCTATAAACAATAACCTATAAAATTTATGGCATGATTGATTGACTAAAGAGATTAATCAAATAAATAAGTAGACAAGCAACTATTATTTGAATTGTTACGCATCATGTTTAGTCACAACTCACCAGTTTATGAAAGAACAGAGTATCATAGTATTATACGATATCCATGTATATTCCAATAGGAACACCTCAATATACCTTTCTGAAGATTGAAGCAAAGAGAATAAAATCAAGAAAACGGATACTGAACGAATTATATCAGCGTAAACAGAAGATAGAGAAATGATCGATGAAGTGATTTTTTCCAGAAGAAGAGCAACACATGATAGAAGTCTCTCAGAATATGTCCAAACATAAAAAAATTAATCTCCCATAACCCAATCAGAGATCTACAAGAATATGATCCTTTTATCAAACATTAATCTTTTCTATCCCAATAAGAAATCTTCGAAAACTGAATCCAACATCGATGAAATTACGAACAAAAATCAAGATGAAATGACTAACATGTGCATCAATGGAAGAAGTCGAGGTTCACGGTAGAGCAAAGAAAAGCGAGGAAAGATTAAACCGCAAAGATAGGACGGACAATGAAGGATAAGAGAGCAAACCTTTTTGCGAAGGGATTTGTGCTTATATAACAAAAAGAAGATAAATCAATCAAAGCCAATAAAAACCCTAATTGATCTCAGTGGAACGAAAATTGCCAGATTTCTTAGTGGTTCTTCTTTTCCATCAAGAGAAATTGGAAACAGAAACTTGAAGAGAAAAATATAGGAAGATGATACTATATATGTACTCTCTGTATGGGGCATGTGTTGTAAAGTTGTGTCTTTACAAAAAAATTTCCCGACAAGGCATTAGTGAGAACAACGCCAGGGAGACTTTTGTTGAATTTTTAAAAGCATATCTTGACCATCCATTAGAAAAACTGAAGTTATTACAACCATTCGATCGAGATTTTTTTTTTTTATCAACTATTCCATTTATTAATGTGATCATCATGTAACAAACTGAAAATAAAACGGGGAACATAATGGTAGGAAACAAAATTAGGATTAAAATGAGTTTCTTTTGCTAGGCGATATGCAACCTCGTTACCATGCCTGGGTACCCATTTTACTTCAACATTCCTGAACTTCAGATGCCATTGACGAATATCACACACCCAATTTTAAAGATCAAATGTAGTTTCAGAACCCTGGACCATTTTGGAGACCAAAACATTATCTCCTTCAAAAACCACTTGTTGATAACCTTTACCCCAGAGATGTTGTGTTACCATAAGTA
This sequence comes from Draba incana, assembly GCA_963576765.1. Classification (NCBI taxonomy): domain Eukaryota; kingdom Viridiplantae; phylum Streptophyta; class Magnoliopsida; order Brassicales; family Brassicaceae; genus Draba; species Draba incana. Next base: position 25,949,767 of record OY755215.1, read on the forward strand.
ATGCTTGTAATTCAGCTTCTTGAGATGAACGACAAACCAGGCCAATATTGTGTCCCTATTCGATGTAGAAACCTGCTGCATCTCTTACAATCCATCCCATTCCTAATGGTGAGTCATCTTGCTTGAATCGACAGTCAAAATTACATTTTATATAGCCTTCTTGTGGTCGAAACCACTTTGTTGTGTTCTTGAAAGAGATGTTTTTTATCATCTTTTGTAACGGATTATTAGCCAACCATTCATTAGCTTCTCTTCTCGAATCACGTAGATCTTGTTGCCAATTCCGACTCTATTTTTGATAAATGATATGCTCAAATTAACCCCAGAGCTACTCTCTCGAATTAAGAGATCGATTACAGTACTTTCACTACAAGAAAACACTGATTTAGCATCGGCATATTTCGACGCTATTTCGACGCTAAACCGTCAACGCTAATTCATTTTCGACGCTATTTGGACGCTATTTTAGCGTCGAAATGAAGTTCAACACTAATTCGACCCTAATTTAGCGTCAAATGTTCGACGCTACTCCGACACAATATTTCGACGCTACTGTAGCGTCAAATTAGCATCAAAACATTTCGATGCTAAATCGATGGTAATTCGATGCTAAATTAGCGTCGGATTACCGTCGACACCTGATTCATTCGACGCTAAATCGATGCTAATGTAGCGTCGAATTACCGTCGATACCTGATTCATTCGACGCTAAAATGTTTAGCGTCAAATGAATCAGGTGTCAACGCTACATCAGCATCGATTTAGCATCGATTTAGCGTCGAATGATAAAATTTAAAAAAAAAAAAAATTATTATACAATATAATAAAAATTAAAATTATCCGATACAAAATAAAATTATCCGTTACAAATGAAATTAAAACGTTAATCCGACGGCGGTTGTTGGGTCCTTAGGTTCATCATATCTTCGAATTCTTGGTGGAATTGCGTTGAACCGGGAGGTGTAGGAGGCGGTGGAGGACGATTCATCCCTTGCAAGGCAGTGGCTAATGTCGGGTTATCCACTGCAATGATGTCAAAGAGACTGCTCAATGACGAGACATGGGTCTTTAGCTCCGCAATCTCAGCTTTAGCAGATTGCAACTCAGCGGTCAATAGCGGCTGAGACAAACCCGGCGAGTAAGAATATTGAGAAGACGAACAAGCTGCCGGGACATCTTTGATGGATCCAACACCCATCGTTCGTCCTTTCTTCTTCGGTGCAACCTATAAATTAAAAATGTTATACAATAAAATAATAATTAAAAATAAGTTATAATATAAAATAAAAACCTAATAAATTACCTCCTCGTAAAGTCTATCGAAATCTTCGAGACCCATTGTAGACTGGACAGACTCATCTAGCTCTTCCAGTAGACTGAGACGCTTTAGGGCCTTCTTCTCGAACGCCGCTCGCACTTCGAAAGTACGAGGTTCCTCCCAATGCCACCTTTGCTACAAAAATACGAATAATGTTATGAATATATTTATAATCAAATAATTTAATAAATAAAATTAAATAATATAAAATGACTTACCGCCCATGACTCGAACCAAATATTTCGAACATTCTGCGACGTCATGCTCCAATTAGCATGCAGCATAGTGAAGTGGGCCATGATTGCCTTGGTGACCGAACGCGCAACGTTACAAGGTTAACCTTGTTATCTGTAAACCTATTAAACAAAATATTATAATATTAATAATTTAATTATAACTTGTAATTAAAAATTAATTACACAAAACAAATTTAATTAGTAATATTGAAAAAAATTAAAACATACCATAATGTACCAGGAGGCCTCAACGGATAGATAATCTTAAGCCGTGTCTCACGTCCGGGTAGGCGGAGAAGCTTAGAAATCCGCATCATAAGAGGCGCGTTTGCTCGTGGAGGGGGCTCATTGTGGTCATCGGGATGATCACCTTCGCCTTCTTCTTGCTCTGGATGAGGCTCTGGCTGAGGCGGTGGCGGAGCCTGTGGCGGAGCTCATGGACGATAGGTCACAGCCTGCGAACCCGACAATGATCCTGATCCGGATCCGTGACGACCATCTGATCCGAGAATCGAAGCATCCTCGCCAATTAACTGGCCGTATGAAGGAGGATGACGTCGATCAACCTATAAAATAAAACAAATTTATTAAATTTAAAAATGTAAAATATAAATTTAAAATTTAGGAAATAATTTTATAGTGCGGAAATAATGTTAGAAAAACTTTTATATTTTATATTTAGGAAATAATTTTATATTTTCGAAATAAATTTAACATTTATGAAATTATTTTATATTATCAAAAAATAACTTTTAAATTTGGTTTTAATTTTAAATAAATATTTTAAATTCAAAAAACTCATAAATTTGTTTTATTTGACTTTACATAAATAAATTTCATAAAATATAAATTCAAATCTATAACTTATCAAATCTAAATTCAATTCCATTTCCTAAAATTTATTTCCTACATTTTTCCTAAAATCTATTTCATATCAAATTTCCTAATTAGCGTTGAATTGGCGTCTAATTGTGTGATCGAGCCATTACGACGCAAAATCGATGCTAAATTAGCGTCGCAATAAATTCGATGTTAAATTCCGACGCTAATTCAATATTTTCTTGTAGTGTTTAGGTATCGAAATCCCTACGGAATCAGAATAACATAATAGATAATATGTTCGAATTAGACTAAGCATAATAATATGAATGAAAGCAAAAACAACAAAGAAACCAGGATGATCGGTTGTAAAACAATTAAAATAAAAGTCAGGCGCATGGAAATCTCAGGTGAATCCAAATTGGAAATATAAATAGATAATTAGCAATTATAAAGCAGAGTTCTTAAACATGAACACGAATATAAAACCAATAAGCTTTCGCTGCAAAGATTATCTATGTCTAAATCCTAGAAAGCCAACTTTCGTTACGATTCCTAACAATTTAAACAAGCATTATAGATCAGGTTCAATTGTTCACAAAACCTTAAACCAAATTTCTTTGCGAAAAGAAATTTTGCTCATCAAACACTAGTTCTAGCAATTAATAACATTGCCGTGTCTATCAACTAACCTAAGATCAGATTCTAGGTCATGAAGCTAAAATAAGCAATAAACATAAGTCAAGATGAAGAACTCTAATGATTTTATCCTAACAATCCAGTTCAATCTGTCAATTCATCAAACACCTTTGAATAACCCGAAACCTAACAAGGGAACTACTCAGACATATTGAATGAAGCAAACATCATAAAATATAGATATCTCTTAAAATTCAATAAAGTAAAGCGTAAGCCTAAACAATGGTTGTAAAAACATATATATAGGGTTCTTAAACTGTCATAGAACATAAATGTAAACATCTGAAACTTCTGGGCGAAAAAGGAAATCTTCAAAACTTGGGCTTTTGCTTGAACGAACATGGTGTCGATCGAAACTTAAGGATGGTGTCGATCGACACTAGCTTTGATTTTGTAATCCGACTTTGACACTTCGACTCTTATTTCCTCAATGCTCCAAAATATCCAGTAAACATTAAATATGCTCCAAACGTCCTTTAACCTGTAAAAACTCTAAAATAATTCGAAAACCAAAAAGACTCTATATAGTAGACTTATATCATGGTCGAAAATGGGTAAAAACCATGATATATCAACTCCCTCAGACTTAGCTTTTTTGCTTGTCCCTAAGCAAAACAAATGTACTCACTCCTTTTGGATCCACAGACCCCATAGTCAATATCTGGTAATACTTCGATGTATCCCTAGAAGCTTAGCATTTCTCCAGATTGATTCCAAACCTCTTAAAGAAACTCACACTTTCAGTAGCAAACCCCTTCATTTATTTAAGTGCGGTCTCATCGAGGGAATATCGATAGCTGGACCTTCTAGATTATTTTCCTTCCTTAAGCATTTTTCTGCACTGTTCCCTTTTTCTCTCCCCTTTATTTATTCTGTCCATTTTCATTATTCACTACAAAAAAAGTGTTCCATTACATCATTTATTTTATTTATTTGTATTAGTTATAATTGATGCAAAAGAGTTTTACATCATTTATTTAAGTGATTCTAAAAATGGTGATGCAAATATTTTGTATCAATTTAAACATAAAAAAATGTCAATTTATATCGGTTACAAAAAGTGATGTAAACTTTAAATCAATTAATAGAAATCATCTTAGTATTTGCTACGGTTACATCAAATGATGCTAAATATTTGTATCATTTATTTTAATTGATGTTATGATTATAAATAAACAATAATTAGGTATTTTGTATATATTATTTTTGAAACAACCAAGATTTTTTTTTTTTAAACTAGCATTTCTACTGCGGAAAATAAACATTTAAACCAATATAATAAACCAATAAATCCATTAAGTAAAAAAATACTTTAACCAAATAAATCTAATAACAAGATTCAAGAATGATCAAATAAATAAACTAGCAACCTAAAACGTTTGGTTCGCTAGACTAAAAACAGCAACAACAACCCTATCATCCTCTTCCAACGGCCTCGATTCCACGATCACACTTTTCCTTTACCTGCAACTCAAAAATAAACTGAGAGTTGCGTGAGTATTATCATAAATACTCAGTGGAGCGGTCATCCCGCCAACAGGCAACATATAAACACAAATACACTACAAGAAAACATGCTTTTTACGACTACATTTGGCGACTAAATCTGTAGTCGTAAATTTGGCGACTAATTAGCTACTGCTAAGCGACTATGTTACGTCTACACAAATTTAGTCGTATATTAGTCGGTGTAATGCGACTACAAAAAGTAGTCATAAAAGTAGTCGTAAATTGGCGACTACTTTATGACTAAATTTCACACGGGGAAAATAGTCGACAATTAGTCGCCAAATAGGCGACTAAAATGCGATTCCGGTGGCGGGTCGTAACATAGTCGCTAATTTGGCGACTAATATGCGACTGAAATGGCGAGTCGTAAAACAATCGTAACGTATGCAATGGAAGAGGATGGTAACATTTTTGCTTTCTTGCATTTCATGTAAATATGACAAATCACCCCGAGAATAATGGTTGCGATTTTGCTCGGATAGAAGAAATTGACGACAAGAGTAAGGCTTAGGCGGTGATTAATTGTTCCACAAATGAGTCTTCTTCAAGTGCTTCGAACTTCAAAGTGTTTCTCCAAGTGCCTCAAAGTGTTTCATCCTCTATAAAATTGTAATCTTTTTCGATGTTTTGATGATTCGAGCATTTCATTTTCAAAGCAATTACTGAATCTAAACCATTTGTTGTAAATCTTCTACATAAGACTTAATTGAATAGGTAATTCATGTGTTTCCTTAATTTTGTTAAACATGTTTAATATTTTCTACTAACTTAAATGTTTTAACGTATTTAATGTGTTAAAATGTAAAGAAAATAATATTAAAAATATAAAATAGAGATGATAATTTATGAGTCTTTGGTTTGGGGTTTAAAATTAAAAATTACTAAATAAAATGAAAAAATCATGATCTTTGATTTAGAGTTTAGGGCATGAGTTTTGGGGTTTAGAGTATAGGGTATAAGATATGTCATACTACTTTTTCAAAGTCTATTAACAATATAAATTATTGTTTCATAAATACATAAGTTTTATAGTTTTAAATATTTATGGATTAGTGAATGTTTTGTTTAGGGTATAGGGTTTCACACTTGTAAGATATTTTTCCTAATATTTCAATTAAGAAAACAATATACAAAATTAGTGTTTCAAAGAAAAACTTTTGATATAGGATTTAAATTTGAGGAATAAATAAAGTATGATTTGAAGTTTAGAGATTCACGTTTAAGGTTTAGAGTGTTAGTGGTTTAGATTTCCCAATAATTTTGGTTTTTAGGATAAATTAGTGTTTAATTTATAGTTTAAAGTTTAGGATGTTTCATTGAGTAACACTAACAATTTTTTTAAAATAGTTTAGGGTTTAGGGTATAGATTTGTGATAGAAAAATAGTGTCACAAAATAGTCTTAATTTGTGATTAATTTGTCACTACAATTGATTTTGCATAAAAAAATTTGGTATCCAAAATGAAATATTTTAAAAAAATTTGGCTCCAAACCAAATATTTGGGCTCCAAAACACCAAATTATTTGGGCTCCAAAACTTAAACATTCTTATTACTCTCTCTCTCACACACGACCAAAACAAAAAAAAACCCTAAAAGCTCATCTCTTTTTTTTTCTCTCAGTGCCTCTCTCATTCTGGAACCCAAATGATTCTCGATCTCTAACACTCCAATTCGCAAACCATACTCTCTTTCTCCTTCTCTCGAATTCTCAAACCACAATCTCTTTCTATTTCTCTAGATATGTTTCAATGACTTCTCATGGGAAATCCAATCGAGGGAGAGGTCGGAAAACAAACGCCGGCACAAGAGGAGACGCTGGTCTTCGTACATCAGACGTGGGTGGTGGTGAAACGTGCGCTGGAGAGGAAAAGGCATAGCTCTCGACGTTTTCGGTGAAATGTGAGTTTCGATTGATCTGTTTTTGAGTTTTCTGGGTTCAATCGCGATGATTTTTGAATTTTTGAGGAACGATTCTGGGTTTAGATTGATGAAATTTCGTTGGTTAGTGTTAATGTATAGAGATTTGTTCTTATTCTGCTTGATTCGTAATTGTAATTGAGATCTGATTAAATTTTCGGGTGAGATTTGCTGTGGAATTTGTTATCTGAATCAAACAATAGATTTTGGATTCGTTGCATGTTACGATTCGTCTTTCAAAAAATTCGTGGAAGGGACAATGAAATTCGTAAACATTAGCTGCAAAGTCTCGCATATAGTTTCTTCTTGAAGATCTCTTATGTCGAATCGGGTAAGTGATTGAATCTTCTCTTTATTTGCACATAGTTCCTCTTAGGATATTTGAACTCATCTATCGCTTTGAATCGGCTAGATTAATCTTCCGTTGTTTGATTTGTGAAGGCTAGTGATAATTTTCTCCGCTAAGTGCAAGGTCTAGAGAAGAAACTGAGAACCTATTGTTAGTTTGCTACTTGTATATCGCTGAGAAGACTTTTTATGCTTAAAATTGGATTCTTTAGTTGGTTTTGCAGTAGGTGAAATGATATTAAGTGAGGATCCGTTTTCTTCAGGACAGGTCTTGTGTTTGTTTATACAAAGTCAACTGTGTGTGTGCCTGACATGTATTTAGTGTACTTGTGACATGTTGTTAGATTCTGGAATTGATATGAGTTTGTTAGGTGGGAATTAGATTCTTTTTTGTGGATAGGGCTTTCTATCTGAGTGGCTGGTCTGACCTTATCATACTTACTGATGCTCTAAATAAATCTTCTTCCTTGGAATAGTAAGTTGCTTGCATGTTTTAATGTAAATTTTCAGAGCTTCTGTTGGAGATTGATAAGTATTAGAATCTGGTCATTTCCATGGATTGTTGTATCATAGTAATAACTTTGTTGCTTTCATGTATTTTTTGTCGGTTCAGTATCGGAGTTGATGGTTCGGCTGGAAACTCAGAAGCCAGGAAGGAACCTGGCTCCAAAAAGAGGTACAATTCTTCTGGTAAACTCTTCCTAACGCACGCAAAAAAGACTGACTGAACCATGAATCTCTAGCAACTTGCGGAATTTAAAAACTTTAGAGAAAATCGGTTCATAGTTAAACCTTCTATTTTGCTTCACACTGTATCAGAAAAAAACTAACTCTGGTCATTACTTGTCTCAGGGGGAGATGTGAATTATCCTCTGCCACTAGCTCGAAAGCGTGTAGAGAGAAGCCAATCGGTAATGTTCTGCCAACTCTTACTCATAGATTAATTGGCAATTTCGAGACCTTTTTCAAGTATTCTTATTGAACATATATTTATATGCATTGAAGAAGAGTGCACTCAAGATATTCCATATGGTTTAAAGCTTCCAGATTCTTTTAAAGATTGAAGTCTAAGAGTGTAGAGAATTTACAGATGTAAATGCAAGAGTTGTATTATTTTAGTTATGTACTTTGAATTGTAATATAGGATTTTTGTATCATGGTTTCATATAATATAATAAAATATGACATTTTTCTTTTTAATATTTTAATTTTTCGAAAACAATAATCCTAGTAAATTGTAATTTAAATATAACCAATCACAATAAAATTGCTAATACAAATTAAAATGCTAATAATAATCTCCAAATAGTCGTAAAATAGTCGTACCGTAGTCGTAAAGTAGTCGCTAATTTTTACGACTAAACTACGACTCCAACAAAATCACCTGTGTTCATGCGAATTAATCGTAAATTTGTCGTAAGATAGTCGTAAAATTAAGCTTCTATGTTACGACTACGTTACGACTACATAAAATAGTCGTAAATATAGTCGTAAATTAGCGACTATATTTACGACTATTGTAATCAGCGACTATGGATTTACAACTACACTAAGTAGTCGTAAAATAGTCGTAAATCGTGATTTAGCGACTATATTGCGACTAATATTGCAGTCGCAAAATCCATGTTTTCTTGGCTATATAGCCAATGAAAAGCAATCGGTTCAACATTTTTAATCCAATTTCCGGTTAATATTAAAAACACAAAATTTAGCAATTGAAAACATGGTGTCGATCGACACACCACCATGGTGTCGATCGACACTCGCTAACCACGATTATCAATTTTAAGAGGTGTCGATCGACACAGCCTGTAGGTGTCGATCGACACCTCATTACAGAAACTAGGACTCGAGCATGTCCTCACGTCGCTCGTCCGGGGAACATTCATAACCAATTCAAATCGCAATTTCACACAAATCACAAGCAACACAAAGACAAAAGCTATCCATAACAATCAAACACCAATCAATTCATCAATCATTACACCTATAACGATTCCTAGAATTCCCTAAGCGATCACGCACTCGCCTTCATGATTTAGGATCGAAACGGTGATGATCATGAAGAACACAGTCTCTACGAGGCTGAAACGGCGCTGGCTCGCACTGGAAATCACCCGAAAACACCTCACAAGCGATCACCGAGAAGAATGGACAAGGAACTCACGAGAACACGAAGATTCTCACACAATCTCTCGATTCTTTCTCAACCCTAACTTTCTCTGCGTTTTTCTCATTTTTCACTCGGCCACAAGTCTGCCAGAAGCTTAAATAAGCGAACCCTAGGTTAAACCCTTAAACCGCAGATGAACCGAGCCAAAAATCTAATTAACCCGAGTTCTGCAACTCTGGTGTCGATCGACACTACCCTTGGGTGTCGATCGACACTACCCTTGGGTGTCGATCGACACCTCGACCAAACTGCAACTAATCGGTTCCGGGATGTTACAATTTTACTATAAAAAAAAATAAAAAGCTTTATTGGAAACGTAACTTAAGAGTCTAAAATTATTTATTTATGAACTCTATTAGATTAAAATCAATTAAAACAATTATTAGCCCACTAACTAAAAAATTGGTACATGTATGAGAATATTTATAGGAAAGAAATTCTCTCCAACCTTTCATTTGTTTTCGATGTGGAATAAATGGTGTGCAATCAAAAGAAACGATTCTCTAAAGAAATTTTGAAGTAATTGCATCAGTCTTCCCTTAACTGATGTTAAACAATTAATTAATAATAATTATAAATATATTTACATCAATTTGAAATTGACATATATTTTGTATCTTCTTTTAAATGATGCTAACACACATTAGTAAATGTATCAATTATTTAAGTGATGAGAATTCATATTTTTGTGTCAATTTCTAAAAAAATGATTTAAACAAGTAGAAATTTATATCAATTTTACTGAAAGTGATGTTAAACTAGTCAATAAAACATCAATTATCAAAACTGATGTTAGACAATAAAGTTTGTATCATTTACTAATAAATAATATAAAATAGTATCATTTAGTTAAGTGATTCAATTTAAGTGATGTAATACATTCCTTTTTTGTAGTGGTTTCATATGATATTTTACTCATTACTGTTGTTTCTTATGAGGAGACAGGGTCATGAGGATCATTATGTAGTCTTAGAAAAGCGCTCACTACTATTGTTCCTTGTGAGAACATGGTCATGAGGACTACACTACTGTGGTTCTATGGTGGGAGACCGGGTCGTGAGTATCTTTGCACTTTTTCTCTTTCTAAGACTCAAATTTTTTTTTATTACCTCTGTAAAAGGAAGATCAAGGGAAGCTATCCTCACATTTGCTAGTACTAAAATAGGAATCAAGTCCGCGCTTACCAAGCCCCAAGACAAGAAAGTAGAGTTCATTAGGGGCAGAGTCTACAACATCCTTTCTGGTGTTCTCCATAAATATGAATTCGCTCCGTTAAACCGATCCACTTACAGTTACCCACCTAGTAAAACCAACCAATCTTTCATTGGTAATGGACCTTTGAGTGATGTTCAAAGCAAGCGTAGGAGGAGTTTCGACCCGAATAAAACAAAACACAATAGTTAGTAACTACCTCCCCCAGACTTAAATAACACTGTCCCCAGTGTTATTAATCCTGAAGTTGGTGAAAATAAAAGATAACATAACAAAAGGAATTGAAAAATAAAGAGAAAAACGTAACCTGGGCGTGGTGTCGACCGATATCAGCTTGGCGTCGATCGACACCTTGAAATTTTTGCTTGTGTCGATCAGCATGATCACTCTTGTTGCTCGACAGAGGCATCTGAAGATCGTCCTCATGTTTTATTCTCCTGAAAATCAAAACCAAAAACAAAACCAAACATAAAAATTGCAAAAGAAAACGAAAATAGAATAAATAATTAGACTCACAAGTGGGTTACCTTTCACTAAGCGCTTGTTTTCAGTCCTTAGCTTAACTGTATTGAGGCTCAGACGTTTGGTGGATCTTTGGGAAGCGTTGTACCTCCCTTATCCTCTAGGAAACTTGCTGGTGCTAGCTTCGATCGACCCTTCTTTAGAGCTCCCCCAGACTTAGCAAAAAAAATTCCAGGGAAAAGTCTCATCGTGTTCTCCATCTTCTCCTGAATAACTGCTTCTCCTTTATCCTTGAACTCTTGAGGAATGACAATCGTGATTTTCGCGAAAGATTTTGAATTCCTTTTGAGCTTCTCCTTGACATGATTCACCTTTGCTTTACACTCCTTAGGTATTCCTGTAAAATCATTAGAAGAAAAACCAAGCATTCTACGAGAAACTCGTTGCTTGCATAAGCGCGTAACAGCTTTTTCAACTTTAAAATTTTTATCGATGAAATCAAGAGATTTGAGTTCAGGAATTGCGTACCTTTGCTCTAAGGGAGGTTTGTGGGTTAGGAGATGTGGAATTGTCTGTTGATCAACCAGATTGTTTCCCTCATTGACTGTTATACAAGAAGTCTCCTTGATAAGTATTGTAGGGTAAAAGACCTTCTTGTTGATCTTGGAGAAAGAGATGCGTTGGTTAGGAAAATCCACAATCGCACCCACAGTAGCAAGGAAAGATGAACCAAGAACCATTGGCTTATCATTATCCATGACGTAAAAATCTACTAGAACAAAACAATCTCCTATTTGAAGCTTTAGATCAGGAATGAAGCCTGTAGAAATTACTGAAGAAACGTCAACAAGCTCAACATATGTCTTTGAAGGTTGCAGATCCTCAATTCCAAGCTTCTTTGCAACAGCACGAGACATGACATTCATTAACTCCAGTATCTAAGAGAGAATCCTCCAGCTCAATTCCTTTGATTGAACACGGAATAACAAACTGCCATGGACTCTCTATCTTAGTCAACTCTTTCAGCGATGGTTGAGCTTGTTTCTCCTTTGACGGTTCGTCACTCTCACGATTAGTAGCTAATGGCTTCATATGAGGCTTTAGATAGGGGACTTTTGGCTTGCAAACACGTTCCATGACATCCTCGGATTGAATTTTGGCTTAAAGAACGTTGTCGGTCGGATTTGGTGAGTTTTTCAGCAATGTCGCTGGACAGAAGCTTGATGTCGATCAACACTTATCCTCACTCTACACAATATTTATGTCGATCAACATCATTGCAAAGTTTTTGCTTGATTCCGTCTACGGTGTCGATCGACACACTCCATGGTGTTGATCGACACCATGCTCTGAACTCTCCAATTTCGAGTTTTCTTCAATTTCTTCACTTTTTGTGATTTTTTTCTCATCCAAACCCTTTTCAAAAGCGGATAGCCCTCTGTTTTAGTCATCACAGTGATTGCATTGGAGTAGTGTCTCTTCATCAATTCACTTGTTTGAGAAATTTGAGTGTCCAACTTCTTTACATGAATGCTCAAACCCTCGATCTTTCCATTCAAGTCCTTGTACACTGAATCTAGCTTCCTATTGAATTCACTACAAGAAAACAGCCGCAAATCCGACGGAATTTCCGACGGAAATAATTCCGTCGGAAACTTTCCGACGGTAATCCGACCGATTTCCAACGGAACTGAAATTTTTCAATTCTGTCGGCAATCTGTCGGAATTATTTCCGACGGACAAGAAGACTGTCGGAAATCGGTCGGATTATTGCATTCACTGCCGGTGCTGACACCGGCAGTGATTCCGGTTTGCTGTCGGAAATCCGTCGGAAATTATGCACGTTAATATTTTCCGACGGATTTCCGACAGACACATAACTAGTTGTCGGAAATCTGCCAGAAAAAATAGCCGTTATTTAGCCGTTATTATATCCGTTTGATTTTGGACGCTTTTCCGACAGATTTCCGACGGTCAGCGTATTTATATATATGATTCCACACATCTTCATTTACTCACAACAACAACAACTTCCAACCAAACATTTCTTAGAAAAAATCGTCAAGAGAGTGAGATGTCATCTTCTAGATATTATAGATCATGGATGGATGAAGAGATGTATGATCCGGAGTCGAAGACATTAAATGCAAGTTATGCACGAGGTATATGCGAGTTCATGGCGGTTGTCGGGAATCGAAAGGTGATAAAATGTCCATGTTTAAATTGTTGCAATTCGCGTAATGTTAATGTAGAACAAGTTTGGCATCACTTGTATACCAATGGTTTTATGCCGGGATACAAAATTTGGTTTTTTCATGGAGAAACTAATAATGATGGTGCTAGTAGTAGCAGTGCACCATATGTTGCGGATAGCTTAGGCGAACATAGAACGGATAACTTAGGTGAACATAGAACGGATAGCTTAGGTAAACATAGAACGGAAGTAGATTTTGGTGTAGGTACTGCTGAGATGGTTCATGATGCGTTTAGAGAGAATTTGCCATCGATCGTAATAGGGGAGGATAGAGTAGAAGAACCAAATGAAGAATCTAGAAGATTTTTTGATATGTTAGACGCAGGGAAGCAGCCCTTATATGATGGGTGTCGAGACGGACATTCACCTTTGTCAACTGCTAGTAGACTGATGACCATTAAGACGGACTTCAATTTGGCGGAAGACTGTGTTGATGCGATAGCAGATTTTGTGAAAGATATTTTGCCTGAAGATAATCAGGCACCTGCATCATACTACGAGATACAGAAACTTGTAGCTGGTCTTGGTATGCCGTATCAGGTGATAGATGTATGCATCGACAACTGTATGCTATATTGGAGAGAAGACGAAGACCGGAGAAGATGTAAATTTTGTCGTAAACCACGGTATCAGGAAACTGGTGGGAGAGTTCCAATTCCATATAAACGTATGTGGTACTTACCATTGACAGCGAGGTTAAAGAGGTTATATCAATCTGCGCGAACGGCAGAACAAATGAGATGGCATGAAGAGCATCGTCAAGATGGAGAGATTACACATCCTTCAGATGCAAAAGCGTGGAAACATTTTCAAATGTTGTATCCGGATTTTGCATACGAGTCAAGAAATGTGTACCTTGGGTTAAGTACGGATGGTTTCAACCCATTTGGGAAGCATGGAAGGCAGTATTCTTTGTGGCCCGTAATCGTAACACCGTACAATTTGCCCCCTGGTATGTGCATGCGTCGAGAGTTTTTATTCCTCTCCGTTCTTATTCCCGGCCCTGAGCATCCGAAGCGATCACTTGATGTATTCCTCCAGCCATTGATTTATGAGTTACAAATGCTATGGAGTCACGGTGTCGAAGCGTTTGATGTTTCACGGAAGAAGAATTTTTTGATGCGTGCGGTCCTTATGTGGACTATTAGCGATTTCCCAGCATACGGTATGCTATCTGGATGGACTACTCATGGAAGATTATCGTGCCCGATTTGCCAAGACAACACTGACGCTTTCCAATTGAGGAATGGAAGAAAGCTGATACGTGAAGTTTTAAACCTAAATAGTATCCGCAAGTGCACAGACAAAGCAGTAGTATTTTAGGTATCGAATCCTCAGGGACCACGGTCACACTATGAAAATATGGATTATCGTTTAAAGCTAAGATAAAATGGGAATTTGTTTGTGACGAATTAATGAACGAAATAGCAACTAAAAATGATGTAAATTCAATAAGATAAAGGCACTAGATTAGAGTCATTCGCCGGTGGTTTCGGATTATGGACTGAGCAATCTATTCAGGATTCAATTTAGCGCAATCTAGAACTCGAACATGAATGTAATATTGCCTCACTGTCGTGATGCATCAATAACTTTATCTAGCATCCTAAATGCATAAACTGTCGTTCGAATTCAGAAATGAAGATAAGCATTAACAATTTGGTTCGATTTGTTCACAATCGATGGTAACAATCAACTGTCGTTGGTTACACACCGATTGCTCATCAATGGTTTATCTAGCAACCTAGAGCACTTTCGTGAATAAGTTAATCCTAAAATCATAGACTAGGTGATCAAATTAGCCTAAGCAGTATGAATCCCGATTGATGAAGACAAATGATAACATTTCCTATTTGGCTCAGTCACTATCATCCTAATCCACCATTGAATTTCCCTAATCTAGCAACGAGACTACTCAGTCATGGAGGACAAAATCACAGCAATCAAATGAGAAGAAAGCATCATGATAAAATAAGAGAATAGGGTTTAAGAAATCTTCTCAATGGAAAGTTTTGGATGATCCTCCAATTCTTACAATCAAAATCCTTGGAAATGAAAAACACCTTGAAAGGATCTCAACAATGGAAACAAGTAGTCTCAGCTCTCAAAAAAACGTCTCAGGAAAAATATCTCAGAAAAATAGAGCTTCCTTCTTGGAAAGTGGCTACAACTTATTTATAAGGAAATTTTAGGGCAACTTGGTTCTGGGAGCCCGACCGGTCGGTCTGATGTCAGACCGGTCGGTCCGTGTCAGCACGAGGCATGTCTTCGGGTCTAGGATCGGCCGGTCTTACAATTCGGACCGGTCGGTCCGGATTCCAGAGACTTTTGGCTTCGGGTCTTCGAGTGTGGACCGGTCGGTCCTCTCATCCGGACCGGTCGGTCCGGATTCCAGAGACTTTGACTTCCTTGGGTCTTCAGGCGAGCAGGTGCTCGCTCCAAACCGAGCAGGTGCTCGCTCCAAACCGAGCAGGTGCTCGATTTATGAAAATCACTGTTTTTCCTCCAGATTCGTCCCTTTTTGCTCCAATGACCCTCACGGACTCTAATCTATGCTCGAGAGCCTCCTAGAACCTGAAAAGACACAAAATAAACTAGAAAGAACCAAAAAGACTAAAGAAACAAAGCGTAAAAGACACCAAAATACTAACATATCAACTCCCCCGGACTTGCCTTTTGCTTGTCCGCAAGCAAACAAGAAAATACGAATCCGGAAAAGAGGTTTGAAGGCGGGAACTCAAATCCAAAAGAAGCACTAAAGGGTTCAACAACATGTCCTAAAAAGAACTAACTCGATGCACAACAAACTCTACTCAAGAAGCTTTCGCCATACTCATCACTTATGAAATATTACTCCAAACCCTGAGACTCAAAAGAAATCTTGCAATCAACAAATATTCAACTCTTTAACATTCATTATTGTGTTTGGTGCGGTCTCACAATTGGAAATTGAATCAATACCACTTGGCTAGGCAGAAGAAGGCTTGAAAATGATATAAAGAGAAGGTTCATATTCTTTTTGGCGGTTAACTCTCAAATGAAAGTGTCACATTTAGCAAAAGCAAGAAAGAAAAGAGACAATTGATGCATACAAGGCTAGGAATCCAAAGTTCTACCCATTATCCCCTTGTTGCATTCTCTCATCTCTCTTTTCTCACTATCCCATGTTTAACCACTAGCCCTTTTGGCTAAATTTTTTTCTTTCAAATCTTTCTCAACCTTACTCTTTCCTTTTCGATCAAAATCCTAGGGAATACTCTTTTCATTGCACTAGCTCTTTCTATCTTAGCATTCTCTAACATATTTTCTTCTCTTTTGATTTTATTCTAGGAGAATGCCGTTTTCTTTTCAAACACTTAGAGCTATATACTGGTCCTTTTAATTCCCTTCCCTAGAACTTATTCTTTCTTCTCCTTTTCATTATTTTCTTTCTTTTCACACTCAACCACAAACCCAAAGATATTCAAATAAGCATTTAACCAATTCGGTTTCATTCCCCACCTAAGACTAGTCTTAGACACAAGAAACTAGTCTATTGGAAACTTTGCCTTGTCGTCTCTAATGCTTGCAAGATTTTGCCAATGCAACACAAAGAAAAAGGCCTCACTCAAAGAACATATGCAAGGGCTTGAACAAAATGGTCGGGTTTAAAAGGTGTGGTACTATCCTCATCTAAAAGATGAACTTAGATCGAGATAGCCATTCAAATCAAGTTAAGAGTGGTAAAAATAAGGCAAACATGATTTGAACGTCAAGTGTTTATCCATGGTTATGATTCAAAGTCCAAAAGTGAGAGAGATTAGTCAGGATTAAGTTCAAATTGACAGAGTCGAATCTAGATCATGCAAGTTTCTAATGAGATAGGACTTTCAAAGAAATAAGATCCAAGTATGGATGAGCCTCTACTTCATGATTGTTAATGCATCGAAAAAGTTCTAACGAGGGCATATCATTAAATCCTAAAATGAGACTTTACAAGGAAATTTCATCATTGTTCCCTATGCAAAAATGCAGATGCAATCCTAAAAAATTAAAAATCCGACTCAATGAAAATTCAAATAACTAACCGCTCCCCCGGACTTAAATCACACCGTCTCCGGTGTGTAAAAGTTCAAGAGAATGGTGACACAAGAAACTAGTGAACACAAAACATAGATAAATAAAAGAAACGGATAAAACAATGATAGTGGAGGGTGAAAGAGATATCACCGAGTAGAGGCTTCATCGCCTCCTTCGCCGCGCGTTCTCCTCCTCTTCCTTTCCAATGGTTGACCCGAACCGGAGGTAGAGCTTGAAGGGACCGGCTGAGCATCTCTTGCTACTGTAGCGTGACAACATCCTTTTGAGAGCTTCTCCATAATCCTTTGCATTAGGCTGTTGTTCTTCTTCGTTGCTTGGATCATCCATCGCCTATATTCACCACTGTCAGCATCATCAGCGATGTGTGGGAGATCAAACTCACCTTGGGGAACGGTGTGGTATGTTAGGCGCGGAATGGATGGGTCAGCTTCTCCGGGTTGAGAAATCGAGCAGGTGCTCGGTCTGGATGTACTTCTGCGCGAGCAGGTGCTCGGTCTTGCGGCTGAAGAAGAACGGCTCGGGTTTGGCACGGGGTACTCCAGAGGTGGCTGAAACGCAAGGTCCTCCCACGTGTTGAGCTGTGTGAGGAGGGGGCATGGAAGCATGATGAAGTTAGGTTCTCCATTTGCAGCAATGAACTGATAAGCACTCGACTTAACGATAATCTTCGAGTTTAGCAAATGCTGCATATCCACACGTGAAACTTTGTCGACGCAGGAAGCCTTGGATAAGTCCAATCTAAGGTGGCAAAATAGTGACGTGAGCAAGCTTCCAATGCGCTCAACACGAGGGCCACTAGCGGTTGAAGCAGGTTGAGCCTTGATTGCGCATAATGTCTCGGCAAACCGGATGCCCAAATTATAACGGTAGTGCTCAAATTGCGCTAAGTCTCCATCTCCTACAATATTACCAACACCCAAAAACAAAAGCATCAACTCATCATTATGCACTTTGTTACCTACGGGTCGGTCGAAGAGCATGTTGCTTAGAAGTTGCGCAACAATGCGGAGAGCGGGATGACGGAGCCGGTTTTGACTTGCAGAGTTGCTTGAGTATGTTCCCGAAGCTATGACGTTCCAGAACGTCTTTGATTCCTTAAGTCTCCCGGGGCTTTCTAGCCTCGTATCGGTCGTGTGAAAACCGTAAACGTTGCAAAAGTCAATCATTGGAATCTCGTATCTCGTTCCTCCAGCAAAGAACGAGAATGTAGCCTCTTCAAGGGACGGTGACTCCGGATTTGCATACGTGAGAGTGGCGGTCGCGAGGCATTGTCTTGTCAAATCTGGGTAAAGCACGTCTTCTTCTAAAGCGAAACACATGCAACGAGCGTGCAGAAGGATGCTATGGACTTGCTCTTTTAAGCCAAGCTCAGTCAATGTTTGGTCACACAAGAACCTAGTTGGCTCGAGCGTTAAGGCCAAAAGTTTGTTGTAGTTGAAAGCGTCGATTGCGTCCCACGCGGTTGCTGAAGAAGGTGGGAGTTCGGCGGTATCAATGTCAATCGGAGTCTCTTCGGGGCGAGGCCACGGATAGGTTACGGGTCTCCGAGCAGTGGAGGATGTGGCAATACCCTTGCCCTTATCCTTGTTTCCGAATCACATCCTTGGTGGCTTTGTTAAAGATCGTTGAGAGAGACGAGCGACGGTGAGGAACTTGGTTTGGAGCGAGTAGAAGTCTCGGTGGTGGACGATGGAGATTGATGAGGATTGAAGCTTGATGAAGAGATTGGTGAGAGGGATAGCTTGATCGTGTGAGGGGGAGGAAGTGAGCGGCTACAAAATAGGGAAGAAGAAGAAGTTAGTAAAATTTAGGTTTTTAAATGGTTTTTTTTTGTTTTTTTTTTTTTTTTTTTTTTTTTAAAGGAAAAGGAAACTTGGAATAGGTGTCCGGGTACGGGACCGACCGGTCCCGATACTGGATCGGTCGGTCTCATTTCCAGAGACGTATCATGTGTTGATCCGCGCGTGAGAACGGTCGGTCCGGCATTCGGAACGATCGGTCCATCGTCTGCTCTGGATCGACCGGTCGTCCTGGGGGATCGACCGGTCTCATTTCCAGAGACTTGGCCGAGTCTCTTGACTGCTCTGGATCGACCGGTCTCTCTATGGGATCGACCGGTCTCATTTCCAGAGACTTAATCCGGGCTTTTTCCGAAACTGAGCAGGTGCTCAAAAGAGATTCCTTCACCATTTTTTTAGAATTCAAATACTGAAAACACAAGTAAAATGTTAGTGATAAAAGGAATTTAAAACTAAATTATGTACAAAAAACCTTACCGATGAGTTGCCTCCCATCGAGCGCTTGTTTAGAGTCGTTAGCTCGACTTTGTAAAGCATTTAAGCTTGAGGAGGATCGCTAAGGGGAATTGATCCACCTTCTTCGACGCATGTGTCGGCGAGATACGGCTTGACCCGCTGGCCATTCACAACAAACTCTCCTCCTTTAGTATCCAGCAACACTATAGCTCCATATGGTCTCACTTCTTTGATCGTAAACGGTCCTGACCATCTTGATTTGAGCTTGCCCGGAAACAATCTGAGGCGCGAGTTAAACAACAAGACTTTGTCGTTAGGAGCAAAGTTACGGGGAATAATCCTCTTGTCGTGATAAGCTTTGGTTCGCTCCTTATAGATCCTCGAGCTATCATAGGCTAGATGCCTAATCTCCTCTAACTCGTGGATCTGCATAGAACTCCTCTCGGCTGCACTAAGAATGTCGAAGTTGAGCATTTTAACAGCCCATGCCGCCTTGTACTCAAGTTCTACCGGGAGGTGGCATGCCTTCCCATACACCAAATGAAAAGGCGTTGTCCCCAACGGAGTTTTGTAGGCAGTCCTATAGGCCCATATCGCATCGTCCAACTTGGCGGCCCAGTCTTTTCTAGTGGTTCCTACTATCTTTTGTAGGATACTCTTGATTTCTCTGTTGCTAATCTCAACTTGACCACTAGTTTGCGGGTGATAAGCTGTTGCAACCTTATGCTTTACGCCATGCTTCCGTAGAAGGTTCTCAAAAACCTTGTTGATGAAATGAGTCCCTCCATCACTTATCACCACTCGGGGGACTCCAAACCGGGGGAATATTATGGTCTTGAACATCTTTAAAACCACAGCGACATCATTTGTTGGGGAAGCAATGGCTTCAACCCATTTGGACACGTAATCAACAGCCACTAAGATGTACTCATTTCCATAGGAGGATGGGAAAGGTCCCATAAAGTCTATTCCCCAAACATCAAAGACCTCTACTTCCAGAATGAAGTTTTGAGGCATCTCATTGCGTTTACTGATGTTGCCTTGCCTCTGACAGGCATCACACTTAGACACGAATCTGTTCGCATCCCGGAACATCGTTGGCCACCAAAAACCGGCTTGTAACACTTTCGAAACCGTCTTGAATGTGGCGAAATGCCCAGCATAAGATGAACTGTGACAATGTTGCAAAATCCCAGGTATTTCAGCCTCTGATACGCATCTTCTATAGAGCCCATCCGAACAATGCTTGTACAAGTACGGCTCATCCCAAAAGTAGCGCCTAATATCGCAGAAGAACTTCTTTCGCTCACTTCCTTTTAGGTTCTCAGGAACTTTTTCAGCAGCAAGGAAGTTAGCGAACTTAACAAACCAAGGGAAACTCGGAGAGTGGGCATTCTGAATTATACCGCAGAATTCTGACTGAGCAGGTACTCAGAAATTATCGTAGATTTCAATCGCATAGATATGCTCATCCGGCAGACTATCATCCATTGGCGTTTCATCTTCAACGTGTAGCCTACTTAAATGATCCGCAAATCCATTTTCGGACCCTTTCTTGTCCCGAATCTCAAGATCGAACTCTTGAAGCAATAGAATCCACCTCAATAATCTAGGCTTAGCATCCTTCTTGGTTAGCAAATACTTCAATGCAGCATGATCGGTGTGAACAATCACCTTAGATCCGACGAGGTATGACCTGAACTTCTCAAAAGCAAATACAATTGCTAATAGCTCCTTCTCGGTAGTTGCATACCGGCATTGAGCATCATCCATAGTCCGACTAGCATAATATACCACATGGAGCTTCTTGTCTTTCCTTTGACCCAGAACAGCTCCCACAGCGAAATCACTCGCATCAGTCATGACTTCAAAAGGTAATTCCCAATCCGGTGGTTGTACTATTGGCGCACTAACCAAGGCATCCTTAATAGTATGAAACGCCGCCAAACAGTCACTATTGAAGTCAAACTTCACCTCTTGACAAAGCAATCTAGTGAGGGGTCTAGCAATGTTGGAGAAATCCTTGATGAACCGACGATAGAACCCAGCGTGTCCTAGAAAGCTTCGGATACCCTTTACCGTAGTAGGCGGTTGCAATGCCATCATCACTTCTATCTTAGCCTTGTCGACCTCGATCCCTTTTTCTGAAATCCGGTGCCCAAGAACTATCCCATCACGGACCATGAAGTGACACTTTTCCCAATTTAGAACAAGATGCTTCTCCTCGCACCTTTGCAACACCCTGCACAGATTAGACAAACAAACAGAAAAAGAACTCCCATACACAGAGAAGTCATCCATAAAAACTTCCATAATATCCTCAATAAGATTAGTAAAAATGGACATCATACAACGTTGAAACGTTGCTGGAGCGTTACACAAACCGAAAGGCATGCGTCTATACGCGAAAGTGCCGTAGGGGCATGTGAACGTCGTCTTCTCTTGGTCCTCTGGGTGGATAGGAATCTGAAAAAAACCTGAATAACCATCTAAGAAACAGTAGTAAGGATGGTTAGCTAAACGCTCAAGCATCTGATCGATAAATGGTAAAGGAAAATGATCCTTGCGAGTAGCAGCATTCAATTTCCGATAATCTATACACATCCTATGTCCAGTTACTGTCCTAGTTGGTATCAATTCGTTTCTATCGTTTTTAATTACCGTGATACCACCTTTCTTTGGCACAAAATGCACAGGACTGACCCACTTACTGTCAGATATAGCATAAATCACCCCAGCATCTAGAAGTTTCATTATCTCTTTCTTGACGACATCCTTGAGATTCGGATTTAACCGTCTCTGATGCTCGACAGAGGTCATAGATTCATCTTCTAGATGTATTCTGTGCATGCATAAATCAGGAGATATCCCAGCAATATCATCAAGTGAATATCCTAGAGCTTTCCTATACTTCCTTAATTCACACAAAAGTAAGGTAATCTCAACATTGTTCAGTTCAGCATTCACTATAACGGGATAAGTAGAGTTAGGACCGAGAAATGCGTACCTGAGCCCTGCTGGGAGGGTCTTCAATTCCAGCTTTGGAGCTTTCAGCTCGCTCCAAGAACTGTGAACAGTAGACTGAGCAGGTGCTCGGTTTTCCTCGATTCTCGTATCATCTTCCAAACTTAGAAACTCCACTCCCTTATCCATCTTGGTGTTAGAATCCAGAAACTTAGCAAATTCTTGGGCGTCTCTGCTCAGAAAACCATGGTTTCCTTCGGCTTTAGTTAACGCGACTTCAAGCGGATCCTTTGCTAAAATCTCTTCAACGTCATCCTCTAATAACTCTGACCCGTTATGGACAACAAATGTCTGCCCATCTATCATTGGTCTCTTGAGGAGCTTGCTCCTCTCGAATCGAACCACCATATCTCCTAGACGGAGGTCCACTATGCCTTGTTCGACATCAATGATAGCGCGCGCCGTGTTAAGGAAGGCTCTGCCCAAAATCAGCGGGTCTCTCGGTTCCTCATCGAGCTCCAAAACCACGAAATCAGTTGGGATAAGAGTGTCCCCTATGCGGACGTGCAAATCCTCGATAATACCTATAGGAAGTTTTGTAGACCGGTCTGCAAAAACCAAAGAGATCTTAGTTGGTTTGAAATGAGTTAAACCCAAACGTTTAGCAACTGAATAAGGCATTAAATTAACGCTGGAACCCAAATCAACCAATGAGCATGCAAACGTGCAAGGCCCAATCTTCACGGAGATCACAAATCTTCTCGGATCACCCTTCTTTGTCAACACCTTACTCTGAAGTATGGCGCTACATTCCTTGGAAACCATCATCACATTCTCATCCTCAACGACTTTTCCAGCGACTAGCTCTTTCATGTACCTCTTGAGTGAAGGAATCATTTGAACGACATCGGTTAAAGGAAGCTTTACCGTGATATCCTTAAGCATTTCCTTACACTTAGCATTCTCCAAATCCCTTCTAGACTTCCTTGGGGGTACTGGGTAAGGGACCTTTGGTACATAAATTCGCTCGGGCGGAATTTCGGAAGTTTTCTTGGAAGCATCTCGACTGAGCAGGTGCTCGGTAGGAGTGAGCAGGTGCTCACTAAACTTTTTCGCAGAATCGACTTGGACAGAAACTCGAGGTGCTCTTGAGCTTGTTTCAACCTCCTCATTCATATCTTCTTCCAATAAACCATCCTCATGAGCTTGATGCTCGGGTAACTTCTCCTTAGCCTTCACTTGAGAGCTTGTAATCGTAGGCGGTATCATCTTCCTTCCACTCCTCAACTCAACAGCATTAACTTGATACTCCTTCCTAGGATTAACTTCACCATGTCCCGGAAGAGACCCAGCTGGTCTTTTGATAGCTTCAGCGGTTTGAGCTACTTGAGTATCAAGTTTCTTAACGTGCGCGGTGACAGCTTCGTACTTTGCGTTTAGATCATTATACATATGCTCCACCCTTGTGTTTATCTCTGTAGATGCCTTTTGTTGATTGACCATCAGCTGCTGCATGAGACTCTTCAACTCGTCTTGAGAGGTAGGCGCGGTAGTAGCTTGCGGTAGCGGAGTGAATTGTTGTTGGTTCTGGTTAGGGGCGTATTGCTTCCCTTGAGTGTTACTAGGATAGAACTTCTGATATCCTTGTCCTTGTCTGCTCTGATTCGCACTTGCTTGCTGCGGGTAAACCTGATCTTGTGGGTTCTCAACATTAGTGCTTCGGTAAGAGAGGTTAGGATGGTTTCGATAGTTGGAATTAAAACCGCGGTTTTGATATCCTTGGCCAGTCACGAAGTTAACCTCTTGAACTCCAGCATCTTCATCATCCTCAAACTCTTGAGGGATAAGAGTTCCCTCATTCTCTTCCACAAGCTTTACCGACCTTTGATTCTCACGAAGAAGCAGATTAACCTTTGCCGTCAACTCGTCCATTTTCTGAGTGTTAACATTATCGACCTTCTTAGTCCTATCATACTCGGGAGCTTTGTTATTGGAACTCGCAGCGAGGTTCTCAATTAGCTCAAAGGCTCCATCCCTTGTCTTGGTCATGAAGTCCCCGTTACTTGCAGCGTTAAGAGCATTCCTATAGTCCCACTCAACTCCATCGTAGAAAATTCCAAGAATCTGCTCATCTTTGAAACCGTGATGAGAACATTCCCTACGGTATTCCTTGAGTCTCTCCCAAGCTTCACAGAAAGCTTCACCAGAATGTTATCGAAACGAAGAAATCTTGTTCCTCAAAGACGCAGTTTTGGACTTGGTGTAGAAGTGGTCCAAAAACACAGCTCTAACTTCGTCCCAAGTCTTCAAAGAACCAGCCGGTAAAGACTTCAACCATCTAGAAGCCTTATCCGAGAGTGAGAACGGAAACAGCTTGCACTTAAAAAATTCACTCGGCACTCCATTAGACCCCGTAGTAGTGCAGATTTCCTCAAAATTCTCAATGTGATCCATCGGTATTTCAGCCGGTAATCCATGGAACAAGTGTTGTTTCACCAGAGATATCATCTGAGGCTTGATCTCATAATCCT
Source organism: Draba incana (assembly GCA_963576765.1). Classification (NCBI taxonomy): domain Eukaryota; kingdom Viridiplantae; phylum Streptophyta; class Magnoliopsida; order Brassicales; family Brassicaceae; genus Draba; species Draba incana. The sequence goes on from OY755215.1 coordinate 25,974,545, forward strand.
GCCTCTGAATAGTTGGAATCACAATGGCGGAACGGTTCTGATAGAAGGCATGGGGATTATCCGTATCCCCTATACCCGGCTGTGCTGGAGGGGCATGTGGTTGATTTTTTTGCAATTGAGTAATCTGATCCCTTAGCACTTTCAACTGAGCATTCATCTCCTCCTGATTAGCCATATTATCCGGATTCGGTGAGTTTCTTCGCCGACGGTTTTCTCGTTCAATACGTGCTAACTCTTCGTTCGAAACGTTGATTAAGGATTCGGTGATGTTTCTTCTTGTTCTTCTGCTGGTCATGAACCTGAAACACACCGAATGCAAACAAAAGAAAACAAAATTAGCAAAAATAAATTCTTAGACTATAAACTAAATCGAAATTCAAAGGCAACGCAATTGGTCCCCGGCAACGGCGCCAAAAACTTGATACGTGAAGTTTTAAACCTAAATAGTATCCGCAAGTGCACAGACAAAGCAGTAGTATTTTAGGTATCGAATCCTCAGGGACCACGGTCACACTATGAAAATATGGATTATCGTTTAAAGCTAAGATAAAATGGGAATTTGTTTGTGACGAATTAATGAACGAAATAGCAACTAAAAATGATGTAAATTCAATAAGATAAAGGCACTAGATTAGAGTCATTCGCCGGTGGTTTCGGATTATGGACTGAGCAATCTATTCAGGATTCAATTTAGCGCAATCTAGAACTCGAACATGAATGTAATATTGCCTCACTGTCGTGATGCATCAATAACTTTATCTAGCATCCTAAATGCATAAACTGTCGTTCGAATTCAGAAATGAAGATAAGCATTAACAATTTGGTTCGATTTGTTCACAATCGATGGTAACAATCAACTGTCGTTGGTTACACACCGATTGCTCATCAATGGTTTATCTAGAAACCTAGAGCACTTTCGTGAATAAGTTAATCCTAAAATCATAGACTAGGTGATCAAATTAGCCTAAGCAGTATGAATCCCGATTGATGAAGACAAATGATAACATTTCCTATTTGGCTCAGTCACTATCATCCTAATCCACCATTGAATTTCCCTAATCTAGCAACGAGACTACTCAGTCATGGAGGACAAAATCACAGCAATCAAATGAGAAGAAAGCATCATGATAAAATAAGAGAATAGGGTTTAAGAAATCTTCTCAATGGAAAGTTGTGGATGATCCTCCAATTCTTACAATCAAAATCCTTGGAAATGAAAAACACCTTGAAAGGATCTCAACAATGGAAACAAGTAGTCTCAGCTCTCAAAAAAAACGTCTCAGGAAAAATATCTCAGAAAAATAGAGCTTCCTTCTTGGAAAGTGGCTACAACTTATTTATAAGGAAATTTTAGGGCAACTTGGTTCTGGGAGCCCGACCGGTCGGTCTGATGTCAGACCGGTCGGTCCGTGTCAGCACGAGGCATGTCTTCGGGTCTGGGATCGGTCGGTCTTACAATTCGGACCGGTCGGTCCGGATTCCAGAGACTTTTGGCTTCGGGTCTTCAAGTGTGGACCGGTCGGTCCTCTCATCCAGACCGGTCGGTCCGAATTCCAGAGACTTCGACTTCCTTGGGTCTTCAGGCGAGCAGGTGCTCGCTCCAAACCGAGCAGGTGCTCGATTTATGAAAATCACTGTTTTTCCTCCAGATTCGTCCCTTTTTGCTCCAATGACCCTCACAGACTCTAATCTATGCTCGAGAGCCTCCTAGAACCTGAAAAGACACAAAATAAACTAGAAAGAACCAAAAAGACTAAAGAAACAAAGCGTAAAAGACACCAAAATACTAACATATCAAAAGCCATGTTGGTTTGATTGCCATAGAAGGTTTCTACCGTACGGCCATCCCTATCTTCGGTCTAAAAGATTATTTAAGAAAAATACACAAGTGATTGATGGTCCAATTGATGAGATAGACAGTCGTACTATATTGGAGCTGTTGAGAGATTTTGGTGCTGAGAGGACTCCTGATTGTGGGGGTAATGGGCATGAACCGCTTTGTGGTGTAGGGGAAGCTCACAACTGCACAAGAAGAGTATATTTTGGGATTTGCCGTATTGAAAGGATAATTTATTAAGGCACAACCTTGATGTGATGCATATTGAAAAGAACTTCTTTGACAACATCATGAATACGGTGTTAAACATCCCGGGAAAGACAAAAGACAATGTGAAGTCTAGGATGGATGTTTCAAAGATTTGCTACCGTGATTATCTTGATCGTCTTCCCGATGGTACATATCCTTTTCCTCCGTACCGATTGCAAATACAAAAGATAAGAGAATTTTTCCGGTGGATTAAAGACGAAGTTAAATTCACTGATGGATATGCAGCTAATCTGGGTAACTGCGTAGACTCGCGATACCTAAAGTTTATGGGACTGAAGAGTCATGATTGTCATGTACTGATGCAGAGGCTTCTTCCATTTGCTTTTACCCATCTCCTTCCTCAAACTGTCCATGAAGCTATTGCAGCAGTTGGTGCTTTCTTTAGGGATTTATGCACGAGGACACTTACAGTTGAGGGGATCCGCAATTTAGATGCCAATATACCAGTGATCCTTTGTAATCTTGAGAAGATCTTTCCGCCGTCTTTTTCTGATGTTATGGAACATCTTCCCTTACACCTCCCCCGCGAAGCCGAACTAGGTGGTCCCGTTCAATTTCGTTGGATGTATCCTTTCGAGCGGTACATGTTCCATCTAAAGAAGAAGGTCAAAATTTTGGCTCGAGTTGAAGGTTCTATTGTCGCACAGAGTATCAATGAAGAATCATCATAGTTTGCGGAATATTACTTTCCGCGGGGAGTTCGTACGAAGAGTAGACGTCCTGCTCGTCATAATGATAGAGGTGAGAGAGTCACGTATGCCGCGCTCGTCCCTGAGTTGTTTTCGCAAGTTGGCCGAGTGATTGGGAGAGGGAAGAGACGTTACCTATCACAAGATGAGTGGAGTCACTTACATATGTATATCCTCACGAATTGTGAGGAGATGGCGGAGTACGAAAGGTAAAAACAGAACTTATTTAAATACTTATTTTTTTTTATACCTAAGTAATATATAGGTTTCATATGTTATATATTGTTGTTTGCTTTCAGGATTTACATTGCATTAATACGTCGCTATTATCCGGATATGACAGAAGACGAACTTGGAGAATCTAAGGAAACCGAGTTTCCAAATTGGCTGCAATATTACGTAAGTTTTTAAAAAACGCTTATATATCTTAAAATTAGTGAATTAATTATGGGACTGAATAAAATGTTTGTTTATTAATTTGTCTAAATTATTATCTCAGGTTTCTGAAGGAATGAAGAATGGAGAAAGGTTTCCGACATAGTTACAAGAGATAGTTTCTGGCCCAAGCTTCGAAGCAACTTCATACGTTCAGTATTGCACTAGGGGATTTGCATTTAGGATTCATGAAGAAAGGTCGAGGCCAACTGAAGATTACGGTATTTCAGCTACAAGTAGTAATGTAGTCTACTACGGGATTCTCAAAGAAATATTGAAAGTGAGCTATCCAGGAATGTTGGGCGTGAGGTGCATTGTTTTCTTGTGTGAGTGGTATGATCCGTCATATCCAGAAGGTGTTCAGGTGAGCCAATTTGGCGTCACTTCAGTAAATTCTTCTAAGAGACTGCAAAAGTATGACCCATTCATCCTAGCATCACAGGCAGACCAGGTTTGATTTTAAAATTTTATAATACGTGCGTTATAGATAAATAATGATATTGTAATTGCTTAAACTAAATATGTTTGTTTCAGGTATGCTACATTTCTTACCCTAGGGTAACACATCGAGGAGATCCTTGGATTACAGTGACTCCAATTAATCCAAGAGGGAGACTATATGGAGTTGCTGAGCAAGATGCTATGCAACCAACTAGAATTACTCCAATGGCTCCAGTTGGTCATTCTTCAGCGGTGGACCTTTTTGTTGATTTCACTGAATTTGGTGATAATATAGTACATTCAGAATCAGAAGAAGAAGTTGGAGAATTTGATGAAGACGAAGACACAATTCCTTCGGAAGGATCAGACTCAGACTCAGATTTAGGATTTTGATATGTTTGTATTTGTTAACATAAACAAGAATTTCAGATAATTTACATTTTCCTATTTTATTTTTTTAAAAATGATATTCCGTCGGACATCTGTCGGAAATATATATATATTTCCGACAGATTTCCGACAGAAACTGATATTTATATAATTCTTATAAAAAATTCATCTGTGTATATATTCTTTTAAAGCATGCGTCGGAAATCTGTCGGAAATATATATATTTTTCCGACAGATTTCCGACGTAATATTCAAATCATGCTAACCTTAAAAGACGACACGTGTTACCCTTAAATCTGTCGGAAATCTGTCGGAAATATATCTATTTTTCCGACAGATTTCCGACAGATTTAGGGTTTTGAGGTCAAATTCCTGAATTTCGAGAAGACAAAGTCTCGGCATACAATTCTGACAACTAAAGTGAAAGATAATTGAGTAAATAACCTTCTCAATGTTATACAGAACATGTTTTGCGATTTTGTCATGTTTCAACCAAAAGCGTTTCATACAGTTACATATACAAAACAATAGATGTTTACGGAAAATACTAAATGTTTAGAATTTGAAAGTAACAATGACCATTATCAAGTATTTTATCTTCCAAATATTGGTTCAACCATGCTATTAACTTGTAACTACGAAAACGGGTCATAAACAAGCTTAAAACCCCATATCTGTCGGAAATCTGTCGGAAAAATGTATATATTTCCGACAGATTTCCGAAGGAATTGGAGATTTCAGGTAAAAATATGTACAAAATGCTAACAATGCTAAATATTGTTTAAAAATTACCAATTTTTTCCAAAATGCTAATTCATTAATTTCCAAAAAAAACATTTCTTAAATTTAATAAACATTTCTTAAATTTCTTCAATTCCTTAACCCTAAACCAACAAAAAAACATTTTTTAAATTTCCAATACCCTAAAACCCCATATCTGTCGGAAATCTGTCGGAAAAATGTATATTGTTCCGACAGAGTTCCGACGGAATTGGAGATTTCAGGTAAATATATGTACAAAATGCTAACAATTTTTCCAAAATAAGCATTTTAGAAAAAAATGTTAACAATGCTAAATATTGTTTATTAAATTTAAGGAATTGAAGAAATTTAAGAAATGTTTATTAAATTTAAGAAATGTTTTTTTTTGGAAATTAATGAATAAGCATTTTGGAAAAAAATGTTAACAATGCTAAATATTGTTTAAAAATTACCAATTTTTTCCAAAATGCTAATTCATTAATTTCCAAAAAAAACATTTCTTAAATTTAATAAACATTTCTTAAATTTCTTCAATTCCTTAACCCTAAACCAACAAAAAAACTTTTTTTAAATTTCCCATACCCTTAAACCCCATATCTGTCGGAAATCTGTCGGAAAAATGTATATTTTTCCGACAGATTTCCGACGGATTTGCCAATTTTTACCCGCGAAATGAAAAATAAACACCGCGAAATCAGTCGGCCCAAAACACGCGGCCCATTTAATTTATTTCAATTTCCGACGGATTTCCGACTGCTTGAAATCCGTCGGAAATCTGGGTTATTTCCAGACCACTCGTCTTCCCCGAAGGACACTTCCTCAAGCCTCAAAAAACTCACAAATCGCCTCCTCCGCCTCTAGCCCTTCCGATCTGTCTATTCACGCCGGTTTCTTCGCCGGAAATCGCCCACGAGCCCTAATCTCCCACGAGCCTCCTCCTCCTCGCCTTGTCTTCGCCGGAAATCGCCCACGAGCCTCCTCCTCCTCGCCGGAAAATCGCCTCTTCTTCGCCGGATTACGTACAAATGGCTGAAATTCCATCCCATTTGTAAGTATCCTCAAATTTATTGTTGATTTTGGTTAGATTTAATATAAATTAGTTTGTGAATTGATTTTGGCTAGATTTAGGATTAGGATTAGGGTTAGATTTAGGGTTTGGGAAGTTATATTATGAAATTTGGAAATTGTTACAAATTTTATGAAATTGTTACTAAATTGTTAGTATTTTTACTAATTTTTACTAAATTGTTAGAGTTTTTAAATTGTTATGAAAAATTAGATTTAAGATTAGGAAAAATTAGATTTATGATTAGGAAAAATTATGAATTTAGATTTAGGAAATTATGTTTTCCATAAATTTTTAGAAAATTGTTAGCATGTTTTACTAATTTTTAAACAATTATAACGATTAATTTAGAATTTTAGAATTTTAATATTTTAGAATTTTAAATTATGTAACAATTTATATCAATATTTTAAAGATATCTAACAATTTATATCTAATAATTTAGAATTTTAATATTTTTGAATTTATATCTATATTTTAAAGAATTTTAAACAATTAGGTTTATAAGATTGTTTACAAAACCTTATAAAACTATTTAAAAACCTTATAAAACTTTACAAAAACCTTATAACACTATTTAAAAACCTTATAAAACTTTAAATTTTAAATTTTAGAATTTTGGAAATTTAAATTTTAAATTCCACCTCAGAATTTTAAATTTTACAATTTTGGAAATTTAAATTTTATAATTTTGGAAATTTAAAGAAATGTTTTTTTAAACCATTATATTTTTATAATTATATATTTAACCAATTTCGAAATTTTTATAATTTTTATAATTATAAAACTTTACAAAAAACCTTATAAACAGTTTTACACGGTATTTAAATAGTTTTATAATGTTTTTTGTAAAGTTTTACTAAAACTTTTAAAAACTTTATAATTTTAGAATTTCTTAGTAATTTTACCATTATTTGCAAAAAAATAGATTTTTCATATATTTAAAATATATTATCATATAAATCTAGGGATTACGGTGGTTTCGCCACTGCATCTGGCAGCGGCCAACATCGTCGTCGTCGTGTGAGTAGAGCTCATTCGACTTCGACGTCTACACCTACACCGTCGTCTACACCTCTACAGACGCCAGTGACACCAGCAGCCACCACAGCACCGTCGCAGATTAGCGTCGAGGACTTCATGGGTCTTCCTGGACGAGAGAGGTTGACTAGACTCCATCCAGACCAGCTCGGTAGAGACAGATGGTAAATTTTTTGTTCCATTTCTGTTTTTTTTTAACAAATTTAATTTAATTGCGACTCATGTTACATTTTTCCCGTAGGTTTGGTGATTCTCGCAGCGGGATTTCGAAGTCCCTCAACAAGATGGAAAACTCTATGCTCAGCCGTCCTTATGCGACGTACACCGCCATGCCACTGGAGGATCAAGAAATGTGGTTTCGCCAATTTGCGGTAAGTCATCTGTTTTCACAATTTTTACTTTCATTTAAATTATTATTATTTATATTTAATTTTTGTTTTTGCAGCAAGAATTTAGGTGGGACCCACACATGACCGCTCTGGTTAGGAGGGAATTCGACTCTTATGCAGCACTGCACTACTCGAAGAAGGTGTTCGAGTGGAAGGATAAGTGGCTACACGGTGAGGTGCCAAAGGAGATGGTTGAGAAGCCGGACTTGTGGAACGGGTTCATCGCCTATTGGCAACTAGAGGCTACCAAGGAGAGCTCTACATATCACTCTAGCAACCGGAACAGCCAGCGCAACGGCAAGGGACCTTCCACCCACAACCTTGGAGCTACCAGCAAGAAGACAAAGGCTAGGGATATGGTAAGTTTTTTATGTACGTCTTGATTTTTAATTTTTTTTTTGTTTTATACATTTATATTATCAAATAAATTTCTAACAACTGCAGGCTAAGAAGTTGGGTCGGGTTCCCAACAACTTGGAACTTCTGCTAGCAACACACACCGACAAGAATGGTGTCGTCCAGGATCAGGTAGCTCGGGAGATTCAGGGGAGCGTCCAAAGAATGGAAGAGGAGTGTATTCTGTCTCAGCCATCCGTGGAAGGAACCCCTCCACTCACCCAAGCCCCGGACGACATCATCAACGAATTCGTCTTAAAGGTATGTAAAATTTAAAATAGTTTTCATGTCTTTTTCATTTACAATTTAATTTGTTCCGCAGGTTGCTCCGCAGAGCAAAGGGCGGCTTTATGGTCTTCCCGACGATGCAGGATCATCGGGGTCTTCTTGTTACAACAGCGAGACATCCGACCTGAGAGCCAAGATGCAGGAAAAGGACGTCGAAATTGAAGGTTTGAAGACGACGGTCCAACAGATACGAGAAGCACAAGCCGCCCTAGAAGCCGAGCGGGACAAGGACAGGGAGATGATGCAACAGATGATGGAGTACTTGGGCCTCAACCCGGATTTTCCGCGGGGGCCCACCATTTAGATTTTTATTTTCAACGTTTTTGTAAAACAATATTACTTTTAATTTTATTTTAATTTCTACTTTTAATTTTATTTTAATTTAAATAATTCAAATTTTAAATTTTAAATTTATATTAAATTAATTATTATTTAATTTATTATAATTTTTAATAATTTCTACTAATACGTCGGAAATCTGTCGGAAATGGATCCGTCGGAAAGCTGTCGGAAATAACACCGTCGGAAACCTGTCGGAAATAAATACGTCGGAAGTCTGTCGGAAAGTCGTCGGTTTACATGTAATCGGAACTCGTCAGAAATCAGTCGGAAACAAAACCGACAGATTTCCGACAGTGACATTTCCGACGGAATTCCGACGTGTCGCCGGACTCCGGCAGGATGTCGGAATTCCGTCGGAAATAAAGCCGTCGGAAATCTGTCGGAAATTTTTGACGGATTTCCGACAGAATTACCATTTCCGACAAGATAGAAACGACAGACAAATCCGTCGGAAATCTGTCGGAATATGCGTTTTCCGACCGACTTCCGACGGATATTTCCGTAGGATTCTCGCTGTTTTCTTGTAGTGATTCTACTATCATCTTCTGCTGATCTTCCATGGTCCGCTCAATCAAGGCTTTTACCTTACTCTCTGCAGATAGAGCAGGCGGCGTTTGATAAGTGGAAGAATCATAGTTCCTCGTGTAGCTGCTATTCAGAAATGGCTTCTGATAAGATGATCTATATCCTCGTTGATTTCCAAACTTCTGAAATCCAGACCCATTGATGTAGTTCACATCTTCTTCATTCTTTACCTCTGGATCAAAAATCTCCACTTCATAAGCAAATTGAACTTTCTTCTTTCTAGCTAGAAGACTATGCATAGAATCCCTCTTCTTAGTAACTTCAGCAAGCTGGTTGTTGTTGATGTTTTGACCAAATTAGCTCCTCTTGTAGTCAACGTTCTTCGTACTGTTACTATTAGCAAAGTTCTCTATCAGTCGTAATGCAGCCTCTGGAGAATTCATGTTGAAATTCCCATTGCTAGTAGCATCCAGAGTCATAGAATAACTCAATGCATTCCCTCTGTAGAAGATTTCTAGTAGGTGAACATATGTGAACCCGTGGTGAGGATAATCTCTCTGATAACCTTTGAATCTATGCCACACAGCTTTGAATGCCTTATACTCTCCCTGCTTGAAGGTAGTAATCTTGGTCCTGAGCCCCTCAAACTTCAAATCATCAAAGAAAGTGCTTAAGAAAGAACTCTTAGTATCCTCCCAATTAGTAAGAGATCCTGGTGGAAGCATCCTCAACCAATGTTTTTCTTCCCCATGAAGAGAGTAAGGGAAGTGCTTGCAGTAAAGGTAATACTATGACACTCCATTAGCCTTGATGCTAGACGCCAGATCTTCAAACCTCTCAATGTGATCCATTGGATGCTCATGTGGTAGACCACAAAAGGGATCTTGAGCTACTAAGCAGATGTAAGTAGGTTTCAGCTCAAAGTCATTCCTCAGGAATGGTGGTGGATGAATCAAAGCTCAATTTGCATAAACTGATCTTTATAATCAACTAAGGTTTGCGGGCGATTCTGGGCAGGGTGTCGATCGACACTTCTGTAGTATCGATCGACAGCAGCATCTTCTACATGTCGAGCGATTTGTTCTTCGTGTCGAGCGACACCCATCTCCTCTTGGTGTCGAGTGACACCATCGTGGTGTCGAGCGACACCACCTTCTTCCTGAATTGGACGACTGCTCCTTGGTGTAATTGCTCGACAATCTCCTCGACGATCAAATTACCATCGTCATCGATCTTGTGTCCTTGCTCGTTATACTTCAATATCACGCATAATTCCATCACCTCTTGGAACTAGAACGAGTATTTGTCTATCAGCCATCTTAGCTTCTTTGACTGCTCTTTTGTTGTCGCATTCTAAACGTGCTAGTTCCTGAAGATCGAATCCAATTAGTTCTTTTCCTTGATTGCTTCTAGTAAAGTGATTAGACATACACCTGAAACGGAAAACAAAAAGAGACAAAAGAAACTAGTTAGTAATTAAAATATAAAGAAAAACATAGACAAAATCCTAATAATAAAAATTTAATGGTTTATGACCCCCCGGCAATGGCGCCAAAATTTGATATGTTCAAATTAACTCTAGAGTTACTCTCTCAAATTAAGAGATCAATTGTAGTACTTTAGGTATCGAGATTCACAGGAAATTAGAATAACACAATAGATTAATATGCTCAAATTAGACTAAGCATAATAATATGAATGAAAGCAAAATCAAGTAACAAAGAAAGCATTATGATCGATTGTAAAACAATTAAAAGAAAAGTCAGGCGCATGGAAATCTCAGGTGAATCCAAATTGGAGATATAAATAGATAATTAGCAATTATAAAGCACAGTTCTTAAACATGAACACGAATATAAAACCAATAAGTTTTCGCTGCAAAGATTATCTATGTCTAAATCCTAGAAAGCCAACTTTCGTTGTGATTCCTAACAATTGAAACAAGCATTAAAGATCAGGTTCAATTGTTCACAAAACCCTAAACCAAATTTCTTTGCGAAAAGAAATTTTGCTCATCAAAGACTAGTTCTAGCAATTGATAACATTGTCGTGTCTATCAATTAACCTAAGATCAGATTCTAGGTCATGAAGCTAAAATCAGCAATAAACATAAGTCAAGATGAAGAACTCTAATGATTTTATCCTAACAATTCGGTTCAATCTATCAATTCATCAAACACCTTTGAATAACCTAAAACCTAACAAGGGAACTACTCAGACATATTGAATGAAGCAAACATCATAAAATATAGATATCTCTTAAAATTCAATAAAGTAAAGCGTAAGCCTAAACAATAGTTAAAAAAACATATATATATATATATATATATATATATATATATATATATAGGGTTCTTAAACTGTCATAGAACATAAATGTAAACATCTGAAACTTCTAGGCGAAAAGGAAATCTTCAAAACTTGGGCTTTTGCTTGAACGAACATGGTGTCGATCGAAACTCAAGGATGGTGTCGATCGACACTAGCTTTGATTTTGTAATCTGACTTTGACACTTCGACTCTTCTTTCTTCAATGCTCCAAAATATCTAGTAAACATCAACTATGCTCCAAACATATTTTTACATGTAAAGACTCTAAAACAATTCGAAAATACCAAAAAGACTCTATATAGTAGACTTATATCATGGTCAAAAACGGGTAAAAATTATGATATATCAATAAACCAATTGATTTTGACTCTTCCATATTCGCCATAGAATCCAAAAAGGAAGTTGTCTTCTTAAGTCTTATTCATGGTGATTATGATGTTGATCAAAAATATTTTGTAGTCTTTCTTCAAATGAAGCTCGTGGATCAATTATTATAGGATTTGTAGTACTTGGGCTTCGTCAAAGAGCTTGAGCATATCTGCATCTGAAGAAGAATGATAAAAGGACTCATCTTCAAGACAGCAGCGCTTACATTGTGCATTGCGAGTGATATCTCTTCTTTTAAGAATGATTCCAACAGCCATTCCTTGTGAAGAAATTCGCTAAAGAAAATGTTTCAATTTTGGTGCGGTATTGAGTATCCAAATAGCCTTTTTGAATCTCAAATTGCCTAGAGGAGGAACAATATGAGCTTGATCCTGAAGATGATTGCATAACCAATAGCCAGACTTAACGGTATAATTGCCATGTTTCGTATAATGCCAGCCAATAAGGTCATGGGGTTGAGTTCGGCTGAGTTTGAGTTTGAGAATTTCTTGGATATCTTCGGGCTCAATGACTTGTTGTAGAAGTTCCATATCCAATAATGATGTACCAGGTAAGATTAGTTCTTGAACCGTATTGATCTCAGTACCTACGCCTTCTCGCTTTTGTGGACTTCGTGGTGGGGTTGTGTTTAACCAAAGATCTCTAAATACTTGTATTTCACTTCCATCTCCTACCAAGCATCGTAACCCTTGTTTAATCAAATCTCTGCCCTCTAAGAGCGATGTCCATATAAACGACGGTTTGTAACCCGGGACTGCTTCCAAAATTGATGTTGATGGAAAATAACGACCTTTTAATAGTCTTGCAGCTAAGCTTGAAGGGTTGGATAAAAGCATGTAAACCTGTTTCCCGAGCAGAGCAATGCTAAATTGCTCAATATTACAAAATCCCAAACCGCCCTCATTTTTGGATAAACTCATACGTTTCCAAGATAGCCAGTGCATCGATCGATGTCCGGAACCTTTACTCCACCAGTTTTTTGCCAAAACTGTATTGATCTCATCTCCAATGCCTTTTGGTAACTTAAAACAGGTCATCGTATAAATTGGCAAGGCTAGAGCAACTGTTTTCAAAAGTATTTCTTTGCATGCTTCTGAAAGAAATCGATGAGACCAATGTTGTGTACGATTCTTCACATTAGCCACAATGTATTGAAATACTTTCTTTTTCTTGCGACCAATTTGTTCCGGTAGACCCAAATACTTCTCGCAACCACCATCACTGTGAATGTTGAGGCTATGTCGCAGTCTTCTTTTCATTGGATCCTGAACTATTGCTCCAAATGTTATCGCAGATTTGTGTAAATTAACCGCCTATCCCAAGACCTTCTCATATTCACCGAGAATATGCATGATCGTAGTAAAGTATTTTTTGTGAGCATGGCTGAAGAACAATGCATCATCAGCAAAAAGTAAATGATTGATACTTGGTCCCCTTTGACTGATTTTCATCCCTTTAAGTAGATTACTTGCAGCCGCTCGAGTGAATAGGTGGCTAAGAATATCCGCACAAAAAATAAATATGTAAGGTGAGAGTTGATCACCTTGACGATTACCGCGTTGCGGAGTTATTCGACCATACGGAACACCATTGACTAACGGAGAGAAAGTAACCGATTCAATGCACATCATGACCCATCCAACCCACACTTCATTGAAACCCATCTTGATCATTGTATCTCGTATAAATTGGCACTCCATACGATCATACGCTTTAGATATGTCTATCTTGATCGTCATATAAGAATTCGCCCATCTTTTCCGATGTTTGAGAGAATGTAACATTTCATGAGCTATGATCACATTATCCATAATGTTTCTCCCTGGAATAAACGCCGCTTGATTCTCTCAAACTATCGCCGGAAGAATGTTTTGCAATCGGCCGACCATAATCTTAGAAATGATTTTATAGCTAACGTTACATAATGCAATAGGCCTAAAATCACTCATAGATTTAGGTACATCTGATTTTGGAATGAGGCAGAGATTGGTGTGATTGATAGAGCCTCTCAATTCGCTGTGTTGAAAAACCGTTTGAACTTCTTCTATGATCTCCCGTGTCATCCTCAATAGCAAGCAGTCAGATTTCGACCTTGTCTTTGTTTAGCACAAGCATAAAAAAATTTGGTATTACGATCACCAAGTTTCATCCATTTGTTCCTACTCTTATCCTTCCAATATTGTTCCTCTTCTCGATGAGCATGTTTAAGATCTGTTCTCAATTGTCTTCTTTCGGGAGTATTCAAATTGCGAAGAGAAATACCTTGGTCAAGTTGTTGTTAAATTTCTTGAATTCGGACTGCAGAATTGGGTCTGTTCTTGTATCTCCATTCAGCCATTGTTTGACGGCAATAACGCAGTCGGGAACTCAATGTAACTTGATCCGAAGGAGTACGTTTCCACGTTTGTAACACCTGAGTCTTGAAACCATCTTTACCAAAACACCGCTTGTCGTAACGGAACTGGGGCCTGTGTCGTATTTCTGATGTACACATCTTTGTTACTAGAGGCCGGTGATTTGAGCCATCAAAAGGAAGGAATTCTGTTTGGGCAGAGGGAAACATGGTTCTCCACTCCGAGTTAGCCATTACACGATCTAAGCAATATAATACATCATGTGTGTAACGCTTTCCATTCCATGAAAATCTATCTCCAATAGATTTTATATCCCTAAAATCACAAGACTCAATCATGCGCCGGAAATCAAGGAACGTCCTTTCATCTCTTAAAGGGCCACCTTTCTTTTCATCGTTGTTGCGGATCTCATTGAAATCACCCATAATCACCCAAGGAGCAGCTCTGGTAGAAGCAATTCGTTCTAAACGTTCCCAAAGATAATTCCGAGCACTTGGAACAGGAGGACCATAAACAACCGAAAAGTAGAAACTTGTTCCACTGAATTCAAGAATGCAATCTACAAGGTTTGGCGAACTAAACAATACTGAAACGGAAACACTTTTTTTTTAAGAAGAGAGCAATGCCACCGCTTATACCGTGTGGAGGAACCGTTACACAGGAATCAAACCCTAATTCACTATAACGATCCCGAACGTAAGGAGATTTTTTTTTTCTAAAAAAAAAAAATGGTGACATCAACAAAACCAAACATGTGGTTCGCTATTATATATAGATATCGAAATTTTTGTTTCTTCTCTACGTATTATCATACGCTCTGTTCTTGTCCACACATCATCTTGTTCCCTTATTTATTCTCTGTTCTACGATTCCTTCGAATCGTCAAATCTGTTACACTATAATCAAGTCTCGTATAACCTAGGATTCATATAATATATAGTTTACATTTGAATAAGTTGGTTGTGCCTTTAAGAGACGCGTTTCATACTTGATCATTTGAAAAGTTGTAACTCTAGGATTAAGTCGTGTCTTTTTCAATTCTATAAATACTCTGTTATTTAATGTAAAACGTGTGTGTGTAATACTCTGTTTTTCTAATTAATAAAGTTTCGTTTCTTCTCTTATTCGAGACACTTTGTTCTTTTCATACAAACACAAATCTCTTGATCTTCTAAAAAATCATGGTTTGCTGGAGATGGTGGACTTGTTAAATATTACCAATTAACCTTACTTTTTAACATAAGAAAAAAAACCTTAACATTCACTCATCAACTTAACTCAACGACATAAGAAGCACCAATGGATAAATGTTGCATTATTATCACTAGTTAAAACTAAAAACCCTTGAATCTTCATACTTGTAGGTCAGTTGAGAGCCGTGTCTTCTTCCGCCACCAACACCTCAACAGAAGCTACACTGGCCGAGACCGTTACAACGGTAGGGAAAATTCCACTGACCTTCTCCGCCAGGAGGACCAAAACCGTCACCAACGTCTCTTTTCGGTACCGGTGAAGCCTTCTCAACTAGAAGATTCCATGATCCCAAGTTACTTCCACTAAGTTTCAACGCCTTCTCTACTCCTTCCTTTAGATGAATGTAAGCACATCCTATGGCAACACCAGTTAGACGGTTTGTGGGAACAACAACGCTTATGATCTCTCCACATGAACTGAAATATTTACTCAATGTGCTCTTGATATTCTGTTCGGAAAGGGACGAGTCAAATCCTTTGACGATGATCGTTTGATCATCCCCTCCTTTGCCCAAGTTGGAAGAAAAAGGACCATCACCGAAAGAAAAACCTCCACTGCCCATATCACCGAAGTTAGAAGTCATAGGAAAACCTCCACTGCCACCATCAGCGAGGCTAAAAGTCTTAGGAGGACCTCCATTGCCACCATCAGCGAAGCTAACAGTCTTACGAAGACCTACACTGCCACCATTAGGGAAGCTAAAAGTCTTAACAGTTTTGTCATCTTTCTCATCAAGATCTTTCTTTGCATGCCCCGTCGGGTTAGAAGCAAGAGGCTTCTTAGAAGGAAGAAGCTTGCCCTCAAGTGACATAAAAACCGCTTGTAAATCAGCCTTCGTCGCCAAAAAATCCATCTTTGCTTCGATCAATTGAAGACGATCAGCCTTTGTCTGCAACAAATCCATCTTTCTTTCGATCCATGGAAGACGATCAGTCGCCGATAAATCCATCTTTGCTTCCATCCGTTCAAGACGATCAGCTAATCTTTCCATTGTCTCAAGAGCGAGATCTAGTTTGCTCTCCAAATTATCTTGTGGTTTTCTCATAGAGAAAGAATTCGTGTATGATGTCTTGCTAGAGTCGCCCATGGAGATGGTGAGAAGAAAAGAGAAAAGGGATTGTAGTTCTGCGATAGGCAGAAACCCAGACTGCTCCTTAAGATATATTTTAGGTCAAATAAAATAATTCACAATATATATAGATATTCACGTCGGCAGAAGATATTGGGTTCAAGTCGGCGGCATATTTTACTATGTAGTTCAAAGGCATGGGCTTGTAGTGAGAACCAAATGGACCGGACCAAACCGAATTTTATTTTTATTTTAATTTGGTTTTCGGTTCAGTCTAGTTGGTTACTTTTAAGCCTTTTAGGGGCTTGATTGACAGAGCATTTAAAGGAGCATTAAGCAGAGCATTTATTAACTGCTAATGCTCCCAAATGCTCTTGCCCTCAATGCTCAAGTGGAGCTTTTCCAGAGCATTGAGTTCTAATATATTAAAAAAATTAAAATAAAATTATAAAACTAATTTATTTTTAGATAACATCAAAACAAATTCTATAAATAAATTTTTTTAGTTATTTTAGTTCATATTTATCATTATTTTATAGTTTGAAATAATATTATAAAAAGAAAATAATTCATTTAAATATAATTTAAACTAGAAAAATTAAAAAAGTCTTATCATAATTTAAAAATATAATATATACACAATGTATTTCACTAAAAATGAATATACGTTATTTATGTAATTATAATATATATATATATATATATATGTTTATTAAAATTTAACGTTGCTTTATATGTTCTATTACTTTTAAATAAAATTTAATAAAATATATTCAATTTAATAATTTATAAACATAATTATATTAACATTTAAACTTAATATATATTATTAGTTTATATGACATAATATTTGCTAAAATAGTATTATAATGAAATAGTAATTTAATAAAAAAATTTTAAAATTTTGATGTATAATTTATGACTACTAGCTATATATATATATGTGTATATGCATATATAATGTATAAGAATACATATAAATAATGTAATAAAATAATTTATCTTAATTTTATATATAATCACTCACAGCTCTGTCAATCATGCATTTTAATCAGAGCAGTATAGCATAATGCTAATGCTGCTTGATGCTCCTGCTCTTGCTCCAGTTTAAGTTCCATTATACTTTGCCAATCGAACCCTAGGTCATATTTGTTTTCAACTTTTTCTCTCTGCCATCTCTCTACAAAACAAAAGAAAAAAAGTAGATAGGTGAGTGACGAGCGGTAGAGATTTTATGGTGGTTAGATGATGCTAAAGGAACCACGCTAGGATTGTTCCTATAAGGAGATCAACAGATTAATCATGGTTACACGATGGAGGAGTTACGAAGCTTTGCGGTGGAGAGGCTGGCCGGAGGTGATACTGAGAGAAAAGCTTTCAACATTAAACGCTCCAGCATGCTCGACACGTAGCACAAGCTTCCCCAAATAAACTACACGTGTTCTTCATTCTATTTGATTATTATCTTGTGGCTTATTTGGTTAACTCGTGTACTCAATAAAAAAAAGCCTTTAGGTCTTTTCAGCCAGACACGGTCATCAAAAAGGTTTGTTTTTGCGGAGACTTGCAGATGTTATACATGTATACAATTTTTACGATACGACAAACTAAATATTGTTTAGATTTAGTGATCAAACAAAATACAAATTTTCATAAATCGATACCAAAACTATGATGAACGAGAAACGGTTTGTGTATTGTACTTTTTCATTAATTCTTTAATTGTTCGTAGTGTGACGGTTTTCAATACAATTAAGAATTCCAAGATACAACCAAACGATCGACTATTTCGCAACACTCGAGAATATAAGCTAACAAACCAAAATTCTATGTGTACTCTTAGACACAAAACAAATAAAAAATAGACATGTGAAAGGGTAAAATCATGTAACTCATGTCACAGATGGGGATTAGGCATAAGCAAGTTGACTCCGGGAGTACTCCGACGCTAATTCTGAAGAAGCAGATGCTGACAATAGTACGAGTTAGTATGCAGCAAGAGGGACTGAACGATCAGACAAGTGACCTACCTAGAGTCGATAGAGCCACATATAGGTACTTGAGTGCGAAGTATCTCTCAATACCCAACGACCCAAACCGGAAGTAGGTTAGTAGTTGTGTACTCGGTATCCAAACCTTTCGGGGACCGAGTTATCAATAGTATTATTAAGGTTTTGGTGACAGATAAAAGTTTATAAATACTCCACTATATACCTTTTAAAGGGGATCCCCAATTTTCATATTTTTACTCTATACTAAAGAGATATTTGAGAGCTCTTGAGACCTATTGTCTTGAACTCTCACATTCCGACTTCTCATAGCCATTTCTCAAGATCTCACGATCTCTTTCTTTTCTACTCTGGTCACTTTATGATCGGGGTAATCTTCTATTTTCCTAACTCTTCTTTCTCCCTCAGCCACCAAATTTCTTACTAAATTGCTGATACTCCGTGGAACCAACTTCCTTTCGGGGCCCGAGCTATCCTTACCACAAAACTCTAGTTTTCCGACCTTTCACTCTTGACCTCCTTCGACTCACCCTTGTCGAAACTATGTTCTTTCTACTATTTACCCTAAGTTCTTACTTGAGCGTCAAGCGTCGTCGGAAAACACTTTTTTATCGTGTTTTCCCCGACCTTCACGTGTTTGTCGTATTGTGCAGGAGCGGAACCCCCCCTCCCCTTCCCTCGTGGTTGTTTTTTTAAGAGCAAAACCTTACTGAAACATACAATTCGTAAGGTCACACAAAAATAAAAAAATTTCTTAATAATTAATATAGCTTCAAAAATCATGTGAATTAAAAAATAATATCATTGTGGGGTTTTCACTCTTAACAAGATGAAAATGATCAGGAGGTCTATTAGCTTGAGAGTAAATAATCATGCTGAAGATCACTAGCTCAACTCTATTTGAAAAAGGTGATTTTTGTTTTAAATGTAGTATTATCAACGATTAGCTTTGGACACCAAAAGAGATTATGGTCAAAGATCGAGAACTTTCACTATTTATCAATAAAAAAATACAAAGATGAAAATGAATCTAATGGCTATGACGCTAAACCTTGAAACACATTCTGAAAAAGCTCATCAGTTTATAAAAATTTCATTTATCGTAATGAAATTCACATTAAACAAAATAATCTACTATATAAAAGCCTTTGGCTCTCTCCATGAGCTTGACACATCAGCAACTATAATTCTGGAAATATTGACACGTGGCATTTTTATGAACATCTTATTTGTTTGGGCTTCGTAAAAATTGGCCCACAAACTAAACCCAAATAAATTCAAAATAATACTAAACACTACTCCTCTTCCACATCCTCATCTCCTCGTCTCCTCCATAAGACAACTTACCCCACCGACCGTTTCCCGTAAACTGTGTACTTCATTCCGACGAATGAATTCCTCACTTAATTACTCCAAACGTGGCAGTGTCTAAGTCGTCGAATCATGATGTGATAAAGTTTTAACCCAAAATAGTTCTGCAAGTGCACAGACAATCGCAGTAGTATATAGGGTATCGAATCCACAGAGACCAAGGTTACACTTTGAAACTATAGATTTTAATTCAAGCTAAGATAAAATATGGGTTTTTGATTGTAATGAAACAATGAAGAAACAACAAATTAAACGATGTAAATTCAATTAAAAACAAGCACTAGATCAAGGTCATTCGCTGGTGATTTCGGATTAAAGACTAAGCAACTATTCAGGATTCAATTTGAGCGCGGTCTAGAACTCAAACATAAAAGTAATATTGCCCCACTGTCGTGATGCATCAATATCTTTGTCTAACAACCTAAATGCCTAAACTGTCGTTTGAATTCAGATGCTGACAAGCATTATCGAATGGGTTCAATTTGTTCACAATTGTTGGTAACAATCAACTGTCGTTGGTTACACACCAATTGCTCACCAATGGTTTATCTAGCAACCTAGAGCACTGTCGTGAATAAGTTAACTTGAAATCATAGACTAGGCGGCCACGCTAGCCTAAGCATTACGATTCCCAATTGATGAAGACATATGATAATCTATCCTATTTGGCTCAGTCACTAATCAATCCTAAATCACCATTGAAATCCCCTAATCTAGCTATGAGACTACTCGACCATGGAGATTAAGAACGCAACAATCAAATGAGAAGAATTCATAATGATAATAAAGAGATAAGGGTTTTAGAATTCTTCTCAATTAAATGTTGTGGAATGATCCTCCAAGTTTGCAAATCCAAGGAATAATAGAAAATAGTCTCAAAGCTTGGAACAAATGAGTCTCAATGTCAGAAACGTGAAAGTAGAATGAATAATGGATCTGTTTCAGAATATTTTAGACTGCCCCGGTTTCCAGAGGTGGCTACCTCTTATTTATATATAAAAAAATAGGTTAAAATTGGATCTGGGGACCGGACCGGTCGGTGGAGTGAGCAGGTGGTCGAGCAAACCGACCAGGTGCTCGGTTTGGGAAAATCGCCTTTTTGCTCCAATTCTGCCTCGTTTGCTCCAATGAGCTCCAATAACTCCAATCCATGCTCGAGAGCCTCCTAGAACATGAAAAGCCACGAAAAGAAGTGGAGAGAACCAAAAAACAATAGAAAACAACACGTAAAAGAGGTTAAAATACTAATATATCAACTCCCCCGGACTTAGATCTTTGTTTGTCCTCAAACAAATTCAGAAATAAGTAAAGGAGAGAGGTTTGAAAACGCGGGAACTCTTTTATCCTCAGTGAACCGAGTTAATAACCTTCAATCTGCAGACCACATAATTCAGATTACGAATAGCAAAGCTTTACCAAAACAACCTCAACACATTTCTCAACCAAGCCATTTCCCAAGTACAAACTCAACGCATTCAAAGTATGCGTGAGGATCTCGCTAAAGGCACCTTTCTAGGGTAGACGGCGCTAAGGGTGTAAGACCATTTAGAGGTGGAGTTCAAAGTGTGTAAAGTGTTTAAGGGTTACCCGATGTTTCGTAGAGGATGCAGGATATCGCACAAAATTGCAAGAGAGAATAAGTTCGTTGATATCCACATTCTCTAAACCACTCTTTCTTCTCCAAATCTCTCTAACGCCTCATCCAGCCATCGTCCATCTTGGGTACATTCACTGTGCAGAGAGACACTATTTTACAGATTTACCACTTTTCATCATCGAATTTTTTTTTTTTTTTTAATAGAAAATAATGATGATGAAGAGGGTTTAAATTACAAGCATGTGTCTCTCAAACACCAAGATAGATAGAATTGATGTACAGACCCAAGTGGAGCTCATCATTGCTATTCCTTCCTCAGTATAAAATCATCTTTGAAAATAGGAGCAGGTGCTCGATCTTCTGAAAGAGTGATTTAGATGCAGTGTCGACTGGATTCTCTCCGGCCCTTCACTACAAGAAAACAGGTCCATTTGCGAGGGCGATTTTTGTCGCAAAACCGTCGCAAATGTACAATTGCGACGATTTTGCGACGATTTTAGGTTTGTCGCAACTGGCTCGTCGCAAACCTAAAATCGTCGCAGAATCGACGCAAATATTAATTTCGTCGCAAATCCGCCGCTAGTTTAGCGACGCTTTTGCGTCTAAATATTTGCGAGAAAGTTGCGACTTAATGTTTTGCGACGAGATTGCGGCGTTTTTTGCGACTGTTTTGCGTCGAAACATTTTGCGACGGAATTGCGGCTAAATGTTTTGCGACGTATTTGCGTCTTAAATTTGCGACCGTTTTGCGACTACTTGTTTGCGATATGTTTGCGTCGAATAGTTTTGCGACGCATTTGCGGCTGTTTTTTGCGACGGTTTTGCGAGGATTTTCGATGTGATTTATTAAAAAAAAAAAAATAATAATTTATAATTTTAAAAAATATAAATTCGAAAATATTAAAAATTTAATATAAAACATAAAATAATGTATTTTAAAACCGAAAATACATAAATCTAAAACCGAAAACAAAACTAATCGAAATTGATATCATCGAGCGGATCCCTGGTCGTCGATGTACCTCCAGCTTCGTCGTCTTCTGTCGCCCTCATAATCTCGCCAAGGACGGGGTTCGACTTCGCTAACTCCGCGAACATGTTATCATAGATGGCCGTCTTCCTTGTTAAGATTTTCCGCGTTTCGCCGAGCTCTTTTTTTGTTTCCTGGAGCTCCTTACGCAATTGCGGATCAGAAGCAAATCTCGTAACGGGACAAAATGGCACTCCATGATCATCCGTCCGGATAGATCTTGTAAATGCCATCTTTCCGTTACGGGTTCGAAGAGCCATCTACAAAATAAAATTAAAAGGTTACAATTGTACGTAAATAATAATAAAATAATTTTATTTTTAAAAATGTTAATAGTATAATAAATATTTATAATTGTGAATAAAATTAAAAAAGAAATTAAGTTTTTACCTGTGATGCGACACGGTTGATCTCCATCGGTGTCATCTGAGTAGGTAGACCATCGGGAGTAAGCTGGGTTGAGAGTTCGTCGACTCGGTCAATGACATCGTCGTGGAGCTTGTGGACACGTTCATCAACCCATGTCCCGTCCGGCCTTCGGGAACTCCTTTTTCCACGGCCTAACAATGAAAACATATTAGAAGTTGAGATTTTTGTGACCGGATTAATTGAAAGTAAAAAAATTAATAACTTACAATGTCAACAGCACGCTGAGCATAAGAAATCTGTCCCGAACAGTGTTTTGAAGGCTGGTCACTACCGCCAACCTTCATCAATCGAGCAGACGAGCACTGGGCAGACTTCTCCTGAGTTGTCTCCATCTCCCAGAAGGCGACAAGGCCAGCCCAAATATTGGGATCGAAGAAAGATGGCATACATACCTTCGGATCCGGATTCTTTTGCCACTTCTTCTTCCACCGTCCTATTTGGTCGTTGAGACGGTTCTTCGCTTTCTCCTCAAATTCCTTAGGCACTAAACCATCAATCGCGGGGTCCCAATAGTATTTTTGCTGCAAATTGTCATAAAATAGAACATAAGTTAGAAAATTACAAAATTGAATAAATAAATAAATAAAAGTAAAAAAAAATAAATAAATAAAAGTACCGCAAATTGTTTGTACCACCGATTCTTGATCTCCAGCGTAACATACTTCCAACTCGTGTGGCACATCTTGAAATCCCGCTCTATGATCTTTCTAACATCCTTTCCGACCGAATTTTTGCAAAACCTAAAAAATAATATAAAAAGCATATAATGTGTAAATATATTAATAATTATTAAACAAAATTAAATTCAAACTATGTAAAAAATTTACTTACCACACAGCGTTGCCGGTAGGCTCATGTTCTAAATAGGGAAGAACCTGCCGTCCGGGAGTGACGAGAAGCTGCGCGAAGGTCAGGTCTTCCCAGGAAGGAACAGCTCCAGGGTTTGGCCCAGGGTTTTACTCGGGAGGTGGCGTCGGCTGTGACTCAGGAATCCTGGAACCAGAGCGGGCAGTAGAGGCCGGCGAGCGATGTGTACGCTGTCCTGGTCGTGAATGACCACTACCACGACCAGCACCGGACTGTAACAACTCGCAATACTCGTTGTCTGCCATCTACATAAATTTGATAATTTTTGAAATTAGTAATTGCATATTAAAAAAATGTATAATCTAATAATGATTTTAACAATTTTAATGATAACATTAAATTAATCTAATAAACATTAAACATCAAAATAATTTAACAAAATTAGTAAATTAACAATTCTAACTATTATAATATCAATATTAGTTAATCCTCAATTCCCAAGTACAATTCCATTCCTAATTAATTATTCCTAACCATTCTCCTATAAACCACAATTAACTAATAAATTATATACGAAAGCAAAATTTAAAATTCATAAAAGAAAAGGAAAATTTAGAGATTTACCTTATAAGGTCGGGATCAATGATTTGGAAGGTCGAGGGATCGGGAATGATTAGGAAGGTCGAAGGCACTTTTTTTTAGAGAGATAAACGTTTTTTTGTAGAGAGATAAGAGATATGTGAGGAATGAGCGAGGGATTGGAATTCCATATATATAGAGAAAAAAATCCCTCGCAATTCCGTCGAAATTTGTTCGCTAATTGGGCCGAAAATTTCACCCCCTGCATGTTTGCCGCCCACAACTTTTTGTTTCCCGCGCACGTAGCGTCGCAAATGCCTCGCAAATATTAAAAAACCGTCGCAAATGCCTCGCAAAGTGTAAATCTTAAGGTGAATGTACGATCATTTAATAGAGTTGACCGTAATTAAGGTCGCAAAAGAGTAGCAACATTTGCAACGGATTTGCGACGAAATCGTCGCAAATCCGTAGCAAATAATCAATTACTATGCATTTGCGATGTTTTCGTCGCAACTTTACTGAACTTTATACTCTCTCTCTTCACTTTACTCAATTTTTTTTAATTTTATATTTAAAAACACTCACTTTCTCCTATTGATACCTACTTTTGAGTATCAATCTAATAAACTCATTGATACCCTCTCTCCTATAATATCAACAATCTCCTCTTTTTACTCAATTTTTTTTAATTTTATATTTAACAACACTTCATCTTTTTACTAAAAAACATTCTCTTTCCTCCTATTCCTCAAATTTTAATAATTTTATATCATATGATACTCAGAAAATATCATTGCTGCACGTGCCCTGGTGAGATTTTGAAGGTATCATAAGAAATTTTTTTGTATTATTTTTATTATTAGTTTATTGTTGAGACTCAATATGATACTGTTAATAAATCAATCTCCAATACTGAGACCGGTGTGGGTATCATAAAAAATATTTTTTTTTTAAACATAACATTTTTACATTTTTCACCAGGCAGTATGCTAGTTGTGTGTACATGAGGGGAAACTATTCTGATCCTCTGAACATGTGATCATGAGAAAGAACAAAAGCTACACAGGTTTAAGTATCAGAATGTGCTTCTTGTTCTAAAATCTCGCCGTTTACTCGCTTCAGTACACAGTTTTGGAGAGATTGAGATTTCTGACAGAGCATGGAGAGGCAGAACATGCATAGTCCTGTTTCATGGTAGAAGAACTAGTCAGAAATCACTTTGCAGTACTTGACACAAGCAAGAAGAAGAATTTCCCAAATGAAAGCAACATTGTATCTCAGTCCTTTTACTAATGTTTCCTTCAGAGAAAGTATGTGGCTATGATTATTTGCAGTATACTTGCATCTAGAGTCTAATACAAGAGTACGAAAAAACAAACAACCGAACTTTACTCCACCAAAAGATCAAGGCCAGTTTCTACTATATCTTGTTAGAAAAATATTTTTCTAACCCATGAATGTGGTCTTATAGTAGTTTGTTTCTAATGGGATTGTTATAACTTTTAATGAACATTTGGTAACCAATTAAATTGGTGATTAAGGAGTTGAATTCCTAATGAATCTATGATACTTTCTCCTTAAGTATTAGATAAAGTGATAGATTAAACTATCTTATTCTTAAGTAATAGATAAGATAAGATTAAGTGATCTTATCCATAAGTAATAGATAAGATAAGATTAAGTGATCTTATCCTTAAGTTATAGATAAGATTAAGTGATCTTATCCTTAAGTTATAGATAAGATTAAGCTAAAAGCTTGTCACTAATGTGTTCATCTCTACTATGATGGATGGTTGAGATTGAATCAATGGCAAAAGCCCTAATGAAGAATAAGGTCCTCTCCCCACCTATAAATAGATGTTTTGCTCCATCACAATTCATCATAAGAACAAACAACACATAAAGAAAGAGGTTTATAGGAAGGGGAGAGAAACCTTGTAACACCCGCATTTTTTTTTTCAAAACAATTAATTAAATAGTTCAGATTAATATTTCAACGACCACTTTCCTAACAAATACTACGCGGAAATTCTCAAGAATAAACATTCATTAAATTATCAAGCATATCAACAACAATCACCATTCTATCATAAACTCACAATTCTAGATTCACAACCTAACAATATCAGCTCGAGTCATTTCACTCTAACAACCTAACGCAAAACACAAATCCCTAATCATCCTCTTCCTCTGCCATGATTCCGCGTTCACACATTTTATACCTGCAACACATGGATAAAAGAGTTGCGTAAGTATTTCATAAATACTTAGTGAGTTGCTCATCCCGCCTACCGGCGTAACAAGCAGGCTCAGATAATATATCACAACAACCAATAAACCACCACACAACACAATCCATAACTCAACGACACGAAACAAACACATTTCGAGAAAAACAGGCTGCGTGTCGATCGACACCACAGAGTCGTCGATCGACACGACCAAAAGCCTTGTGTCGAGCGACACCACAAAGGTGTCGATCGACACTGACTAAAACCTTGTGTCGAGCGACACCCTCCTAGTGTCGATCAACACGCCTCACTGTTCACCGAAATCGAGTTTCTCCTCTCTCAATTCAATTCTGATGAACACGAGTCGCAAACCTGCACATAAAATCATGACAAAACGACAATGCAAACCACAGAAATCACCACCAAATTCATCACACGAAATCTCATCCAAACCAATCACAAATATTATCCTCATCGCCTAGAAACCGCGGTCACAACTCACCTTAGCCTAAAGACGGAGGAAGAACACAAAACCAGCTACTCGAGATCCTCACACCCTCTGATCTCAAAAGCAACACCAAAGAACGCCTCCTCTATCACCTAAGACACACAACTAGGGTTTCCCCTAAACCCAATCAGATTTCCAGAAAAACAGAACCAACGCGATTTACTAAAATCAACGTTGAGGACAAACCATACATCGGAATAACGATCGAAAATAAGATTAAGAAACTAGACTCAAAGACCTACACAAAGGTATGTAGAACGTCTCTTAACTCTCAAAGCATAAATGGAAAAACAGCCCGCAATCTTGCTACACGAAACTGGAAAAACAGAGATTTCAGAACTGACTCCCTGAAATCAAACGAACACAGAGAACGGGACTTACCTCCGAATCAGGATCCAAAACCTGATCTAGAAACTAGACAGAACTATCTTTCCAACGGTATAAAGATCATCTCCTGATTCTCTTTGGTTCGACGGAAATCCTCCTTCGGAGCAGACTGATTGCAGATTCGAATCTGCAGAAACCTCTCTCACGAAAACAACGATAACTCAGCGAATACAAATCAAAATGACAAACGGATTTTTTGTATAGAAAGCTAAGAGGAAGGAGAACAAACCTACAAAAATTCACGTCGATCAGACTCGATTAGATCGACCGTTCTTTGCTGCTACCAAGACAGACGAACCTGTCTTCTCTTCCTCTCAAACTCCTCTCTCTCAAAACTCTTCCTCTCTCTCAAAGACTCACAAAAATCCTCTTTTTCCTCTGACTCACGCGGCCACAAATCCCCAAATGACTTATATACGCAAGCCCTAGGGTTAAACCCTCAAACCGAGTCAAACCGCGATTAAAACTTAAACCGAACCGAATCGCAGAACTTGTGTCGATCGATCGGAGACTCTGTCGATCGATCGGAGACTCTGTCGATCGACAGAACTCCTTCTGTCCAAAACCTTCGCAAAGCAAACACCCGTGTCGATTGACACATAGCCCTTGTGTCGATCGACACCCTTCCAAAATTCATATTTTTGGAACACGGGCGTTACAAACCTTATCTCCTAACTAAATATCCAAGCTAAATTTCAAGGAGGATCTCATCACACCACCACCATTCACAAAGAAGGCTCCTACTAATTACTAAGAAGGATCCGATCATTCCGTTTACGTCATGAATGAAGGTACTCCGATAATCCTCCTTATGAATTATGGCAATATTATGTAATTAATCTAATTGCTTAAAGATCTTAGGGATCATGTAAATTATTGTTGTGTGCATATAAATAATTTTAGATGCACCATAAATTAATCTTACATGTGGTAGCATTAGATTAATTCATTAAGTATAATATGCTAATGTTAAAATTAAGAAAGAATTATAGATGATAAATATAATTTATGTTTTATGAGAATAAATGAATTTTGTGAATTATGTTTATTACATATCCATAAATGATAATTAATAAAAGAAAATTATTTTTCTTTATAACATGCAAATGAATGGAGAATGAAGATACCACCACAAAGGCTTTATTCTAGTATAATTTGCATATGATTTTGATATATTTATGTATTAAATAGTTATCCACCGGTAGGCTATAAACATAAATATGATCAATTAATTAATGGAGTTATTTGTGTAGTCAAAGGATATCCACAGATAACTTTGTCTAAATAATTCAATACATTGCTCAATAATTGATTCTATATATATGAATTATATGAGATTATGGTGACTACCCACAGGAGCACCATTATTTCTTATCATATAAAAGAAAATTATGTATGTGTTGTAAAACTTAAGAAGCCTAATTAAAATCTTGTCGTATCTATGAAAATATTGCAGCTTCTTTTCCTGCTAATATGTCATCTATGGTCTCGTCTATTCCAATTCTTACGGGAACCAACTTCTCCGAAGGGAAAGAGAAAGTTGAGTTCACATTAGGAGTACTAGACCTGGATTTGGCACTTCGTGAAGAGGAGCCAAATCCAATAACTGAAAACAGTACTTATGAAGAATATATTCTCTCTAAAGCTTGTGAGAGAGCGAACAGACTGAGCATTATGTTCTTTAGAATGACAATAGCTAGCAACATTAAATCTTCTCTACCAACTCTAGATAAAGCTAAGGCTTATCTAACATCTATAGAAGAACGGTTTAAGACTGCAGACAAATCCCTTGCTGGGAAACTTATGGCAGATCTTACAACCATGAAGTATGATGGCACAAGGTCTATGCATGAACATTGCATTGAAATGACCAACCTTACGGCTAAGCTGAAGAATTTAGGAATGACTGTGGACGATTCATTTCTTGTCCAATTTATCCTAAATTCTCTGCCCCCTCAGTATGGACCATTCCAAATTAATTATAATGCCATTGATGAAAGATGGACATCAAATGAATTGGCTAATAAATTGGTACAAGAGGAGGCTAGACTTGGCCGTGAAGGCATTAAAGTTGCTCATTATGTTCAAGAAGCTGGATCCAAAATTGGGAACAAGCAGAAAAATAACCGCAAAAGAGCATCATCCCAAATGAATAGCTCAAACCAAGCTCATGAGAAGAAAAAAGCAAAGAAAGATGTCTGATGCAACTTTTACAAAAAGTTTGGTCACTTTCAGAAAGATTTCACTAAAAGAAAAGAGTGGTTCAAAAAGAAAGGTAACCTTATGGGTTCCGTAAGCTTTTCCGAATCAAATCTTACTAATGTTTCTTCTAAAAGTTGGTGGATAGATAGCGGTGCTAATGTGCATGTATCCAATTCCTTGCAGGGATTCCTTATGACCCAAACCATAAAGCAAAGTGAAAACTACTTGTTAATGGGAAATCGAGACAAAGTGCCAGTTAAAGCTATTGGCACTTATCGTCTCATTTTAGATAGTGGATTTTGTTTGGATTTATTTCAAACTCTTTATCCTCCATCTATTTCCCGTAATTTAGTTTCATTAAGCAAACTTGATATAGCTGGTTTTCATTCAACTCAAGGAGATGGATGTTTTAATATATTTCTAAACTCTAATCGAATTGGTTTAGGAATATTAATTGATGGCCTTTACATGTTAAAATTGGCTAATCAAAATTATAACATACATCTCACCCTGCATGCTAAAAGTGGTCTTAAAAGTAAAACACATGCTAAAGATTCTTATTTCTTATGGCATAAAAGACTGGGACACATTTTCGGTGAAAGAATTAAAAGATTGGTAAAAGATGGATTAATTCCAAATCTTGATTTTACCAATTGTAAAGAGTGTATAGATTGCGCTAAGGGAAAGCAAACTAAACACACTAAGAAAGGAGCCACAAGAAGTACACGGCTTCTTGAAATCATACATACAGATATTTGTGGACCTTTTGACGTTCCAAGTTTTGGAGGTGAAAAGTATTTTATTACCTTTATCGACGATTATTCACGTTATTGTTATCTCTATCTATTGCATGAAAAGTCTCAAGCTGTAGATGCTGTACAAGCATTTAAAACTGAAGTGGAGAGACAATTAGATAGAAAAGTAAAAATCATAAGGTCAGATAGAGGTGGTGAATTTTATGGCAGGTATGATGAAACAGGACAACATCCTGGACCGTTTGCCAAACTTCTCCAGAAATTAGGAATAGTTGCACAGTACACAACGCCTGGTTCTCCATGGCAGAATGGTGTAGCTGAAAGGCGTAACCGTACGTATATGGGAATGGTTAGATCCATGATGAGTTATGCTAACTTACCTATATCCTTGTGGATGGATGAATTACGTACTGCAGTATATATCTTGAATAGGGTTCCAAGCAAAGCAGTTCCAAACACTCCTTTTGAGCTGTGGAAAGGCTGGAAACCTAGTTTGGCACACCTCCATACTTGGGGATGTCCAGCTGAAGCAAGAATATACAATCCACATGAAAAGAAATTAGATTTCAGAACGATCAGTGGTTTCTTTATAGGCTACCCTGAGAAATCTAAAGGATATAGATTTTATTGTCCAACCCATAGTACAAGAATAGTAGAAACCAACAATGCCAGATTTTATGAGAATGGTGAAATTAGTGGGAGTGATAAAGTTCAAGATGTGATCATTCAGGAAATAAGGGTTAATGTCCCATTACCCTCTATTCCGAATGTTGTTGGAAATCCTCCAGTTGTTGAACCGTTAAATAACGAGGAAACACCAATGAATGATCATCCACTCCATGAAGAAAATATCACCAATAATGATAATACACTTGAAACACAAGAGGAATCGTCATTAAGAAGATCAACTCGTCAGAGGAGATCTGCTATTTCCGATGATTACATAATTTATCAAGTGGAATCTGGAGAAGGGAATATAAATGATCCGGTTTCTTATTCACAAGCAATGAAAGATGTTAATTCTGATAAATGGGTTGATGCCACAAAAGATGAAATGAAATCAATGGCTAAGAATGAAGTTTGGGAAATTGTTCAGTTACCTAAAGGACACAAAGCAATCGGGTGTAAATGGGTCTTTAAGACCAAACTCGATTGTAATGGCAATACTGAACAATATAAAGCCAGACTTGTAGTTAAAGGATTTAATCAGAAAGAAGGTATCGATTATACTGAGACTTTCTCATCTGTGTCTAGGAAAGACTCTTTCAGAATTATCATGACATTAGTAGCTCATTATGATCTCGAGTTACATCAAATGGATGTGAAGACTGCCTTTCTTAATGGAGACTTGCAAGAAGAAGTCAATATGCGTCAACCTGAAGGCTTCATCATCGAAGGTCAGGAAGACATGGTCTGCAAATTAAAGAAATCAATATATGGACTAAAACAAGCTTCGAGGCAATGGTATCTAAAGTTTGATGAAACCATTACAAAAATCAGTTTCAAAGAAAACATAGTAGATCCATGTATACACCTCAAGATCAGTGGGAGTAAGTTCATATTTTTGATACTGTATGTTGATGATATCTTACTGGCGAGCAGTGATCTTGGTCTATTACATGAGACAAAAGAAATATCTCTCTAAGAACTTTGAAATGAAAGATATGGGTGAGGCATCCTATGTGATAGGAATTGAAATATTTCATGATCGATCACTTGGAATCTTAGGACTGTCCCAGAAAGCATATATTGATAAAGTTCTTGAGAGATTTGGCATGATGATGTGTTCTTCTAGCATTGTTCCTATGCAGAAAGGTGATAAGCTTGACCTTTCGCAATGTCCGCATAATGAAATGGAACGTAATGAAATGCAAAAGTATCCTTATGCATCTCTGGTGGGAAGTTTGATGTATGCACAAGTATGCACAAGACCTGATATCAGCCACGCAGTTGGCATGTTAGGTAGATTTCAGAGTAATCCAGGACTTGCTCATTGGAAAGCTGCAAAGAAAGTATTAAGATACCTAAAAGGAACAAGAAACTATATGCTCACATATAGGAAATCAACACATCCACAGATGGTTGGATTTTCAGACTCAGATTTTGGTGGGTGCCATGACTCTAGGCACTGCACTCTTGGCTATGTGTATCTCCTTAACGGAGGTGCCATATCATGGAAAAGCCAGAAGTCAGAGTTGATTTACACATCAACTATGGAAGCTGAGTATGTGGCATGTTATGAGGCTTCTATTCAGGGAGCATGGTTGCGAAATTTTGTCTCTGAGTTTGGGGCTCTGAGTTTTGTTGACAAGCCTTAACTCTTTACTGTGACAATCAAGCTGCAATCTTCTTCTCTAAGCATGATAGGATATCAAAAGGATCCAAGCATATGGACCTTAAATATCTATCACTGAAACAAGATGTTAAAAGAGAAAAGTTTGTCATTGAACACATAGGCACTGAAGTTATGGTTGCAGACATATTTACGAAAGCATTACCTCCAAAGACCTTTCAAAGGCATGCTGAAAGTATGGGTCTTGAGGATAGCTCTTAATAGTAATGTCTGTTTATCATTAGCCTATATTTGACATTTATTTTGAGCTCTTGTATGACTTTTACATCTTTATCTATTCTGTTATTAATGTGCGCATTTATGATTAAAGTTAAGTTTAATTATAACAGAATGCATCTTCATTTAAAGACATAAAAGAGACCATTAAGATGACTTCTACTTATGATTATGATCTAGCTATGACAGTCGTCATTGTAGTAGTACATGGAAGGGATCATGTTGCAAAATAATATGTGACCGCCATGACTCCCATTGATTACTCGAGTAGCCAAGACACTAATGATGACCAAATGAAAATAAAGATATAACATATTATGCCGGCCTTATGATTCTCGATTGAAAACTATAAAAGAACTATACTAACGACCAAGTGGGAGAATGTTAGAAAAATATTTTTCTAACCCATGAATGTGGTCTTATAGTAGTTTGTTTCTAATGGGATTGTTATAACTTTTAATGAAAATTTGGTAACCAATTAAATTAGTGATTAAGGAGTTGAATTCCTAATGAATCTATGATACTTTATCCTTAAGTATTAGATAAAGTGATAAGATTAAACTATCTTATCCTTAAGTAATAGATAAGATAAGATTAAGTGATCTTATCCATAAGTAATAGATAAGATAAGATTAAGTGATCTTATCCTTAAGTTATAGATAAGATTAAGTGATCTTATCCTTAAGTTATAGATAAGATTAAGCTAAAAGCAAACACTTGTCACTAATGTGTTCATCTCTACTATGATGGATGGTTGAGATTGAATCAATGGCAAAAGCCCTAATGAAGAATAAGGTCCTCTCCCCACCTATAAATAGATGTTTTGCTCCATCACAATTCATCATAAGAACAAACAACACATAAAGAAAGAGGTTTATAGGAAGGGGAGAGAAACCTTATCTCCTAACTAAATATCCAAGCTAAAGTTCAAGGAGGATCTCATCACACCACCACCATTCACAAAGAAGGCTCCTACTAATTACTAAGAAGGATCCGATCATTCCGTTTACGCCATGAATGAAGGTACTCCGATAATCCTCCTTATGAATTATGGCAATATTATGTAATTAATCTAATTGCTTAAAGATCTTAAGGATCATGTAAATTATTGTTGTGTGCATATAAATAATTTTAGATGCACCATAAATTAATCTTACATATCTGTAGTATTGGTATGTAATGTTACTCATCAAGATCCAACACTACATTAAAGTGAAATTTTGTACAAGTCTGAAATGAAGTGTGGATGGTATTACCTGCAAAAGCAACCGTTACACCTGATATGAGTCGTCCGAGAGCCGATAATAAGTAAAGGCAGGTTACGACATAAACGAATAAAGCATCAGAACCAAAATCTTCAGTATAGAACACAATAACTAAGTTAAACAATCCTCAACTAAGTTAAAACATCATGGATACACTTTATGTTATTGCATAATACATGTTTAGGCATTGTTAAGATTCAATGTTTTGTTGTTGAAGGAACTCAAGATCCTTCATTTGCATTTGAATAGATTCTTTATCCAGCCATTTCTCGGCCATGAGATTCTCTTCTTCTCCTCCTTCCGCGACCCTCGTCACCTTCTGTTTGATGATTCTCTCCCCTTCTGAAGCAACAACCATATATACCTTCAAGGGTATATAAAGATTCTCATGCCTACCAAAACAAAGCAACAAAGCCATTTCAATCAAACTAATCACACATCAACACCAAACAAACACAATTCAACTTAATGGCACACAACAATTCAATCATAAACCATCATAATTTGTTTGATTGGTGTAAAATCAAAACTGATCACACATTAACACCAAACCTAGACAATGAAACTTAGTGGCACACATCATTCAATCATAAATTATTGTTGGGGTCGGTTTTCACCCCCTCAACATTAACGTCTAAAGACAAGCCAGTTGAAGAAATGTCCCCCGGACTCTTGATGAAGAGGGCGTTACAGAACCTAAGTTTTTCTGCGGAGCGGAGCATGTGGCAGAAGAACGAACCTGGGCGAAGCACGAAGAAGCTGGGGCTTCGGACAGAAGGGCGACCACGGCCTCGCCTGACGGGACCGAGCCTGGCTTTGGCTCATCACAGCCTCTCCTGGCCGAGCCTGGCTTCGGATCATCACAGCCTCGCCTGGCCGAGCCTGGCTTCGGATCAACACAGCCTCGTCTGGCCGAGCTTGGCTTCGTCACGCCACGCGACCACAACTTCTCTACAGACCGAAGCCAGCTTCTCCACGGACCAAAGCCAGCTTCTCCTTGTGACCGAAGCCACCTTCTCCACGGATCGAAGCCAGCTTCTCCTCGTGACCGAAGCCAGCTTCTCCATGGACCGAAGCCAGCTTCTCCTCGTGACCAAAGCCAGCTTCTCATCGTGACCGAAGCCAGCTTCTCCTCGTAGACTCCAGCCCAACAACAACCTGAAGCCCGGTCCAGACACGAAGCCCACATTGGTGCAACCGACTCCGCGAAGACTTAGGAAGCTTAGCCGACTTAGAGTAATATATAAACATCATTGTAAAAACCCTAAAGGGGATCCGCAATTTCATACACAAACTCTGTACTCAAACTTTACACAGCAATAAACACAACGTTTTCTCAATCTCTTGTGATCCTAGCTTGCCCTAGAATTCTCTATCTCCTCAAAACCCTTACAAATCTAATTGTGTTGGTTTCGACCCCCACAATTTGGCGCCGACTAAGGGGACAGAGATTTTCTGACACAAAGAAGCTAGGTTTCGCAAAACCATCGCCATGTCAGGAAGCAACAGCAGAAGCAGTGAAGGATCCTCATCTCACAGGAACGACGAGGCAAAGGAGAATTCCATGGAAAACACCGCGCCTCGCGACAACAACAAACCCGGAGAATATCACAGAGATCAAGCAGAGGCTTGAGACGCTCATGAAGAAGGCACATGCTCAAGAGACCGATCTGCAGGCGCTCAAGAGACAGAAGCGCAAGAGGTCCCGTGTTCGCCCGACACTCCTCAGCTTCACCACGCCTTGAGCCAATCGAAGGAATCGGCACGAGGAGCTGCCACCTCAGACCGATCGCACAGACTCGGAGGACTTGCCTCCACCACCGCCTTGTCGGGAATCTAATGAAACTCCCGAGCGTGTGGTGGAAGAATCGGACGAAGATCAACCCCTCCAGAGACGGGTCCGAACCAATACAGCTGCTGACAACGCTATGGCTGATGGAGAAGGAGCTCCAAACAAAGCAGAGCTCTACAGGGGGGAGCAGGAGCGCAGGGCTCCACAAGGCTCCCAATAAGAAGAGGTTGCAGCGCTAAAAGTCCAATTGAACCGTATCGTTTCAGACCTAAGGACTACTAAGCTACAGATGTACCAGAGCACAGGAAAGGCTCGCAGAGTCGCTTTCGTACTGGAGAAAGCATGGAACACTCCTTTTGCTGAGAACATCGCAAAGGCTAAAATCTCCGATCTTGGATAAAACAATTCACTCGAAGGGTTCTCATCGTCACTTAAATTGGTCTCATCATCATTAAGTAGATTTGTTGTTATGGAGAAACAAGGGATTTGTCCGGTTGACCACGGTGGAGCGGAGACGCCATTATCACGTCATACCGAACCGAACCAAAGCCGCACTCGCTTCCCTCGTCCGCAACCACGCTCTCTCCGCTTGCCCGAACTGAAGCCATGCTCTCTCCGCTCGATTGGACCGATGTTTGTCGATCAACACCAATTTTTCTGGTCGATTCCTTTGACTGGAAACGCAGCACTAGGTAGTGGTGGGTGTCAATCGACACCAATGTTTCTGGTCGATTCCGGTTTAGCGTTAATTGTCCGCTTTGACGCGCGGTTTGGGAACGTAGCCCTAGGTCGTGGCTATTTAAGTTTCCAGCCGCAGAGTTTCGTGGTTTTAGAGAGAGAACAAGGGAGAGAGTGTGTTTTAAGAGATTTGTGTGTGAATCGAAGGATTTGTGACCCGTTTGTCATTGTTCTTCGCGTGTTAGCCTCGGGGAATTGATTAGCCGGGTTTGTGGTAGTGTTTGGGTGATTTGCTGCGTGGAATCACCGGGTTCATGATTGTTTCGTGGCTGTTCATATCCGTTTATTCCTTTTCATCGCGAAATCGAGGTGAGTGCGCGACCGTAGGCTCGGATAGATTAGAATTTGTGTAGTAAATGGTTAGAATTGTTCATAGTGGTTGAACTGATGGTTGATTGCGTGTAGACTTGATTTCTGTGTGATCGGTGTGATGAATTTAAGTGATTTTCGTGTTTTGGATCGATTGATTTTGTCTGTTCATGGTGGAAGAACAGGGTGTCGATCGACACCTAGTGGTAGTGTCGATCGACACCACAGTTTCTGATGATCGAGGATCGGTTGAATGATCCTGGTGTCGATCGACACCTAGTGGTAGTGTCGATCGACACCCAGTTGAAAATGATCTCTGAAATTGTGAGGTGACGATCGACACCTAGTGGTAGTGTCGATCGACACCCAGTTGAATCATGTGTGCGTTTGATTGTTTATTATACAGTTTTGATTTATCCGTACTTAGCCTGTAGACGGGAGGACCGTCTCACTAAGTATTTATGAAATACTTACGCAACTCTATTTTTCCCTTTGAGTTGCAGGTAACAGAAATGTGTGATCGCGGAATCAAGGCTGGTGAAGAGGATGATATGTTTTTTATTATTTGTTTCTGTAAGACTAGAGAACCTGGTGTTTATGTTGCTAGATCTTTTATGATTAATTCTGGAATTATTGGATTATTGGTTTAAATATTATTGGATTTGATTTATGAGAATTTCCGCATTGTTTTAAAAAAAAAAAAAAATTGGTTGTTACATTTTGGTATCAGAGCCTAGACGTTTTGAGGACTTGGAAATTGGATGAATTGAGACTATGTGGTTTAATTGTCTATTAGTGGTTATGCAGTTAATAGTCTTAGATCATCCTCTTCGCCCTACAAAGAGATTTCGCGGTAAGTTGCGTGTTATTTGTTTGTGACTTCTCGTTGGCTCATGTTTTCTGTCTTGTGGTAGATGCATACTGGAGCGAGAGGTCGAGGTAGAGGTCGTGGTAGGGGCCGTGGTCGTGGTCGTGGCTTAGTGCCAGAGTCGCCTAGCAGTGTGGCTGCATCCCAGATTCATCCGGTGGAGACCGCGAGTGAGACCAGTGCCAGTGTGGCTGTCAGCATCGGGAGGGGTGCTGGTATTGGAGTGGGACCAGGTGGGGGTGCTGCTCCAGCTTAGGGTCGAGATGACGTCATTGTGGGTTTGTTGACGCAGCTTTTGGAGCGATTTCCGGCGGCGGTTCCGGTACCAGCTCCTGTGGTACCTCCGGTGGTGGAGGAGCAGCAGAGGGCTGCAGTGGTTGAGCAGCCGAGGGCTGTAGTTGCTGAGCATCCTCCCTCTCTTGTGATGATGGGTCAGATGCAGAAGATTGGTACGCCTTTCTTCACTGGTCGAGTGGGGCCAGAGGGAGCCGATGAGTGGAGGTTGCGAGTGGAGCGCAACTTTCGGTCGATCCGATGTCCAGCAGAGTATCGCGTGGAGTTAGCGGTACACTATCTGAGTGAGGATGCACATAGCTGGTGGAGGGCTATGGAGTCCAGGAGGGCTGTGTGGACTTGGGATGAGTTTGTGGGCGAGTTCAATGCCAAGTTCTTTCCTCGAAAGGCTTTGGATCGCCTACATATGAGATTTATGGAGCTGTCTCAGGGAGCGAGTTCAGTTCGTGAGTATGATGCGGAGTTCAGCAGACTCCAGGTGTATGCTAGTGTGGGCATGACAGATGAGTGGACGCTTATGCAGAGGTTCTTGCAGGGACATCGGATGATTATCAGGACCCAGTGTCGGGGTTTGGTTTACGCCTCGAGGGCGGAGTTGGTGGAGCTTGCTGCTTCGATCGAGGAGGATCAGCGTGGGCCGAGTGGTCCAGTGGTTGTTCCACCAGTAGCGGTTCCATCTGTAGTTGCTCCTGTTGTTCAGCCGAGGATGCAGCAGCAGTAGCATCATTCTAGGAGTTCTGGTTCCGGCAAGGGCGGCAAGCCTGCGCAGGGCCAGAAGAGGAGGTTTGATGAGGTTTCTGGAGGTGGCTAGGGCAGTAGAGGTGCTTGTTTTGGATGCGGGAGTTTAGAGCATCGAGTGGCCAGTTGTCCTAAGCGGGACGTATCTCGGGATGCTAAGGTGTGTTATCATTGCCGGGAGACGGGGCATATTCAGACTATGTGTCCGAAGTTGCAGCAAATGGCTGTGGCAGCGGTTCAGCCAGTGGTAGGGCAGCATGTGGCTCAGTTGGCGGCAGTGCAGCCATTGGGTCAGATCGGGCCGGCTCCGCGTGTTTATGGACCGGCAGAGGCAGGGCAGCCGGGTGGCGCGCAGATCACAGGTAAAATCTTAGACTTTATCCTTGTTAAATTCTTAGTGGTAGAATTTTTGTTATGTCTTTTATTTTGCATGTGGTAGTGGATAGGGCTCTCAACACGTATGGCTTGTGTAGGGACCTTATTAGTGGGAGGGTTTGAGTCCAACGTTCTGTTTGATTCTGGAGCATCGAACTGCTTCATTACTCCTGGGCATGCCGAGCGTAGTGGCATCCGGAGCAGTGCTGGTGAGCTGTCAGGCTGGGTTAAGGTAGCTGGAGGAGGATTCCTGGTTACTTCCGGCCGAGCTAGAGCAGTGGATGTTCAAATTGTCGGCCAGTCGATGCCGGCGGATTTGGTGATTAGTCCGGTGGAGCTTTACGACGTGATTCTCGAGATGGATTGGTTGTCGTTCTACAAGGTTCATCTGGATTATTTCAGAGGAAGAGTCACTTTTGAGCGAGATGTGGGGAAGTTAGTGTTTCAGGGCGTGAGACCTACTTCCAGGAGTTTGGTAATCTCGGCTATTCAGGCGGAGCAGATGATAGCGCGAGGTTGCAAGGCCTTTTTGGCGGTGATTTCTATGTCGGAGTCTGGTGGTGAGGTAGCTATCGGGGAGATCCGGGTTATTCGGGATTTTGTTGATGTTTTTCAGTCGCTGCAGGGATTACCACCATCTCGGTCTGATCCTTTCACGATTGAGTTAGAGCCCGGGACAGCTCCGATTTCTAAGGCTCTTTACAGGATGGCTCCAGCAGAGTTGGCAGAGCTGAAGAAGCAGCTG
Source organism: Draba incana (assembly GCA_963576765.1). Taxonomy (NCBI): domain Eukaryota; kingdom Viridiplantae; phylum Streptophyta; class Magnoliopsida; order Brassicales; family Brassicaceae; genus Draba; species Draba incana. The sequence continues at coordinate 26,014,409 of OY755215.1, forward strand.
GAGGATTTATTGGGTAAGGGTTTAGTGCGACCGAGTGTATCACCGTGGGGAGCGCCGGTGTTGTTCGTCAAGAAAAAGGATGGTAGCATGCGTTTGTGTATTGACTATCGGGGTCTGAATCGGGTCACTATGAAAAACAAGTACCCTCTCCCGAGGATTGATGAGCTTTTGGATCAGTTGAGGGGTGCTACTTGGTTCTCCAGGATTGACTTGGCGTCTGGTTATCATCAGATTCCGATAGAGGAGGCAGATGTTCGTAAGACGGCTTTCAGGACGAGATACGGACATTTTGAGTTTGTGGTCATGCCTTTTGGTTTGACAAATGCGTCTGCGGCTTTTATGAGATTGATGAACGACGTGTTCAAGGAGTTTTTGGACGTGTTTGTTATCATCTTCATTGATGACATCTTGGTCTATTCGAGGAGTTTAGAGGAGCACGAGACTCATTTGAGATTGGTTATGGAGAAGCTTCGGGAGCAGAAGCTATATGCTAAGTTGAGTAAGTGCAGTTTCTGGCAGAGGCAAATGGATTCCTCGGACATATTGTTTCTTCAGAAGGTGTTTCAGTGGATCCAGCTAAGATAGAGGCTATCAAAGATTGGCCTAGACCGTGCAGTGCCACCGAGATTAGGAGTTTCTTGGGTTTGGCAGGTTATTATCGGCGATTCGTAAAGGGCTTTGCGAGTATGGCGCAGCCGATGACGAAGTTGACTAGTAAGGATGTTCCGTTTGTTTGGTCGCCGGAGTGCGAGGAGAGCTTTGCGAGGCTCAAAAAGATGCTGATTAGTATGCCGGTGTTGGCATTACCCGAGCCGGGGAAGCCTTACACCGTGTACACTGATGCCTGAGGAGTTGGTTTGGGGTGTGTGTTGATGCAGTGGCAGGGTAGTGAGCGTAACAGGCCTACGCACGATTTAGAGCTGGGAGCGTTGGTTTTTGCTCTGAAGATTTGGAGATCTTACCTTTACGGTGGGAAGGTACAGATTTACACGGATTTACACGGAGCATATCTTCACTCAGCCGTTGCTGAATATGAGACAGAGGCGTTGGGTCGAGCTGTTGGCAGATTATGATCTGGAGATCATTTATCATCCGGGCAAGGCTAATCAGGTAGCAGATGCCTTGAGTCGACGGAGGTCCGATTCAGCCCGTGAGCAGGATATTGAGGATCTGGTGGGCGAGATTAGCACTATGCGTCTTTGTGCTATTTCGCAGGAGCCTTTGGGTTTAGAGGCGGTTGATCAGGCAGATCTTCTCAGTAGGATCAATGTGGCTCAGCAGAGTGATCAGGCTTTGGTGAGTGTGTCGCGAGCAGAGGGCTCCGAGTATGTGGTCTCTCCGAATAGGACAATGTTGCTCCGTGGTCGAGTGTGTGTGCCTCGAGATGAGGTTTTGAGGCAGGAGATTTTGAGTAAGGCTCATGCGAGTAAGTTCTCGATTCATCCGGGTGCGACTAAGATGTACCGTGATCTCAAGCGGTATTATCACTGGGTCGGGATGAAGAGAGATGTGGCGGCCTATGTTTCTAAGTGTAATACTTGTTCTTTGGTTAAGGCCGAGCATGGTGTTCCGAGTGGTCTTTTGCAAAGTTTACCCATTCCTGAGTGGAAGTGGGATATGATTAGGATGGATTTTGTGGTTGGGTTGCCTACTTCACGGACTTTTGATGCTATTTGGGTGATTGTGGATCGGTTGACTAAGTCAGCGCATTTCTTGGCCATTAGGAAGACCGATGGAGCAGCTATTTTGGCTAAGAAATTTGTGAAGGAGATTGTCAGGTTGCATGGAGTGCTAGCCAGTATTGTATCCGATCGGGATCCCAGGTTTGCATCGGAGTTCTGGAGACCGTTTCAAGCAGAGATGGGAACTAAGGTGCATATGAGTACAGCTTATCATCCACATACTGATGGGCAGTCAGAGAGGACGATTCAGACTATGGAGGATTTGCTGAGGATGTGTGTCCTGGATTGGGGAGGTCATTGGGCAGACCATTTGAGTTTGGTCGAGTTCGCTTATAATAACAGTTTCCAGGCGAGTATTAGCATGGCTCCTTTTGAGGCATTGTATGGGAGGCCATGTAGGACACCGTTATGCTGTACCCAAGTGGGGGAGCGTAGTGTCTTGGGGGCTACTTATGTTCAAGAAACGACGGAGAGGATCCGAGTCGTGAGGCTGAACATGAAAGAAGCTCAGGATCGTCAGCGGAGTTATGTTGATAAGAGGCAGAGAGAGCTTGAGTTCGCAGTGGGCGATCGTGTTGAGGGGTCCTAATAGATCCATCTCCGAGAACACGCTGAGTCCACGGTTTTTGGGTTCGTTTCCAGTGGTGGAGCGGGTTGGACCGGTAGCGTATCGGTTGGAGTTACCTCCGATCATGAAGGAATTTCATAAGGTGTTTCATGTGCCGATGTTGAGGAAGTGCCTGCATGAGTCGGAGGAGTTGGTGCCTGAGATCCCTGCGGATCTGCGGCCAGATTTGATGGTTCCGGTAGTGCCTATGAGGATTCTCGAGAGGAGCGAGAAGGTTCTGCGCCGGAAGAAGGTACCGTTGCTGAGAGTCTTGTGGGACTTTAGCGGTACATTGGATGAGACGTGGGAGCCAGAGGCAAAAATGAAGTTGAAGTTCAGGAAGTGGTTCGACAAGAAGGTCATCGCTTGAGCTTACTTGCATCTTTGTGGTTCCAGATGTGTTATTTGTGTATTGGATTTATGTATTTTTTGTTTTTGTTGTAACGATATACATTTTTATTGGAATTTATAAGATGGATTTTTTTCCTTATTTATTCCCGTGTTCTTATGAGATGGGTGATTCTTATAAGATGGTGTTGTGGGTTACCAGTTTGGGTCGCGTTTTCGATGATATTTCAAGTGGGAAATATCGAGATATGCCAAGTGGGGCCGATCTAAGCATAGATGTTAGTAGACGTTCTCTGAAATTTAGTACTCTAGGGATAGTGGTTTCCGAATAACTCATTACAATTTAGAAGACAAGTGGGTCTTCGACAGTTCTACTTGTGACAAGTGGGTCTCAGTGTAGTAACGAGCTATACTTATCGTTGACAAGTGGGTCGCGATATAGTATAGAGGATGCTTACTTATTTGTGACAAGTGGGTCGCAGGATAAGTATCAGGAGACAAGTGGGTCTCTTGAAGGGAGTGAGTTTCCTGCATTCGTTGATGGAGGCTTATCTGAGGCAAGTGGGCCCAGTATAAGTCTAGAGGGAAAAGTGGTTCCCGGTATGCCATAGTGGTTGGTATATTGTTGTTAAGGGATGCGTCCCGAGAGCAAGGTAATGAGTTAGGAGTATTAAACGACTAGAAAACGTGGGTATTAACATGAGGATTAGATGAGAGTTTAGGGATCAGGTGAGGATCTCTGATGAGTTTTGACCAAGTGGGGTCAAGTTTCAGTCTTTAGATAGACGGTTGTTGTGGGATTCGAGGACGAATCTAGATTAGTGGGGGAGAGTTGTAACATCCCAAAACCAAAATGTTAATTTTGGTTAGGGGTGTCGATCGAGACCAGTGGTGGGTGTCGATCGACACCAATGTTTCTGGTCGATTTCGGTTTAGCGTTAATTGTCCGGTTTGACGCGCGGTTTGGGAATGCAGCCCTAGGTCATGGCTATTTAAGTTTCCAGCCGCAGAGTTTCGTTGTTTTAGAGAGAGAACAAGGGAGAGAGTGTGTTTTAAGAGATTTGTGTGTGAATCGAAGGATTTGTGACCCGTTTGTCATTGTTCTTCGCGTGTTAGCCTCGGGTAATTGATTAGCCGGGTTCGTGGTAGTGTTTGGGTGATTTCCTGCGTGGAATCAGCGGGTTCGTGATTCTTTCGTGGCTGTTCATTCCTTTTCGTCGTGAAATCAAGGTGAGTGCGCGACCGTAGGCTTGGATAGATTAGAATTCGTGTAGTAAATGGTTAGAATTGTTCATAGTGGTTGAACTGATGGTTGATTGCGTGTAGACTTGATTTCTGTGTGATTGGTGTGATGAATTTATGTGATTTTCGTGTATTGGATCGATTGATTTTGTCTGTTCATGGTGGAAGAACAGGGTGTCGATCGACACCTAGTGGTAGTGTCGATCGACAGCACAGTTTCTGATGATCGAGGATCGGTTGAATGATCCTGGTGTCGATCGACACCTAGTGGTAGTGTCGATCGACACCTAGTTGAAAATGATCTCTGAAATTATGAGGTGTCGATCGACACCTAGTGGTAGTGTCGATCGACACCCAGTTGAATCATTTGTGCGTTTCATTGTTTATTATATGGTTTTGATTTATCCGTACTTAGCCTGTAGACGGGAGGACCGTCCCACTAAGTATTTATGAAATACTTACGCAACTCTATTTTTCCCTTTGAGTTGCAGGTAACAGAAATGTGTGATCGCAGAATCAAGGCTGGTGAAGAGGATGATAGGGTTTTTCTTATTTGTTTCTATTAGACTAGAGAACCTGGTGTTTAGGTTGCTAGATCTTTTATGATTAATTCTGGAATTATTGGATTATTGGTTTAAATATTATTGGATTTGATTTATGAGAATTTACGCATTGTTTAAAAAAAAAAAAAAAATCGGGTATTACATTGATGGACCTGCTGTTGGGTCACCGAGGACGACTGGGATTGTTTCGAGGAAACGATCGAGGGACGAGAGCGCCCCAGTCACTCGGGTGGTCGGTGAATCGTCGACCCGGCCCTAAGTATTATCCAGTCGGACGGTAGGAGCGGTGGTAGATGATGCTCCGAGCTGGACTGAACAGCTCGTGAGGGAGAACTTATCCTTGAAGAGGAACATGGCCTCTTTAAAAATGGAGAATGAGCTGCTTAAGTCGCGAAGCAGCCCTGCGGAGCTGGTGAGACTGAGGAGATACGCCGAAGAGCGGGATGCCAAGGTGAGGGAGCTCAACGGTTTGGTCGGATAAGAGGTCGACATGAGGAGTCTCGCTGAGCTGAAGTATGAGGACCTCAAGACGCACCTTAACACTCTCGAGCATGCTAACTCCGAGCTGGTCGATCATGTTTGGTCCCAGATGTCTCGTCTGCGTGCATCCATATTGAGTTATGGACTCGCGTGGGCTCGGTCTGCCGCTGGACAGACTCACGCCAGACTCGTTGGGTTGGCTCAGACGTCGCTTACTAGGGCCCGACAGTATTTTCTTGAGCAGGGGGCCCATCTCAGTCTTGTTAGCTGGGCTAGCCAAGCTAAAACCCAGCTCGACGACATGGATTTGATGGCGGTTGTAGGAGTGACGATTCTCCTAGAAGATAAGGCCCGGGTTCAGGCCAAATATGATGGGCTCATAAAGGAGATCGAAGAGCAGGAGATGATGGCCTTCTACAACAGTGAGTACACGTTCTCCCCGGGGCCCTGTGTCCTTCCGAGTAGCTTCGAGGTCGACTGCCCCCCTTCTCCGTTCGGAGCTGAGGAGTTTGGAATTAAAGAGACTTGGGCAGTTAAGGCCTTCTCCGCAACAAAGTCCGAGTCGTCCGAGAATGCTGGCAATGGAGTCGGAGATGACCGCGCGGTCCAGTCGTACCAAGGCTGTCCGTTGCACCAGGCTGACACGGCGAGGCCGTCTTCTTCCAGGCGGGCAACGACCGGATCTGCAGGTCATGAATCGGTGGCTGGTGGGATTCGCTTTGTCCATTAAAGCTTCTCCTACGAGCAACGAGCCGCAATGGATGCTCGGAGACTCGCTGTTGGGTGGAAAGAGTTCACTGGTGCACATGATTTCCGAGTTGGAGATATCATCGTTTTCAGACACGGAGAACGCGACTCTTTGCTCGGATAGCTCCTAGGAATTTCTGAATGCTTTTCTTTTCGTTATCTTTTAGCCGTATGTGGTGTACTCGATCTTCTTGTAGCCTGTTTATTTTACCCGAGGAACGGATCCTTTGGGCTTTAACAAAAATTGTAGTTTCTTTTATGCGATTAGGTTTTCAGCTTTAGCATTCTCGTACGTCTTGATGCGACTAAGTTTTAAAGCTTAGGCATTTGAAAATCTAGGGAGCGGATCCTCTAGATTTTGATTTTTGATTATGCGGCTAAGTTTTTAGCTTAGGCATCTTGAGAATCTAGGGAGCGGATCCTCTAGGTTCTGATTTTTGATTATGCGGCTAAGTTTTTAGCTTAGGCATCTTGAGAATCTAGGGAGCGGATCCTCTAGGTTCTGATTTTTGATTATGCGGCTAAGTTTTTAAGCTTAGGCACTTGAGAGTATTCGTCCAGCGAGCGGGTCACTAGGTTACGTTGATTTTGATCCGACCGAGCTCGCGCGATGGAGTGGTCAGATCGAATCGTCTGTTTATGTTAATGCGATTAAGTTTTTAAGCTTAGGCATTTGAGAATTTAGGGAGCGGATCCGCTAGGTCTCGTTTTTGATCTGACCGAGCTCGCGCGATGGAGTGGTCGGATAGGGTCGTCTGCGGGTCGGAACCTGGCTTAAGACTAGAGTCCATCTCGTGGTCAAGCATGAGAGACGTGGTCGGCTTAAAATTCTTGCACGTTCGTGGGACTCATGTGGGACTGGCCCCGGCTTTTATCCTAGTCGGCGAAGTTATGGTGGACTTCGTGAGCTCGGATTGTAGATTATTTCGCTACTGCATCTATGAAAAACGCGTGTTTTGATCTTACTCAGGTTTAGCTGTGGTGGGCCTCCCGAGTATGACCGATCGAGTACTTGGCCAGAGTATCGATGTAAATGAGCACGGAGCTTTTAATGCGAACGGATCGACTGTAAGCTCGGAGCTTTTTAATGCGAACGGATCGACTGTAAGCTCGGAGCTTTTTAATGCGAACGGATCGACTGTAAGCTCGGAGCTTTTTAATGCGAACGGATCGACTGTAAGCTCGGAGCTTTTTAATGCGAACGGATCGGTGAATGAGCACGGAGCTTTATAAATTTTTATTGATTATAGCTAGACTTCTGAGGAAGTTGCCTACGTACCCGTTAAATAGGGATCAAGCCAAACGTAGTTCATATTACAAGGTGAAAAGTGAACAAGTCATCCGGAGATGAGCAAGTTGCTCGGAAACGAATAGAAGCATACGATGCTTAGTTTATGTTTTTTTTTTTTTTTTTTTTTTTTGCGAACGAGAGTATACATGTAGAAGTTTTAACGAACGAGAGTATCAACGAGCAAGAGAAATAAGATAGAAAAAACTTGTAGTAGAAACGTATAGGAACTTCAAGAACTGAGTAAACGAGCAGCAGAAACGAGTAGGAACTTAGACGATGCGTCGGGTGAGCTTGGAGCTAGCCGGAACGGAGCTATTTTCCCGCAATGAAGCATGTCCGGGCCATCTTTTGATTTCCTCGGATTGTGAAGACTCCGAGCGGGGTTGGAAACTTAAGGCATTGATGGTATGTAGACGAGACAGCTCGGAGAGAGAATAGCCATGTGGTTCCCATGGTCACGTTGTAAACAGCCGGTTTGTTGACCACCATGAACTTGACCTCTCGGGAGATTCCCCCCGCGTGTACCATCAGCTTGATCGACCCCACTGTCATCGTCGTAACTCCGTCGAAACCGGTGAGAGGTCTGACACCCGACTTGATGCGACTGTCTGGTATCTCCATCTTCTGCAAGGTCTCCTTAAAAATTAAGTCGACCGAGCTCCCAGTATCAATTAGGACCCGAGTCACTTCGCAGTCTTCAATTTTTAACTCGACCACGAGCGGGTCGTTGTGGGGCATGGCCAAGTTCTTCGTGTCGGCTTCCGAGAAGATAATGGGATGTCTATCTGGCTCCGATCGGGACAACTCCTGTCGATGACTGCCTCATTTTCGTACTGCTTGAGGGACCGGACCGAGTTGTGGGCTAAGCTGAACCCTCCCATGATCATGAGAACTCTCTTGGTCGGGTTCTGCTTTGCAGCCTGGCCCTTATCGGCTTGAGCACGCTTGGGAGGAAGGGGCGAGTCGGCATTTCCGCTCGGCTTTTGCTCGTTCCTGTTTGCTTCCTCTTTGGGTTTCCGCTTCTCGCCTCGATCGGCTGGAGGCGCAACTCTGACCACTCCCTTTTGGTACTGTGCGAGCAGCATGTCCTTTAGTTGCCGGCATTGCGAGGTCGAATGCCCGTGCATCTGATGGTAGTCGTAATAAGGTTGCCCACTCGAAGGTTCCCGGACCTCTTGTGGTCGCTCGTACTTGTTCCATTGCCTCGGGGGAGGACTCGATGAGGTATTAACGACATTGGTCGTCAACTTCTTCTTGTACTCATAGTCGAAGTGCTGTCGAGGTTCCCGATAGGGCTCCTCAACTACTTCCTTAGCTTTCCCCTTGACCGCTGGGGGCTTGACCGGTGAGTTCTTTTGGGCCTGCCCGGCTTGATCCTTCTCAAGCCTGATGAAATCGACCGAGCGGTGCATGGCCTCCTCGATCGTCCTAGGCGGGCGAAGGATCAATTCCTTTTGGAATTTGGACGACCGGAGCCATTGCTTGAGGGCGACTATAGCAGTGGTGTCGCTCGCTGTGACTCGAGAGATGACAGCTTTGAAGCGGTCCATGAACTTCTCGAGCGTTTCCTTCTCGCCCTGGACCAATCCCCACAGGTCAGCATCCGAGACGCCGTCCTCCATATAGATGGCATAATGCTTGAGGAACACCATCGATAGTTGCTGAAAAGAGTCGATCGATCGAGACTCCAGCCTGGAGAACCAGTTTAAAGCAGGGCCTGACAAGTATTCGATGAAATACTGACAGTGGCATGAGTCATACTCCTCGGGAGAGAAGTGTACTCGTCCCATCGCGATAGAGAAGGCCGTGAGGTGCTGCTTCGGATCAGAGTCTCTGGAATACGGCTAGAGTCGCAGCTTGGCGGTATGCCTGATCGGGACAGACGTTATCCTGGCAGAGAAGGGGGTCCGCTGGGTTTCGGCTAAAACTCGGTCGATCTTTGGGGCCGAGCTGAGGACTTGATGCATCCGCGAGCTCATCTCCTGAATCTGGTTTCGCAAGTCCTCGAGATCGGAGTGCTGAGTATGAGCAGTATCCCGGTCGGGGACAGTTCCCTGTCGGGCGACGAGGGTCTGCCTTAAGTCCGCGGCTTGGCCGAGCCTCTCGAAGATCGAGGGCGAGGAGCTTGCTCGGACCGTCAGCGACTCGAAGGTAGCTCGTCGCGGGGCTACCTCGGTCCGCTCAGGGAGTGTCCCTCGCATTGCGAACAAGCTATCGAGTCTTTCCACTACAAGAAAACAGCGAGAACCTGACGGATATATCTATCGGAAATCTGTCGGAATTGGTCAATTCCGATAGATTTCCGACAGATATATCCGTCAGTTCTAGATTGTCGGAAATGGTAATTCTGTCGGAAATCTGTCATTAATTCCGACAGATTTCCGACAGAACTATTTCCGACAGAGTTTCGACAGGTCCCCGGACTCCGGCGACCTGTCGGAACTCTTCGGAAACAAGTCTCCGGCAATCTGTAGGAATGTTGTCGGAAAAACCGCTGTCGGAAATCTGTAGGAATTTCTTTCCGACAATATTCCGACGCATTCCGACAACTTCTAAACCGACGATTTTCCGACTGATGTCCGACAGACTTATATCCGACAGCGTTCCGACAGGTTTATTTCCGACAGCGTTCCGACAGTGTATTTCCGACAGATTTCCGACAGAATCGTAGAAATTATTAAAAAATAAAATAATTTTAATTATTATTCATTTAATTTTAAAATTTAAATTTTAAATTATATAAAATGAAAAAAAAAAATTTAATTTAAAATAAAAAGTTAAATTGTTTTACAAAACGTTTGATACAATTTTAAATCTAAGCGGTGGGCGGCGGCGGCGGCGGACGCGGAAGCAAACCCTGCGCCATCAACTGCTCCATCATCTTTTGCATCGCCTCCCGATCCTTCTTCGCCTGTTCCCGGTCCTCCGTAGCTGCATCTTGTATCTGCTGGACCGTCGACTTCAATTCTTCAATTTCGGCGTCCTTTTCCTTCATCTGGGCTCTCAGCTCGGATGACTCGCTGTTGTAACAAGAAGACGCCGATGACGCTGCATCGTCGGGAAGACCATAAATCCGCCCTTTGCTCTGCGGAGCAACCTGTGGAAGAAATTTCAGTTAATGAAAAAGAAAAATCAATTAATGAAGAAATTTTAAATTTTACATACCTTTAAGACGAATTGGTTGATGATCTCGTCCGGGGCTTGGGTGAGGGGAGGGGTTCCTTCCGTTGGTGGCTGAGACAGAATGTAGTCTTCTTCCATTCTTTGGACGGCCAACTGAACCTCTCGAGCTACCGGATCCTGGATGACACCATCCTTGTTGGTGTGTGATGCTACCAGAAGTTCAACGTAGTTGGGTTCCCGACCCAACTCCTTAGCCTACAGTTGTTAGATATTTATTTAATATAAATGTATAAAACTAAAAAAATTTTAATAAAAATCAAAGAATGGCATAAAAAACTTACCATATCTCTAGCCTTTGTCTTCTTGCTGGTAGCTCCGAGGTTGTGGGTGGATTTACCCTTGCCCTTGCGGTCGCTGTTCCGGTTGGTAGAGTGATATGAAGAGATCTCCTTGGTCTCCTGTAGTTGCCAATAGGCGATGAACCCCTCCCACAATGTCGGCTTCTCAACCATCTCCTTTGGGATCTGACCGTGTAGCCACTTATCCTTCCACTCGAACACCTTGTGCGAGTAGTGCCTTGCTGCGTATACGTCGAACTCCCTCCTGACCATTGCGGTCAAGTGTGGGTCCCACTTAAATTCTTGCTGGAAAAAGAAAAATTAAATAAAAATAATAATACTTTAAATGAAAGTAAAAATTGTGAAAACAGATGACTTACCGCAAATGTGCGAAACCACAATTCTTGATCCTCCGGTGGCATTTTGGCGTACGTCGGATACGGACCGCGGAGCAAAGTAATTTCCATCTTGTTGAGGGACTTCGAAATCCCGCTGCGAGAATCATCAAACCTAAGAAAAAAACAATTACCAATTTAATTACATTAATCACAATTAAATTAAATTAGTAAAAAAAAAACAAAAATGTAACAAAAACTTACCATGTGTCTCTACCGATCTGGTCTGGATGGAGATTAGGTAACCGCCCTCGTCCAGGAAGACTCACGAAGTCCTCGACGCTAATCTGGGACGGTAGTGTGGCGGCTGGTGGCATCTCCGGCGTCTGTACAAGTGTAGACGACGGTGATCGTGCAGACGTCGTAGCCGCCTCAGGTCTACTCTGACGACGACGACGACCGCTGGTCCCGCCGCTAGATGCTCGGGCTCGGAAACCACTATAATCCCTATATTTTATATATAGATTTTAGGGATATAGATTTTAGGATATAGATTTTAAATTTTTAGGATTTAGATTATAGAATTGTTATTTTTAAATTATATAATTGCTATTTTTAAATTATAGAATTGCTATTTTTAAATTATATAATTTTTATTTTTAAATTATAGAATTGCTATTTTTAAATTATAGAATTGCTATTTATAAATTTTTAAATTATAGAATTGAGCTTTTTAAATTCTTAAAAATCAAATTTTTTAGTTTATAAAATTGTATAAATCCTTTAAAATGCTAACATTTTTTTATAAATCCTTAAAATGCAAACTATTTTTTATAAATCCTTAAAAGTCCTTAAATTTTTTTTATAATTTGTATAAATCATATTATAATTTGGATAAATCCTTAACATAATAATAAATAAAATTTTCCTAATTCACAAATTCAATTCCAAATTCACAATCTAACCAAAATTTTAATAAGTTTCCTAAATGAAATTATTTAACATAATATTAAATAAAATTTTCCTAATTCACAAACTAAAATCAAAATTCACAATTCCAAATTCACAATCTAACAATCAAATTCACAATTCCAAATTCCAAGTTCACAAATTCCTAAATCTTAAATCTAACCAAAATTTATATGAAAATTCGTCGGAAACTTACAAATGGGAAGGGATTTCAGACATTCCGGCGAAGAGGAGGCGGCCGGGAATCGTCGGCGGAGGTGGAGAGAATCGGTGGGGATCGTCGGCGGTGGAAGAACGGCGGAGGTGGGGAAGAACGGCGCGGAGAATCGGCTGTGGGGGAGAGAGAGAGAGGCGGCCGGGATCAGTCGGCGGTGGGGGAGAGAATCGGTGGGGAAGAATCGCCGGCGGAGGAGAGAATCGGTGGGGAAATTTTTAGGAATTAGGGATTGTGTTCGTCGGGGAAGAAAGAGATCTGTTTTAATCCCAGAATTTCCGACAGCTTTAAATCTGTCGGAATTCTGTCGGAAACCCAAAAAATTTAAATGACCGCGTGTAATTGGACCGTCTTATTTCGCGGTATTTATTTTCATTTCGCGGGTAAAATTTGGTATTTCTGTCGGAAATCTGTCGGAAAACTGGAACAATTTCCGACAGAATTCCGACAGTTTTGTGGTTTTGAGCTTTTTAACGATCCGTTTTCGTATGTACAAGGTCATAATATGATTGGATCCTGATTTGCAAGATAAAATACTTGGTAATGGTCATTGTTACTTTCAAATTCTAAACAGTTAGTATCCTCGTGTATTTCCCGTAAACATCAATTGTTTAGTAAATGTAACATCATGTTCTATATTTTACATTTGTTGTTAGAATTGTATGCCGGGAATGTGTCTTATTGAAGTTTTAAAATTTTACCTTAAAACCCCAAATCTGTGGGAAATCAGTCGGAAATATATATATATTTCCGACTGATTTCCGACAGAAATAATAATTTTTATGAAAAAAAAATATTATTATTATGTCTGTCGGAAATCAGTCGGAAATATATATATATTTCCGACTGATTTCCGACAGATTTGGGGTTTTAAGCTTGTTAACGATCCGTTCTCGTTCATACCAATTAATACCATGATATGATCATGATTCCGAAGATAAAATACTTGATAATGATCATTGTTACTTTGAAATTCTAAACAGTTGGTTTTTTAGTATTTCCCGTAAACATCTATCGTTTTATATAAGTTACTATAGGAAACGGTTTTGGTTGAAACATGACAAAATCGCAATTCATGTTATGTATAACATCGACAAGTTTACTTACTCTCTTATCTTTTACTTTTGTTGTTAGAATGGAAAGCCGAGAATGTGTCTTTTCGAAATTCAGAAATTTGAGCTTGAAACCCCAAATCTGTCGGAAATCTGTAGGAAATATATATATATTTCCTACAGATTTCCGACAGATTTGGGGAAACACGTGTCGTAATTTAAGGTTGGCCTGATATAAAGGATCTGTCGGAAATCTGTAGGAAATATATATATATTTCCTACAGATTTCCGACAGAAGCTGCAAAATATAAAAAAAAACCAGAAGAGACAGTGTCGATCGATACCCCCATACCTTCGATCGACTTGGGTATCAAAAAAAACCAGAAGAGACAGTGTCGATCGACACCCCCATACCGTCGATCGACATGGGTCTATATATCCATGGCTGTCGGAAATCTGTAGGAAATATATATATATTTCCTACAGATTTCCGACAGAAAAACAGATTTAAAAAAAAAAAAATTAGAAAACATTGCATACGAAACCTTTTTATAATACAAACATATAATGCAACTAATCTTCTGGGCTCTCAGATCCTTCCGAAGGAATTGTGTCTTCGTCTTCATCAAATTCTCCAACTTCTTCTTCTGATTCTGAGTGTACTATGTTATCACCAAATTCTGTAAAATCAACAAAAAGGTCCACCGCGGAAGAAATTTGAACTGGATCCATCGGAGTAATACTAGTTGGTTGCATAGCATCGTGCTCAGGAACTCCATAAACTCGCCCTCTTGGATTAATTGGAGTCACTGTAATCCAAGGATCTCTTCGATGTGTTACCCTGGGGTAAGAAATATAGCATACCTGAAACAAACATATTTATAGTTTAGGCAATTACAATATCATCATTTATCAATAACGCACGTATTAGAAAATTTTAAAATCAAACCTGGTCTGCCTGTGATGCTAGGATGAATGGGTCATACTTTTGCAGTCTCTTAGAAGAATTTACTGAAGTGACGCCAAATTGGCTCACCTGAACACCTTCTGGATAATTTGGATCAAACCACTCACACAAAAAAACAATGCACCTCATGGCCAACATTCCTGGATATTTTACTTGCAATATTTCTTTGAGAATCCCGTAGTAGACTAGATCACCACATGTAGCTGAAATACCGTAATCTGCTGTTGGCCTCGACCTTTCTTCATGAATCCTAAATGCAAATCCCCTAGTGCAATACTGCTCGTATGAAGTTGCTTCGAAGCTTGGGCCAGCAACTATCTCTTGCAACCATGTTGGAAACTTTTCTCCATTTTTCATTCCTTCAGAAACCTGATATAATAATTTAGACAAACTAAGTATTAAGTAATGCACTAATTTTAAGATATATAAGCGTTTTTTAAAAACTTACGTAATATTGCAGCCAATTTGCAAACTCGTTTTCCTTAGATTGTCCAAGTTCGTCTTCTGTCATATTCGGATAATAGCGACGTATTGAGTCAATGTAAATCCTGAAAGCAAACAACAATATATAACATATGAAACCTATATATTACTTAGGTATTAAAAAAAAAGTATTTAAATAAGTTATGTTTTTACCTTTCGTACTCTGCCATCTCCTCATAATTCGTTAGGATATACATATGTAAGTGACTCCACTCATCTTCTGATAGGAAGCGTTTCTTCCCTCTCCCAGTCACTCGGCCAACTTGCGAAAACAACTCAGGGACCAGAGCGTCATACATGACTCTCTCACCTCTATCATCATAACGAGCAGGACGTCTACTCTTCGTACGAACTTGCCGTGGCAAGTAAGATTGCGCAAACTGTGATGCTTCTTCATTGATACTCTGTGCGACAACAGAACCTTCAACTCGAGCCAAATTTTTGACCTTCTTCTTTAGATGGAACATGTACCGCTCGAAAGGATACATCCAACGAAATTGAACGGGACCACCTAGTTCGGCTTCGCGGGGGAGGTGTAGGGGAAGATGTTCCATAACATCAAAAAAAGACGGCGGAAAGATCTTTTCAAGATTGCAAAGGATCACTGGTATATTGGCATCTAAATTGCGGATCCCCTCAACTGTAAGTGTCCTCGTGCATAAATCTCTAAAGAAAGCACCAACAGCTGCAATAGCTTCGTGGACTGATTGAGGAAGGAGATGGGTAAAAGCAAATGGAAGAAGCCTCTGCATCACTACATGACAATCATGACTCTTCATTCCCATAAACTTTAGGTATCGCGAGTCTACGCAGTTACCCAGATTAGCTGCATATCCATCAGTGAATTTAACTTCGTCTTTAATCCACCGGAAAAATTCTCTTATCTTTTCTATTTGCAATCGGTACGGAGGAAAAGGATATGTACCATCGGGAAGACGTTCAAGATAATCACGGTTGCAAATCATTGAAACATCCATCCTAGACTTCACATTGTCTTTTGTCTTTCCCGGGACGTTTAACACCGTATGCATGATGTTGTCAAAGAAGTTCTTTTCAACATGCATCACATCGAGGTTGTGCCTTAATAAATGATCCTTCCAATACGGCAAATCCCAAAATATACTCTTCTTGTGCCAGTTATGAGCTTCCCATACACCACAAAGAGGTTCATGCCCATTACCCCCACAATCAGGAGTCCTCTCAGCACCAAAATCTCTCAACTGCTCCAATATAGTAGGACCGTCTATCTCATCAATTGGAGCATCAACCACTCGTTTATTTTTCGTAAATAATCTTTTAGACCGACGATAGGGGTGGCGTTCCAGTAGAAACCTTCTATGGCAATCAAACCAACATGGCTTTCTTCCATTCCTCAATTGGAAAGCGTCAGTGTCGTCATGGCAAATAGGGCACGATAATCTTCCATGAGTAGTCCATCCAGATAGCATACCGTATGCTGGGAAATCGCTAATAGTCCACATAAGGACCGCACGCATATGGAAATTCTCCCGCCGTGAAACATCAAACGCTTCGACACCATGACTCCATAGCATTTGTAACTCATAAATCAATGGCTGGAGGAATACATCAAGTGATCTCTTCGGATGCTCAGGTCCGGGAATTAGAAGGGAGAGGAATAAAAACTCTCGACGCATGCACACACCAGGGGGCAAATTGTACGGTGTTAGGATTACGGGCCACAAAGAATACTGCCTTCCATTCTTCCCAAATGGGTTGAAACCATCCGTACTTAACCCGAGGTACACATTTCTTGGCTCGTATGCAAAATCCGGATTCAACATTTGAAAATGTTTCCACGCTTTTGCATCTGAAGGATGTGTAATCTCTCCATCTTGACGATGCTCTGCATGCCATCTCATTTCTTCTGCCGTTCGCGCAGATTGATATAACCTCTTTAACCTTGCTGTCAATGGTAAGTACCATATACGTTTATATGGAATCGGAACTCTGCCACCAGTATCCTCATACCGTGGTTTACGACAAAATTTACATCTTCTCCGGTCTTCGTCTTCTCTCCAATATATCATACAGTTGTCGATGCATACATCTATCACCTGATACGGCATACCAAGACCAGCTACAAGTTTCTGTACCTCGTAGTACGATGCAGGTGCCTGATTATCTTCAGGCAAAATATCCCTCACAAAATCTGCTATCGCATCAACACACTCTTCCGCCAAATTGAAGTCCGTCTTAAGGGTCATCAGTCTACTAGCAGTTGATAAAGGTGAATGTCCGTCTCTACACCCATGATATAATGGCTGCTTCCCTGCGTCTAACATTTCCAAAAATCTTCTAGCTTCTTCATTTGGTTCTTCTTCTCTATCCTCCCCTCTTACGATCGATGGCAAATTCTCTCTAAACGCATCATGAACCATCTCAGCGGTACCTGCACCAAAATCTACTTCCGTTCTATGTTCGCCTAAGCTATCCGTTCTATGTTCGCCTAAGCTATCCGTTCTATATTCGCCTAAGCTATCCGCAACATATGGTGCACTACTACTACTAGCACCATCATAATTAGTTTCTCCATGATAAAACCAAATTTTGTATCCCGGCATAAAACCATCCCTATACAAGTGATGCCAAACTTGTTCTACCTTAACATTACGCGAATTGCAACAATTTAAACATGGACATTTTATTACCTTTCGATTCCCGACAACCGCCATGAACTCGCAAATACCCCGTGCATAATTTGGATTTAATGCTTTCGACTCCGGATCATACATCTCTTCATCCATCCACGATCTATAATATCTAGAAGATGACATCTCACTCTCTTAACGATTTTTCCTAACAAGGTTGGAAGTTGTTGATGTTGTGAGTGAATGAAGATGTGTGGAATCATATATATAAAAACGCTGTCTGTCGGAAATCTGTCGGAAATCTGTAGGAAAGACAGCGGATATAATAACGGCTATTTAACGGCTATTTTTTGCCGACAGATTTCCGACAGATTTTGAGTGTCTGTAGGAAATCTGTCGGAAATTATTAACGGTAACTTATTTCCGACAGATTTCCGACAAAAACACCGGCATCTCCCCCGGCGTCGGCGCCGCTCTTTACACCGTCCGCAATTCCGACAGATTTCCGACGGTGTTGTTGGCAGTCGGAAATAATTCCGACAGATTTCCTACAGAATTGCAAAATTTCAGTTCCGTCGGTAATCTGTCGGGTTACAGTCGGAAAATTTCCGACAGACTATAGTCTGTCGGAAATTCTGTCGGATTTGCGGCTGTTTTCTTGTAGTGTTCGTTTGTTAGTCGTGCTCGTTCTTCTTGCTCGTCGAAGCGACGCATGAGTACACCGAGGAGACAAGTTGGATCCATCTGGGGTTCCGACTCGTTTTGGATGGCCTGGGTAGCATCGGGTCAGGCGGCTAACGTCTGCCGTAAGTCGACTGTACTTCCGAGAGTGTGTCGGAGGTCAGTTGGCTCCTGTATCCTATTAAAGACAGATACGGGACTGGTTGGACGTTCGATTCTGTCGTGGACCGATGAGGCGACGACCAGCCGCTCGGCTCTGTTGGGGGTTGTCGTCAATCCAACGGACGGGTTGTGCTCGCTGGGGACGAGATTGGGGCTACCCGTGCTTACGGGGTTAGGGTTTCCCTGATCGGGAACAAGGGTCGCTACTTGGGCCGCCGGAGCGTTAGCACCCTGAGCACTTGTTCCCGTCGTGTGCGTTCTCACGCTCGCTTCCTTGTTTAGATCCACCATGGTTGAGTAAAAAGATATCCTCTTTGTAGATGTAAGAAATAAGATGTATCCCCCTACCTGGCGCGCCAAATGTTGAACTCAAGATTGAGATCTACACTAAATTTATAATAGGTTCGGGGATACTTTGATAAAAATGGACTAAAAGAAGGAGCTTTGATGAGAATACGAAGAAAGGGTCTGCTCGGAAGAACAGTGATAGGGAGAGAGTGCTCGGATGAACAGTAACGAGCGGGAAATCTGGGTATTCAAGGAAGAGCCTGCTCGGAGCCGCAAAGTAATGTGAGAAAAGGTGTTTGTCCTTGTATATTCCCAAAAAGAGATTAGTTGTACACAAATGATGTACAACTATATATATAGTACATGAGGATTAAGGCTTTTGATGTACTATGGTTACGTTATAACCATATGTGCATAAAGTAACTACACTAAAGCATAAAGTAACTAAGCATAGTTAAGGAAATAATGAATTGGGCCTTCTTGCTTGATGGGCTGGGAGTGAAATTTAGCCTTGAGTAAATCCATGGTGTAACATTCATATACGCGGATTGTTATTGTTTTAGTTTTGCTATTTGGAGCATTTGTTATTATTCGTTTTGTTTGCTTGCATATCAAATCTTTATTAAATTTGTAACATGTTTATATGATGTCGGATGTGCCAGATATATCAAATTTATTGAATGGTAATTACTTAAAAGCACGATTGTTCAATGTAAAAAAACCATGTTATCTTAGATACATCTATATATAGTGCGATCATTAAAAGTCGGTAGTTCGTCTTGTTTGATTTATGTAGTTTTGTGCGTTGTTGATTTATCGTGTCTTGGTATACCTAATCGTAGAGCTTTTAATAAAGAGAACAGAAGAAGTGACAGAGAAATTTAGTTGTGTGGTATGTTTTTAGGGAATTTCTGGAGCTGGATTGAAAGGATGTTTTCAAGTAAGAATTTGAAGATTTTGTAGTTCGGTTGGTACATATTGTGGGAAGGGAAGCTTATGGCTTTAGAGACATGATTTTGTATCAAATGCAAGAAGCACGCTCAGAGGGTTACACATGAGAGAAAAAAGATTAGTATCAATAGAATAAGGAATTGTAGGAAAGGATCTTACATGTATTGAGGATTTTTTAGGAAAAATCAGAGAATGTACGTGAGGCACATGACTCTGATAGAGCAAGATAAGAAAGGAGGAACTAGCCTCTGATCTTATCAAATGAATTCTGGAGGTGATGGGACAGACCTTTTTGAGGAATGAAACATGAGTTTATCTCGTATCTCCGAGAATTGGCAAGTGAGATATTGTTATAGCACATCATGTCAATTAAGTTACTCTGTTTTGAAGGATTATTCACAGTAACAAGGCTATATAATTTAGTATAATGGAGGCACATGAGAGACGTTCTTTGCATCTAAGCTTCTTTGGGGTAAGGAGCCAAAGTTTGCAACTTTCATATTTGTATTTACTTAAAAAAGCATAATCTTGAAAAGCTCTTCAAACACATCTATAGTTGGGAAAAGTGACAACCCGCCTCCCACAAATCATATTTACATAATTGTGTGCTTCCAATCGTGGAATAAATCATCCAAAAAAAATATAGGTTTTAATTCCTCCAAACAGTCATATGTTATCAGTTATATACAACATTGAATGGTTATATGATAAGACAAAGCGTGAGACCAATATGTGTAATGTAAAAAACAATAGCTTAATATTGTTTTTCTTAAAATTGAGTTAAAATTTATTTACTTTACATGTGATTGGTCCATGTTCAAGAGAGAATGAATTATATAATAATGTTCAAGAGAAGATGAATTAAATCTTTTACGATTTAAAATTCACTTAATTTGTACTTGATTGTATAATGTGTTTGCTTAACTTTTGGTTAATTGTTTTTGATATCGTTTGCATAGTAGAACGAAACATAAGTTGATAAGAATAGATCATGGTCATAGTTCTCTCGCAAAAGCTTTAGCGATGAGAAAAATGCACATGGAGGCTTCGACAAACGATATTCACAACCTTCGAGTATCATCCTACTCAAAAGAATTGATCGATCTGATCAAATCGGGCTCTCAACACTTAGAAATTTTGGGAATCAAAAAAGTTCCCATGGCAAAATTGTTCTTATGCTTTCAGTGCCAAAAAGAAAAAAAAATATACATCGATAAATTTTGAATTTTCTAAGAAAACCCGCAAACTTATTTCATTTTTAGAAAATACAGTATAAGTAAAAATATATATATTTTTTTTTAACCAAGTGGTCGTATCCCAGTGGTACTTGAGGGAAGTAATTCCCAATAAGGTCTTGGGTTCTCGATTCTTGGCCACCGGGAGATTAAAATTTGGGCATCGCCGGCGACACAGATTAGTTTCTTAGGCCTAGAAAGCTTTTGGGGAAACTGTGTATAATTCAAAAAAATATATTATTTTTTGTTAATAAGAAATATTATTTCATTTTTAGAAGATACAGTATAAGTAAAAATATTATTTTCTGTTAATAAGAAAGATAATTAATAGTATTAGTCTTATAAATTTCATTTTCCCGCGCAGCAACGTTCTAGTAATAATTAATTAATAACATCGTGAATTATGTGAATTTAAGGCATCATTATTCATTAGGTGTTTGAACAAGGAACCGTGGGAAAGATAGGTCTTTGTATATCATTAAAATTGTACAAAATTCCTTTTTAGTGGACTATTGTGCAATCCAAATTCGAACTTTAATATTTTCAAGGAAAGTGAAAAAAGTCGTCGAAAATATATTTTACAACCACTCAACAAAAAGGGTTATATATATTATATTATCGTCTAGTTTGTTGTTGCACATTCGTGCTTGCTGATGCTTTCTTCTGGACTATATCTGTTAAAATTTATTATTTTTCGTCATATGATGGATGAATTACAAACATGCCACTTTTGAAAATATTTTTTTCAAATATTCCATTCTTGAAAATTTATTACAAACATGCCATCTTTTATAGAAAAAGACAAAATCATTTATTTTGTTTTTATGTCTCAAAACCCAAACCTAAACTCTATCACCAAAAACAATACCCTAAATATAAAATAGTTAACACAAACCCAAAAAATATAACGATTAAGTTAAAAAAATGGTATTCTTGCAAAGATTTTCAAACGATAGAATAACTGTAAAATGGCATGCCAAGAGTAGCATATCATAAAATTTCTCTATGATATATACAACATTCCAATTCATTATATATACTTGTACTTTTTGTCTTTAACTAAAAGATTAAAATTTTCGTTTTCAAAATGATGATACTTCTTTTGGATTTTATTATCATATCATTTCAATACCCAACTATTTGATGTTTTCTAACAATTTTGAAATGAAAATTTGACAAAAACTAATTAATGGTACGTTTGCAATATTATTCTTCTCTTTAAAATCAGATTTTCGATATTCCAATTTTTTTTTGTAAACCATGAAAATTTCGAATCTTCAGTCCATAATTTCTCAAAATTTAACACCAGATTTTAAATATTCCAATGACAAAAAATAATTTTCCATCTCAAAAAAATCATATGTAGTCATGACGACACTTGCACACCATATCTCATTAGCCATTACAAATAATACAAGTGTTAAACAAGTGTTACTTGAGTAATTGAGCGTAACCAACGATGGCGTCATTCTTGCTAACATCACACTTTGCATTTCCCTCTGTAAGGCGATGATGATATATCTACACAATAATCACATTATACATATTACACGTGTACATCTACACATAAACACCTTGTACACGTTACACTTGTGTATATTATATATAGCCATCTCTTTTCTCTTTAGATTTATCATCTCTTGTCATTACCAAACGCAATTAGTCCCCAACAATAATGGCGACTTCTGCATCGTCTAAGCTCCTTCTCTCTGATCTCGCCTCTACCGTTAGTCGTGTCCCTTCAAACTACGTCCGACCCATCTCCGACCGTCCAAACTTGTCGGCGGTCGAGAATTCAGGCGATTCTATCCCTTTGATCGATCTCTGTGACCTCGACGGACCTAATCGAGCCGAGATTCTTCATCAACTTGCTTATGCATGTTCCACTTATGGCTTCTTCCAGGTAACTCCACGATTAATATTGCTCTGTTTCAAATTTTCTACGTTTTATGGTGCGTACAAGGCGTTTTAATTTTACTCTGTTTCAATTGTAATATACTACGTTTACATTGTGTTTGTAACTTTGTTTATTCAATATGGTATTTGGAAGGAGTTAAGTTTAAAGAGTTTTTATATGATTTTAGTGATTTTGATGGAATCTGCTATATAATTCTTTACAATTCCACCTAAAACCATGAGTTTTGACTTTTTAAAATTTTAACTAAGAAATCCACTCAAATCCCTTGAATTCCTACAAAATCAAATCCTTCGTACATACATATGTCTAGAGGTGAATAAAAAATCCGGTGAATAAAAAATCCGAAACTGAAAAACCAAACCGAACCCGACTCAGAATTATTCGAACCGAACTGAATTCGATTTTAAAAAATATCCAAATGAGTTCTAAATATCTAAAACCGAAAACCCGAAACCGAATCCGAACCGAACCGAAAATCAAATGGTATCAGAAGTACCCAAAATATAAAATTAACCTATTAGAATTTGGTTTGATACAGTTCAATGAGCAGGTTATGTTTGGTTCAATAATAAAGAGATATGTTTGACATATTCTCTTTCTCTGTTACGAATCTCTGTAAAATAGGAACTACTTTCTCTTGTAATTAAGTAGAGTATAGTTAGAGATCCTCCTACATTATTTGATAGCTATGTTGTATAAATATGTGTACATTCATCTTTGGAACTATAAGGAAAATTCTTCAATCTCTTTCTCTTTATAACCTACATATATTTAGATCTTATTACATATATTTAGATATAAGATCGGATATGTTCATATAGTTAAGGCAAATTTATAGTTTTTTTTGTTTTTTTTTTGTCAACTCGGGAATTATAGCTATATTTGGCTAAAAATAATCAATTTAATTAGGTATAATATTGAAAATTTCAATTTATTTTTATTATTTCCGGATAAATCGAGTTAAAAATAATTAAATCGAACCAAATTTGAGAAAAAGTTTACGTAATTATGAATAACTCGGGTAACCGAAACCAACAATAACCGAACCGAAATTTTAAAATACCCGAATGGGTATTATATTCCTAAAACCAAAAACCCGATAACCGAATTAACCGAACCGAACCTGAATGGTTACACGAACGCCCATGCTTACATATGTCTAACAACAGTGGATTTTAAGGTATTTTTCCAAATCATTTGTTCAATAACACTGAATTTTAACAAACTTTTAAAAATCCATAATTCAAGAACTGACAAATTAAAACAAATCAGTTTAAATGCTAGATTGAGTACACCCCTAAAGTTTTACTATATTCTGTTTACACTTTGTTTCCGTTTACTCTGTTTCAAATTTACACCTTTTGTATTGGCACAATACGTTTACTTAGTTTCATGATTTTCTTGTTCATTACGTTCCAGATTAAAAATCATGGAGTACCGGACACAACTATTGACAAAATGCAAACCATTGCAAGAGAGTTTTTCCATCAACCGGAGAGCGAAAGGGTTAAACATTACTCGGCGGATTCAACAAAGACGACGAGAGTATCCACCAGTTTCAACGTCAGCGCAGACAAAACCCTGAACTGGAGAGATTACCTTCGACTCCATTGCTTTCCTATCGAAGATTTCATCGACGAATGGCCTTCTAATCCAGCCTCTTTCAAAGAAGTCACAGCCGAATACGCTACAAGCGTACGAGCTTTGGTCTTAAGACTTTTCGAGGCAATCTCTGAGAGCTTAGGCCTTGAAAAGGACCATATAAGCAATGGAATAGGCCAACATGCTCAACACATGGCCTTTAACTATTATCCACCGTGTCCCGAGCCTGAGCTAACTTATGGACTTCCCGGACATAAAGACCCAACCGTTATCACTGTCCTTCTCCAGGACCAAGTCCCCGGTTTACAAATCTTTAAGGACGATAAGTGGATCGCTGTTAATCCAATTCCCAACACTTTCGTTGTAAACATCGGCGACCAAATGCAGGTTAAGTGAACAAAACAAATCAGAATGCTCTGTTTTCTGACACCTCTAGTGCTAAAATATGTGGTTGTGTTTTCTTCTTTAAAGGTCATAAGCAATGATAAATACAAGAGCGTACTTCACAGAGCCATAGTGAACACCGAGAAGGAGCGTTTATCGATTCCGACATTTTATTTTCCGTCTACAGATGCAGTGATTGAGCCTGCAAAGGAGCTGATCAATGGACAAGACTCTCTTGCTGTTTACAAAAGCTTTCCATTTGTTGAGTATTGGGACAAGTTTTGGGACAGATCACTCACTACTGCAAGCTGCCTCGACGCCTTCAAAGCGCCAATCAGCTAAAGAATGTGTGAATGTACGAAATCCCCAGACAAAAGACCTTCTACTTATAAGAACTTAAGGTTCAAGCAAGATCAGTTTGTTTCTTGTGAATGTTAGCAAATTTTCTTTAAAATAAAACAAACTTAAACAACTTTGTCATGCGTTTTCCCATGCCATCGATGCGGTTTGAGGATTTTAAGGTTCTAAAAGTACTAGTTTGTTGAACCGATTTTTTGGTAAAACCTTTTTGTTTTCGCATTAGATCCAGAATGAGTACAAAATATATTTATACAACATCAAATTGAATCTAAACAACTAGTATTACACTATACACTAAACCGGTTCTAAACCAAGTCATACCAGCCAATCCATACTTTATTAGCCTCCCTCAAGATGAAGGCGATGAGAATATGTTAACCGCACCCATCTTGCTAATATTACCCCGAAATGGAGCTGGATAAAGTGTCTTGGTTAGAACATCAGCCAATTGATCATGTGTGCGAACAAACATAGTCTTTACGATCCCTTTCTCAATAGCCTCCCACACCTTATGACAATCAAACTAAATGTATCTTGTTCTCTTGTGAAACACATGATTAGGAACAATGTGCAACGCAGTCGTATTATCACAATAGAGATAGGCAGGAGGAGAGAAAGGAACTGGTAAATCTCTCAAGACCTGTGAAATGCTAATGATTTCCTTAGTAGCCATGCACATGGCCCTATATTTTTACGTGTTTACAAAATCGTAATATTATACTATTATGAATTATTTAGTGGCTTGAATTTGAAAAGATATAATGAAAAATTCTAAGTTAAGAAATTTTAGTATTGCAAAAGATAGCTATAATTATTAGAGCAAACATATCAAATTATAAATGTTATAGTTTCGTTACTGCAAGAGATGTGAAATAAATGGAAAATTGTACATTTAATAATATATTAGTGCATGTATGATGCTTATTATGTTTTCTTTCCAGTGAGATAGACGATATTTGTAGGGTTTGGATGTTCTTAAAAATAACATTTTAGACTTAAACAAAAAAAATCAATGTATTGATGTAAATAAAAAGATATAATGAATTGTGTTGTATTATTCCATAGAGAAAAAGAGTATATATAGTGTACAACTTGAATGATAAGACTAAAATATGCTAAAGCATATAGAACATTCCTACAACATTTAGAATATCCATAGAGCATATAGAATATGGGCTTCTTAGTGGACATCCATACAAATGGATTTATAACACTCCCATTGGATGTCCATTATCTCAAAATGCTCCTAATACGCATAAGGTGCTGCCTCATTAAAAACCTTACCAGGAAAACCCAATGGGAAAAACCATGGTTAAGGAAAAAAGAGTGCAACGCATATTTACTCCCCTGATGAGTGCAGAACTTGAGATCTTTGTGACGACGCATCTAAATGATGAATTTGTTTCTTCAAATTAGCAGTTGGAGATGTCTTGGAAAATAAGCCCGCCAAAGTTTCGCTTGAACGAATATGTAGAACGTGTACATCGCCATTCTTCTCTAACTCATGGGTCTTTTAGATGATCCATCTTAAGCATTCTTATTGTTTCTCTCAATATCATTCATGTAGGATATTCATTTGGGAGATTGATAGACTTTCATATATCATTGTAATGATAACATTCCTCTTTAAGTATCTATCATTTGTGTGTTTATTGTTGTCTCATTAAAAACCTTGTTATAGAAAAACTCTATGGGATAAAAACTATAATAAGGGAAAAAGAGTACATCCACACGCATATCATTATATTTCTCCCCCTCGAAAACATCTTCTTCTGGAGATGACTTCCGATCATATATGCTATCTTTTTGAATTATTATAAGCATAACCTTAATGAATAAACACGTATGATTGTCAGATAATCTCTCAAATCATTGAAATTTTGGTCCATAACATATTTTCTCATAGAAGATCATATCTTGGTCTTTTCGGACTTCGGGTCTAAATTTATTTTAGGGAAATTATAAAATCTGCCATAAATTGGCCTCACCTTACAAAATGTGCCATAACTGATTTCACCTTACAAAATCTGCCACAATTTTGTCATTTAGTGGAAGACAAAATTACTTTTATATCCTTATTTTCTTCAAGTACAAAATTATCTCCTTTCTTTGTCTCTTCTCTTTCTCTCTTTCTCTTCTCGTAATATTTCTTTCCCTCCTCTTTTCTCTCCTCCCTGTCTCTCTCCTCTCTCTCTCGTACTCTCTTTCGTGTTGCTTTCTTTCGGGTTACCTCTCAACATTATAGATCTCTCTTTTTTTCTTTCTCACTCTCTCTCTCTCTCTCTCTCTCTGCGGAATGGACGTCTCTCTATGGTCGACGGTGTTAGAGACGGTGATGAACATAGCCGAACACGATGGACTAAATAGTGACCATCGAAGGACAAAAAATTGATGGCAGATTTTACATTTTTTGTCCTCAGAAACGGACGTCTAGTTTGGTGATATCATGTCCTTCGATGTCCATCACACACATGGTTATATAAATGGTGGTAAACAGTATCAGTGACGGTGGTGGACATACATGGAGACGATGACTATCAAAGGACATCTATGTTGTGGTAGATTAAGACAAAAAATAGAAGACATATGACGTCTTTTGTGTGGTAGATTAAGGGAGATAACGTCTATTAGTGGTAGATTAAGAGAGATGACGTCTATTTTTTGTGGACGTCCATTGGACGTCTAGTTGGCGACATCTTGTCCTTCAATATCCACCACACATACGGCTATAAAAACGGTGGTTAATGGTGTTAGTGACGGTGGATGGGATGGTGAATATCGGAAGACAATAAATACCAGACCCAGAACAATAAATACAAAATAAACTCAAAATATAAGACAAAAGACAAACAATACAAGACATAGGACAAAAAAATACAAGACAAGGACAAGAAAAACAAAACAGACATCCTTCGTCCCGGAGAGAGAAAGATAGAAAGAAAAAGAGAGCAAAGCGGATAGATGAGAGAGTACGAGAGAGAGAGACACAAGACGAGGACAAGAAATACGAAAGAGAGGGAGACACAGTAGACACAGTACATAGTAGACGTCTTATACGATAGGAAAAATATAAGACGAGGACAAGAAATACAAAACAGACGTCCATCGTCCCAGAGAAAGAAAGAGAGAAAGAAAGAGAGAGCAAAGCGGAGAGAGAGAGAGAGAGAGAGAGAGAGAGAGAGAGAGAGAGAGAGAGAGAGAGAGAGAGAGAGGATGAGGACAAGAAATACGAAACATACATCAATCGTCTCCGAGAAAGAAGAAAAGAAAGAGAGAAAGAGAGAGCACGGAGGGAGAAAGGAGAGAGTACGAGAGAAAGAGAGAGGATAGAGAGAGATGTTTCATAAAAAAAAAGTGGAGAAGATGATAATAGTTGATAGTGGCATTTTTCGTAAATACCCGAATTTATTAATGGTCCATCAGCCTTTTTGCGTGGACATTGTGGCGGATTTTGTAAGGTGAAATCAGTTATGACTGATTTTGTAAGGTGAAATCAGTTATGGCTGATTTTGTAAGGTACTTGCCAATTTATGGCAGATTTTATAATTTTCCCTTTATTTTATGTACCATCTTCTATATATTCATCTTGCACATATGTGTTGTTCTCTCTTCTAGTAAAAGTTACTATTTGGATTTCCTTCACATACACGAACATATCTTTCACTAGATGTTCAATTTAGGATGCCTAAAGATAACTTTATCTTTTCCAAGGCATAATATCCCATATTATCTTTACCAGTGTACTTGTGATAACTCTTCAAGAATTCCAATGAAGTTCAAATTAAGGATCCATTTGATCCATAATATTTTGATAAATACACATAAGTATATTGGTTAACCTTATAAAATTCATTTTCATAAATATACTCCATGCAAAGTATTTGTTTTAACTCGATCGAATAACCAAAGTTTCCAAGAACATAATTTGATATCCATTAATCCCTCAGGGATATATCCTTCAGGGATTTTCATAAAATGTCATTATCCTGTGGATATAACTAAGATATGGACCTCATCCATAAACATAAATCAAGTCCTTTTTCTTCTTGCCAGACTAATAAGGAACTTGAAAATAGTTTCTTCCACCACAAGAGAGTAAATCTCAATTCCAAATCTTAGTAAGAATCCTTGAAGGTAAACATGTTTTCTCACAATTTCACCTTTTATTTCTTTTGCATAAATAAAACTAAATCATATCCCACTGATTTTATATTTTTAGGTGTATGGACTACTGGTCCAAATACTTTTCTCTTTCTAAGAGACTTTAATTATGGCTCTATTGCTTCTTTCGATTTTGTCCAATCATTTTATTTCGTGTACACTTTGCAATAGTCTTTCACTCAAGATCCTCTTTCTCATTCATATCAACAACTACTTTTTTATTGCATGCAAAAATTTCATCGACGTCAAATTATGCTCCTTTTTCTATATGAGGATTTTATATTTGGAACCAAATAGGTCTATCATGCTTCATGCGATATTTAGACTCCCTAGTAGTTTAATATTTTCCTTCTGGGACATTGATTTCAATTGGAGCATTTACAGCTGGTATATCCGACTTTTTCACTCTATTGGGTTTGTAAATGTGTCTAACAATGACTTTACATAACTATGTAAATGAATTATCTTTTTGGACTTCTTATAAAAATTCTTGAGTCCGAGGATCAATGATAATTCATTTTAACTTATTTTCTTCTCTAGCTGTTTATTTTCTCCCCCTAATGTTAGAAAATGACTCATTAAAATGAGAGTTTACAAATCAAGCCTTAAATAAATCCTCCGCGCATGGCTTTTATTCTTAATTGCAAATGGAGATTCATATCCAACATATTCTCATTTTCCCATCTCATATTATTGTGGTGGAGCAATTTGGATATATTGCACATCCATAGATTCTCTGATTGGTTATAAATTGGTTTCTGACCCAAAACCAAATTTTAGTGGGAAGACCTTTGATTACGCATTGGCTTAATGTGAATCAATGCTGCTGCATTTTGTGTATGAACGTATGCTACTTGATGTTCAACACTATTCCAAACGATATTCAATAATCACCAAGGACTTTAAACATGAATTCACCAACACTCTTAAGATGAATATCTGAATTTCCTCTAGAGGAACATCTATAAAACGTGCTCATAATCTAGATAATTGAGCATCTCACAATCTTCAAGTTGTGCATTGACAACAAGGATAAATGTGATCATGATCTGGTCGATGCATTAATTTCTATATGGTGGGTGATCAACCCACACACATCTCCTTGTATACATTCCATGGAATTAATATACTTCAAATTATCTAGATGGTGAAGACCCTACTATCACCTTGCCTTGTGAATAAGTATCACATAAAATTCATTAAGAAGAATCTTCTCGTTCTTTAATGTAAGTTCACATAATTTACTAATTATATTTTTGTATCACTATTGAACCGAAATGGTCTAACCAGCTCATACCGAACAATGACATATTCAGTAAACTTCTAGTTTACTATAACATTTATCTCCATTATTTTTAATGTGTGTGTAGTACAATTAAGTGGGGACTACAAGAAATTCTTTCAAATACTCAAGAAGTGAAAGTATTCAACTTTTCCTTTACATGTTTTCTCAACATAATAGATTTTGAAATCTTCTAGATTTACTTTATAAATAATTCAACAAAATCTATTTTTGGAATGTTAACATAATCTTTTCGATGTTCCACTGAATGTGAGATTCTCTAATTCTCCCCCTCGAGATGATGAAACTCCAAGTTCATTCATCTCGAACTAAATTCCACTATAGAATCAACAACATATCCAGCTTAGGTCATGTATTTTATTATCTTATTTATTTTGAGACGTGGAGTAGTATAATGCATCAATGTATTTTTGTTTTTAATATGCGTTCTCATAAACAATATTAACGTATATGCTCTTCTAGAGCTTTTAGTGCTTGTACACTACTTGTAGTTATATTATCTTTCTTTTCTCAATTCTGGTGAAAATTGAAGTTTATGAAAAAAAAACACTTTGACCCCGATCTTGACAATTCAAGAAAATCTCAATAGTCACTCTCTTGGCTTAGTGTGTTATTAATGTGACTTTTTATTTTCTGTGACACCCCGATTTCAGAGCATATATGGTATATGCGGTATATGTGGAGAGGCTTAAAGGAATTGATTTGGCTACCTATATCACCAAAGTGCACTTATCTTTTCGGTCACAGGTCTTGAGAGAACTCCAGAGTTAAGCGTGCTTGAGCTGGAGTAGTTTCAGGATGGGTGACCTACTGGGAAGTCATTTCCAGTACCGTGTTAGTGAGGTCAAAATACGGGGAAAGATCGCGTGGTGATTTGCAGGGTTAGTAAACATGACTTTCGAGCCTCCCGGACTAACGCACTGATATATCATGGTTTTTACCCGTTTTTAACCATGATATAAGTTGGTTTTGTATAGTATATTTTGTATTTGTGTGTCTTTTGTAGTGTTTTGCAGGAAAATTGTCGTTTGTGCCGAAACCATACGAAGTGCTTCAAAGATCGACTTAGAAGAACGGTTTCCATTTGGATTTAGCTTCCGATGTCTTCATGAAAGTTGTAGGTATTTGAGATAGCTTTCTAATGGAAGTGGTTTGAGGTCATTCCGATCTGTGGTTCAGGAGATATGGCCGTTTTACCGGAGGGGTTTTTCCAGAGAGTTTCCCGTCGATCGACAGGGATTTGTGTCGATCGACCGGAAGCCTGAAGAAGCCAGAACAACGCGTTTTTCAGATATTTCCACAGACACCTTCGCGTCGATCGACAGGACTTTAATGTCGATCGACGGCGGACCTGCAGACCTAATTTTGGCACTTCTATAAATAGTTTAAACTTGTTTTCTTTGTAAAATATCTAGAAAACTTGTAAAAACTAGATCTATTCACGTTTTGAGACTTAGAGAGAGAGAGAGAGAGAGAGATTTTGAAGATCTTGGAGGGAGATCTTCATGTTCTTCACCTAGTGACACCATTTGTATCTTCTAAACTCTAACTCTTTTATGAAATTCTATTCAGTTATTATGATTTCTTCATCTATTTCTGAGTAAATTACTTGTTAGGACATGGAGATTTCATGGGTTTTGATGAGAAATCAATAAAATCGAAGATCTGTTGAGGTTATCCGTTAGTTCTTCGTTTAGACTGTTCTCAATGCTTGAATCTAGCTTGATCACCTAGAATCTTGATTTTAGGATTGTTGGTTAGCCACGACAGTGGGATTAATAACCTGAATCTAGTCTAAATGGGCAAGGTTACCTATTCGCAAAGAATATTTGGCTTAGGGATTTGTTGAACATATCGAACTCGTGC
Organism: Draba incana; assembly: GCA_963576765.1. Classification (NCBI taxonomy): domain Eukaryota; kingdom Viridiplantae; phylum Streptophyta; class Magnoliopsida; order Brassicales; family Brassicaceae; genus Draba; species Draba incana. Next base: position 26,046,370 of record OY755215.1, read on the forward strand.
TAAATGCGTGTTTAGATTCGATGATTCATGGGGGTCTAAATATATATAGCCTTCGTAACGACAGTTAGTTGGTTATACTTTCGTGTTTGAGTTCTAGAACGGTGCGTGATAGAACTTTGACAGTTGTGATAATCTTTGATTCATTGCCTATAAGAATTTCCATGGTCTAACTCTCGTCTCTTAGAGAGCAATGTAAATTAAAACCATCCTTTTCACTTGTTTCATAGTTCCATCTTTTGTTTACTTGTAAAAAGCATCGCTCTATCTTAAGAATGGATCATTGCAATCCTAGTGTATCAATCAAACCTCCCTGTGGATACGATAACCCTTTGTGCTACAACGTACATAGGGGTTTTTGATGGCCCCGGCCGTGTGTAAAACGCCTGACATCAAAATGGCGCCGTTGCCGGGGAGGTTTTTGCATTGATCATTGGGATTTTGATTCTTCTTAAGGCTAGAGTTTTATTTTTATTCCCTTTTGTTGTTAATCTTTTCTCTTTTGTTCTAGAAGGAAGTGACAAAGATGAAGCAACCGTCAAGCTAGTGACGTTAAACGCGCCATTGGGGAAATCCCCAAACATATCCTTAGTCAAGCTAATGACTTATAATGAGTGCTTAATGGGAGTCAACCCATTTACTTTTCAATTTCGTACTTTTGTTTTGATTTTTTTTAGTTGAAATTTCGAATACTAAGCGAACTTGAATTTTTATTTAAGGAATGCAATGAGTTGTTCCCGTTGATCGTTTGTTGAATGTCAGTAGATGCAGGTTTGGACAACTTCGGACTTCGAACCAGACACTTTGCGAGAAGCCGACAGATGCGAAGTTTGGACAGAGCCTCATATGTCGATCGACACCTAATTCCTGTCGATCGACACGAAGGACTCTAGAGAAACCTTCTGCGGCTTTAAAATACTTTGTCGATCGACGCAGAATACATTCTGTCGATCGACAGGGACGTTTTAAAGATTTCAACAACTCAACGGTCTAAGGCAGAACATGGTATGTCGATCGACAGAAGTTCCTGTCGATCGACAGGACCCAAAAAAAAAAATGGTAAATTTTGTATTTCTTTGATCAAGTTCGCATTTCATTTGATTTATTCTACCAATCTCGAGCTTGATAACACTGGGGACAGTGTTGGTTAAGTCTGGGGGAGGAAGTTACTAACGGGTTTCTTTTTGTTTTGATTTTTGACTCAAATTTTTGGTTAAATTTTTTTTTTTTTTTTTTTTGTTTTATTGAGTCAAAATTAGTAGAACATCCCTTCTTTTGGTCTTTTTCATCATGTGACCATTCTTCCAGGATCAACTTCAGAGTTAAGACTAATGAAAAATCCTAGGATAGACCAATTGACTAGAGAAGTCCGCTACTTCCAGTATAATCCGCCAAGTCAGAGCTATTGCACGACTCTCTTTGGGATCGATGTCCATTGAGCTTGACTCCTCATTCATACCTGATAAATTCAACCGTCTGTTGATAGTAATGGTACTCCTCTCCCCATATAAAAAGAAAAATAAATATATATATACATATATATAAAATATTACTAGGATTGGGGTGAAATGATAGTTCTCGAGTACAAGATTAGGAATAAATCCAATGAATCTGTACTCGAGATGATCACCCAGCTCATAAGCAGCAGTCTGAGTCCCTTAAAAAGGATGTTGAGGACGAGCAATCTCACGAGCCTGTCTCCTCACAAGGAACAATCGTAGTGAGTCACGAAACCATCCGAAGTGCTTCAAAGATCGACTTAGAAGAACGGTTTCCATTTGGATTTAGCTTCAGCGGTCTTCATGAAAGTTGTGGGTATTTGAGATATCTTTCTAAGGGAAGTGGTTTGAGATCATTCCGATCGGTGGTTCAGGAGATATGGCCGTTTTACCGGAGGGGTTTTTCCAGAGAGTTTCCCGTCGATCGACACACGTCGATCGACAGGGATTTGTGTTGATCGACAGGAAGCCTGAAGAAGCCAGAACAACGCGTTTTTCAGATATTTCCACAGACGCCTTCGCGTCGATCGACAGGACTTTAATGTCGATCGACGGCGGACCTTCATACCTAATTTTGGCACTTCTATAAATAGTTTAAACTTGTTTTCTTTGTAAAATATCTAGAAAACTTGTAAAAACTAGATCTATTCTCGTTTTGAGACTTAGAGAGAGAGAGAGAGAGAGAGATTTTGAAGATCTTGGAGGGAAATCTTCATGTTCTTCACCTAGTGACACCATTTGTATCTTGTAAACTCTAACTCTTTTATGAAATTCTATTCAGTTATTATGATTTCTTCATCTATTTCTGAGTAAATTACTTGTTAGGACATGGAGATTTCATGGGTTTTGATGAGAAATCAATAAAATCGAAGATCTGTTGAGGTTATCCGTTAGTTCTTCGTTTAGACTGTTCTCAATACTTGATTCTAGCTTGATCACCTAGAATCTTGATTTTAGGATTGTTGGTTAGCCACGACAGTGGGATTAATAACCTGAATCTAGTCTAAATGGGCAAGGTTACCTATTCGCAAAGAATATTTGGCTTAGGGATTTTGTGAACATATCGAACTCGTGCTAAATGCGTGTTTAGATTCGATGATTCATGAGGGTCTAAATATATATAGCCTTCGTAACGACAGTTAGTTGGTTATACTTTCGTGTTTGAGTTCTAGAACGGTGCGTGATAGAACTTTGACAGTTGTGATAATATTTGATTCATTGCCTATAAGAATTTCCATGGTCTAACTCTCGTCTCTTAGAGAGCAATGTAAATTAAAACCATCCTTTTCACTTGTTTCATAGTTCCATCTTTTGTTTACTTGTAAAAAGCATCGCTCTAGCTTAAGAATGGATCATTGCAATCCTAGTGTATCAATCAAACCTCCCTGTGGATACGATAACCCTTTGTGCTACAACGTACATAGGGGTTTTTGATGGCCCCGACCGTGTGTAAAACGCCTGACATCAAAATGGCGCCGTTGCCGGGGAGGTTTTTGCATTGATCATTGGGATTTTGATTCTTCTTAAGGCTAGAGTTTTATTTTTATTCCCTTTTGTTGTTAATCTTTTCTCTTTTGTTCTAGAAGGAAGTGACAAAGATGAAGCAACCGCCAAGCTAGTGACGTTAAACGCGCCATTGGGGACCTCCCCAAAAAAAAAATGGTAAATTTTGTATTTCTTTGATCAAGTTCGCATTTCATTTGATTTATTTTACCAATCTCGAGCTTGATAACACTGGGGACAGTGTTGGTTAAGTCTGGGGGAGGAAGTTACTAATGGGTTTCTTTTTGTTTTGATTTTTGACTCAAATTTTTGGTTAAAATTGTTTTTTTTTTTTTTGTTTTATTGAGTCAAAATTAGTAGAACATCCCTTCTTTTGGTCTTTTTCATCATGTGACCATTCTTCCAGGATCAACTTCAGAGTTAAGACTAATGAAAAATCCTAGGATAGACCAATTGACTAGAGAAGTCCGCTACTTCCAGTATAATCCGCCAAGTCAGAGCTATTGCACGACTCTCTTTGGGATCGATGTCCATTGAGCTTGACTCCTCATTCATACCTGATAAATTCAACCGTCTGTTGATAGTAATGGTACTCCTCTCCCCATATAAAAAGAAAAATAAATATATATATATACATATATATAAAATATTACTAGGATTGGGGTGAAATGATAGTTCTCGAGTACAAGATAAGGAATAAATCCAATGAATCTGTACTCGAGATGATCACCCAGCTCATAAGCAGCAGTCTGAGTCCCTTAAAAAGGATGTTGAGGACGAGCAATCTCACGAGCCAGTCCCCTCACAAGGAACAATCGTAGTGAGTCACGAACCTGTCTCCTCACAAGGAACAACATTAGTGAAATATGCACTGCTTCGAGTTTAAGAATCGCAAAAAAAAAAAAAAAATGTATATATATGTAAATATAGAACGAAATAAGTCTGGGGGAGAGGTAGATTACCAAGTGTTGTTTAGGTTGATTTATCGCGGTATAGTATGGGAATGAGTCTAGAAGGTTCATGGCTTTGAGAAAATTGAGATCAAGCGATGAAGACTAACGGATTATGCTGCGAAGTGGTGGATGGATTTGGAAGGTTGTGTGTATCTGCGGAGAAGTACATGGTGGTCTGATTCTGGTTGGTTTTGGAAAGGTCAATTCGCTGCATCGAAAGAAGGTATGTTCTATGTTTTCAAACCTCTTTCACATTCTTGGTGTATGTTTTGCTTGAGGCCAAGCAAATGCTAAGTCTGGGGGCGTGATATATCATGGTTTTTACCCGTTTTTAACCATGATATAAGTCGGTTTTGTATAGTATATTTTGTATTTGTGTGTCTTTTGTAGTGTTTTGCAGGAAAATAGTCGTTTGTGCCAAAACCATCCGAAGTGCTTCAAAGATCGACTTAGAAGAACGGTTTCCATTTGGATTTAGCTTCAGAGGTCTTCATTAAAGTTGTAGGTATTTGAGATAGCTTTCTAATGGAAGTACTTTGAGGTCATTCCGATCGGTGGTTCAGGAGATATGGCCGTTTTACCGGAGGGGTTTTTCCAGAGAGTTTCCCGTCGATCGACAGGGATTTGTGTCGATCGACAGGAAGCCTGAAGAAGCCAGAACAACGCGTTTTTCAGATATTTCCACAGACGCCTTCGCGTCGTTCGACAGGACTTTAATGTCGATCGACGGCGGACCTGCAGACCTAATTTTGGCACTTCTATAAATAGTTTAAACTTGTTTTCTTTGTAAAATATCTAGAAAACTTGTAAAAACTAGATCTAGCTTGATCACCTAGAATCTTGATTTTAGGATTGTTGGTTAGCCACGACAGTGGGATTAATAACCTGAATCTAGTCTAAATGGGCAAGGTTACCTATTCGCAAAGAATATTTGGCTTAGGGATTTTGTGAACATATCGAACTCGTGCTAAATGCGTGTTTAGATTCGATGATTCATGAGGGTCTAAACATATATAGCCTTCGTAACGACAGTTAGTTGGTTATACTTTCGTGTTTGAGTTCTAAAACGGTGCGTGATAGAACTTTGACAGTTGTGATAATCTTTGATTCATTGCCTATAAGAATTTCCATGGTCTAACTCTCGTCTCTTAGAGAGCAATGTAAATTAAAACCATCCTTTTCACTTGTTTCATAGTTCCATCTTTTGTATACTTGTAAAAAATCATCGCTCTAGCTTAAGAATGGATCATTGCAATCCTAGTGTATCAATCAAACCTCCCTGTGGATACGATAACCCTTTGTGCTACAACGTACATAGGGGTTTTTGATGGCCCCGGCCGTGTGTAAAACGCCTGACATCAAAATGGCGCCGTTGCCGGGGAGGTTTTTGCATTGATCATTGGGATTTTGATTCTTCTTCAGGCTAGAGTTTTATTTTTATTCCCTATTGTTGTTAATCTTTTCTCTTTTGTTCTAGAAGGAAGTGACAAAGATGAAGCAACCGTCAAGCTAGTGACGTTAAACGCGCCATTGGGGACCTCCCCAAACATATCCATAGTCAAGCTAATGACTTAAAATGAGCACTTAATGGGAGTCAACCCATTTACTTTTCAATTTCGTACTTTTGTTTTGATTTTTTTTAGTTGAAATTTCGAATACTAAGCGAACTTGAATTTTTATTTAAGGAATGCAATGAGTTGTTCCCGTTGATCGTTTGTTGAATGTCAGTAGATGCAGGTTTGGACAACTTCGGACTTCGAACCAGACACTTTGCGAGAAGTCGACAGATGCGAAGTTTGGACAGAGCCTCATATGTCGATCGACACCTAATTCCTGTCGATCGACACGAAGGTCTCTAGAGAAACCTCCCTTCTTTTGGTCTTTTTCATCATGTGACCACTCTTCCAGGATCAACTTCAGAGTTAAGACTAATTAAAAATCCTAGGATAGACCAATTGACTAGAGAAGTCCGCTACTTCCAGTATAATCCGCCAAGTCAGAGCTATTGCACGACTCTCTTTGGGATCGATGTCCATTGAGCTTGACTCCTCATTCATACCTGATAAATTCAACCGTCTGTTGATAGTAATGGTACTCCTCTCCCCATATAAAAAGAAAAATAAATATATATATACATATATATAAAATATTACTAGGATTGGGGTGAAATGATAGTTCTCGAGTACAAGATAAGGAATAAATCCAATGAATCTGTACTCGAGATGATCACCCAGCTCATAAGCAGCAGTCTGAGTCCCTTAAAAAGGATGTTGAGTACGAGCAATCTCACGAGCCTGTCTCCTCACAAGGAACAATCGTAGTGAGTCACGAACCTGTCTCCTCACAAGGAACAACATTAGTGAAATATGCACTGCTTCGAGTTTAACAATCGCAAAAAAAAAAAAAAAAAATGTATATATATGTAAATATAGAACGAAATAAGTCTGGGGGAGAGGTAGATTACCAAGTGTTGTTTAGGTTGATTTATCGCGGTATAGTATGGGAATGAGTCTAGAAGGTTCATGGCTTTGAGAAAATTGAGATCAAGCGATGAAGACTAACGGATTATGCTGCGAAGTGGTGGATGGATTTGGAAGGTTGTGTGTATCTGCGGAGAAGTACATGGTGGTCTGATTCTGGTTGGTTTTGGAAAGGTCAATTCGCTGCATCGAAAGAAGGTATGTTCTATGTTTTCAAACCTCTTTCACATTCTTGGTGTATGTTTTGCTTGAGGCCAAGCAAATGCTAAGTCTGGGGGCGTGATATATCATGGTTTTTACCCGTTTTTAACCATGATATAAGTCGGTTTTGTATAGTATATTTTGTATTTGTGTGTCTTTTGTAGTGTTTTGCAGGAAAATAGTCGTTTGTGCCGAAACCATCCGAAGTGCTTCAAAGATCGACTTAGAAGAACGGTTTCCATTTGTATTTAGCTTCAGAGATCTTCATAAAAGTTGTAGGTATTTGAGATAGCTTTCTCATGGAAGTGGTTTGAGGTCATTACGATCGGTGGTTCAGGAGATATGGCCGTTTTACCGGAGGGGTTTTTCCAGAGAGTTTCCCGTCGATCGACAGGGATTTGTGTCGATCGACCGGAAGCCTGAAGAAGCCAGAACAACGCGTTTTTCAGATATTTCCACAGACACCTTGGCGTCGATCGACAGGACTTTAATGTCGATCGATGGCGGACCTGCAGACCTAATTTTGGCACTTCTATAAATACTTTAAACTTGTTTTCTTTGTAAAATATCTAGAAAACTTGTAAAAACTAGATCTATTCTCGTTTTGAGACTTAGAGAGAGAGAGAGAGAGAGAGATTTTGAAGATCTTGGAGGGAGATCTTCAAGTTCTTCACCTAGTGACACCATTTGTATCTTCTAAACTCTAACTCTTTTATGAAATTCTATTCAGTTATTATGATTTCTTCATCTATTTCTGAGTAAATTACTTGTTAGGACATGGAGATTTCATGGGTTTTGATGAGAAATCAATAAAATCGAAGATCTGGTGAGGTTATCCGTTAGTTCTTCGTTTAGACTGTTCTCAATGCTTGAATCTAGCTTGATCACCTAGAATCTTGATTTTAGGATTGTTGGTTAGCCACGACAGTGGGATTAATAACCTGAATCTAGTCTAAATGGGCAAGGTTACCTATTCGCAAAGAATATTTGGCTTAGGGATTTTGTGAACATATCGAACTCGTGCTAAATGCGTGTTTAGATTCGATGATTCATGAGGGTCTAAATATATATAGCCTTCGTAACGACAGTTAGTTGGTTATACTTTCGTGTTTGAGTTCTAAAACGGTGCGTGATAGAACTTTGACAGTTGTGATAATATTTGATTCATTGCCTATAAGAATTTCCATGGTCTAACTCTCGTCTCTTAGAGAGCAATGTAAATTAAAACCATCCTTTTCACTTGTTTCATAGTTCCATCTTTTGTTTACTTGTAAAAAGCATCGCTCTAGCTTAAGAATGGATCATTGCAATCCTAGTGTATCAATCAAACCTCCCTGTGGATACGATAACCCTTTGTGCTACAACGTACATAGGGGTTTTTGATGGCCCCGGCCGTGTGTAAAACGCCTGACATCAAAATGGCGCCGTTGCCGGGGAGGTTTTTGCATTGATCATTGGGATTTTGATTCTTCTTAAGGCTAGAGTTTTATTTTTATTCCCTTTTGTTGTTAATCTTTTCTCTTTTGTTCTAGAAGGAAGTGACAAAGATGAAGAAACCGTCAAGCTAGTGACGTTAAACGCGCCATTGGGGACCTCCCCAAACATATCCATATTCAAGCTAATGACTTAAAATGAGCGCTTAATGGGAGTCAACCCATTTACTTTTCAATTTCGTACTTTTGTTTTGATTTTTTTTAGTTGAAATTTCGAATACTAAGCGAACTTGAATTTTTATTTAAGGAATGCAATGAGTTGTACCCGTTGATCGTTTGTTGAATGTCAGTAGATGCAGGTTTGGACAACTTTGGACTTCGAACCAGACACATTGCGAGAAGTCGACAGATGCGAAGTTTGGACAGAGCCTCATATGTCGATCGACACCTAATTCCTATCGATCGACACGAAGGTCTCTAGAGAAACCTCCCTTCTTTTGGTCTTTTTCATCATGTGACCATTCTTCCAGGATCAACTTCAGAGTTAAGACTAATGAAAAATCCTAGGATAGACCAATTGACTAGAGAAGTCCGCTACTTCCAGTATAATCCGCCAAGTCAGAGCTATTGCACGACTCTCTTTGGGATCGATGTCCATTGAGCTTGACTCCTCATTCATACCTGATAAATTCAACCGTCTGTTGATAGTAATGGTACTCCTCTCCCCATATAAAAAGAAAAATAAATATATATATACATATATATAAAATATTACTAGGATTGGGGTGAAATGATAGTTCTCGAGTACAAGATAAGGAATAAATCCAATGAATCTGTACTCGAGATGATCACCCAGCTCATAAGCAGCAGTCTGAGTCCCTTAAAAAGGATGTTGAGGACGAGCAATCTCACGAGCCTGTCTCCTCACAAGGAACAATCATAGTGAGTCACGAACCTGTCTCCTCACAAGGAACAACATTAGTGAAGTATGCACTGCTTCGAGTTTAACAATCGCAAAAAAAAAAAAAAAAATGTATATATATGTAAATATAGAACGAAATAAGTCTGGGGGAGAGGTAGATTACCAAGTGTTGTTTAGGTTGATTTATCGCGGTATAGTATGGGAATGAGTCTAGAAGGTTCATGGCTTTGAGAAAATTGAGATCAAGCGATGAAGACTAACGGATTATGCTGCGAAGTGGTGGATGGATTTGGAAGGTTGTGTGTATCTGCGGAGAAGTACATGGTGGTCTGATTCTGGTTGGTTTTGGAAAGGTCAATTCGCTGCATCGAAAGAAGGTATGTTCTATGTTTTCAAACCTCTTTCACATTCTTGGTGTATGTTTTGCTTGAGGCCAAGCAAATGCTAAGTCTGGGGGGGTGATATATCATGGTTTTTACCCGTTTTTAACCATGATATAAGTCGGTTTTGTATAGTATATTTTGTATTTGTGTGTCTTTTGTAGTGTTTTGCAGGAAAATAGTCGTTTGTGCCGAAACCATCCGAAGTGCTTCAAAGATCGACTTAGAAGAACGGTTTCCATTTGGATTTAGCTTCAGAGATCTTCATGAAAGTTGTAGGTATTTGAGATAGCTTTCTCATGGATGTGGTTTGAGGTCATTCCGATCGGTGGTTCAGGAGATATGGTCGTTTTACCGGAGGGGTTTTTCCAGAGAGTTTCCCGTCGATCGACAGGGATTTGTGTCGATCGACCGGAAGCCTGAAGAAGCCAGAACAACGCGTTTTTCAGATATTTCCACAGACACCTTCGCGTCGATCGACAGGACTTTAATGTCGATCGACGGCGGACCTGCAGACCTAATTTTGGCACTTCTATAAATAGTTTAAACTTGTTTTCTTTGTAAAATATCTAGAAAACTTATAAAAACTAGATCTATTCTCGTTTTGAGACTTAGAGAGAGAGAGAGAGAGAGATTTTGAAGATCTTGGAGGGAGATCTTCAAGTTCTTCACCTAGTGACACCATTTGTATCTTCTAAACTCTAACTCTTTTATGAAATTCTATTCAGTTATTATGATTTCTTCATCTATTTCTGAGTAAATTACTTGTTAGGACATGGAGATTTCATGGGTTTTGATGAGAAATCAATAAAATCGAAGATCTGGTGAGGTTATCCGTTAGTTCTTCGTTTAGACTGTTCTCAATGCTTGAATCTAGCTTGATCACCTAGAATCTTGATTTTAGGATTGTTGGTTAGCCACGACAGTGGGATTAATAACCTGAATCTAGTCTAAATGGGCAAGGTTACCTATTCGCAAAGAATATTTGGCTTAGGGATTTTGTGAACATATCGAACTCGTGCTAAATGCGTGTTTAGATTCGATGATTCATGAGGGTCTAAACATATATAGCCTTCGTAACGACAGTTAGTTGGTTATACTTTCGTGTTTGAGTTCTAAAACGGTGCGTGACAGAACTTTGACAGTTGTGATAATATTTGATTCATTGCCTATAAGAATTTCCATGGTCTAACTCTCGTCTCTTAGAGAGCAATGTAAATTAAAACCATCCTTTTCACTTGTTTCATAGTTCCATCTTTTGTTTACTTGTAAAAAGCATCGCTCTAGCTTAAGAATGGATCATTGCAATCCTAGTGTATCAATCAAACCTCCCTGTGGATACGATAACCCTTTGTGCTACAACGTACATAGGGGTTTTTGATGGCCCCGGCCGTGTGTAAAACGCCTGACATCAAAATGGCGCCGTTGCCGGGGAGGTTTTTGCATTGATCATTGGGATTTTGATTCTTCTTCAGGCTAGAGTTTTATTTTTATTCCCTATTGTTGTTAATCTTTTCTCTTTTGTTCTAGAAGGAAGTGACAAAGATGAAGCAACCGTCAAGCTAGTGACGTTAAACGCGCCATTGGGGACCTCCCCAAACATATCCATAGTCAAGCTAATGACTTAAAATGAGCACTTAATGGGAGTCAACCCATTTACTTTTCAATTTCGTACTTTTGTTTTGATTTTTTTTAGTTGAAATTTCGAATACTAAGCGAACTTGAATTTTTATTTAAGGAATGCAATGAGTTGTTCCCGTTGATCGTTTGTTGAATGTCAGTAGATGCAGGTTTGGACAACTTCGGACTTCGAACCAGACACTTTGCGAGAAGTCGACAGATGCGAAGTTTGGACAGAGCCTCATATGTCGATCGACACCTAATTCCTGTCGATCGACACGAAGGTCTCTAGAGAAACCTCCCTTCTTTTGGTCTTTTTCATCATGTGACCATTCTTCCAGGATCAACTTCAGAGTTAAGACTAATTAAAAATCCTAGGATAGACCAATTGACTAGAGAAGTCCGCTACTTCCAGTATAATCCGCCAAGTCAGAGCTATTGCACGACTCTCTTTGGGATCGATGTCCATTGAGCTTGACTCCTCATTCATACCTGATAAATTCAACCGTCTGTTGATAGTAATGGTACTCCTCTCCCCATATAAAAAGAAAAATAAATATATATATACATATATATAAAATATTACTAGGATTGGGGTGAAATGATAGTTCTCGAGTACAAGATAAGGAATAAATCCAATGAATCTGTACTCGAGATGATCACCCAGCTCATAAGCAGCAGTCTGAGTCCCTTAAAAAGGATGTTGAGTACGAGCAATCTCACGAGCCTGTCTCCTCACAAGGAACAATCGTAGTGAGTCACGAACCTGTCTCCTCACAAGGAACAACATTAGTGAAATATGCACTGCTTCGAGTTTAACAATCGCAAAAAAAAAAAAAAAAAATGTATATATATGTAAATATAGAACGAAATAAGTCTGGGGGAGAGGTAGATTACCAAGTGTTGTTTAGGTTGATTTATCGCGGTATAGTATGGGAATGAGTCTAGAAGGTTCATGGCTTTGAGAAAATTGAGATCAAGCGATGAAGACTAACGGATTATGCTGCGAAGTGGTGGATGGATTTGGAAGGTTGTGTGTATCTGCGGAGAAGTACATGGTGGTCTGATTCTGGTTGGTTTTGGAAAGGTCAATTCGCTGCATCGAAAGAAGGTATGTTCTATGTTTTCAAACCTCTTTCACATTCTTGGTGTATGTTTTGCTTGAGGCCAAGCAAATGCTAAGTCTGGGGGCGTGATATATCATGGTTTTTACCCGTTTTTAACCATGATATAAGTCGGTTTTGTATAGTATATTTTGTATTTGTGTGTCTTTTGTAGTGTTTTGCAGGAAAATAGTCGTTTGTGCCGAAACCATCCGAAGTGCTTCAAAGATCGACTTAGAAGAACGGTTTCCATTTGTATTTAGCTTCAGAGATCTTCATAAAAGTTGTAGGTATTTGAGATAGCTTTCTCATGGAAGTGGTTTGAGGTCATTACGATCGGTGGTTCAGGAGATATGGCCGTTTTACCGGAGGGGTTTTTCCAGAGAGTTTCCCGTCGATCGACAGGGATTTGTGTCGATCGACCGGAAGCCTGAAGAAGCCAGAACAACGCGTTTTTCAGATATTTCCACAGACACCTTGGCGTCGATCGACAGGACTTTAATGTCGATCGATGGCGGACCTGCAGACCTAATTTTGGCACTTCTATAAATACTTTAAACTTGTTTTCTTTGTAAAATATCTAGAAAACTTGTAAAAACTAGATCTATTCTCGTTTTGAGACTTAGAGAGAGAGAGAGAGAGAGAGATTTTGAAGATCTTGGAGGGAGATCTTCAAGTTCTTCACCTAGTGACACCATTTGTATCTTCTAAACTCTAACTCTTTTATGAAATTCTATTCAGTTATTATGATTTCTTCATCTATTTCTGAGTAAATTACTTGTTAGGACATGGAGATTTCATGGGTTTTGATGAGAAATCAATAAAATCGAAGATCTGGTGAGGTTATCCGTTAGTTCTTCGTTTAGACTGTTCTCAATGCTTGAATCTAGCTTGATCACCTAGAATCTTGATTTTAGGATTGTTGGTTAGCCACGACAGTGGGATTAATAACCTGAATCTAGTCTAAATGGGCAAGGTTACCTATTCGCAAAGAATATTTGGCTTAGGGATTTTGTGAACATATCGAACTCGTGCTAAATGCGTGTTTAGATTCGATGATTCATGAGGGTCTAAATATATATAGCCTTCGTAACGACAGTTAGTTGGTTATACTTTCGTGTTTGAGTTCTAAAACGGTGCGTGATAGAACTTTGACAGTTGTGATAATATTTGATTCATTGCCTATAAGAATTTCCATGGTCTAACTCTCGTCTCTTAGAGAGCAATGTAAATTAAAACCATCCTTTTCACTTGTTTCATAGTTCCATCTTTTGTTTACTTGTAAAAAGCATCGCTCTAGCTTAAGAATGGATCATTGCAATCCTAGTGTATCAATCAAACCTCCCTGTGGATACGATAACCCTTTGTGCTACAACGTACATAGGGGTTTTTGATGGCCCCGGCCGTGTGTAAAACGCCTGACATCAAAATGGCGCCGTTGCCGGGGAGGTTTTTGCATTGATCATTGGGATTTTGATTCTTCTTAAGGCTAGAGTTTTATTTTTATTCCCTTTTGTTGTTAATCTTTTCTCTTTTGTTCTAGAAGGAAGTGACAAAGATGAAGCAACCGTCAAGCTAGTGACGTTAAACGCGCCATTGGGGACCTCCCCAAACATATCCATATTCAAGCTAATGACTTAAAATGAGCGCTTAATGGGAGTCAACCCATTTACTTTTCAATTTCGTACTTTTGTTTTGATTTTTTTTAGTTGAAATTTCGAATACTAAGCGAACTTGAATTTTTATTTAAGGAATGCAATGAGTTGTTCCCGTTGATCGTTTGTTGAATGTCAGTAGATGCAGGTTTGGACAACTTTGGACTTCGAACCAGACACATTGCGAGAAGTCGACAGATGCGAAGTTTGGACAGAGCCTCATATGTCGATCGACACCTAATTCCTGTCGATCGACACGAAGGTCTCTAGAGAAACCTCCCTTCTTTTGGTCTTTTTCATCATGTGACCATTCTTCCAGGATCAACTTCAGAGTTAAGACTAATGAAAAATCCTAGGATAGACCAATTGACTAGAGAAGTCCGCTACTTCCAGTATAATCCGCCAAGTCAGAGCTATTGCACGACTCTCTTTGGGATCGATGTCCATTGAGCTTGACTCCTCATTCATACCTGATAAATTCAACCGTCTGTTGATAGTAATGGTACTCCTCTCCCCATATAAAAAGAAAAATAAATATATATATACATATATATAAAATATTACTAGGATTGGGGTGAAATGATAGTTCTCGAGTACAAGATAAGGAATAAATCCAATGAATCTGTACTCGAGATGATCACCCAGCTCATAAGCAGCAGTCTGAGTCCCTTAAAAAGGATGTTGAGGACGAGCAATCTCACGAGCCTGTCTCCTCACAAGGAACAATCATAGTGAGTCACGAACCTGTCTCCTCACAAGGAACAACATTAGTGAAGTATGCACTGCTTCGAGTTTAACAATCGCAAAAAAAAAAAAAAAAATGTATATATATGTAAATATAGAACGAAATAAGTCTGGGGGAGAGGTAGATTACCAAGTGTTGTTTAGGTTGATTTATCGCGGTATAGTATGGGAATGAGTCTAGAAGGTTCATGGCTTTGAGAAAATTGAGATCAAGCGATGAAGACTAACGGATTATGCTGCGAAGTGGTGGATGGATTTGGAAGGTTGTGTGTATCTGCGGAGAAGTACATGGTGGTCTGATTCTGGTTGGTTTTGGAAAGGTCAATTCGCTGCATCGAAAGAAGGTATGTTCTATGTTTTCAAACCTCTTTCACATTCTTGGTGTATGTTTTGCTTGAGGCCAAGCAAATGCTAAGTCTGGGGGGGTGATATATCATGGTTTTTACCCGTTTTTAACCATGATATAAGTCGGTTTTGTATAGTATATTTTGTATTTGTGTGTCTTTTGTAGTGTTTTGCAGGAAAATAGTCGTTTGTGCCGAAACCATCCGAAGTGCTTCAAAGATCGACTTAGAAGAACGGTTTCCATTTGGATTTAGCTTCAGAGATCTTCATGAAAGTTGTAGGTATTTGAGATAGCTTTCTCATGGATGTGGTTTGAGGTCATTCCGATCGGTGGTTCAGGAGATATGGTCGTTTTACCGGAGGGGTTTTTCCAGAGAGTTTCCCGTCGATCGACAGGGATTTGTGTCGATCGACCGGAAGCCTGAAGAAGCCAGAACAACGCGTTTTTCAGATATTTCCACAGACACCTTCGCGTCGATCGACAGGACTTTAATGTCGATCGACGGCGGACCTGCAGACCTAATTTTGGCACTTCTATAAATAGTTTAAACTTGTTTTCTTTGTAAAATATCTAGAAAACTTATAAAAACTAGATCTATTCTCGTTTTGAGACTTAGAGAGAGAGAGAGAGAGAGATTTTGAAGATCTTGGAGGGAGATCTTCAAGTTCTTCACCTAGTGACACCATTTGTATCTTCTAAACTCTAACTCTTTTATGAAATTCTATTCAGTTATTATGATTTCTTCATCTATTTCTGAGTAAATTACTTGTTAGGACATGGAGATTTCATGGGTTTTGATGAGAAATCAATAAAATCGAAGATCTGGTGAGGTTATCCGTTAGTTCTTCGTTTAGACTGTTCTCAATGCTTGAATCTAGCTTGATCACCTAGAATCTTGATTTTAGGATTGTTGGTTAGCCACGACAGTGGGATTAATAACCTGAATCTAGTCTAAATGGGCAAGGTTACCTATTCGCAAAGAATATTTGGCTTAGGGATTTTGTGAACATATCGAACTCGTGCTAAATGCGTGTTTAGATTCGATGATTCATGAGGGTCTAAACATATATAGCCTTCGTAACGACAGTTAGTTGGTTATACTTTCGTGTTTGAGTTCTAAAACGGTGCGTGATAGAACTTTGACAGTTGTGATAATATTTGATTCATTGCCTATAAGAATTTCCATGGTCTAACTCTCGTCTCTTAGAGAGCAATGTAAATTAAAACCATCCTTTTCACTTGTTTCATAGTTCCATCTTTTGTTTACTTGTAAAAAGCATCGCTCTAGCTTAAGAATGGATCATTGCAATCCTAGTGTATCAATCAAACCTCCCTGTGGATACGATAACCCTTTGTGCTACAACGTACATAGGGGTTTTTGATGGCCCCGGCCGTGTGTAAAACGCCTGACATCAAAATGGCGCCGTTGCCGGGGAGGTTTTTGCATTGATCATTGGGATTTTGATTCTTCTTAAGGCTAGAGTTTTATTTTTATTCCCTTTTGTTGTTAATCTTTTCTCTTTTGTTCTAGAAGGAAGTGACAAAGATGAAGCAACCGTCAAGCTAGTGACGTTAAACGCGCCATTGGGGACCTCCCCAAACATATCCATAGTCAAGCTAATGACTTAAAATGAGCGCTTAATGGGAGTCAAACCATTTACTTTTCAATTTCGTACTTTTGTTTTGATTTTTTTTAGTTGAAATTTCGAATACTAAGCGAACTTGAATTTTTATTTAAGGAATGCAATGAGTTGTTCCCGTTGATCTTTTGTTGAATGTCAGTAGATGCAGGTTTGGACAACTTCGGACTTCGAACCAGACACTTTGCGAGAAGTCGACAGATGCGAAGTTTGGACAGAGCCTCATATGTCGATCGACACCTAATTCCTGTCGATCGACACGAAGGTCTCTAGAGAAACCTCCCTTCTTTTGGTCTTTTTCATCATGTGACCATTCTTCCAGGATCAACTTCAGAGTTAAGACTAATGAAAAATCCTAGGATAGACCAATTGACTAGAGAAGTCCGCTACTTCCAGTATAATCCGCCAAGTCAGAGCTATTGCACGACTCTCTTTGGGATCGATGTCCATTGAGCTTGACTCCTCATTCATACCTGATAAATTCAACCGTCTGTTGATATTAATGGTACTCCTCTCCCCATATAAAAAGAAAAATAAATATATATATACATATATATAAAATATTACTAGGATTGGGGTGAAATGATAATTCTCGAGTACAAGATAAGGAATAAATCCAATGAATCTGTACTCGAGATGATCACCCAGCTCATAAGCAGCAGTCTGAGTCCCTTAAAAAGGATGTTGAGGACGAGCAATCTCACGAGCCTGTCTCCTCACAAGGAACAATCGTAGTGAGTCACGAACCTGTCTCCTCACAAGGAACAACATTAGTGAAATATGCACTGCTTCGAGTTTAACAATCGCAAAAAAAAAAAAAAAATTGTATATAAATGTAAATATAGAACGAAATAAGTCTGGGGGAGAGGTAGATTACCAAGTGTTGTTTAGGTTGATTTATCGCGGTATAGTATGGGAATGAGTCTAGAAGGTTCATGGCTTTGAGAAAATTGAGATCAAGCAATAAAGACTAACGGATTATGCTGCGAAGTGGTGGATGGATTTGGAAGGTTGTGTGTATCTGCGGAGAAGTACATGGTGGTCTGATTCTGGTTGGTTTTGGAAAGGTCAATTCGCTGCATCGAAAGAAGGTATGTTCTATGTTTTCAAACCTCTTTCAAATTCTCGGTGTATGTTTTGCTTGAGGCCAAGCAAATGCTAAGTCTGGGGGCGTGATATATCATGGTTTTTACCCATTTTTAACCATGATATAAGTCGGTTTTGTATAGTATATTTTGTATTTGTGTGTCTTTTGTAGTGTTTTGGAGGAAAATAGTCGTTTGTGCCGAAACCATCCGAAGTGCTTCAAAGATCGACTTAGAAGAACGGTTTCCATTTGGATTTAGCTTCAGAGGTCTTCATGAAAGTTGTAGGTATTTGAGATAGCTTTCTCATGGATGTGGTTTGAGGTCATTCCGATCGGTGGTTCAGGAGATATGGTCGTTTTACCGGAGGGGTTTTTCCAGAGAGTTTCCCGTCGATCGACAGGGATTTGTGTCGATCGACCGGAAGCCTGAAGAAGCCAGAACAACGCGTTTTTCAGATATTTCCACAGACACCTTCGCGTCGATCGACAGGACTTTAATGTCGATCGACGGCGGACCTGCAGACCTAATTTTGGCACTTCTATAAATAGTTTAAACTTGTTTTCTTTGTAAAATATCTAGAAAACTTATAAAAACTAGATCTATTCTCGTTTTGAGACTTAGAGAGAGAGAGAGAGAGAGATTTTGAAGATCTTGGAGGGAGATCTTCAAGTTCTTCACCTAGTGACACCATTTGTATCTTCTAAACTCTAACTCTTTTATGAAATTCTATTCAGTTATTATGATTTCTTCATCTATTTCTGAGTAAATTACTTGTTAGGACATGGAGATTTCATGGGTTTTGATGAGAAATCAATAAAATCGAAGATCTGGTGAGGTTATCCGTTAGTTCTTCGTTTAGACTGTTCTCAATGCTTGAATCTAGCTTGATCACCTAGAATCTTGATTTTAGGATTGTTGGTTAGCCACGACAGTGGGATTAATAACCTGAATCTAGTCTAAATGGGCAAGGTTACCTATTCGCAAAGAATATTTGGCTTAGGGATTTTGTGAACATATCGAACTCGTGCTAAATGCGTGTTTAGATTCGATGATTCATGAGGGTCTAAACATATATAGCCTTCGTAACGACAGTTAGTTGGTTATACTTTCGTGTTTGAGTTCTAAAACGGTGCGTGATAGAACTTTGACAGTTGTGATAATATTTGATTCATTGCCTATAAGAATTTCCATGGTCTAACTCTCGTCTCTTAGAGAGCAATGTAAATTAAAACCATCCTTTTCACTTGTTTCATAGTTCCATCTTTTGTTTACTTGTAAAAAGCATCGCTCTAGCTTAAGAATGGATCATTGCAATCCTAGTGTATCAATCAAACCTCCCTGTGGATACGATAACCCTTTGTGCTACAACGTACATAGGGGTTTTTGATGGCCCCGGCCGTGTGTAAAACGCCTGACATCAAAATGGCGCCGTTGCCGGGGAGGTTTTTGCATTGATCATTGGGATTTTGATTCTTCTTAAGGCTAGAGTTTTATTTTTATTCCCTTTTGTTGTTAATCTTTTCTCTTTTGTTCTAGAAGGAAGTGACAAAGATGAAGCAACCGTCAAGCTAGTGACGTTAAACGCGCCATTGGGGACCTCCCCAAACATATCCATAGTCAAGCTAATGACTTAAAATGAGCGCTTAATGGGAGTCAAACCATTTACTTTTCAATTTCGTACTTTTGTTTTGATTTTTTTTAGTTGAAATTTCGAATACTAAGCGAACTTGAATTTTTATTTAAGGAATGCAATGAGTTGTTCCCGTTGATCTTTTGTTGAATGTCAGTAGATGCAGGTTTGGACAACTTCGGACTTCGAACCAGACACTTTGCGAGAAGTCGACAGATGCGAAGTTTGGACAGAGCCTCATATGTCGATCGACACCTAATTCCTGTCGATCGACACGAAGGTCTCTAGAGAAACCTCCCTTCTTTTGGTCTTTTTCATCATGTGACCATTCTTCCAGGATCAACTTCAGAGTTAAGACTAATGAAAAATCCTAGGATAGACCAATTGACTAGAGAAGTCCGCTACTTCCAGTATAATCCGCCAAGTCAGAGCTATTGCACGACTCTCTTTGGGATCGATGTCCATTGAGCTTGACTCCTCATTCATACCTGATAAATTCAACCGTCTGTTGATATTAATGGTACTCCTCTCCCCATATAAAAAGAAAAATAAATATATATATACATATATATAAAATATTACTAGGATTGGGGTGAAATGATAATTCTCGAGTACAAGATAAGGAATAAATCCAATGAATCTGTACTCGAGATGATCACCCAGCTCATAAGCAGCAGTCTGAGTCCCTTAAAAAGGATGTTGAGGACGAGCAATCTCACGAGCCTGTCTCCTCACAAGGAACAATCGTAGTGAGTCACGAACCTGTCTCCTCACAAGGAACAACATTAGTGAAATATGCACTGCTTCGAGTTTAACAATCGCAAAAAAAAAAAAAAAATTGTATATAAATGTAAATATAGAACGAAATAAGTCTGGGGGAGAGGTAGATTACCAAGTGTTGTTTAGGTTGATTTATCGCGGTATAGTATGGGAATGAGTCTAGAAGGTTCATGGCTTTGAGAAAATTGAGATCAAGCAATAAAGACTAACGGATTATGCTGCGAAGTGGTGGATGGATTTGGAAGGTTGTGTGTATCTGCGGAGAAGTACATGGTGGTCTGATTCTGGTTGGTTTTGGAAAGGTCAATTCGCTGCATCGAAAGAAGGTATGTTCTATGTTTTCAAACCTCTTTCAAATTCTCGGTGTATGTTTTGCTTGAGGCCAAGCAAATGCTAAGTCTGGGGGCGTGATATATCATGGTTTTTACCCATTTTTAACCATGATATAAGTCGGTTTTGTATAGTATATTTTGTATTTGTGTGTCTTTTGTAGTGTTTTGGAGGAAAATAGTCGTTTGTGCCGAAACCATCCGAAGTGCTTCAAAGATCGACTTAGAAGAACGGTTTCCATTTGGATTTAGCTTCAGAGGTCTTCATGAAAGTTGTCGGTATTTGAGATAGCTTTCTAATGGAAGTGGTTTGAGGTCATTCCGATCGGTGGTTCAGGAGATATGGCCGTTTTACCGGAGGGGTTTTTCCAGAGAGTTTCCCGTCGATCGACAGGGATTTGTGTCGATCGACAGGAAGCCTGAAGAAGCCAGAACAACGCGTTTTTCAGATATTTCCACAGACGCCTTCGCGTCGATCGACAGGACTTTAATGTCGATCGACGGCGGACCTGCAGACCTAATTTTGGCACTTCTATAAATACTTTAAACTTGTTTTCTTTGTAAAATATCTAGAAAACTTGTAAAAACTAGATCTATTTTCGTTTTGAGACTTAGAGAGAGAGAGAGAGAGAGATTTTGAAGATCTTGGAGGGAGATCTTCAAGTTCTTCACCTAGTGACACCATTTGTATCTTCTAAACTCTAACTCTTTTATGAAATTCTATTCAGTTATTATGATTTCTTCATCTATTTCTGAGTAAATTACTTGTTAGGACATGGAGATTTCATGGGTTTTGATGAGAAATCAATAAAATCGAAGATCTGGTGAGGTTATCCGTTAGTTCTTCGTTTAGACTGTTCTCAATGCTTGAATCTAGCTTGATCACCTAGAATCATGATTTTAGGATTGTTGGTTAGCCACGACAGTGGGATTAATAACCTGAATCTAGTCTAAATGGGCAAGGTTACCTATTCGCAAAGAATATTTGGCTTAGGGATTTTGTGAACATATCGAACTCGTGCTAAATGCGTGTTTAGATTCGATGATTCATGATGGTCCAAATATATATAGCCTTCGTAACGACAGTTAGTTGGTTATACTTTCGTGTTTGAGTTCTAAAACGGTGCGTGATAGAACTTTGACAGTTGTGATAATATTTGATTCATTGCCTATAAGAATTTCCATGGTCTAACTCTCGTCTCTTAGAGAGCAATGTAAATTAAAACCATCCTTTTCACTTGTTTCATAGTTCCATCTTTTGTTTACTTGTAAAAAGCATCGCTCTAGCTTAAGAATGGATCATTGCAATCCTAGTGTATCAATCAAACCTCCCTGTGGATACGATAACCCTTTGTGCTACAACGTACATAGGGGTTTTTGATGGCCCCGGCCGTGTGTAAAACCCCTGACATCAAAATGGCGCCGTTGCCGGGGAGGTTTTTGCATTGATCATTGGGATTTTGATTCTTCTTAAGGCTAGAGTTTTATTTTTATTCCCTTTTGTTGTTAATCTTTTCTCTTTTGTTCTAGAAGGAAGTGACAAAGATGAAGCAACCGTCAAGCTAGTGACGTTAAACGCGCCATTGGGGACCTCCCCAAACATATCCATAGTCAAGCTAATGACTTAAAATGAGCGCTTAATGGGAGTCAACCCATTTACTTTTCAATTTCGTACTTTTGTTTTGATTTTTTTTAGTTGAAATTTCGAATACTAAGCGAACTTGAATTTTTATTTAAGGAATGCAATGAGTTGTTCCCGTTGATCTTTTGTTGAATGTCAGTAGATGCAGGTTTGGACAACTTCGGACTTCGAACCAGACACTTTGCGAGAAGGCGACAGATGCGAAGTTTGGACAGAGCCTCATATGTCGATCGACACCTAATTCCTGTCGATCGACACGAAGGTCTCTAGAGAAACCTCCCTTCTTTTGGTCTTTTTCATCATGTGACCATTCTTCCAGGATCAACTTCAGAGTTAAGACTAATGAAAAATCCTAGGATAGACCAATTGACTAGAGAAGTCCGCTACTTCCAGTATAATCCGCCAAGTCAGAGCTATTGCACGACTCTCTTTGGGATCGATGTCCATTGAGCTTGACTCCTCATTCATACCTGATAAATTCAACCGTCTGTTGATATTAATGGTACTCCTCTCCCCATATAAAAAGAAAAATAAATATATATATACATATATATAAAATATTACTAGGATTGGGGTGAAATGATAATTCTCGAGTACAAGATAAGGAATAAATCCAATGAATCTGTACTCGAGATGATCACCCAGCTCATAAGCAGCAGTCTGAGTCCCTTAAAAAGGATGTTGAGGACGAGCAATCTCACGAGCCTGTCTCCTCACAAGGAACAATCGTAGTGAGTCACGAACCTGTCTCCTCACAAGGAACAACATTAGTGAAATATGCACTGCTTCGAGTTTAACAATCGCAAAAAAAAAAAAAAAATTGTATATAAATGTAAATATAGAACGAAATAAGTCTGGGGGAGAGGTAGATTACCAAGTGTTGTTTAGGTTGATTTATCGCGGTATAGTATGGGAATGAGTCTAGAAGGTTCATGGCTTTGAGAAAATTGAGATCAAGCAATAAAGACTAACGGATTATGCTGCGAAGTGGTGGATGGATTTGGAAGGTTGTGTGTATCTGCGGAGAAGTACATGGTGGTCTGATTCTGGTTGGTTTTGGAAAGGTCAATTCGCTGCATCGAAAGAAGGTATGTTCTATGTTTTCAAACCTCTTTCAAATTCTCGGTGTATGTTTTGCTTGAGGCCAAGCAAATGCTAAGTCTGGGGGCGTGATATATCATGGTTTTTACCCATTTTTAACCATGATATAAGTCGGTTTTGTATAGTATATTTTGTATTTGTGTGTCTTTTGTAGTGTTTTGGAGGAAAATAGTCGTTTGTGCCGAAACCATCCGAAGTGCTTCAAAGATCGACTTAGAAGAACGGTTTCCATTTGGATTTAGCTTCAGAGGTCTTCATGAAAGTTGTCGGTATTTGAGATAGCTTTCTAATGGAAGTGGTTTGAGGTCATTCCGATCGGTGGTTCAGGAGATATGGCCGTTTTACCGGAGGGGTTTTTCCAGAGAGTTTCCCGTCGATCGACAGGGATTTGTGTCGATCGACAGGAAGCCTGAAGAAGCCAGAACAACGCGTTTTTCAGATATTTCCACAGACGCCTTCGCGTCGATCGACAGGACTTTAATGTCGATCGACGGCGGACCTGCAGACCTAATTTTGGCACTTCTATAAATACTTTAAACTTGTTTTCTTTGTAAAATATCTAGAAAACTTGTAAAAACTAGATCTATTCTCGTTTTGAGACTTAGAGAGAGAGAGAGAGAGATTTTGAAGATCTTGGAAGGAGATCTTCAAGTTCTTCACCTAGTGACACCATTTGTATCTTCTAAACTCTAACTCTTTTATGAAATTCTATTCAGTTATTATGATTTCTTCATCTATTTCTGAGTAAATTACTTGTTAGGACATGGAGATTTCATGGGTTTTGATGAGAAATCAATAAAATTGAAGATCTGGTGAGGTTATCCGTTAGTTCTTCGTTTAGACTGTTCTCAATGCTTGAATCTAGCTTGATCACCTAGAATCTTGATTTTAGGATTGTTGGTTAGCCACGACAGTGGGATTAATAACCTGAATCTAGTCTAAATGGGCAAGGTTACCTATTCGCAAAGAATATTTGGCTTAGGGATTTTGTGAACATATCGAACTCGTGCTAAATGCGTGTTTAGATTCGATGATTCATGAGGGTCTAAATATATATAGCCTTCGTAACGACAGTTAGTTGGTTATACTTTCGTGTTTGAGTTCTAAAACGGTGCGTGATAGAACTTTGACAGTTGTGATAATATTTGATTCATTGCCTATAAGAATTTCCATGGTCTAACTCTCGTCTCTTAGAGAGCAATGTAAATTAAAACCATCCTTTTCACTTGTTTCATAGTTCCATCTTTTGTTTACTTGTAAAAAGCATCGCTCTAGCTTAAGAATGGATCATTGCAATCCTAGTGTATCAATCAAACCTCCCTGTGGATACGATAACCCTTTGTGCTACAACGTACATAGGGGTTTTTGATGGCCCCGGCCGTGTGTAAAACGCCTGACATCAAAATGGCGCCGTTGCCGGGGAGGTTTTTGCATTGATCATTGGGATTTTGATTCTTCTTAAGGCTAGAGTTTTATTTTTATTCCCTTTTGTTGTTAATCTTTTCTCTTTTGTTCTAGAAGGAAGTGACAAAGATGAAGCAACCGTCAAGCTAGTGACGTTAAACGCGCCATTGGGGACCTCCCCAAACATATCCATAGTCAAGCTAATGACTTAAAATGAGCGCTTAATGGGAGTCAACCCATTTACTTTTCAATTTCGTACTTTTGTTTTGATTTTTTTTAGTTGAAATTTCGAATACTAAGCGAACTTGAATTTTTATTTAAGGAATGCAATGAGTTGTTCCCGTTGATCGTTTGTTGAATGTCAGTAGATGCAGGTTTGGACAACTTCGGACTTCGAACCAGACACTTTGCGAGAAGTCGACAGATGCGAAGTTTGGACAGAGCCTCATATGTCGATCGACACCTAATTCATGTCGATCGACACGAAGGTCTCTAGAGAAACCTCCCTTCTTTTGGTCTTTTTCATCATGTGACCATTCTTCCAGGATCAACTTCAGAGTTAAGACTAATGAAAAATCCTAGGATAGACCAATTGACTAGAGAAGTCCGCTACTTCCAGTATAATCCGCCAAGTCAGAGCTATTGCACGACTCTCTTTGGGATCGATGTCCATTGAGCTTGACTCCTCATTCATACCTGATAAATTCAACCGTCTGTTGATATTAATGGTACTCCTCTCCCCATATAAAATGAAAAATAAATATATATATATACATATATATAAAATATTACTAGGATTGGGGTGAAATGATAGTTCTCGAGTACAAGATAAGGAATAAATCCAATGAATCTGTACTCGAGATGATCACCCAGCTCATAAGCAGCAGTCTAAGTCCCTTAAAAAGGATGTTGAGAACGAGCAATCTCACGAGCCTATCTCCTCACAAGGAACAATCGTAGTGAGTCACGAACCTGTCTCCTCACAAGGAACAACATTAGTGAAATATGCACTGCTTCGAGTTTAACAATCGCAAAAAAAAAAAAAAAATTGTATATAAATGTAAATATAGAACGAAATAAGTCTGGGGGAGAGGTAGATTACCAAGTGTTGTTTAGGTTGATTTATCGCGGTATAGTATGGGAATGAGTCTAGAAGGTTCATGGCTTTGAGAAAATTGAGATCAAGCAATGAAGACTAACGGATTATGCTGCGAAGTGGTGGATGGATTTGGAAGGTTGTGTGTATCTGCGGAGAAGTACATGGTGGTCTGATTCTGGTTGGTTTTGGAAAGGTCAATTCGCTGCATCGAAAGAAGGTATGTTCTATGTTTTCAAACCTCTTTCACATTCTTGGTGTATGTTTTGCTTGAGGCCAAGCAAATGCTAAGTCTGGGGGCGTGATATATCATGGTTTTTACCCATTTTTAACCATGATATAAGTCGGTTTTGTATAGTATATTTTGTATTTGTGTGTCTTTTGTAGTGTTTTGCAGGAAAATAGTCGTTTGTGCCGAAACCATCCGAAGTGCTTCAAAGATCGACTTAGAAGAACGGTTTCCATTTGGATTTAGCTTCAGAGGTCTTCATGAAAGTTGTCGGTATTTGAGATAGCTTTCTAATGGAAGTGGTTTGAGGTCATTCCGATCGGTGGTTCAGGAGATATGGCCGTTTTACCGGAGGGGTTTTTCCAGAGAGTTTCCCGTCGATCGACAGGGATTTGTGTCGATCGACAGGAAGCCTGAAGAAGCCAGAACAACGCGTTTTTCAGATATTTCCACAGACGCCTTCGCGTCGATCGACAGGACTTTAATGTCGATCGACGGCGGACCTGCAGACCTAATTTTGGCACTTCTATAAATACTTTAAACTTGTTTTCTTTGTAAAATATCTAGAAAACTTGTAAAAACTAGATCTATTCTCGTTTTGAGACTTAGAGAGAGAGAGAGAGAGAGATTTTGAAGATCTTGGAGGGAGATCTTCAAGTTCTTCACCTAGTGACACCATTTGTATCTTCTAAACTCTAACTCTTTTATGAAATTCTATTCAGTTATTATGATTTCTTCATCTATTTCTGAGTAAATTACTTGTTAGGACATGGAGATTTCATGGGTTTTGATGAGAAATCAATAAAATCGAAGATCTGGTGAGGTTATCCGTTAGTTCTTCGTTTAGACTGTTCTCAATGCTTGAATCTAGCTTGATCACCTAGAATCTTGATTTTAGGATTGTTGGTTAGCCACGACAGTGGGATTAATAACCTGAATCTAGTCTAAATGGGCAAGGTTACCTATTCGCAAAGAATATTTGGCTTAGGGATTTTGTGAACATATCGAACTCGTGCTAAATGCGTGTTTAGATTCGATGATTCATGAGGGTCTAAATATATATAGCCTTCGTAACGACAGTTAGTTGGTTATACTTTCGTGTTTGAGTTCTAAAACGGTGCGTGATAGAACTTTGACAGTTGTGATAATATTTGATTCATTGCCTATAAGAATTTCCATGGTCTAACTCTCGTCTCTTAGAGAGCAATGTAAATTAAAACCATCCTTTTCACTTGTTTCATAGTTCCATCTTTTGTTTACTTGTAAAAAGCATCGCTCTAGCTTAAGAATGGATCATTGCAATCCTAGTGTATCAATCAAACCTCCCTGTGGATACGATAACCCTTTGTGCTACAACGTACATAGGGGTTTTTGATGGCCCCGGCCGTGTGTAAAACGCCTGACATCAAAATGGCGCCGTTGCCGGGGAGGTTTTTGCATTGATCATTGGGATTTTGATTCTTCTTAAGGCTAGAGTTTTATTTTTATTCCCTTTTGTTGTTAATCTTTTCTCTTTTGTTCTAGAAGGAAGTGACAAAGATGAAGCAACCGTCAAGCTAGTGACGTTAAACGCGCCATTGGGGACCTCCCCAAACATATCCATTGTCAAGCTAATGACTTAAAATGAGCGCTTAATGGGAGTCAACCCATTTACTTTTGTTTTGATTTTTTTTAGTTGAAATT
The DNA here is from genome assembly GCA_963576765.1 of Draba incana. Taxonomy (NCBI): domain Eukaryota; kingdom Viridiplantae; phylum Streptophyta; class Magnoliopsida; order Brassicales; family Brassicaceae; genus Draba; species Draba incana. The sequence goes on from OY755215.1 coordinate 26,073,828, forward strand.
TCGAATACTAAGCGAACTTGAATTTTTATTTAAGGAATGCAATGAGTTGTTCCCGTTGATCGTTTGTTGAATGTCAGTAGATGCAGGTTTGGACAACTTCGGACTTCGAACAAGACACTTTGCGAGAAGTCGACAGATGCGAAGTTTGGACAGAGCCTCATATGTCGATCGACACCTAATTCCTGTCGATCGACACGAAGGTCTCTAGAGAAACCTCCCTTCTTTTGGTCTTTTTCATCATGTGACCATTCTTCCAGGATCAACTTCAGAGTTAAGACTAATGAAAAATCCTAGGATAGACCAATTGACTAGAGAAGTCCGCTACTTCCAGTATAATCCGCCAAGTCAGAGCTATTGCACGACTCTCTTTGGGATCGATGTCCATTGAGCTTGACTCCTCATTCATACCTGATAAATTCAACCGTCTGTTGATAGTAATGGTACTCCTCTCCCCATATAAAAAGAAAAATAAATATATATATACATATATATAAAATATTACTAGGATTGGGGTGAAATGATAGTTCTCGAGTACAAGATAAGGAATAAATCCAATGAATCTGTACTCGAGATGATCACCCAGCTCATAAGCAGCAGTCTGAGTCCCTTAAAAAGGATGTTGAGGACGAGCAATCTCACGAGCCTGTCTCCTCACAAGGAACAATCGTAGTGAGTCACGAACCTGTCTCCTCACAAGGAACAACATTAGTGAAATATGCACTGCTTCGAGTTTAACAATCGCAAAAAAAAAAAAAAAATTGTATATAAATGTAAATATAGAACGAAATAAGTCTGGGGGAGAGGTAGATTACCAAGTGTTGTTTAGGTTGATTTATCGCGGTATAGTATGGGAATGAGTCTAGAAGGTTCATGGCTTTGAGAAAATTGAGATCAAGCGATGAAGACTAACGGATTATGCTGCGAAGTGGTGGATGGATTTGGAAGGTTGTGTGTATCTGCGGAGAAGTACATGGTGGTCTGATTCTGGTTGGTTTTGGAAAGGTCAATTCGCTGCATCGAAAGAAGGTATGTTCTATGTTTTCAAACCTCTTTCACATTCTTGGTGTATGTTTTGCTTGAGGCCAAGCAAATGCTAAGTCTGGGGGCGTGATATATCATGGTTTTTACCCGTTTTTAACCATGATATAAGTCGGTTTTGTATAGTATATTTTGTATTTGTGTGTCTTTTGTAGTGTTTTGCAGGAAAATAGTCGTTTGTGCCGAAACCATCCGAAGTGCTTCAAAGATCGACTTAGAAGAACGGTTTCCATTTGGATTTAGCTTCAGAGGTCTTCATGAAAGTTGTCGGTATTTGAGATAGCTTTCTAATGGAAGTGGTTTGAGGTCATTCCGATCGGTGGTTCAGGAGATATGGCCGTTTTACCGGAGGGGTTTTTCCAGAGAGTTTCCCGTCGATCGACAGGGATTTGTGTCGATCGACAGGAAGCCTGAAGAAGCCAGAACAACGCGTTTTTCAGATATTTCCACAGACGCCTTCGCGTCGATCGACAGGACTTTAATGTCGATCGACGGCGGACCTGCAGACCTAATTTTGGCACTTCTATAAATACTTTAAACTTTTTTTCTTTGTAAAATATCTAGAAAACTTGTAAAAACTAGATCTATTCTCGTTTTGAGACTTAGAGAGAGAGAGAGAGAGAGATTTTGAAGATCTTGGAGGGAGATCTTCAAGTTCTTTACCTAGTGACACCATTTGTATCTTCTAAACTCTAACTCTTTTATGAAATTCTATTCAGTTATTATGATTTCTTCATCTATTTCTGAGTAAATTACTTGTTAGGACATGGAGATTTCATGGGTTTTGATGAGAAATCAATAAAATCGAAGATCTGGTGAGGTTATCCGTTAGTTCTTCGTTTAGACTGTTCTCAATGCTTGAATCTAGCTTGATCACCTAGAATCTTGATTTTAGGATTGTTGGTTAGCCACGACAGTGGGATTAATAACCTGAATCTAGTCTAAATGGGCAAGGTTACCTATTCGCAAAGAATATTTGGCTTAGGGATTTTGTGAACATATCGAACTCGTGCTAAATGCGTGTTTAGATTCGATGATTCATGAGGGTCTAAATATATATAGCCTTCGTAACGACAGTTAGTTGGTTATACTTTCGTGTTTGAGTTCTAAAACGGTGCGTGATAGAACTTTGACAGTTGTGATAATATTTGATTCATTGCCTATAAGAATTTCCATGGTCTAACTCTCGTCTCTTAGAGAGCAATGTAAATTAAAACCATCCTTTTCACTTGTTTCATAGTTCCATCTTTTGTTTACTTGTAAAAAGCATCGCTCTAGCTTAAGAATGGATCATTGCAATCCTAGTGTATCAATCAAACCTCCCTGTGGATACGATAACCCTTTGTGCTACAACGTACATAGGGGTTTTTGATGGCCCCGGCCGTGTGTAAAACGCCTGACATCAAAATGGCGCCGTTGCCGGGGAGGTTTTTGCATTGATCATTGGGATTTTGATTCTTCTTAAGGCTAGAGTTTTATTTTTATTCCCTTTTGTTGTTAATCTTTTCTCTTTTGTTCTAGAAGGAAGTGACAAAGATGAAGCAACCGTCAAGCTAGTGACGTTAAACGCGCCATTGGGGACCTCCCCAAACATATCCATTGTCAAGCTAATGACTTAAAATGAGCGCTTAATGGGAGTCAACCCATTTACTTTTGTTTTGATTTTTTTTAGTTGAAATTTCGAATACTAAGCGAACTTGAATTTTTATTTAAGGAATGCAATGAGTTGTTCCCGTTGATCGTTTGTTGAATGTCAGTAGATGCAGGTTTGGACAACTTCGGACTTCGAACAAGACACTTTGCGAGAAGTCGACAGATGCGAAGTTTGGACAGAGCCTCATATGTCGATCGACACCTAATTCCTGTCGATCGACACGAAGGTCTCTAGAGAAACCTCCCTTCTTTTGGTCTTTTTCATCATGTGACCATTCTTCCAGGATCAACTTCAGAGTTAAGACTAATGAAAAATCCTAGGATAGACCAATTGACTAGAGAAGTCCGCTACTTCCAGTATAATCCGCCAAGTCAGAGCTATTGCACGACTCTCTTTGGGATCGATGTCCATTGAGCTTGACTCCTCATTCATACCTGATAAATTCAACCGTCTGTTGATAGTAATGGTACTCCTCTCCCCATATAAAAAGAAAAATAAATATATATATACATATATATAAAATATTACTAGGATTGGGGTGAAATGATAGTTCTCGAGTACAAGATAAGGAATAAATCCAATGAATCTGTACTCGAGATGATCACCCAGCTCATAAGCAGCAGTCTGAGTCCCTTAAAAAGGATGTTGAGGACGAGCAATCTCACGAGCCTGTCTCCTCACAAGGAACAATCGTAGTGAGTCACGAACCTGTCTCCTCACAAGGAACAACATTAGTGAAATATGCACTGCTTCGAGTTTAACAATCGCAAAAAAAAAAAAAAAATTGTATATAAATGTAAATATAGAACGAAATAAGTCTGGGGGAGAGGTAGATTACCAAGTGTTGTTTAGGTTGATTTATCGCGGTATAGTATGGGAATGAGTCTAGAAGGTTCATGGCTTTGAGAAAATTGAGATCAAGCGATGAAGACTAACGGATTATGCTGCGAAGTGGTGGATGGATTTGGAAGGTTGTGTGTATCTGCGGAGAAGTACATGGTGGTCTGATTCTGGTTGGTTTTGGAAAGGTCAATTCGCTGCATCGAAAGAAGGTATGTTCTATGTTTTCAAACCTCTTTCACATTCTTGGTGTATGTTTTGCTTGAGGCCAAGCAAATGCTAAGTCTGGGGGCGTGATATATCATGGTTTTTACCCGTTTTTAACCATGATATAAGTCGGTTTTGTATAGTATATTTTGTATTTGTGTGTCTTTTGTAGTGTTTTGCAGGAAAATAGTCGTTTGTGCCGAAACCATCCGAAGTGCTTCAAAGATCGACTTAGAAGAACGGTTTCCATTTGGATTTAGCTTCAGAGGTCTTCATGAAAGTTGTCGGTATTTGAGATAGCTTTCTAATGGAAGTGGTTTGAGGTCATTCCGATCGGTGGTTCAGGAGATATGGCCGTTTTACCGGAGGGGTTTTTCCAGAGAGTTTCCCGTCGATCGACAGGGATTTGTGTCGATCGACAGGAAGCCTGAAGAAGCCAGAACAACGCGTTTTTCAGATATTTCCACAGACGCCTTCGCGTCGATCGACAGGACTTTAATGTCGATCGACGGCGGACCTGCAGACCTAATTTTGGCACTTCTATAAATACTTTAAACTTGTTTTCTTTGTAAAATATCTAGAAAACTTGTAAAAACTAGATCTATTCTCGTTTTGAGACTTAGAGAGAGAGAGAGAGAGAGATTTTGAAGATCTTGGAGGGAGATCTTCAAGTTCTTCACCTAGTGACACCATTTGTATCTTCTAAACTCTAACTCTTTTATGAAATTCTATTCAGTTATTATGATTTCTTCATCTATTTCTGAGTAAATTACTTGTTAGGACATGGAGATTTCATGGGTTTTGATGAGAAATCAATAAAATCGAAGATCTGGTGAGGTTATCCGTTAGTTCTTCGTTTAGACTGTTCTCAATGCTTGAATCTAGCTTGATCACCTAGAATCATGATTTTAGGATTGTTGGTTAGCCACGACAGTGGGATTAATAACCTGAATCTAGTCTAAATGGGCAAGGTTACCTATTCGCAAAGAATATTTGGCTTAGGGATTTTGTGAACATATCGAACTCGTGCTAAATGCGTGTTTAGATTCGATGATTCATGATGGTCTAAATATATATAGCCTTCGTAACGACAGTTAGTTGGTTATACTTTAGTGTTTGAGTTCTAAAACGGTGCGTGATAGAACTTTGACAGTTGTGATAATATTTGATTCATTGCCTATAAGAATTTCCATGGTCTAACTCTCGTCTCTTAGAGAGCAATGTAAATTAAAACCATCCTTTTCACTTGTTTCATAGTTCCATCTTTTGTTTACTTGTAAAAAGCATCGCTCTAGCTTAAGAATGGATCATTGCAATCCTAGTGTATCAATCAAACCTCCCTGTGGATACGATAACCCTTTGTGCTACAACGTACATAGGGGTTTTTGATGGCCCCGGCCGTGTGTAAAACGCCTGACATCAAAATGGCGCCGTTGCCGGGGAGGTTTTTGCATTGATCATTGGGATTTTGATTCTTCTTAAGGCTAGAGTTTTATTTTTATTCCCTTTTGTTGTTAATCTTTTCTCTTTTGTTCTAGAAGGAAGTGACAAAGATGAAGCAACCGTCAAGCTAGTGACGTTAAACGCGCCATTGGGGACCTCCCCAAACATATCCATAGTCAAGCTAATGACTTAAAATGAGCGCTTAATGGGAGTCAACCCATTTACTTTTGTTTTGATTTTTTTTAGTTGAAATTTCGAATTCTAAGCGAACTTGAATTTTTATTTAAGGAATGCAATGAGTTGTTCCCGTTGATCTTTTGTTGAATGTCAGTAGATGCAGGTTTGGACAACTTCGGACTTCGAACCAGACACTTTGCGAGAAGTCGACAGATGCGAAGTTTGGACAGAGCCTCATATGTCGATCGACACCTAATTCCTGTCGATCGACACGAAGGTCTCTAGAGAAACCTCCCTTCTTTTGGTCTTTTTCATCATGTGACCATTCTTCCAGGATCAACTTCAGAGTTAAGACTAATGAAAAATCCTAGGATAGACCAATTGACTAGAGAAGTCCGCTACTTCCAGTATAATCCGCCAAGTCAGAGCTATTGCACGACTCTCTTTGGGATCGATGTCCATTGAGCTTGACTCCTCATTCATACCTGATAAATTCAACCGTCTGTTGATATTAATGGTACTCCTCTCCCCATATAAAAAGAAAAATAAATATATATATACATATATATAAAATATTACTAGGATTGGGGTGAAATGATAATTCTCGAGTACAAGATAAGGAATAAATCCAATGAATCTGTACTCGAGATGATCACCCAGCTCATAAGCAGCAGTCTGAGTCCCTTAAAAAGGATGTTGAGGACGAGCAATCTCACGAGCCTGTCTCCTCACAAGGAACAATCGTAGTGAGTCACGAACCTGTCTCCTCACAAGGAACAACATTAGTGAAATATGCACTGCTTCGAGTTTAACAATCGCAAAAAAAAAAAAAAAATTGTATATAAATGTAAATATAGAACGAAATAAGTCTGGGGGAGAGGTAGATTACCAAGTGTTGTTTAGGTTGATTTATCGCGGTATAGTATGGGAATGAGTCTAGAAGGTTCATGGCTTTGAGAAAATTGAGATCAAGCAATAAAGACTAACGGATTATGCTGCGAAGTAGTGGATGGATTTGGAAGGTTGTGTGTATCTGCGGAGAAGTACATGGTGGTCTGATTCTGGTTGGTTTTGGAAAGGTCAATTCGCTGCATCGAAAGAAGGTATGTTCTATGTTTTCAAACCTCTTTCAAATTCTCGGTGTATGTTTTGCTTGAGGCCAAGCAAATGCTAAGTCTGGGGGCGTGATATATCATGGTTTTTACCCATTTTTAACCATGATATAAGTCGGTTTTGTATAGTATATTTTGTATTTGTGTGTCTTTTGTAGTGTTTTGGAGGAAAATAGTCGTTTGTGCCGAAACCATCCGAAGTGCTTCAAAGATCGACTTAGAAGAACGGTTTCCATTTGGATTTAGCTTCAGAGGTCTTCATGAAAGTTGTCGGTATTTGAGATAGCTTTCTAATGGAAGTGGTTTGAGGTCATTCCGATCGGTGGTTCAGGAGATATGGCCGTTTTACCGGAGGGGTTTTTCCAGAGAGTTTCCCGTCGATCGACAGGGATTTGTGTCGATCGACAGGAAGCCTGAAGAAGCCAGAACAACGCGTTTTTCAGATATTTCCACAGACGCCTTCGCGTCGATCGACAGGACTTTAATGTCGATCGACGGCGGACCTGCAGACCTAATTTTGGCACTTCTATAAATACTTTAAACTTGTTTTCTTTGTAAAATATCTAGAAAACTTGTAAAAACTAGATCTATTCTCGTTTTGAGACTTAGAGAGAGAGAGAGAGAGAGATTTTGAAGATCTTGGAGGGAGATCTTCAAGTTCTTCACCTAGTGACACCATTTGTATCTTCTAAACTCTAACTCTTTTATGAAATTCTATTCAGTTATTATGATTTCTTCATCTATTTCTGAGTAAATTACTTGTTAGGACATGGAGATTTCATGGGTTTTGATGAGAAATCAATAAAATTGAAGATCTGGTGAGGTTATCCGTTAGTTCTTCGTTTAGACTGTTCTCAATGCTTGAATCTAGCTTGATCACCTAGAATCTTGATTTTAGGATTGTTGGTTAGCCACGACAGTGGGATTAATAACCTGAATCTAGTCTAAATACGCAAGGTTACCTATTCGCAAAGAATATTTGGCTTAGGGATTTGGTGAACATATCGAACTCGTGCTAAATGCGTGTTTAGATTCGATGATTCATGAGGGTCTAAATATATATAGCCTTCGTAACGACAGTTAGTTGGTTATACTTTCGTGGTTGAGTTCTAAAACGGTGCGTGATAGAACTTTGACAGTTGTGATAATATTTGATTCATTGCCTATAAGAATTTCCATGGTCTAACTCTCGTCTCTTAGAGAGCAATGTAAATTAAAACCATCCTTTTCACTTGTTTCATAGTTCCATCTTTTGTTTACTTGTAAAAACCATCGCTCTAGCTTAAGAATGGATCATTGCAATCCTAGTGTATCAATCAAACCTCCCTGTGGATACGATAACCCTTTGTGCTACACGTACATAGGGGTTTTTGATGGCCCCGGCCGTGTGTAAAACGCCTGACATCAAAATGGCGCCGTTGCCGGGGAGGCTTTTGCATTGATCATTGGGATTTTGATTCTTCTTAAGGCTAGAGTTTTATTTTTATTCCCTTTTGTTGTTAATCTTTTCTCTTTTGTTCTAGAAGGAAGTGACAAAGATGAAGCAACCGTCAAGCTAGTGACGTTAAACGCGCCATTGGGGACCTCCCCAAACATATCCATAGTCAAGCTAATGACTTAAAATGAGCGCTTAATGGGAGTCAACCCATTTACTTTTGTTTTGATTTTTTTTAGTTGAAATTTTGAATACTAAGCGAACTTGAATTTTTATTTAAGGAATGCAATGAGTTGTTCCCGTTGATCGTTTGTTGAATGTCAGTAGATGCAGGTTTGGACAACTTCGGACTTCGAACCAGACACTTTGCGAGAAGTCGACAGATGCGAAGTTTGGACAGAGCCTCATATGTCGATCGACACCTAATTCCTGTCGATCGACACGAAGGTCTCTAGAGAAACCTCCCTTCTTTTGGTCTTTTTCATCATGTGACCATTCTTCCAGGATCAACTTCAGAGTTAAGACTAATGAAAAATCCTAGGATAGACCAATTGACTAGAGAAGTCCGCTACTTCCAGTATAATCCGCCAAGTCAGAGCTATTGCACGACTCTCTTTGGGATCGATGTCCATTGAGCTTGACTCCTCATTCATACCTGATAAATTCAACCGTCTGTTGATAGTAATGGTACTCCTCTCCCCATATAAAAAGAAAAATAAATATATATATACATATATATAAAATATTACTAGGATTGGGGTGAAATGATAGTTCTCGAGTACAAGATAAGGAATAAATCCAATGAATCTGTACTCGAGATGATCACCCAGCTCATAAGCAGCAGTCTGAGTCCCTTAAAAAGGATGTTGAGGACGAGCAATCTCACGAGCCTGTCTCCTCACAAGGAACAATCGTAGTGAGTCACGAACCTGTCTCCTCACAAGGAACAACATTAGTGAAATATGCACTGCTTCGAGTTTAACAATCGCAAAAAAAAAAAAAAAATTGTATATAAATGTAAATATAGAACGAAATAAGTCTGGGGGAGAGGTAGATTACCAAGTGTTGTTTAGGTTGATTTATCGCGGTATAGTATGGGAATGAGTCTAGAAGGTTCATGGCTTTGAGAAAATTGAGATCAAGCGATGAAGACTAACGGATTATGCTGCGAAGTGGTGGATGGATTTGGAAGGTTGTGTGTATCTGCGGAGAAGTACATGGTGGTCTGATTCTGGTTGGTTTTGGAAAGGTCAATTCGCTGCATCGAAAGAAGGTATGTTCTATGTTTTCAAACCTCTTTCACATTCTTGGTGTATGTTTTGCTTGAGGCCAAGCAAATGCTAAGTCTGGGGGCGTGATATATCATGGTTTTTACCCATTTTTAACCATGATATAAGTCGGTTTTGTATAGTATATTTTGTATTTGTGTGTCTTTTGTAGTGTTTTGCAGGAAAATAGTCGTTTGTGCCGAAACCATCCGAAGTGCTTCCAAGATCGACTTAGAAGAACGGTTTCCATTTGGATTTAGCTTCAGAGGTCTGCATGAAAGTTGTCGGTATTTGAGATAGCTTTCTAATGGAAGTGGTTTGAGGTCATTCCGATCGGTGGTTCAGGAGATATGGCCGTTTTACCGGAGGGGTTTTTCCAGAGAGTTTCCCGTCGATCGACAGGGATTTGTGTCGATCGACAGGAAGCCTGAAGAAGCCAGAACAACGCGTTTTTCAGATATTTCCACAGACGCCTTCGCGTCGATCGACAGGACTTTAATGTCGATCGACGGCGGACCTGCAGACCTAATTTTGGCACTTCTATAAATAGTTTAAACTTGTTTTCTTTGTAAAATATCTAGAAAACTTGTAAAAACTAGATCTATTCTCGTTTTGAGACTTAGAGAGAGAGAGAGAGAGAGATTTTGAAGATCTTGGAGGGAGATCTTCAAGTTCTTTACCTAGTGACACCATTTGTATCTTCTAAACTCTAACTCTTTTATGAAATTCTATTCAGTTATTATGATTTCTTCATCTATTTCTGAGTAAATTACTTGTTAGGACATGGAGATTTCATGGGTTTTGATGAGAAATCAATAAAATCGAAGATCTGGTGAGGTTATCCGTTAGTTCTTCGTTTAGACTGTTCTCAATGCTTGAATCTAGCTTGATCACCTAGAATCTTGATTTTAGGATTGTTGGTTAGCCACGACAGTGGGATTAATAACCTGAATCTAGTCTAAATGGGCAAGGTTACCTATTCGCAAAGAATATTTGGCTTAGGGATTTGGTGAACATATCGAACTCGTGCTAAATGCGTGTTTAGATTCGATGATTCATGAGGGTCTAAATATATATAGCCTTCGTAATGACAGTTAGTTGGTTATACTTTCGTGGTTGAGTTCTAAAACGGTGCGTGATAGAACTTTAACAGTTGTGATAATATTTGATTCATTGCCTATAAGAATTTCCATGGTCTAACTCTCGTCTCTTAGAGAGCAATGTAAATTAAAACCATCCTTTTCACTTGTTTCATAGTTCTATCTTTTGTTTACTTGTAAAAAGCATCGCTCTAGCTTAAGAATGGATCATTGCAATCCTAGTGTATCAATCAAACCTCCCTGTGGATACGATAACCCTTTGTGCTACACGTACATAGGGGTTTTTGATGGCCCCGGCCGTGTGTAAAACGCCTGACATCAAAATGGTGCCGTTGCCGGGGAGGTTTTTGCATTGATCATTGGGATTTTGATTCATCTTAAGGCTAGAGTTTTATTTTTATTCCCTTTTGTTGTTAATCTTTTCTCTTTTGTTCTAGAAGGAAGTGACAAAGATGAAGCAACCGTCAAGCTAGTGACGTTAAACGCGCCATTGGGGACCTCCCCAAACATATCCATAGTCAAGCTAATGACTTAAAATGAGCGCCTAATGGGAGTCAACCCATTTACTTTTGTTTTGATTTTTTTTAGTTGAAATTTTGAATACTAAGCGAACTTGAATTTTTATTTAAGGAATGCAATGAGTTGTTCCCGTTGATCGTTTGTTGAATGTCAGTAGATGCAGGTTTGGACAACTTCGGACTTCGAACCAGACACTTTGCGAGAAGTCGACAGATGCGAAGTTTGGACAGAGCCTCATATGTCGATCGACACCTAATTCCTGTCGATCGACACGAAGGTCTCTAGAGAAACCTCCCTTCTTTTGGTCTTTTTCATCATGTGACCATTCTTCCAGGATCAACTTCAGAGTTAAGACTAATGAAAAATCCTAGGATAGACCAATTGACTAGAGAAGTCCGCTACTTCCAGTATAATCCGCCAAGTCAGAGCTATTGCACGACTCTCTTTGGGATCGATGTCCATTGAGCTTGACTCCTCATTCATACCTGATAAATTCAACCGTCTGTTGATAGTAATGGTACTCCTCTCCCCATATAAAAAGAAAAATAAATATATATATACATATATATAAAATATTACTAGGATTGGGGTGAAATGATAGTTCTCGAGTACAAGATAAGGAATAAATCCAATGAATCTGTACTCGAGATGATCACCCAGCTCATAAGCAGCAGTCTGAGTCCCTTAAAAAGGATGTTGAGGACGAGCAATCTCACGAGCCTGTCTCCTCACAAGGAACAATCGTAGTGAGTCACGAACCTGTCTCCTCACAAGGAACAACATTAGTGAAATATGCACTGCTTCGAGTTTAACAATCGCAAAAAAAAAAAAAAAATTGTATATAAATGTAAATATAGAACGAAATAAGTCTGGGGGAGAGGTAGATTACCAAGTGTTGTTTAGGTTGATTTATCGCGGTATAGTATGGGAATGAGTCTAGAAGGTTCATGGCTTTGAGAAAATTGAGATCAAGCGATGAAGACTAACGGATTATGCTGCGAAGTGGTGGATGGATTTGGAAGGTTGTGTGTATCTGCGGAGAAGTACATGGTGGTCTGATTCTGGTTGGTTTTGGAAAGGTCAATTCGCTGCATCGAAAGAAGGTATGTTCTATGTTTTCAAACCTCTTTCACATTCTTGGTGTATGTTTTGCTTGAGGCCAAGCAAATGCTAAGTCTGGGGGCGTGATATATCATGGTTTTTACCCGTTTTTAACCATTATATAAGTCGGTTTTGTATAGTATATTTTGTATTTGTGTGTCTTTTGTAGTGTTTTGCAGGAAAATAGTCGTTTGTGCCGAAACCATCCGAAGTGCTTCAAAGATCGACTTAGAAGAACGGTTTCCATTTGGATTTAGCTTCAGAGGTCTTCATGAAAGTTGTAGGTATTTGAGATTGCTATCTAATGGAAGTGGTTTGAGGTCATTCCGATCGGTGGTTCAGGAGATATGGCCGTTTTACCGGAGGGGTTTTTCCAGAGAGTTTCCCGTCGATCGACAGGGATTTGTGTCGATCGACAGGAAGCCTGAAGAAGCCAGAACAACGCGTTTTTCAGATATTTCCACAGACGCCTTTGCGTCGATCGACAGGACTTTAATGTCGATCGACGGCGGACCTGCAGACCTAATTTTGGCACTTCTATAAATAGTTTAAACTTGTTTTCTTTGTAAAATATCTAGAAAACTTGTAAAAACTAGATCTATTCTCGTTTTGAGACTTAGAGAGAGAGAGAGAGAGAGATTTTGAAGATCTTGGAGGGAGATCTTCAAGTTCTTCACCTAGTGACACCATTTGTATCTTCTAAACTCTAACTCTTTTATGAAATTCTATTCAGTTATTATGATTTCTTCATCTATTTCTGAGTAAATTACTTGTTAGGACATGGAGATTTCATGGGTTTTGATGAGAAATCAATAAAATCGAAGATCTGGTGAGGTTATCCGTTAGTTCTTCGTTTAGACTGTTCTCAATGCTTGAATCTAGCTTGATCACCTAGAATCTTGATTTTAGGATTGTTGGTTAGCCACGACAGTGGGATTAATAACCTGAATCTAGTCTAAACGGGCAAGGTTACCTATTCGCAAAGAATATTTGGCTTAGGGATTTGGTGAACATATCGAACTCGTGCTAAATGCGTGTTTAGATTCGATGATTCATGAGGGTCTAAATATATATAGCCTTCGTAACGACAGTTAGTTGGTTATACTTTCGTGGTTGAGTTCTAAAACGGTGCGTGATAGAACTTTGACAGTTGTGATAATATTTGATTCATGGCCTATAAGAATTTCCATGGTCTAACTCTCGTCTCTTAGAGAGCAATGTAAATTAAAACCATCCTTTTCACTTGTTTCATAGTTCTATCTTTTGTTTACTTGTAAAAAGCATCGCTCTAGCTTAAGAATGGATCATTGCAATCCTAGTGTATCAATCAAACCTCCCTGTGGATACGATAACCCTTTGTGCTACACGTACATAGGGGTTTTTGATGGCCCCGGCCGTGTGTAAAACGCCTGACATCAAAATGGTGCCGTTGCCGGGGAGGTTTTTGCATTGATCATTGGGATTTTGATTCATCTTAAGGCTAGAGTTTTATTTTTATTCCCTTTTGTTGTTAATCTTTTCTCTTTTGTTCTAGAAGGAAGTGGCAAAGATGAAGCAACCGTCAAGCTAGTGACGTTAAACGCGCCATTGGGGACCTCCCCAAACATATCCATAGTCAAGCTAATGACTTAAAATGAGCGCTTAATTGGAGTCAACCCATTTACTTTTCAATTTCGTACTTTTGTTTTGATTTTTTTTAGTTGAAATTTCGAATAGTAAGCGAACTTGAATTTTTATTTAAGGAATGCAATGAGTTGTTCCCGTTGATCGTTTGTTGAATGTCAGTAGATGCAGGTTTGGACAACTTCGGACTTCGAACCAGACACTTTGCGAGAAGTCGACAGATGCGAAGTTTGGACAGAGCCTCATATGTCGATCGACACCTAATTCCTGTCGATCGACACGAAGGTCTCTAGAGAAACCTCCCTTCTTTTGGTCTTTTTCATCATGTGACCATTCTTCCAGGATCAACTGAAGTTAAGACTAATGAAAAATCCTAGGATAGACCAATTGACTAGAGAAGTCCGCTACTTCCAGTATACTCCGCCAAGTCAGAGCTATTGCACGACTCTCTTTGGGATCGATGTCCATTGAGCTTGACTCCTCATTCATAACTGATAAATTCAACCGTCTGTTGATAGTAATGGTACTCCTCTCCCCATATAAAAAGAAAAATAAATATATATATACATATATATAAAATATTACTAGGATTGGGGTGAAATGATAGTTCTCGAGTACAAGATAAGGAATAAATCCAATGAATCTGTACTCGAGATGATCACCCAGCTCATAAGCAGCAGTCTGAGTCCCTTAAAAAGGTTGTTGAGGACGAGCAATCTCACGAGCCTGTCTCCTCACAAGGAACAATCGTAGTGAGTCACGAACCTGTCTCCTCACAAGGAACAACATTAGTGAAATATGCACTGCTTCGAGTTTAACAATCGCAAAAAAAAAAAAAAAAATTGTATATAAATGTAAATATAGAACGAAATAAGTCTGGGGGAGAGGTAGATTACCAAGTGTTGTTTAGGTTGATTTATCGCGGTATAGTATGGGAATGAGTCTAGAAGGTTCATGGCTTTGAGAAAATTGAGATCAAGCGATGAAGACTAACGGATTATGCTGCGAAGTGGTGGATGGATTTGGAAGGTTGTGTGTATCTGCGGAGAAGTACATGGTGGTCTGATTCTGGTTGGTTTTGGAAAGGTCAATTCGCTGCATCGAAAGAAGGTATGTTCTATGTTTTCAAACCTCTTTCACATTCTTGGTGTATGTTTTGCTTGAGGCCAAGCAAATGCTAAGTCTGGGGGCGTGATATATCATGGTTTTAACCCATTTTTAACCATGATATAAGTCGGTTTTGTATAGTATATTTTGTATTTGTGTGTCTTTTGTAGTGTTTTGCAGGAAAATAGTCGTTTGTGCCGAAACCATCCGAAGTGCTTCCAAGATCGACTTAGAAGAACGGTTTCCATTTGGATTTAGCTTCAGAGGTCTGCATGAAAGTTGTCGGTATTTGAGATAGCTTTCTAATGGAAGTGGTTTGAGGTCATTCCGATCGGTGGTTCAGGAGATATGGCCGTTTTACCGGAGGGGTTTTTCCAGAGAGTTTCCCGTCGATCGACAGGGATTTGTGTCGATCGACAGGAAGCCTGAAGAAGCCAGAACAACGCGTTTTTCAGATATTTCCACAGACGCCTTCGCGTCGATCGACAGGACTTTAATGTCGATCGACGGCGGACCTGCAGACCTAATTTTGGCACTTCTATAAATAGTTTAAACTTGTTTTCTTTGTAAAATATCTAGAAAACTTGTAAAAACTAGATCTATTCTCGTTTTGAGACTTAGAGAGAGAGAGAGAGAGAGATTTTGAAGATCTTGGAGGGAGATCTTCAAGTTCTTTACCTAGTGACACCATTTGTATCTTCTAAACTCTAACTCTTTTATGAAATTCTATTCAGTTATTATGATTTCTTCATCTATTTCTGAGTAAATTACTTGTTAGGACATGGAGATTTCATGGGTTTTGATGAGAAATCAATAAAATCGAAGATCTGGTGAGGTTATCCGTTAGTTCTTCGTTTAGACTGTTCTCAATGCTTGAATCTAGCTTGATCACCTAGAATCTTGATTTTAGGATTGTTGGTTAGCCACGACAGTGGGATTAATAACCTGAATCTAGTCTAAATGGGCAAGGTTACCTATTCGCAAAGAATATTTGGCTTAGGGATTTGGTGAACATATCGAACTCGTGCTAAATGCGTGTTTAGATTCGATGATTCATGAGGGTCTAAATATATATAGCCTTCGTAATGACAGTTAGTTGGTTATACTTTCGTGGTTGAGTTCTAAAACGGTGCGTGATAGAACTTTAGCAGTTGTGATAATATTTGATTCATTGCCTATAAGAATTTCCATGGTCTAACTCTCGTCTCTTAGAGAGCAATGTAAATTAAAACCATCCTTTTCACTTGTTTCATAGTTCTATCTTTTGTTTACTTGTAAAAAGCATCGCTCTAGCTTAAGAATGGATCATTGCAATCCTAGTGTATCAATCAAACCTCCCTGTGGATACGATAACCCTTTGTGCTACACGTACATAGGGGTTTTTGATGGCCCCGGCCGTGTGTAAAACGCCTGACATCAAAATGGTGCCGTTGCCGGGGAGGTTTTTGCATTGATCATTGGGATTTTGATTCATCTTAAGGCTAGAGTTTTATTTTTATTCCCTTTTGTTGTTAATCTTTTCTCTTTTGTTCTAGAAGGAAGTGACAAAGATGAAGCAACCGTCAAGCTAGTGACGTTAAACGCGCCATTGGGGACCTCCCCAAACATATCCATAGTCAAGCTAATGACTTAAAATGAGCGCTTAATTGGAGTCAACCCATTTACTTTTCAATTTCGTACTTTTGTTTTGATTTTTTTTAGTTGAAATTTCGAATACTAAGCGAACTTGAATTTTTATTTAAGGAATGCAATGAGTTGTTCCCGTTGATCGTTTGTTGAATGTCAGTAGATGCAGGTTTGGACAACTTCGGACTTCGAACCAGATACTTTGCGAGAAGTCGACAGATGCGAAGTTTGGACAGAGCCTCATATGTCGATCGACACCTAATTCCTGTCGATCGACACGAAGGTCTCTAGAGAAACCTCCCTTCTTTTGGTCTTTTTCATCATGTGACCATTCTTCCAGGATCAACTTCAGAGTTAAGACTAATGAAAAATCCTAGGATAGACCAATTGACTAGAGAAGTCCGCTACTTCCAGTATAATCCGCCAAGTCAGAGCTATTGCACGACTCTCTTTGGGATCGATGTCCATTGAGCTTGACTCCTCATTCATACCTGATAAATTCAACCGTCTGTTGATAGTAATGGTACTCCTCTCCCCATATAAAAAGAAAAATAAATATATATATACATATATATAAAATATTACTAGGATTGGGGTGAAATGATAGTTCTCGAGTACAAGATAAAGAATAAATCCAATGAATCTGTACTCGAGATGATCACCCAGCTCATAAGCAGCAGTCTGAGTCCCTTTAAAAGGATGTTGAGGACGAGCAATCTCACGAGCCTGTCTCCTCACAAGGAACAATCGTAGTGAGTCACGAACCTGTCTCCTCACAAGGAACAACATTAGTGAAATATGCACTGCTTCGAGTTTAACAATCGCAAAAAAAAAAAAAAATTGTATATAAATGTAAATATAGAACGAAATAAGTCTGGGGGAGAGGTAGATTACCAAGTGTTGTTTAGGTTGATTTATCGCGGTATAGTATGGGAATGAGTCTAGAAGGTTCATGGCTTTGAGAAATTTGAGATCAAGCGATGAAGACTAACGGATTATGCTGCGAAGTGGTGGATGGATTTGGAAGGTTGTGTGTATCTGCGGAGAAGTACATGGTGGTCTGATTCTGGTTGGTTTTGGAAAGGTCAATTCGCTGCATCGAAAGAAGGTATGTTCTATGTTTTCAAACCTCTTTCACATTCTTGGTGTACGTTTTGCTTGAGGCCAAGCAAATGCTAAGTCTGGGGGCGTGATATATCATGGTTTTTACCCATTTTTAACCATGATATAAGTCGGTTTTGTATAGTATATTTTGTATTTGTGTGTCTTTTGTAGTGTTTTGCAGGAAAATAGTCGTTTGTGCCGAAACCATCCGAAGTGCTTCAAAGATCGACTTAGAAGAACGGTTTCCATTTGGATTTAGCTTCAGAGGTCTTCATAAAAGTTGTAGGTATTTGAGATAGCTTTCTAATGGAAGTGGTTTGAGCTCATTCCGATCGGTGGTTCAGGAGATATGGCCGTTTTACCGGAGGGGTTTTTCCAGAGAGTTTCCCGTCGATCGACAGGGATTTGTGTCGATCGACAGGAAGCCTGAAGAAGCCAGAACAACGCATTTTTCAGATATTTCCACAGACGCCTTCGCGTCGATCGACAGGACTTTAATGTCGATCGACGGCGGACCTGCAGACCTAATTTTGGCACTTCTATAAATAGTTTAAACTTGTTTTCTTTGTAAAATATCTAGAAAACTTGTAAAAACTAGATCTATTCTCGTTTTGAGACTTAGAGAGAGAGAGAGAGAGAGAGAGAGATTTTGAAGATCTTGGAGGGAGATCTTCAAGTTCTTCACCTAGTGACACCATTTGTATCTTCTAAACTCTAACTCTTTTATGAAATTCTATTCAGTTATTATGATTTCTTCATCTATTTCTGAGTAAATTACTTGTTAGGACATGGAGATTTCATGGGTTTTGATGAGAAATCAATAAAATCGAAGATCTGGTGAGGTTATCCGTTAGTTCTTCGTTTAGACTGTTCTCAATGCTTGAATCTAGCTTGATCACCTAGAATCTTGATTTTAGGATTGTTGGTTAGCCACGACAGTGGGATTAATAACCTGAATCTAGTCTAAATGGGCAAGGTTACCTATTCGCAAAGAATATTTGGCTTAGGGATTTGGTGAACATATCGAACTCGTGCTAAATGCGTGTTTAGATTCGATGATTCATGAGGGTCTAAATATATATAGCCTTCGTAACGACAGTTAGTTGGTTATACTTTCGTGTTTGAGTTCTAAAACGGTGCGTGATAGAACTTTGACAGTTGTGATAATATTTGATTCATTGCCTATAAGAATTTCCATGGTCTAACTCTCGTCTCTTAGAGAGCAATGTAAATTAAAACCATCCTTTTCACTTGTTTCATAGTTCTATCTTTTGTTTACTTGTAAAAAGCATCGCTCTAGCTTAAGAATGGATCATTGCAATCCTAGTGTATCAATCAAACCTCCCTGTGGATACGATAACCCTTTGTGCTACACGTACATAGGGGTTTTTGATGGCCCCGGCCGTGTGTAAAACGCCTGACATCAAAATGGTGCCGTTGCCGGGGAGGTTTTTGCATTGATCATTGGGATTTTGATTCATCTTAAGGCTAGAGTTTTATTTTTATTCCCTTTTGTTGTTAATCTTTTCTCTTTTGTTCTAGAAGGAAGTGACAAAGATGAAGCAACCGTCAAGCTAGTGACGTTAAACGCGCCATTGGGGACCTCCCCAAACATATCCATAGTCAAGCTAATGACTTAAAATGAGCGCTTAATTGGAGTCAACCCATTTACTTTTCAATTTCGTACTTTTGTTTTGATTTTTTTTAGTTGAAATTTCGAATACTAAGCGAACTTGAATTTTTATTTAAGGAATGCAATGAGTTGTTCCCGTTGATCGTTTGTTGAATGTCAGTAGATGCAGGTTTGGACAACTTCGGACTTCGAACCAGATACTTTGCGAGAAGTCGACAGATGCGAAGTTTGGACAGAGCCTCATATGTCGATCGACACCTAATTCCTGTCGATCGACACGAAGGTCTCTAGAGAAACCTCCCTTCTTTTGGTCTTTTTCATCATGTGACCATTCTTCCAGGATCAACTTCAGAGTTAAGACTAATGAAAAATCCTAGGATAGACCAATTGACTAGAGAAGTCCGCTACTTCCAGTATAATCCGCCAAGTCAGAGCTATTGCACGACTCTCTTTGGGATCGATGTCCATTGAGCTTGACTCCTCATTCATACCTGATAAATTCAACCGTCTGTTGATAGTAATGGTACTCCTCTCCCCATATAAAAAGAAAAATAAATATATATATACATATATATAAAATATTACTAGGATTGGGGTGAAATGATAGTTCTCGAGTACAAGATAAAGAATAAATC
This sequence comes from Draba incana, assembly GCA_963576765.1. Classification (NCBI taxonomy): domain Eukaryota; kingdom Viridiplantae; phylum Streptophyta; class Magnoliopsida; order Brassicales; family Brassicaceae; genus Draba; species Draba incana. Next base: position 26,093,450 of record OY755215.1, read on the forward strand.
CAATGAATCTGTACTCGAGATGATCACCCAGCTCATAAGCAGCAGTCTGAGTCCCTTTAAAAGGATGTTGAGGACGAGCAATCTCACGAGCCTGTCTCCTCACAAGGAACAATCGTAGTGAGTCACGAACCTGTCTCCTCACAAGGAACAACATTAGTGAAATATGCACTGCTTCGAGTTTAACAATCGCAAAAAAAAAAAAAAATTGTATATAAATGTAAATATAGAACGAAATAAGTCTGGGGGAGAGGTAGATTACCAAGTGTTGTTTAGGTTGATTTATCGCGGTATAGTATGGGAATGAGTCTAGAAGGTTCATGGCTTTGAGAAATTTGAGATCAAGCGATGAAGACTAACGGATTATGCTGCGAAGTGGTGGATGGATTTGGAAGGTTGTGTGTATCTGCGGAGAAGTACATGGTGGTCTGATTCTGGTTGGTTTTGGAAAGGTCAATTCGCTGCATCGAAAGAAGGTATGTTCTATGTTTTCAAACCTCTTTCACATTCTTGGTGTACGTTTTGCTTGAGGCCAAGCAAATGCTAAGTCTGGGGGCGTGATATATCATGGTTTTTACCCATTTTTAACCATGATATAAGTCGGTTTTGTATAGTATATTTTGTATTTGTGTGTCTTTTGTAGTGTTTTGCAGGAAAATAGTCGTTTGTGCCGAAACCATCCGAAGTGCTTCAAAGATCGACTTAGAAGAACGGTTTCCATTTGGATTTAGCTTCAGAGGTCTTCATAAAAGTTGTAGGTATTTGAGATAGCTTTCTAATGGAAGTGGTTTGAGGTCATTCCGATCGGTGGTTCAGGAGATATGGCCGTTTTACCGGAGGGGTTTTTCCAGAGAGTTTCCCGTCGATCGACAGGGATTTGTGTCGATCGACAGGAAGCCTGAAGAAGCCAGAACAACGCATTTTTCAGATATTTCCACAGACGCCTTCGCGTCGATCGACAGGACTTTAATGTCGATCGACGGCGGACCTGCAGACCTAATTTTGGCACTTCTATAAATAGTTTAAACTTGTTTTCTTTGTAAAATATCTAGAAAACTTGTAAAAACTAGATCTATTCTCGTTTTGAGACTTAGAGAGAGAGAGAGAGAGAGAGAGAGATTTTGAAGATCTTGGAGGGAGATCTTCAAGTTCTTCACCTAGTGACACCATTTGTATCTTCTAAACTCTAACTCTTTTATGAAATTCTATTCAGTTATTATGATTTCTTCATCTATTTCTGAGTAAATTACTTGTTAGGACATGGAGATTTCATGGGTTTTGATGAGAAATCAATAAAATCGAAGATCTGGTGAGGTTATCCGTTAGTTCTTCGTTTAGACTGTTCTCAATGCTTGAATCTAGCTTGATCACCTAGAATCTTGATTTTAGGATTGTTGGTTAGCCACGACAGTGGGATTAATAACCTGAATCTAGTCTAAATGGGCAAGGTTACCTATTCGCAAAGAATATTTGGCTTAGGGATTTTGTGAACATATCGAACTCGTGCTAAATGCGTGTTTAGATTCGATGATTCATGAGGGTCTAAATATATATAGCCTTCGTAACGACAGTTAGTTGGTTATACTTTCGTGTTTGAGTTCTAAAACGGTGCGTGATAGAACTTTGACAGTTGTGATAATATTTGATTCATTGCCTATAAGAATTTCCATGGTCTAACTCTCGTCTCTTAGAGAGCAATGTAAATTAAAACCATCCTTTTCACTTGTTTCATAGTTCTATCTTTTGTTTACTTGTAAAAAGCATCGCTCTAGCTTAAGAATGGATCATTGCAATCCTAGTGTATCAATCAAACCTCCCTGTGGATACGATAACCCTTTGTGCTACACGTACATAGGGGTTTTTGATGGCCCCGGCCGTGTGTAAAACACCTGACATCAAAATGGTGCCGTTGCCGGGGAGGTTTTTGCATTGATCATTGGGATTTTGATTCATCTTAAGGCTAGAGTTTTATTTTTATTCCCTTTTGTTGTTAATCTTTTCTCTTTTGTTCTAGAAGGAAGTGACAAAGATGAAGCAACCGTCAAGCTAGTGACGTTAAACGCGCCATTGGGGACCTCCCCAAACATATCCATAGTCAAGCTAATGACTTAAAATGAGCGCTTAATTGGAGTCAACCCATTTACTTTTCAATTTCGTACTTTTGTTTTGATTTTTTTTAGTTGAAATTTCGAATACTAAGCGAACTTGAATTTTTATTTAAGGAATGCAATGAGTTGTTCCCGTTGATTGTTTGTTGAATGTCAGTAGATGCAGGTTTGGACAACTTCGGACTTCGAACCAGACACTTTGCGAGAAGTCGACAGATGCGAAGTTTGGACAGAGCCTCATATGTCGATCGACACCTAATTCCTGTCGATCGACACGAAGGTCTCTAGAGAAACCTCCCTTCTTTTGGTCTTTTTCATCATGTGACCATTCTTCCAGGATCAACTTCAGAGTTAAGACTAATGAAAAATCCTAAGATAGACCAATTGACTAGAGAAGTCCGCTACTTCCAGTATAATCCGCCAAGTCAGAGCTATTGCACGACTCTCTTTGGAATCGATGTCCATTGAGCTTGACTCCTCATTCATACCTGATAAATTCAACCGTCTGTTGATAGTAATGGTACTCCTCTCCCCATATAAAAAGAAAAATAAATATATATATACATATATATAAAATATTACTAGGATTGGGGTGAAATGATAGTTCTCGAGTACAAGATAAGGAATAAATCCAATGAATCTGTACTCGAGATGATCACCCAGCTCATAAGCAGCAGTCTGAGTCCCTTAAAAAGGATGTTGAGGACGAGCAATCTCACGAGCCTGTCTCCTCACAAGGAACAATCGTAGTGAGTCACGAACCTGTCTCCTCACAAGGAACAACATTAGTGAAATATGCACTGCTTCGAGTTTAACAATCGCAAAAAAAAAAAAAATTGTATATAAATGTAAATATAGAACGAAATAAGTCTGGGGGAGAGGTAGATTACCAAGTGTTGTTTAGGTTGATTTATCGCGGTATAGTATGGGAATGAGTCTAGAAGGTTCATGGCTTTGAGAAATTTGAGATCAAGCGATGAAGACTAACGGATTATGCTGCGAAGTGGTGGATGGATTTGGAAGGTTGTGTGTATCTGCGGAGAAGTACATGGTGGTCTGATTCTGGTTGGTTTTGGAAAGGTCAATTCGCTGCATCGAAAGAAGGTATGTTCTATGTTTTCAAACCTCTTTCACATTCTTGGTGTATGTTTTGCTTGAGGCCAAGCAAATGCTAAGTCTGGGGGCGTGATATATCATGGTTTTTACCCATTTTTAACCATGATATAAGTCGGTTTTGTATAGTATATTTTGTATTTGTGTGTCTTTTGTAGTGTTTTGCAGGAAAATAGTCGTTTGTGCCGAAACCATCCGAAGTGCTTCAAAGATCGACTTAGAAGAACGGTTTCCATTTGGATTTAGCTTCAGAGGTCTTCATGAAAGTTGTAGGTATTTGAGATAGCTTTCTAATGGAAGTGGTTTGAGGTCATTCAGATCGGTGGTTCAGGAGATATGGCCGTTTTACCGGAGGGGTTTTTCCAGAGAGTTTCCCGTCGATCGACAGGGATTTGTGTCGATCGACAGGAAGCCTGAAGAAGCCAGAACAACGCGTTTTTCAGATATTTCCACAGACGCCTTCGCGTCGATCGACAGGACTTTAATGTCGATCGACGGCGGACCTGCAGACCTAATTTTGGCACTTCTATAAATAGTTTAAACTTGTTTTCTTTGTAAAATATCTAGAAAACTTGTAAAAACTAGATCTATTCTCGTTTTGAGACTTAGAGAGAGAGAGAGAGAGAGAGAGAGAGATTTTGAAGATCTTGGAGGGAGATCTTCAAGTTCTTCACCTAGTGACACCATTTGTATCTTCTAAACTCTAACTCTTTTATGAAATTCTATTCAGTTATTATGATTTCTTCATCTATTTCTGAGTAAATTACTTGTTAGGACATGGAGATTTCATGGGTTTTGATGAGAAATCAATAAAATCGAAGATCTGGTGAGGTTATCCGTTAGTTCTTCGTTTAGACTGTTCTCAATGCTTGAATCTAGCTTGATCACCTAGAATCTTGATTTTAGGATTGTTGGTTAGTCACGACAGTGGGATTAATAACCTGAATCTAGTCTAAATGGGCAAGGTTACCTATTCGCAAAGAATATTTGGCTTAGGGATTTGGTGAACATATCGAACTCGTGCTAAATGCGTGTTTAGATTCGATGATTCATGAGGGTCTAAATATATATAGCCTTCGTAACGACAGTTAGTTGGTTATACTTTTGTGGTTGAGTTCTAAAACGGTGCGTGATAGAACTTTGACAGTTGTGATAATATTTGATTCATTGCCTATAAGAATTTCCATGGTCTAACTCTCGTCTCTTAGAGAGCAATGTAAATTAAAACCATCCTTTTCACTTGTTTCATAGTTCCATCTTTTGTTTACTTGTAAAAAGCATCGCTCTAGCTTAAGAATGGATCATTGCAATCCTAGTGTATCAATCAAACCTCCCTGTGGATACGATAACCCTTTGTGCTACAACGTACATAGGGGTTTTTGATGGCCCCGGCCGTGTGTAAAATGCCAGACATCACGCACCGACCGTCGGACATGGTGGGCCCACGGGCCTGAGAGTGGACAGGGGCTCATGGGAGGGGCGGTCGGGCGTTACATTTTCTATATAAGATGTTTCATTCGCTTCAGGGAATAAACTAGAATCAATTTGATTTATGAATTCCATCTTAGAACTCATTATTTTCCTCATCTATAAAGAGACAAAATATAAGTTCAAAAACTTCTTAAATCTTTTTCACATAATATTAGCTTATGAGATTCACTTACAAAGACTTCAAGTCTTGTAAACTGATGTATTGCGTTTTTGACGCATTCTAACCAATGTTTTCAAAGGTTTTTTGATTCTTTTTTTTTATTTTTTTGAGTCTTTTAGGATGAAACACGTTTGGAGTAAGTCTAAGCAAAGGAGCAAGGATTGGAATAAAAAGAGCAGAAAAATATCAAACGTTTTGCATTCATTGAAGAGCTTGCCACCGATGGATTGGCGTGATATTTTGTCATAAGATAGATCGTTGAGTTAGCTTTCATTTGGAAGTTATTTGAAGATATTCCAACGGTGGGATCGAGAGTTATCAGGGTTTTAGTGAAGACATGCGAATCTGCCTAAACCGACCGGTTTGCTGGAAATTAAGGAAATTGCAGATTTTCCTATTTTTGACTCGGTTTTGTCATAGATTGAATCAAAAACGTGTTTGAACCTATTTATCCTAATTTTCAGCCTTTGTTTAGACTACACTTTATTTTTCATCATACTAGAGAGCTTTTGCAATTTGTAAGCATCAGGGAGACGAATCTCTACATCTCTTGAGAAGTTTTTCTGAACCCCAATTTTTCATACTTTAATATAATTATGCAATTTCTTTCATCTCTTTTTGTTTTTGTTTCTATTATGTTTGAGTAGATCCATAGTTAGGTTTTATGGTTTCAAAGGAATCATTCATTGAATCAGATACAAAAAGGATTTATCTTCTGATGTTTTCATCTATGGTTGTTCTTATTGCTTAGATTAAATTGATCACTTAGTCTATGATCTTAGGTGAACTAACTCATCAAAAGTGTTGCTAGGTTGCTAGAAAACGCAATAGGTGAGTGAATTTTCCTTAGCCAACGAAAGGTGATGCTAAGGCGGTTCATGAACAAATGAAAACCGTTTGTTAATGCTTGTCTACAATTTTAGGTTCAACGACAGTTAGGATTTTAGATTGCTAGATAAAGTAACTGGAACCACGAAAGTAGAATAGTTATATATTTATGTTTGAGTTCGAAATTGCGCTAAATTCTTCCCTGAATAGTTATCTAGTTCATGATCTTTGATTTCCTGCGAATATCCGTAAGATCTGATGTTTTTAATCTATAAGTTTACATCGTTTAATTTCTTTCTCGTTTTCGTTATTGCATTTAAAACCAACAAAAAATTCATATTCATCTTGGCTTAATCACAATCTTAGGAAATCATAGTGTAACACTTGGTCTCTGTGGATTCGATCCCTTAATTGCTATAACATTTGATGTGCACTTGCTGTAAATTTTAAAGGGTTAAAACCTCTGTTATCAAGTTTTTGGCGTCGTTACCGGAGATCGATAACGTTACCTTTAGTTTTTGGATTAAGATTTAGTCTAAGAGTTACTAATTAACAAGTTCTATTTTGCTTTTTCTTGTGTGTTTTAGGTGTATGGAGAGAAGAAGCGAAGGCTTTGACAATTTCGTTTCACTCAACAACCAGGAACTAGAAAGAGTAGAACGAACTAACAGAAAGCAAAGTCAAAATCAGTCACAATGGGTGATCTTGTCGACCAAGGGGATATGAGAGCCGAACTTGAGAGGCTACGAGTGCAGATGCAACAATTTCAACAGTTGCAACACCAACAACAACCACCCGCCATTGGAGATATGGATATGCTTCATACCTACTACCAGAACAGAGCTGCAATATGTCCACCAGCTGTTGAAAGGAACGATTATGAGATTAAGCCTCAAATGATTTCATTGGTGAAGTAGTACATGTTCCATGGTTTGGAAGCTGAGAGTCCAATGGATCACATATAGAATTTTGAAGAGATTTCTAGCACTACTAAGGCGAACAGAGCTCCTCCAAACTTCATCAAGTTAAAGTTGTTCCCTCATTCTCGGGGAGACAAGGCGTCGAGATGGCTTAAGTCTCTCCTTCCTGGATCATTGAAGACTTAGGAAGCAAGTATAAATGCTTTCTTGGATTACTTTTACACTAATTCCAAGACTGCTTCACTGAGAAACAAGATCACTTCCGTTTAGCAGCATTCAGGAGAGTTTGCGAGGCTTGGGAGAGATTCAGAGAGTACCGTAGAGAGTGTCCTCATCATGGATTTTCAGAGAGACATCTTCTTACCATCTTCTTCGATGGAGTTGACAGGGATTGTAGGGGTATTCTCAATGCTGCGAGTAATGGAGATTTTAACACTCAGGGTGAAGCAGGGGCATACAAGCTGGTTAAGAACTTGGCTGCAAGTTCCAACAATCGTTCTGATGACTATGATAGATCAAGGCACATTAGCAACATAGATTCTCAAAAGGTTGACGAGATCAACGATAAGATGAATATGTTGTTGAAGGCAAATCAGAGGAATGTTCAGTCTTTTGAAAACGGAACGGATGCAATTTTCTATCAAGAACTACAGGAACTATTCGAATATGTCTTACAGGAGCACGAATCTCGAAAACCCATAGGATCTGGTTTATCCAACGCAGAAGTATAGCCAGGGACCTCAGTTTTAGCAGAAACGTTCGTGCAAAATCCGGGCACAAATAATTTTTCGTCCGTACAAAATCAGATCGGACAATATCAGGATCAAAATAATTTTTAGAATCAAGCTGGTAATTTTGGTCGAGGTGGTTTGCAACCAAAGCAACAGTTTAACAACTTCCAACCAGCTCCTCAGGCTTCATATCAAACTCTAGCGAGCTCGAATTCTGCACCCCAAGAAAATAAACTCGAGATGCTTATGCAACAAGTTCTGCAGAGTCAACACATTCAGAAAAAGACTACTAATGAGATCAATGTCAAGGTGGATAGTATGTACAATGATCTCAATAGTAAGTTTAAAGCTCTCTCCACCGATGTGAAGAAGTTAGACACTTAGGTAGCTCAGACTGCGGAAGCCGTCAAGAGACCACATGGAGTCTTTCCAGGAAAGCCAGACCAAAATCCAAGGAATGAATCATGTAATGCCATTACACTTAGATGCGGAAAAGTGTTAGAACCTGTTGTGCGAGAAGGAAAAGGTATTGATGTAGTCATTGATCTAGAAGAGAGAGAGACAAAGCAGAGGTTGAGGTCGATAATTCTGCAAATGAAAATACTGCAAAGGAATCATACCCTACTCGCCCTAAGAAGTCGCGTAAGGATTTGGAGGACGCAAAATGTAAGGAGATGGTGGATGGGATTATAGGGAAGCTATCTCTTGTTGATGCAATCCAGACGCTGTCTTCGATGAGAAGATACATGAAGAGTTTAGTAACAAGTAAAGTCTCTGGAGAAGACGAGTTCGTGAGGGTTTCACAGGATTGTAGTGCTGTTCTTCAAAATAAGATGCCAAAGAAATTTGGAGATCTAGGGAGATTTGTTCTATCTGTCCAGATTGGTCCAATGAATTTTGCTTGTTCTTTGTGTGACCTAGGCTCAAGTGTCAACTTGATGCCATACTCTGTGGTAAAGCGACTTTGATCCACAAAGTTTAAGTCAACCAAAAGTTCCTTGGTATTTGCTGATTTTTTTGTGAAGCTACCAGTCGAGATTCTAAAGGACTTACATGTGAGGATTGGCATTGCGTATGTTCCGGCAGATTTTGTTGTTCTAGAGCTGGAAGAAGAGCCTAACGATCCTCTCATTTCGGGTAGACCTTTCCTATGCACTGTTGGAGCTATCATCGATGTGAAGAATGTGCGAATAGATCTCCACCTGGGAGATATTATCATGAAGTTTGAGATGGATAAACTGCTTAAAAAGCCTATGTTGGATGGACAGACATTCTCGGTAGTTGACTCACTAGAGATCTCTAATGAAGTTGCTGAAGTGATTCTAGTGGATGATCCATTGGAGATTGCTTTGACTAAGACCTCAAGTGAACATGGGTTCCTGAGTGAGGATGCGACTGGTTATGCTAGGGTGATGAACTAAGGCCAGACTATGGGAAAGATGGTTGCTTACACGAGCTTGGAAGGAGTTGCAGAGAAATCCTTAGCATCAACCTTTTATACGCTTAATGTTAATCCATGGAGCGAGCTGAAAGCTCCTAAGATTGAGCTCAAACCACTTCCCGTTGGCCTAAGGTACGCGTTTCTTGGTTCCAACTCTACTTATCCTGTGATCATCAATGCTGAACTGAACAATGCTGAAACCGCCTTGCTTTTGGTGAACTTAGAAAATATCGTAGGGCTTTAGGCTATTTCTAGATGATATCACTGGCATTTCACATGATCTTTGCATGCATATGATCCATTTAGAAGATGATTCTTTGACTTCTATTGAACATCAGAGGCAATTAAACCTGAATCAAAAAGATGTTGTAATGAAAGAAATAATGAAACTTCTAGAGGCATGTATTATATATGCTATTTCTGATAGTAAGTGGGTGAACCTGGTCCATGTTGTGCCCAAGAAGGATGGAGTGGGTGAACCTGGTCCTTGTTGTGCCCAAGAAAGAACGATAAAAATGATTTGATACAACTAGAACTGTCACTGGCCATATGGTGTGCATAGATTATAGGAAATTGAACTCTGCTACTCGTAAAGATCATTTTCCTTTGCCCTTTATTGATCAAATGCTTGAGAGATTGGCTAACCACGCTTACTACTGTTTTCTAGATGGTTATTTTGGTTTCTTTCAGATTCCTATTCATCCAGATGATCAGGAGGAGACCACATTCACATGTCCTTATGACACTTATGCTTATCGCAAAATGCCATTTGGCTTTTGCAATGTGATAGCCACGTTCCAGAGATGCATGATGTCGATTTTTACAGACATGAATGAGAACATAATGGAGGTGTTTATGGATGATTTTTCTGTCTATAGATCTTTTTTTATGTTTGTCTTTCTAATTTGTACAGGGTGTTACAACACTATGAGGAGAAACATCTAGTGCTGAGCTAGGAGAAGTGTCACTTTATGGTCAGAGATGGGATTGTTTTGGGACAAAGGATTTATGGAAATGACATTGAGGTAGAGAAAGTTAAGATCAAGGTGATGACAAGTCTGCAGCCACCTGATTTTGTCAAAGGGGTTATGAGTTTTCTGGGACATGCTGGTTTTTATCGAAGATTCATCAAAGATTTTTTGAAGATTGCTAGGCCAATGACTCAGCTTTTGTGCAAGGATGTGAAGTTTGACTTCGATAGTGATTATCTTGAGGCCTTTCATACGATCAAAGGAGCATTTGTCAGCGCACCAATTGTCTAACCTCTAGACTGGGAATTGCCTTTCGAGGTAATGACTGATGCTAGTGACTATGGTGTGGGAGCTATTTTGGGACAGAGAAAGGAAAAAAAGCTCCATGTCATTTACTATTCTTGTAGGACTCTACATGATGTGCAGTGTAAGTATTCGACTACAAAGAAAGAACTTCTTGCCATTGTGTTTGCCTTTGAGAAGTTCAGATCATACCTCGTGGGGTCTAAAGTGCTTATTCACATGGATCATGCTGCTTTGCTACAAAAGTTTGACTTGGAGATCAAAGACAAGAAGAGTACTAAGAATGGTGTTGCAGATCATTTGTCGCGGATGCGAATTGAGGAAGACGTGCCTTTGAATGACAATCTTCCGGAGGAGAATGTGTATGCCATTAGTGTTGGAAACATTGACCACTACAAGCTTCCTGAGATCCCTTAGTTTGGTGAGATTGCGAACTACTTGGCTGCAGAATGGGAACTTGAATACTTTTTTGGGTACAGAAAGAAGAAGTTCTTGAGAGATATCATACATTACTTCTGGGATGAGCCATAGTTGTACAAGTAATGTTTGGACGGTGTTTTAAGGTGATGCGTTTCAGAGGAAGAGGTTCCTGGTATTCTCCTTCATTGTCATAGTTCGAGTAATGCAAGACACTTTGCCACTTTCAAAACAATGTCCAAAGCTTTACAAGTTGGTTTATGGTGGCCAACTATGTTCAGAGATGCTCATGCTTTCGACTCTAAGTGTGATTCATGTCAGAGGCAAGGGAATATTAGCAAGAGAAATGAGATGCCTCAAAATTTCATCTTGGAGATTGAAGTGTTTGATGTTTGGGGGATTGATTTTATGGGTCCTTTCCCATCTTCTTATGGAAATCAATACATCCTTGTCCCGGTAGACTATGTATCAAAATGGGTAGAAGCGCTGGCTAGCTCAACCAATGATGCTAATGTGGTCTTAAAGATGTTAAAATCTGTGATTTTCCCAAGGTTCGGTGTACCCAGAGTTGTGATCAATGATGGTGGATCTCACTTCATCAATAAGGTCTTTGAGAGTCTTTTGAAGAAGCATGCAGTTAAGCACAAGGTTGCCACTCCTTATCACTCGCAGACGAGTGGACATGTTGAGATTTCCAACAGGGAGATAAAGAGGATTTTGCAGAATACTGTGGGCACTACAAGAAATGATTGGGCTGTAAAGCTTGATGACGCTCTTTGGGCGTATAGGACTGCTTACAAGACAACTTTGGGTACGACACTTTTTCATCTTGTTTATGGAAAATCGTGTCATCTTCCTGTTGAGCTCGAGTACAAATCAACTTGGGATGTTAAGTTGATGAATTTGGATATCAAGCCTGCTTTTGAAAGAAGGTTGATCCAACTAAACGAGCTAGATGAGATTCGTCACATGGCCTATGAGAATTCAATGATCTACAAGGAAATGACTAAAGCCTTTTACGACAAGAATATCATTCCTAGGAAATTTGCTGTATATGATAAGGTTTTGCTGTTTAATTCTTGCTTGAAACTTTTTCCTGGGAAGTTGATCTCGATGGTTGGGTCCTTTCACAATCAAGGAAGTGAGGCCATATGGAGCAGTTGTGTTGTTGGACACTAATGGAGGTGAATTTGTGGTTCATGGTCAGCGCCTAAAGCCATATCTTGCTGACACTGAAATCGCTGAAGGAGATACCGTTCCTCTGAGCGATCCACCTCAAGCCTAGATGAAATCCAAACTCAAGCTCGTGACTTAAAACAAACGCTTAGTGGGAGGCAACCCACTGGTAAGTGTACAAATTTCGTTTTTATTTTTGTATACTAATTTTTGGTTTTGGTTTTACATGTTTACGGATTTCTTACAAAAAAACAAAAAAAAACAAGGGAAGTGGATCAATCCACGAAGGACGAGGAACGACCGACGGAGCCACGGATCGACTGGTCCAGTCTATTGAGCAATCGATCCGTGTGTTACACACGAACGACCGACATACCGAAGGATCGACCCACACCCGGAAGATTGATCAATCCTGTGATATGTGCCACAAGCCACTAGATCGATAGACCAACAGATCGACTGGTCCAATCGACCGATCGATCGATCCATGCAATCAGTTCCGAACACCGACGAGCGACAGAGCTGCGGATCGACGGCGACAAGATAGATCGATCGATCCGTCTTCATGTAAGTATTAAATCACTTAAATCAAACCGGGACAAACATGTTTTTACTCCTTTTATCTGATTTCAAAGATCAAAACATGTTTTTCCCCATCTTCTTCCTTAACACGTTTTGAAAGAGATTTTTGAGAAATTTTGAACAAACCCTAACTTCTTCAATTCTTCACCAATTTATACGATTTTTAGGTCTATTTCATACGAAATTTTGCTCTTTCTGATTCTAACACTTAATTTCTCGATCAACAAAGGTATGTGACTTCATCACTCTATTTGGGCCAGCAAATGCGTTTGACAATTAATACGCTAAGTTTTGCTTATGAATTATCTTTTTGGACTTCTGATGTACATTCTTTTGTCCGAGGATCATTGATAATTCATAGCTACTTATATCTTTTCCCAGTTATTTATTTTCTCCCCTAATGTTGGAAAAAACCGAATCATTCTAATGAGAGTCTGCAAATCGAGCCTTAGATAATTCCTTCAGGGATGGCTCAAGATACTTATGATCATTTATATCTAACATATATTTTCCTCATTTTGAGGTCCCATTTTAGAGCTCTGTGGTGGAGCACTTTTCATATTCAAAAATCACTGTGATGAGAATTATTTGGTTTTTGACCCTAAACCAATAATAATTGGGAGAACTATTACTTATTCATTGGCTTGATGCGAATCAATGGTATTAAACCATTTTGTGTATGAACATGAATTTCATGAGGTTCAATACTTATACCAATGGACATAAAATCATCAATGACTGGAGATTTAAATTGTAACGACCCATATCCAATTTTTGTAATTGGGAAGTGGGTGTCGATCGACACCATTGGTCGGTGTCGATCGACACCAAGTTCGGGACACCGGTTCGGTTTTATGTTAAATCTCTCGGGTTGGTGCGTCGGTTTAAGGGAAAACCTAGGGCTCGAGTATATAAGCCTCTTTGCCGAGTGTGGCAGTTTTTGGAGAGAGGAGAAACAGTTCTAAAGGTTTTTGGTGAAGATTTCGGTGATTGGAGGAGCTTTTGTAGTCCGTTCTTCATCGTTCTTCGCGTGAGAGCCTTGTGTAAGTGTTTGTTCGAGAGCGGGGTGATTATCTCGGTGAATTCCAACAAGGATCGTGCTGCTTCATCGCTGATTCGTCGCTGGTTGATCGTCGTTCATCGCTCGTTCCTCGTTCGCGTCAAATTCTTGAGGTGAGTGCGTGATCGTGGATATGGGATAGATTATTAGGTTATCAGATTATTTGATTGCATTGTTTCGTGATTGTTTCTGTGTGATATTCTATGATTGGAATCGTGATTGTCTCGCACGATGAAACGGAATCGAGTCACGAGAGGATTCGACTCGGTTTAGGTTTCTGCGAGCGGTGTAGATCAACACATAGAGGTAGTGTCGATCGACACCACTGTTGTAATCGCGTGGTTTGTGTTGGTGAATGGTGTGTCGATCGACACCATGTGGGTGCGTCGATCGACACTCAGTGATAAAGTGTGCATTTTGGATTGGGGTGTCGATCGACACCACGTGGGTGCGTCGATCGACACCAGACGCTGGATTGTGGTTATTGTTTGTTGGGTTTGATGAATTATTCCCGGTGAACTGATTATTGTATTAGTGATTGTGTATTGGTATTTTGGTTAATGCTGGTTAAATGTTCTCAATTGGAATATGGTTGATTATCGATTGTTTTGAAGTGTTCTGTGAACTGATTATTGCTTGATTTATTTGTGTATTGGTAAATTGGTTAATACTGGTTAAATATTGGTAATTGGAATATTGTTGATTGTTGATTGATCGCGTAGAATTGATAATCTATTTCCCTTACTATGTATCTAGTAGACGGGATGACCGCCTCACTGAGTATTTGTGATAATACTCACGCAACTCGTTTTTCCTAATTGTGTTGCAGGTATAAGAATTGTGTGATCGCGGAATCATGGCAGAGGAAGAGGATGATTATGGATTGTGTATTGTGATTAGGTTGTTAGAATTGAATTGAGATGATGTGGTTAGGTTGTTAGTTTATAACTCGTGAGTTGGTTATGAAATTGTGATTGTGGTATTCTGGAATTTGTTCTGTTTGGTTATTTCTTGAGAACATCCGCGTAGTAACTATTAGGAATTATAGTCGTTGAGGATTAGTATTTATGGGAATATTAATCCGGGCTATTTAATTAATTATTTAAAAAAAAAATGCGGGTGTTACATTTTGGTATCAGAGCCCTTACGGTTCTAGGGCTAGTAGTGATTTTGATGAACTGAGACTATATGTTAAAATTGATTATGTGTGCTTAGTCAATTGTAGTCTTAGAATCATCCTCTTCAAGCCTTCAAAGAGATTCCGCGGTAAGTGATTGTCTGTGTTGTTTCTGTGAATTCTAGTAGCTTAGAATGTTCGTGTGGTGTTGCAGTGTGCGATGGCTAGAGTTCCAAGAGGTCGTGGTGACAGAGCTGGTGGCCGTGGAGGCCGGAGTGGTGGCCGTGGGGGCCGGGGCCGTGGTCGTGGTCTAGTTGATGAGTCAGTTGAGAGCGAGGCGCAGAGTATCTCGCAGAGTGTGGCGGGTGTCGGTAGGGGCAGGGGAGTTCCAGTGGGCCCTGGTGGGGGTGCTGCTGTAGCTCCAGGTTGTGATGACCAGATTGTGGGATTGCTGACGCAGTTGTTGGCACGTTTTCCGCCAGTGGTTCCTGAGCAGGCTCCGGGTATTCCTCCAGTGGCCGGTATGCAGCAGAGAGCTGCAGAGGTTGAGCAGCCGAGGGCTGCAGTTGCTGTGCAAGGTCCGTCATACCTTGAGGTTATGGGACATATGCAGGGGATTGGTACGCCGTCGTTTGATGGCCGAGTGGGTCATGCGGAGGCAGACGAGTAACACTTGAGAGTGGAGCATAACTTCAGATCGATTCGTTGTCCTGCTGAGTATCAGGTAGAGTTGGCCATTCACTATCTGTGTGGTGATGCGCATCTGTGGTGGCGAGCTATCGAGGCTCGGAGAGCGGTGTGGACCTGGGGAGAATTCTTAGCCGAGTTCAATGCTAAGTATTTTCCTCAGGAGGCTCGAGATCGTCTTCAGTTGAGTTTCATGTCGTTGGAGCAGGGAGGGCGTTCAGTACGCGAGTATGATGCCGAGTTTGGCAGACTGGTGGAGCTTGCAGCGTCGATTGAGGAGGATCAGCGAGAGCAGGCTGGATCGTTAGTCGTTCCGCCCATGGTTGCTCCTGTTGCTCCACCGAGGGGTCAGCAGCAGCAGCCGCAGCAGCATCGGCGAGATTCTGGTTCCAGCAAGGACGGTAGGTCTACGTAGGGTCAGAAGAGGAGACGGGATGACGCGTCTAGGACGAGTTCGAGGAGTCACGGTAGTCATGGGTGTTTCGGATGCAGGAGTTCTGAGCATCGCGTTGCGAACTATCCTAAGTTTTATGGGGAGACTAAGGTTTGCTTCCATTGCAGGGAGCCGGGGAATATCAGGCCGATGTGTCCCAAGTTGCAGCCTTTGGCGCTTGCGGTGGATCATCCGATAGCAGCGCAACCTTTGGCTCAGGTAGCGCCAGAGCAGCCGTTAGGCCAGTTTGGAGGAGTGCAGCGTGGGCATGAGTAGTCGAGGAGTACTTCGAGGATTGAGCTGGTTTTGTTTCTTTTTGGTTTATTTCCAGTTTCAAATTTGAGCTTTGGTGTTTTGTTTTTGGATTTTATTGTATTTCGTTGGTGTTGAATGTTGCAGTCGGTTTTCACCCGCTCAACATTTAACATCCAAAGCCAAAACAACTAAAGAAATGGCCCTCCGGATTCACAATAAACATGGCGAAACAACTCCTAGGTCTTCATGCAAAGCGAGTCCAGTAATCATGGAAGCTGTCTGGGCAAGGTCAAGGGTCATCCAAGACTTGACGAATGGAGGTGTGACTTGGTCCGACGAAGCCAAACACGGAGTCGCCGAAGTCATGCGACCACGGTCTCGGCGCAAGGACCGACCACGGCCTCGCTTGGTCTGGCCGACCACGGCCTCCCTTGGGACGACCACGGCCTCGCTTGGTCTGGCCGACCACGGCCTCGGTTGGTCTAGCCGACCACAGCCTCGGCGCAAGGGCCGACCACAGCCTCTCTTGTTTCCGACCACGGCCTCTCCTTGTTCCGACCACGGACTCTCCAAGGATGCTGATCACATCCTCGATCCAGCGCAGCCTCCAACCCAACGACATAGAGATAGCCTGAAGCCCGATCCAGACACGAAGCCCACGTTGGTGTAACCGACTCCGCGAAGACTTAGGAGGCTTAGCCGACTTAGGAAGCTATAAATAATTCTTTGTACAAACCCTAAGGGGCATTCGCAATTACACACACACAATCTGTATTCAAACTTTAACACAGCAATAACAAAGCACTTCTTCAATCTCTTGCGATCTTAGCTAACCTAGAAATCTCTATCTCCTCAAAGAAGCCTTACAAATTTAATTGTGTTAGTTTCGACTCCCACAATTTGGCGCCGACTAATGGGATCAGAGAGTTTCTGACATAAGAAAGCTAGGTTTCGCAACACCACCAAGATGTTTGGCAGCAACAACTTGAGCGACGAAGGATCCTCGTCTCACAGGAACGGCGGGGCAAAGGAGAACTCCGTGGAAAACACCGTGCCTCGCGCCAACAACAACCCAGAGGATATCACGGAGATCAAGCAGATGCTTGAGACACTTCTGGAGAAGACACAGGCTCAAGAGACTGACCTGCAGGCGCTCAAGAGACAGAAGCGCAAGAGGTCCCGTATCCGCCCAACACGCCTCAGCTTCACCATGCCTCGAGTCTATCGAAGGAATCGGAATGAGGAGCTGCCACCTCAGACCGATCGTACAGGAGCAGAGAATTTGCCTCAACCACTGCCTCTTCGGGAATCTGACGAAACTTCCGAGCATGTTGTAGAAAAATCGGACGAAGATCAACACCTTCGGAGACGAGCCCGAACCGACACAGCTGCTGACAACGCTAGAGCTCATGGAGAATCAACCTCCTCCTCGGAAACGAATCCGAACGGACGTTGCTGACAACGCTACGGCTGATGGAGAAAGAGCTCCAACCATCGCGGAGCTTTACAGGAGGGAGCAGAAGCGCATGGCTCCACAAGCCTCCCCCAAGACGAAGAGGTCGCTGCGCTGAAAGCCCAGTTAGACCAGGTCGTCTCTGACCTGAGGACCACCAAGCTACAGATGTACCAGAGCACAGGGAAAGCTCCCGGGGTCGCTTTCGTACTGGATAAAGCACGGAACACGCCTTTTGCTGAGAACATCGCAAGGGCTAAAATCTCTGATTTTGGATAAAACAATTCACTTGAAAGCTTCTCATCGTCACTTAACAACAGCTCAAATTGGTCTCGTCATCACCAAGCTTGTTGACCTCACTCCACCTCGTGTCACACTGGAAGGGAATAGAGGTGAATGAAGGGGCTGCGTGCTCAGAGATTGCCGATACAAACCATGATTCAACCTCGCGAGTTTATTTTCCACCAACCAGCACCTCGCAGCAACAAAACTCGTCCACCATGTCGTTATGGAGCTCATCTCACCTCGCGGCGAATCGGCTCACTTTACTTTACCGCCACTGCCTTCACAACTCGAGCTCATCCTCGCCGAGCTCCTCCTCGCCGGACCAACGTCCCATTACCTCGCCGAGCTCCTCCTTGGGCTTGGTCCGAAGCAAGCTCGCCGAGCTCCTCCTCGGGCTTGGTCCAAAGCAAGCTAGCTGAGCTCCTCCTCGCCGAGCTCCTCCTCGCCGAGCTCGACCTCGCCAATTCCTCTCTTCGAAACCAAATCGACCGGCAGACGCGAGCTCACTGAGCCAACCCGCAAGCTCATTGAGCCAACCCGCAAGCTCACTGAATCAACTCGTGAGCTCACTTAGTCGACCTGCGGGCTCTAATTTGCTTCAAATCGGCCTCGCTTTTGGCACGGCAAGCTTCGCAATTCTCAATCAAACCCAGAAAATCAAGCGTCGTGGGAGTCAACAGGGCAAGCTCGCTTCTACGACACAACAATGACGGAGCTCATCCCACCTCGGTGCAGCCTCGTCACCATCAAATTGGGCTCACTGACAAATTAAACCGTCCTGCTAGCTCGCAGAATCTCTCTCTCTCTACCTTGCAATCTCCAAAATTAAATCTTTTAGCTATGCGACTCGATTGAGTCAACTCTCCTAACTCGCTGCTATCTTTCTCTTTTCATTTCGCAGAGATTGTCATACAAGCTCAGGTCCACCTCCGAATCAAGTTAACAACACGAGCGTAATATCTGCTTGAAGTAGCTCGTAAGCATGACACCAACACCTCGCCGAAGCAAAGAATATCTTGCTAAAACTGCGAGTTAATGAACCTATCAAGATGATGATTGAAGCTCGCAACACCTCGACCAGCTTTTTTTTGCCTCGCCGAATCATGGACCAGCGAGTTCATAGTAACCATGGAGCAATGGTGCGAGCTCAGACTTGCCTCGCAAGATCTTCCCTTGGTCAAATCAACTAGGTGATGCAAGCTCGCAACAAGTCAGCTCGTTCGTTTCCCTCGAGCTTCACCTCGACCTTACAACCGTGTCTCCTCACCAAGATCACCTCGTTAGTGGGTCAACTCGTTCACCTTGGAATCTTGACTGAACCGACTCAAAGCTACAACTCCACATTATTGCACCAACCAGATCAAGTCTCACAGTTTAGCAACCACTTTGCAAGCTCGCAGCGACGCAGTACGGACCTCGCAAGCTCAAAATCAACACCACTTCTCCTCTTGCATAAATCTAGCTCACCTACACAACAAATCACTGAGGCTGTTCGCAATCTCGACGAACAACACCCCCGAGCTAGACCGATCGAATTCGTCCGACTCGCCTACCTCGCTGACAAAGCCAGCTCGTCCACCTCGCCGAGCTCAAGTTAACACTCACTCAATCAACCTCACTCGCCGAGTCCTCTCGCGGAACCTTACACCGAGTCAACTCGCCCACTTCGACAAATAACAAGATTTGTTTGCCTTATCTCGTGACCTCGGCAACAAATCAAACCTGCGAGCTAACCAAATTCACCTTGCGAGCTTGTCGCTACTTGGCTAGACCTCGGTGTCAATTTCAATATTGAGCTAGTGGCAAAGCACAACCATCTCGACTTCTTCACCTCATGGGCTCGTCAACACTCAAGTCCACCTTGCAGACTCGTCCATATGCCTATCTCACCTCATGGATGCAAAACGCATCTGCAGCGACTACGACATCAGCACGGCAAAGACTCGGAGCGAGCAAAGCTCTCATCTATAGCCAAAATTCACCTACATATAAGTCAACAATGAAGATCAAAAGTTAACAATGAAGGCTAAGCAAGCAAGCAAACAAAACACCCACCCAGACTGCGACGCCACCACCTTTTTCGAAGCTCTAAGCCTTGTCTCCGGACGAGCTCTACATGATCTCCTCCACCATCAGGGGGGGAGTGAGTATTTTCACTTAAGCCTCGTTCCGTACGTGCTCACTTGATCTCCTCCGCCTTCAGGGGGGGAGTGAGTGTTTTCACCAGTCTCTAGATGACTTCAGTTCCCTTTTTTGTCTAAAAAGGGGGGGGGAGTGGGGTACCCGTACGCCACTCCTTGACAACATCATCACCAAAAAATCACAAACACTCGACACAGACCTCATCATGAGAACAACTTGTCATTTATGGACTGATCAAAGCTTCAATCGAGCAGAGTCGTTCCGCATTTATTGCTGCTGGCCACAACAATAGTGTGGAAATACGAATACAATGACATCCAACATCGGATTCAGCACGCTATATAAGTATCAGTGTTCAGTATTGGGGCGGATGAACCCAACTGATCACTCAGAAACCCAACAAACGTCGTTGGTAAAATGCAGCTGCTAATGACCTCCGTTCGGCATGTACCCTGAACAAGTCATTCAGAAGCCCAGGATGCACATTGGTAAAACCTAAGGTGTACTTGTTCTCGGACAGACGTGTCTAGAGAACATCACCATTCTGCAAAGCCCAATAGCAACGTTGGCAGATAAAGAGCGTGAGCACATTTGGGTTTTCACAACCTTAACAAAGCCTCACTCATGAGCAAACAAAGCCTCATTCATGAGCATACAAAGCCTCATTCATGAGGAAACAAAGCCTCATTCATGAGCGAACAAAAGCCTCATTCATGAGCATACAAAGCCTCATTCATGAGCAAACAAAGCCTCATTCATGTGCGAACAAAAGCCTCATTCATGAGCGAACAAAGCCTCATTCATGAGCAAACGAAGCCTCATTCATGAGCAACTGACCAAGAACAAGCCTCATCCATGAGCAAAAGGACAGAAAAATTCCATTGTACTGCAGCAACGCAGTGGCTTCGGCAAGCAAAGTAAGAAGTCTTCAAACCTTCAATCAAGTAAGAAGTCTTAAAACCTTCGGTAAACCAAGTACTTACAGTGTTGGCAAACACATGACAAAAACACATAACAATCCAAAGAACTCCTAAGTATAGGAACAACATCTAAAGCAAGTACTTGAATCCGAAACCATCAAGGTTCATCATGAACAAAAGCTACAAAGTCATCATGCATTCGCCACAATGCAAAAACCCAAAATGTTAGTAAGGATACAAACCATCCAATACTACAACCAAAAGGCATCAAATCCAACAAAAGTTCTCAAAAACGAAAGTCATGAAAAGACTACAAATCAACTAAGTCACGAACGGAGAGGAGTGGTCACTCATCAGCCTCCTCGTCCTCATCAGCTACACCATCATCCTCTGAGATCTCTAAGGCTTGCCTCACGCTAGAGACAACCTCATTAAACACATCACGAGCATCATAAATTGGGATCTTCCTCTAAACTAGGAACTTCTCCGCGTCATCCAAAGTCGGGCCGTCAGGCTTGCGGAGACGTTTGATGAACTCTAAGTTTGCATCAATCTCAGCAAGGTCCAGCATGTTGTCCTTCGCTGTCCCCTCAATCCTATCGAGCAACTTGGCAACCTGTCTGGTTCGGTTAGCAGAGCTACGAGCCACCTCATCCTTGGCCTTAGAAACGGCCTCCTCAATCTTGGTGTCCCTGAGATCCTCTGCCTCCACTAGCTTACTCCTAAGCAAAGCGATCTCCTCCTTGTCTTTTGCATGCCTCAAAGACGCCCTCAACAGCTTCCCACTCAACTCGTCCGACCTCTTCTTCACAGAGGCAACATCATCCTCAAGAGCTCGGTTCCTCTCGGCAAGCTCAACGTTGACCTTCTTGGCCTCGCTAAGTTCATTGTCACGAGAGTGAGAGTCCTCCTCAAAACAAAAGGCCATTTGGTCCAGCTGAGTGGAGAGCTGCATTCAAAAAAAAAACACAACACTCTTCCCTCCGGAAATCACCTGGCTATTACCCGGAAACGTCATTGACGTTAGCAATCGCATCACGGAGTCTTAAAACCTCCATCGGGAATACGAAGTCTTAAATCTTCGAGAGAAAAAAAGAAAAATCCTTTCTGCAGAAAACGCAGCAGCTGCGGCAAATGAAGCAAGAAGTCTTGAAATCTTCAAAACGCTTACGGAGTCTTAAAACCTCATGCATAAAGTCACTCTTATTAAAGATGAGGCCATCAAGAGAAATTCAACTAAGACTGAGGCAAAATAGAGAGAAGCCGAGGTGGGAATTTTGAAGACTCGAAGCAAGCCCTAGGAGGAGCTTTGGCAAAACCTAAAGAAGATGGACCAAAGCCGAACAATGGCAAGGGATCCACAAAGAATCAAGTTCCTTGTTCAAGTCCCCTCATCATTATGCTTGGCACTCTTTTTCCTTAGTAGTGGTTTTGTCCCAAAGGGTTTTCCCTACTAAGGTTTTAATGAGGCCATCATCTTGTATCTTCCAAGTTCACACTTCACGTTGTTGTGTATGAACTTGAGGGGGAGTATTGAACAAGATGAGTACTTAAGCGTACTGCAGAAAAGAGTAGGCGAACACTTTGACTTTGAACGAAAATGCCGATATCCAGTACATCTTAAACTCGGCATTATTATCTCTAACACTACCGAGCTGGGGGGCTAACTGTTGGGGTTGGTTTTCACCCGCTCAACATCTAACATCCAAAGCCAAAACAACTAAAGAAATGGCCCTCCGGATTCACAATAAATATGGCGAAACAGCTCCTAGGTCTTCACGCAAAGCGAGTCCAGTAATCATGGAAGCTGTCTGGGCAAGGTGAAGGGTCATCCAAGACTTGATGAATGGAAGCGTGACTCGGTCCGACAAAGCCGAACACGGCATCGCCGAAGTCATGCGACCACAGTCTCGGCGCAAGGACCGACCACGACCTCGCATGGTCTGGCCGACCACGGCCTCGCTTGGTCTGGTCGACCACAGCCTCGGGGCAAGGGCCGACCATGGCCTCTCATGGTTCCGACCACGGCCT
This sequence comes from Draba incana, assembly GCA_963576765.1. Classification (NCBI taxonomy): domain Eukaryota; kingdom Viridiplantae; phylum Streptophyta; class Magnoliopsida; order Brassicales; family Brassicaceae; genus Draba; species Draba incana. The sequence goes on from OY755215.1 coordinate 26,116,071, forward strand.
TTCCTTGTTCCGACCACGGCCTCTTCGAGGCTGTTGATCACATCCTCGGTCCAGCGGAGCCTCCAGCCCAACGACATAGAGATAGCCTGAAGCCCGGTCCAGACACAAAGCCCACGTTGGTGTAACCGACTCCGCGAAGACTTAGGAGGCTTAGCCGACTTAGGAAGCTATAAATACTTCTTTGTACAAACCCTAAGGGGCATTCTCAATTACACACACACAATCTGTACTCAAACTTTTACACAGCAATAACAAAGCACTTCTTCAATCTCTTGCGATCTTAGCTAACCTAGAAATCTCTATCTCCTCAACGAACCCTTACAAATTTAATTGTGTTAGTTTCGACTCCCACATTGAACGATTTACATTTATGAAAATTTATAAGATGGTGTTTCCTTATTTATTTTCATATGGTTTTGGAGTGTTTGGTTGTGATGTGTTTTATTGTGCGGTTTTGGGAGATGTGTATTTCTCCAGAGGGATGTGGATTCCCTGTATACTTTTTGGGAGATGTGTATTTCTCCAGAGGGATGTGGATTCCCGGTATACTTTTGGGAGATGTGTAATTCTCCAGAGGGATGTGGATTCCCGGTATACTTTTTGGGAGATGTGTATTTCTTCAGAGGGATGTGGATTCTCGGTATACTTGTTTAGGAGATGAGGATTTCTCCAGAAGGACGAGGTTTGTCCGGTTGTGGTTTGAGATGGTTGTGGAAGTCAATACTAGGGTTGATATTACGTGTAAAACTTCAAGTCAGATGACCCTGGAAATGAATGTGGCATTTTTGGTCGTGCAAGTTCTTGTTTGATTGTTGCGCGACCAATCAAGCGACACGATCCAGGCGATTTGGTCGGTTTTTAGACGGTGATGTTAACCTTAGTGAGACGGGTTGTGAGCCTAAGAGATTGTGGAAGGATCTCGTGCGGTGTAGGCCAGGGAAGGTCATGATTTTTGGTCCATGTGGGACGGTTATATGGATTGGGTGAGGATATTGAGTAGTGTTGACTGGATAGGTCAGGAGTGTGGTCTTTGATGGACGGTTCAGGAGGCTCGAGCTGTGGACCAAAATGTCGCTGGTCCGGCAAAGCCCGGGACTGAGTTCTGGTAACAGATGTAGCATTGTAAAGATCTGAGGCCGGACTGATGGGCGGTTGTACATGTTCTTGTTTGATTGTTGTACAATCGACCGTCAGACCTGGTTTGGATTAAGAATGTTGCGTAGTTGGGATTGACAGGTGATGGTACATGTTCTTGTTTGATTGTTGTACAATCGACCGCCAGACCTGGTTTGGATTAAGAATGTTGCGTAGTCGGGATTGACGGGCGATGGTACATGTTCTTGTTTGATTATTGTACGATCGACCGCCAGACTTGTTTGAACAAAAAAAAATGTTGCTCAGAATGTTCCGGGTGATGTTAGACCAGTAGTGGGCATTTTAAGTTGTGGTTGTGCTTTTGGTTTGACAAATAGGCATGTGGTATGCAAGTGATTATTGCGATGTGATCAAGGGAATATCTGGAAGTTAAGGGTTTGTCATGGTCGACATTTCAGTATTTAGAGGAAGTTGGTTGGTCGGTTTCGGTTCGTTGAGAAAATCAATTCTAGGTTTGCGATTGAACGCGCATGTTCTTGTTTGATTGTTGCGCGGTCAATCCGTTAGACCCGATCCGGTTAAGAGAAGCGTCGAGGGTTTGCGTGTGCGTCGCAGGTTTGTACGAACTCAACAGAGAGGAGGTTGGTCACGTAGTGTTGCAGAAGAAGTTCTAGAGGAGTGGTCTAAGTTGGGAGCTATCAAAGATTAGAGTTAGTTGCGTAGCGTCATGCATGCAGGAGTGCATGGGAAGTTTTGTGTGGCTCTAGAGAGGAATCCGAGTCATGTGTAGTTCTGAGGCAGTCGGTTCAGGTTTCAGGTCTCTTTGAACGAGACAGGCAGGATAAACAGGTGTATCGGCCGTCAGTGTGGTTGTGCTGAGGCGTCAGAAGTGATGTTGGATCCCTGTGGGGCAGCCAGAGATTAAGGTTCAGTGCTCAGTATTTATTGCTCTAGGGACTGCGGTCCCGAATAACTCATGTGTTGTGAGGAGAGGTGAGCTCTCCTGTGTGTTGCGTTGGGATGTGAGATCCCAGTTAGCGTTGACTCGAGGGAGGTGTCCCGAGAGTGCGAGAAGTATGTGTTCCTGATGGGCCACAAGATGTGTCATATGGCATCAGGTGTGGACTGAGTTAAGAGCAATGAATATCGTGGGGGGTGCGTGGAGTTGGTTTGGTGTTGAGCTTCGAGATTGTGGTGTGGATCTTCAGTGAAGTCGGTTGTGTTGCTAAGTGTGTTCAGTAGGAGTAGTTTTGTTTTGCTAGAATAGGTTGCGTGTTGCATGTGGTTATCCAGGGAGATATTCTTAGTTCAGATGCTTGTTCATGTATGTGTTGAATTACTCTGAGGAAGTATCTTCCTATTTAGAGCCAGAGCTTGAGGGAGAAGTCCTGAGAGTGGAGTGGCATCGGCATCGTTACCTCGAAGGAGACGTCCTGAGAGTGTAATAATGATGGTAAATAGGAGTAATCAATATCTTATTGTGGCATGAGAATGGAATGGAATACAAACCTTGATGATATTCTTGTGCGTTCGGTTTCGACGACCAGGATATCGGATGAAGTGTCTTGGTTATGCATGTTCTTGTTTGATTGAAGCACAATCGATCGATCCAATACTAGGTCTACAGCTGGTTGTACATGTTCTTGTTTGATAGTTGTGCAATCAATTGGACAGACCTGGGCAGGATTAGGAAACATTTCATTTTGGTATTTCGGGCTAGGAGCCTTGCGCGTTCTTTTAGGTCCTTTTTGTTGTTGTGGGTAGGCGTTATGGAATTTATTACGGATGACTCATGATCTGGAGACGGTGGCTTTCCAGATTTTGTATCGGGGACGGTGGTTTCCTGTATACATACGGAGAGACGGTGGTTTTCTCTAGGAGACGGTGGTTCTCCGGTGTACTGATACTGGGATGGTGGTTTCCTTTATAGTACTGAGAGCCTATATTGGGACGGTGTTTTGCTTTATAGTGCTGAGAGACGGTGGTTCTCTCGAAGGGAAATTTTTTCCCTGGGGTGTGTGTGTGTGGAGATGAGTCGAAAACGTAATAAATGTCTAGAACGCGTGTGTAGTGTGGGTTGATAGTGGAGTGTTGAGATTTTTGTGTAAATCTCTGGCGATAGGGGCCGGTGCGGCCCAGAGTGGAGTCTTGAGTAGACTTGTGTTTTAGGATTATGCGGGATTTTCCCAGTGGTTCGGCCGGTGTGGGCCAGAGTGGAGTTTCGGGTAGACTTGTGTTTTGGGATTCGAGGACGAATCCAGTGTTGGTGGGGGAGAATTGTAACGACCCAAATCCAATTTTTGTATTTGGGAAGTGGGTGTTGATCGACACCATTGGTCGGTGTCGATCGACACCAAGTTTGGGAGACCGGTTCGGTTTTATGTTAAATCGCTCGGGTTGGTGCGTCGGTTTAAGGGAAAACCTAGGTCTCGAGTATATAAGCCTCTTGGCCGAGTGTGGCCGTTTTTGGAGAGAGGAGAAACAGTTCTAAAGGTTTTTGGTGAAGATTTCGGTGATTCGAGGATCTTTTGTGGTCCGTTCTTCATCGTTCTTTGCGTGATAGCCTCGTTTAAGTGTTTGTTCGAGAGCAGGGTGATTATCTCGGTGAATTCCAGCAAGGATCGTGCTGCTTCGTTGCTGATTTGTCGCTGGTTGATCGTCGTTCATCGCTCGTTCCTCGTTCGCATCAAATTCTCGAGGTGAATGCGTGATCGTGGATATGGGATAGATTATTAGGTTATCGGATTATTTGATTGCATTTTTTCGTGATTGTTTCTATGTGATATTCTGTGATTGGAATCGTGATTGTCTCGCACGATGAAACGGAATCGAGTCACGAGAGGATTCGACTCGGTTTAGATTTCTACGAGCGGTGTCGATCGACACCTAGAGGTAGTGTCGATCGACACCACTGTTGTAATCGCGTAGTTTGTGTTGGTGAATGGAGTGTCGATCGACACCACTCAGTGATAAAGTGTGTGTTTTGCATTGGGGTGTCGATCGACACCACGTGGGTGCGTCGATCGACACCAGACGCTGGATTGTGGTTATTGTTTGTTGGGTTCGATGAATTATTCCCGATGAACTGATTATTGTATTAGTGACTTGTGTATTGGTATTTTGGTTAATGCTGGTTAAATGTTCTCAATTTGAATATGGTGGATTATCGATTGTTATGAAGTGTTCTGTGAACTGATTATTGCTTGATTTATTTGTGTATTGGTAAATTGGTTAATACTGGTTAAATATTGGTAATATTGTTGATTGTTGATTGATCGCGTAGAATTGATAATCTATGTATCCAGTAGACGGGATGACCGCCTCACTGAGTATTTGTGATAATACTCACGCAACTCGTTTTTCCTAATTGTGTTGCAGGTATAAAAATTGTGTGATCGCGGAATCATGGCAGAGGAAGAGGATGATTAGGGGTTGTGTATTGTGATTAGGTTGTTAGAATTGAATTGAGATGATGTGGTTAGGTCGTTAGTTTATAACTCATGAGTTGGTTATGAAATTGTGATTGTGGTATTCTGGAATTTGTTCTGTTTGGTTATTTCTTGAGAACATCCGCGTAGTAACTGTTAGGAATTATAGTTGTTGAGGATTAGTATTTATGGGAATATTAATCCGGGCTATTTAATTAATTGTTTTAAAAAAAAATGCGGGTGTTACATAAATTCACCAAAAATATCAAATAACCTCACAAACTCCATATTGCAGTTTCATGATAAGGATAAATGTGGCAATCTAGTCGATGCATCTATTGACTTTATTGGTCCATCGAGACAATGCGTCCATTAACTGATTTCTCTATGAGAACCATAAGATTTCTAAAATATTTCACATAGTTGTTGATCAGCCCATAAATAACTCCTTGTATATTTGGTTCATGAAAGTCATATGGCTAGCTTGCTTTCTGAACAAGCAACATATAATAAAACATAAGGAAGAATCTTCTCGATCTCCAATGAATGTCCACATAATTGATTTATCTTTTATTCTCGCATCATCATTAAACCAAGATGATCAATCCAGTTAAGCCAAACATATAAAATTTTGGTAAACTTCTAGTTTACTTTTCATTCTCAGTAAACTTCTGGTTTACTAAATCTTTTGTCTCTATTCTAAAAATCTAGCACAAAAGTAGGTTGTTTCACTTGTCGTCTCAATATGATTTTTCCCAAAATCCCATGGATTTATTCTATGAAGGATTCATCAATCTTAAATTTAGTGTAAACATAATCTTCTAGATGTTTTACTTATAGTATATGAGATTCGTTAACTCTCTCCCTCAAGATGATAACACTGCAGGTTTATCAATCTCGAATAGAATTCAAGTTTTAGAATCAATAACATATCCTACTCGGATCATGTATTTTATCTTATCTTAGATAAATAGAATGTATAAAGTACTTCAATTACCTTCTTATAGACAATGATATCTATGTGCTCTTATGGAGCATTCATATATATATTTTATATTACCTTGTACAACACTCTCACAAGTTTCTTTCTTTTCTATTTGTTCACTACCTGTGAAAATATGAGTTCTTGACAGAAACTCTTCGATCGCGATCTTGACCACATTCATATCAATTTTCACTTATGTGACCGATAAATATTATATGTGTGGTCCATTTCTTTCTTAATGTTTTATATCACATTCGCTTCAGGGAGTGGAGTATAACCAACAAGACATATTTTTATTTATAGACTTCAAGTCTTATAATCTTAGATGTGAAGATTCGTATACGCTCTAAATGATATCATCTTGCTTCTAGGATTGTTCCAAAGAACTCTTGGATCTTTTATGATTAAACAGTGAGCATATATATTCTTCATGATAAGTCACTTGTAGTAAACTTTAATTATCAACTAGTGAATATAATCTTCAGGAGATTCCTTAATTCTCCCCCTCGAGAAGGTGAAACTTCAAGTTCAGTCATCTCGAATTAAATTCCACTCTAGAATCAAAAACATACCCAACTTGGTCATGTGTTTTATTATCTTATTTACTTTGGGACTTGACGGAGTATAACGCATCAATGATCTCAAAATTTATTCCCATAGATAATAATATACTCTTCGAGAACCTTTAAAGAGCTTTATACACTTAATATTGTACTCATACTAGATTCTTTCATTGTCATAAGAGAGGAATTTTCCTTCTTTCTTACCATATTTCTTTTCTCACTTCTGGTGTGAGTTTAAGTACTTTAAAGAACACCTTGATATCTATAACCACTTATTTGGTTTGTGTTATTGATCTTTTCTTTAGTACGTCACTTTCGCTTCAAGGAATGGACCAAAACTTTCATCAATAGCTTATCATCACAAAGAAAGATTAATTGTCTTCAAGACAACATTAATTATATGAAATATATAACGTGTTTTCTCTAGCATATTATCATCGGTTATAAAATCTTAATCGATTAAGAATCGTTGTATGAGTCATGGTATAATGGAAAACATATATAATTGTGCCATAAATGTATAAAAGCATGTGCCGACTAGCTATGATGAAAATAATAAGATAGGTTTAGCCAATCAAAATAAATCAATAAAAAACGTGAGTATAAGAAATAGCTGATCGACATAGTTATACTTGCTTCTCATAATTATGAAGCACTATAATATTTAATATAAGATATAATCGATGCTAGCAATTATGCATGAATAGTTCATGTCATGCTAAGATTAAATCATGATTATGGTATAGGAAGAGGTAATACTTATCTCGATTAAAAGTCAGGTCGGAAATCGGAGAAACGGAAACATGAGACATATCATTGGTTAGAATCTTCACAGAGATCTATGTTTGCTCGTCGAGATTCTTACAAAAGCATGAATTCTTATATTGAATCGATGAATACCAAACCGGTATAAGCTACAATAAACACAATATGATTAAGCATCTCATGTATAAAATAGATTAAAATGAGTATAAGACAAAGTGATACAAGCAGAATGAATCGAATGATATTATCAAAGCAAGAGGTTTAATTTTTTGATTAGCATAAAAGTCAACTCATATAAACAGAAGTATAAGACAAATCGTATTGTTTTTACAAAGCAATTATAGATCAATATAATAATGTATCTCTATCGAATACATGTTAATTTAACTAAACAAGGAGAAGTTGACTTAGCTTGATTCATCGGATCGAATCGGCGGAAAGGAAAACGGAGACGAAGCGGCGGCGACGGCGACTAGGGTCTTTTTAATCAAGGGTTAATTAGGGTTTCGTGTTGATAACATGTTATAATAAAGAGATAGAGAAAATTATGTTGTGTATTATTCCATGAGAAACACTAAGTATATATAAGGAAGCAAAGCTTGGAGAATGATATATCATGGTTTTTACCGGTTTTTGAGTATTATAGTCAGTTGTGTATTATAGTCCGACTCTATAAAACGGACTTATATCATGGTAAAAACCATGATATATCATTCTCCAAGCTTTGCTTCCTTATATATACTTAGTGTTTCTCATGGAATAATACACCACCTCGGGTGTCGATCGACACCCATTCGTACAAAGAAGAAATTAAGTTTTGAAGATTTTCCGTTTTCGCCCAGAAGTTCCAAAAGTTTAAAATTATGTTCAATGTCGGTTTTGAGACCTTATTTATAGTTTTTCACAGTCATTGTTTAGGCTTATGCTTTATTTTATTAGACTTAAGAGATATCTATAATTCTTAGAAACTTTGTTATCTCTTTTATGGAATCTATTCAAATTATGATTTGTGTCTCATTGATCATGTCTGAGTAGTTTCCTAGTTAGGTTTTAGAGTTTTCAAAAGATGATGAAAAGTTGTTAGGGTTTATTTTCTATTAGGATTGCATCATATTTATTCTTCACCTTGATTGCATTAACTCTGATTTAGGCCTGAATTAGATATCATATGTTGTTTAATAGATGTGACAACATTATTAGATTACTAGAACATAATCATAGGTGAGCAAAGATTCTATTCGCAACGACAGTTGGCTTTGGATCTTTGTGAACAAATCGAACATGAATTTAATGCTTGTTTAATTAATCTGAATCGCAACGACAGTTGGTTTTCTAGGGTTTAGACATAGATAATATTTGCAACGACAATTGATTTATTTACATTAGTGTTTCAAGTTCTAGAATTTTACTTCATTAATATCCCGATAGTAAGCTTATCTTTCAATTTGTAATCATTCCTGCGAAATTTCTAAGACCTAGCGTTTGTCTTTTATTGAATTTTAAGCACATCAACCATCACTATTTAATGTTTTTGCATTGCTTTAATTAACATCATTACTGCTTAGCATAATTCGAACATCTAAATCTATTGTGTTAATCTGATTCCCTGTGGATTTTGATACCCTAAGTATTACATCGATCTCTAGGCAAATTTTAGCATATCAAATTTTTGCGCCGTTCCTGGAGAATCAATAACCATTAGATTTTTATTACTAGAATTTTGTCTAAGTTAATTTTCTTTTTGTTTTACTAAACTAGCTTTTAACTTTGTGGTTTCAGGTGCATGTCTAATCGCTCCACCAGAAGCAACAAAGGCAAAGAGTTAGTTGGACATGATCTTTAGGAATTAGCACGGTTAGAACATGAGAACAGACGAGCAGTCAGAGAGGCTAAGATGGGTGCTAGAGAAATACTCGTTCTGGTTCCGGGAGGTGATGGAATTCTGCGTGATCCGGCAGGATTGAAGTATAACGAGCAAGGACAGAAGATCAATGACGATGGTAATGTGATTGTCGAAGAGATTGTCGAGCATGAGGACGAAGGTATTGCTCGACACCACGGCGATGTTGCTCGACATGGAGAAAACGTGGGTGTCAAACGACACCAAGCTGGTGTTGAGCGAGGATGAACCTTGGGTGATTACAACAGGCAAAACTTGTTGAGGAACAACGTGAATGTTGAGCGAGGATGAACCTTGGGTGATTACAACAAGCGACATCAGTTCTACGCGAATCGAGCTGCGATTCGTCTACCTACCTTTCAGAGGAATGATTTTGAGATGAAGCCTGCTTACTTCAGCCTTGTTGCAAAACATCCTTTCCATGGACTTCCTCACGAGCATCCCATGGACCACATTGAAAACTTCGAGAATTTAGCATCCAGCATCAAGGCTAATGGTGTGTCAAGTGACTACCTGTTCTGCAAGCTTTTCCCCTACTATCTTAGCGGGGATGCATCTTATTGGTTGAAGCAGCTTGAACCGGGATCGCTTACTACTTGGGAGGACATTAAGAATGCGTTCCTTAACAACTTCTTCGATGATGCGAGGTAACATGATTTAAGGATGAAGATTTTTGCATTCTGTCAAGGTCCGACAGAAGCATTCAAGGCTGCATAGACGCGACTAAAGTCTTATCAGAGAGATTTTACTCACCATGGCTTCAGCGATGTGCAATTGTTAGGCATCTTCTTCAGAGGAGTGGACTAGAGGTACCAGATAGCTCTGGATGCTGCAAGCAATGGAAACTTGAACACCAACTCTCCAGAGAACGCAGCTATGCTTATCAAAAACTTGGCTTCTAACAATAGTACCAAGAATGCAGATTTCAAGAGGAAGAAGCTAAGCGATAACAAGGATGGTGGTAAGCACTTGGCTGAGGTGAATACTAAGCTGGATTTTATGCATAGTCTTCTTGTTGGGAAGAAGTTGGTTTACTTCTCAAGAGGTTGAGACTTTTGATCCAGAGGTAAGGAATGAAGAAGAGGATGTGAACTACATCAATGGGACTGGGTTTCATAGATTTGGTAATTAGCAAGGGTATGGTTCTTCTTATCATAAGCTGTTTCAGAACAACAACTTCAATATGAACTATGGTTCTTCCTCTTACCAGAAGCCTCCTGAACAGGATAATGAGATGAAATGTATGCTGGAACAGATCCTAGAAGGACAGCAGAAGATGACAGTGAGCTTTAATGGGTAGATGGATGCGATGTATCAGGATTTGGATGGAAAGATTCAAGAATTGAGCACTCATGTCAAGAAGTTGGATGTTCAGGTTGCTCAAACTGTAGGATATATCAAGAGGCAAGAGGGGTTTCTTCCTCCAAAGACTGATACTAACCCCAAGTGTGCTTGCAATGCCATTTTGGTGGAAAGTGAAGATGATTTCGTGGAGATTGAAGGTGATTTTAGAACTGCAGCATTGTCGATCGATACTAAGGATGTGTGTCGATCAACAACCTATGAAAATCATGATTCTGGAGTTCAGAAGCTAGTGTCGATCGACACTGAAGGAGAGTGTCGATCGATACCCCCTAGAAATCCCAAAAAATTGCTCGAAACCAACATCGACCAGACTTCACAACAAGAAGCTAGTGTCGATCGACATCCACATGGGAGTGTCGATCGACACCCAGTACAGACAGGTCCAGATTTTGATAAAACTTCCGAATGTGCAGAGGAAAAAGCCTACAAGCCTAATGTTCCTTTTCCACGAGCTAGAAGGTCTAAATAGGAGATCGAAGAAGCTATGTGCAAGGCAATGATAGACAAGATCATGGTCCTGATGCCTTTGGTAGATGCGGTTAAGCTTTCACCAGCGCTAAGAAGATATGTCAAGAGGATGGTTGCCAATTGTGTGAGTCTTGAGGAAGGAGCACTGTTTACAAGAGACATCAGCGCGATTCTCTTGAACACAACCCTAGTTCCAAAGAAGAAGAAGAAAGTGATGGTCTCTGAAGAGGTTAGCGCTATGATTCAGAGTAGGATTTCAGTGAAGCTACCGGATCCAGGGAACTTTGTGCTAGACTGCTCAATATTAACATGAAAGTTTTCTCATTCTCTTTGTGATTTAGGATCGGGTATTAACTTGATGTCACTCTTTGTTGAAGCTAGACTTTGAATGACTGATTTTAAGCTGACTAGGATCTCCCTTATCCTAGCTGATCGATCCAAGAGAATCTCAAAAGGTGTTTTAGAGGATGTTCCGATTAGAATCGAAGAGTGCATAATTCCGACAGACATTGTAGTTTTGGAGTATGATGAAGAACCTCAAGACCCTCTCATTTGGGGAATATCCTTTTTAGCTACAGCTGGTGCTACCATTGATGTGAGGAAATGGAAGATAAAGCTTGATCTAGGTGATCTTATCATGGATTTCGACATGGACAAGACAAGGAGGAAATCCACCATTGATGGTCAGAATTTTTTTGTAGAAACTTCAATGGATGAAGATCTAATCAAGGAGTTGGATACTAGTCCATCATCTACTGCTAAACAGAGAATTCCACATCTCGCAACCCACGAACCTCCAATAGAGCAAAGGTATGCACTTCCTGAACTCAATTCAAAACCTCCTTATTTCTTCAATAAGAATTTAAAAAGTGTAAAAGTTGTTTCACACTTACGCAAACAACGAGATTCTCGTAAAAGGCTTGGTTTTTCTTCTGATGATTTTTTAGGAAAGAGAAATGTCCCACCCAAATCCCGCCCTGTTGTTGTTCCTCATTTCCTTGGACGATCGCATGCACCTAATGCTTACACGCCACCGTGGATAAGGAGACATTGTTCTTCGAGGTATTCCCTACCACTTTCCGATCCACTAGACGCCTGAAAGCCTCAACACAGTTAAGCTAATGACTGAAGTGGAAGTGGCAGCGAGCCTATATAGCCTTTTGATTCGTCGCGGAAACGTCGCAAATCCGTCGCTAAAAGATTCCCAGATTCGTCGCAAATTCCTCGCAAGTTACAAAATTTTCCGTGAAAAATTAATTACCGCCAAAATATTTTACAAAACGTCGCAAATGCCTCGCTAAATGGAAGAATAAATGCGTATTTTATTATAGTTGACCGCCACTTTTCGTCGCAAATTCCTCGCGAAATGGAAGAATAAATGCGTATTTTAATGGCGTTGACCGCGTGTTAAACCCCTCGTATACCCCAAACCAATTTTGCGTATTCTTTGCGACGTTTTTGTCGCAATTACGTAGCAAATTAATATTTGCTACGATATTGCGACGAAAACGTCGCAAATAACACGCAAAATTGGTTTGGGTTATACTTAGGGTTTTACACGTTTTAACACTTTTAAAGTCTCTTAAAAGGTAAACATACTACTCTAAGGATCCTTAGGGCATATAGGAACCTAATTTAAACACATATATAGAATATTTTCAAATATCGTCCCTTCTTGTAAATTGATAATATTCATCATATAAGTGTATGTTATATATATAGTTAAGTTTGTCGAAACTGTTGATAAGTGTTGAAGTGGATTAAATTTCCATTTTCTCTTATTCTTTAGAGTACACATACGAATTTTCTACTTACCATGCATTGGATGTTTAAACATTTAACATGTATATAATGTGTCGTTCAGGGTATAGGGGTTTGACAATTTGCGACGTATTTGCGACAAAAACGTCGCAAATACGTCGCAAATATGTACATATTGCGACGCTTTTGCGACGTATTCGTCGCATTTGCGTCGCAAAAATTCAATAGTTTAATTAAAAATTAAGGGTTATATCGGATTATTTAGGGACTCGGTCAACGGTGGCATTTTTTATGTAACATTGAGCGAGCCCCTAAAAAATCCTATATAACCCTTAATTTTGTTATGAAGGAATAATCGTACATCAAATTTCCATTTTATGATTACGTCCGTCACTTTGACAGAAACGTTGATTCCAAAAAGCGGATTTAGCTCTATAATGTACTCTGATTGCCAAATCTGGAAATGAGTAGATTATGGGGCTAAATCCACCTTTTGGAAGCAAATTTACTATCGACATTTGTTATCCTCCTAATGTTTTCTTTGTTTTATACATTTATGATCATACATTCGTGCTTTTTATAGAATTTCATTTAAGTTTGCGAGTAATTTGCGACAACTCTCGGAGGATTTTGCTACTGATTTGCGGCTAAAATATTACACTCAAAACAAGTAAGAATCATTTAAAACGTGGTCAACCTACTTTCGTCACAAAATCGTCGCAATATCTGTACATTTGCGACGGTTTTGCGACTAATACGTCGCAAAACACTCGCAAAATTAGACGATTTAAATAAAAAAAACACTTAAAACGTGGTCAACCTACTTTCGTCGCAAAATCGTCGCAATATCTGTACATTTGCGACGGTTCTGCGACTAATACCTCGCAAAACACTCACAAAATTAGACAGTTTAAATTAAAAAAAAACACTTATTCATTAGAGTATACCCATACGAATAGTTTAGGTACCATGCATTATATTCTTACAGTTTATTACAAAAATCAAATACACTTGAAAATACATTTTATTCTTCATCAGAGTCATTAATAGAATGATATACTCTATCACCTTCTTCATCATCTTCATCCTCGTCGTCGTCTTCATCAACTTCCTCGCCGTTTCCATCTGAATCCTCGCATATCACTTCATGACCACTATGGAGCGGATCTATTCTTGTCAAATTATTGCCATCATCAACAGGGATCGTAACTTCTTCGGTCCTGGCATGTTGCACTGGAGGATGATCATCATCACCATCTGCTGCTAACCCCCCAATAATTCGACCCCTTGGGTTAACTTTTATAATGGATAACCAATCTCCATCCCGTCGTGCACGAGTACTAGGGTACGGAATGAATACTACTTGTTCAGCTTGTGATGCTAACACGAATGGCTCAAACTTGTCATTGTAGCTCCTGTTTCCTTTAACGTCCACAACTCCGAATTTGCTGGTTCTAACCCCGAGGTTGGATGGATCAAACCAATCACAACGAAATAAGACAGTTTTCAAGTTCAACACTCCAGCATAGTCGATCTCAATTATTTCTTTCAAAATACCATAAAAGTTGGTATCACCCGGGATATGAACACCATAATTTGCAGTTGCTTTATTTTGCCCGTGTGCAAATGTGTGAAAAATAAAGCCGCGAGTAGAATACATCTTACTCGTTCTTATGCTTGCAATAGGCCCCAAAACAAACTCGTGTACCCATAAAGGCCATGGCCGCCGAGATTTTTTTGTCACCTATTCCCAAAATTAATTAATTAGTCTGTATAACTCCATATATCCAGGTTTGTAAAAACTTATATAACTCAAGGGCTATAGTTTACCTTATGCTGCATCCATCCAGCAAAATCATGTTCTATGGCAGATTGAACTTGTTGATCGTTTAGTTCAGGAAATGCTTCTCGTATTTGTCCTGCTAACATTCTGTAAAAACCATTACTTCAACATATATATTCATTAAATAATACATTTTCAATTATAAATATAAACCGAGCATGGTAGATTATATACATACCTCTCATATGGCTGAAAGTAGTGGCAGTTTAGCAATATATACGTATGCGCAGCTTGCGTATGCTTGAAATCGCACCAAGTCGTTTCTGTTATTTTTCCACCCATCCGACCTACATCTGAGAAAATATCAGGTATACCCTCTAACGGATATGTGCGCCCAACCCCACCATCGACGTATCGCAGACGACGTGTTCGCTTTGTCTTCACGGTTTGGTTAAAGTAGTATGTGGAGAAGTTTGATGTCTCCTCTGTCAAACTTCCAGCAATGATTGATCCCTCAACTTTGGCGAGATTTTTTGCATTCATCTTCAAATGTTTGAAGAACCTTTCGAACGGGTACATCCATCGAAAGTGGACTGGTCCACCCAAATCTAGCTCTCGAGGTAAGTGGACAACCAAATGTTCCATCACATCAAAAAAGGAAGGTGGAAATATCTTCTCTAAGTTGCAAATAATGAGTGGAATGTCTGAATCCAACTTCAAGATTTCCTCCTCCACTAAGGTTCGAGCACATAAGTCCCTGAAAAATGCTCCAATACCTGATAGCACGATCCAGACCGAGTTAGTTAATATACAATTAGCAGCAAATAAATATATTAATGTCCAAACAATACCAAAATTAAATTAATTAACATGTACCTGCTATTGCCTCGTGTACATCTTGCGGTAAAAGCTCTTGTAGGCAGAAAGGGAGAAGTCGCTGCATGAACACATGACAATCGTGGCTCTTCATCCCAGAAAATTTACCCCCTTCCTCAACACACCTTGAAAAAGTTTACACGTATCCATCTGGAAACTTCACCCACTCCTTAACCCAGATAATCAAAGCATTCTTTGCAGCAATTGATAGACGGAAACTGGGAATCGGTGCCCTATAATCCCCTGTTATATGTAACTCTGGCCTAACACATAAAGCCGCGAGATCGAGACGTGATTTCCGATTGTCTTTTGTTTTACCTGCAACATTGAACAATGTGTGTATAATATTCTCAAAGAAATTTTTCTCCACACGCATAACATCCAACTTGTGCCTCAAAAGATGATCCTTCCAGTAAGGCAACTCCCAAAATATACTTTTCTTATGCCAGTTATGGTACACCCCATACCCAATAGGCATATTTGCAGGATTACTTTGCCAATTACCCCCAACGTTTACAGTTTCTTTCGCACCATATCCCTCCATTTGTTCTTCCAACTCCTAACCTGAGAGGTAAACCACATGGGATGATTTAACAACTCGCTTTCGGAATAATGTCTTACTCTTCCTATAAGGATGACCCCTTGGAAGAAAACGACGATGGCAGTCGAACCAGCAAGGTTTCCCTCCAGCTGATAATTGGAAAGATTCCATCTTGTCTAAACAATACGGATATGATAACTTGACATGAGTTGTCCATCCAGATAGCATGCCATAAGGTGGGAAATCGCTTATCGTCCACATAAGAACAACCTTCATGTTGAAGTTCTGATGAGTAGATGAATCATATGTGCATACACAAACATGCCACAAATCCTGTAGTTCCTGGATAAGAGGCCGTAAAAAGACATCAAGGGATCTTTTTGGATGCTTAGGCCCTGGAACCAAAATGCTGAGAAATAAAAATTCTCGATGCATACACATTTCCGGTGGGAGATTATATGGCGTCATTATGACGGCCACAACGAATATTTCCGACCAGATAAACCAAAAGGACTAAACCCATCAGTGCAAAGACCCAAGTAAACATTTCTATGTTCTACAGCAAATTCTGGATGTACCGTGTGAAAATGTTTCCAGGCGTTTGCATCTGATGGATGAGCGACCACCCCTTCCTCACTCTCGTGTTCTGCGTGCCACCTCATTGCCCCTGCTGTCTGCTCTGATTGATATAATCGTTTCAGCCTATCTGTTATTGGAAGATACCACGTACGCTTGAACGGGACTTTCGTGCGATCAGTAGTCTTCTTATATCTTGGATGAGAGCAAAATCGACATTCCTTCAGCTGAGCATCATCTTTCCAAAATATCATACAATTATCAATGCAGACATCAATCATTTCAGAAGGTAATCCTAGACTTGCTACCAATTTTTGTATCTCATAATAACTATCAGCGGAGTTATTACCCTCTGGCAAATACTCTTTAAACAATGCACCCCATTTATCCATGCAATTTTCAGTAAGGTTATCTTCGCTTTTAATTATCATCATCTTAGATGCTAGGGATAATTTTGAAAGCCCTTCTCTACATCTTTCGTAGATAGGTACGTTAGCAGAATCTAAGATTTCATAAAAAAATTTTGCACTCGGGTTTGGTTCTTCAAAAGTATTATCAGCACTAAACGAAGTAGTAGTTTCTTGAAATGCATCATTAACCATGTCATTAAACCTATTCCCATCAGCATTTCCATATGATGATTCATTAAAATTATCATGACCATACTGATAATTATTATCCCCATAATTACTACTACCTTCAACATTCCCACGATAATTACTCCTACTTGAACTACCCGGAACATTGACAACAAAATCCTCCCCATGCGAAAATCAAACATAGTAGTTGGGTAGAAACCCTCTCGTCAATAAATGTTTCCAAACAGTTTGCGTTTCATGGACCGCAAAATTTTCGCATTTAACACAAGGACAATAAATTTTAACGTTACCAGTCATGGTCATTCCGACCAGAGCTCTTGGGTTGTTCATCGCCTGGGTCAAAAACTGGCCGAGCCCTTCTTTAAATTCTAAAGTCACTTCATCGGTTTCTGGATCTACGCGGTTGTACATCCATGCTCGAACCGTGTACACCTCATGATGATGGGAAGACATAAGATATCAAATTTAAGCACTCTTTCACATATGTTTTTTAAAAAAGACTATGTTTTGCGGTGTTTATAAGATTATTGGAATGTTTGTGGTTTACATTCACAACACATATGTCTGTCGTATTTATAGATTTTTGGTTGTTTTTGCTACTTCTTTGCGACGTTTTTGCTTTACATTTGCGACAAGTTTGCGACAAATATTTTTGGTACCATAAACAAGTAAGAATGGCAAAAACGTGTTGTATTTATTTAACTCGCAAAATAGTCGCAATGTTCAAGTACACGCAAAAATCACGCAAACTTCTCGCAAATTTTGAACACGCAAACACGTCGCAATATTTGCTAGGCATTTGCGACGATAATTGAATATCGTCGCAAAGGAAATTTTATTTGCGACGAGTTTGCGACATTTTATATTTGCGACGTTTTTGCGACGTGATGTTCTAAAATAACGCAAAATCGTCGCAAATGCAACGCAAATTTGCGACGCTTATTTCCCTCGCAAATTTTCCTCGCAAATGGGCCTGTTTTCTTGTAGTGAGAGGAAATGCTATTTTTACTCTAAAATAGAGTTTAGGAGAAAAAATAGAGATGGATGGGAGATGCTTTAACAAACTTTAAACCCTAAAAACTAAGTCATAATATAGTATAGTTAACCCAAACATAAATGATACTAAAATTTTAGAATAAATTAGCATTTTAAAAAAATTCTTATAAATAATTAAATCCAGAGCATAATAATTTTACCCCTAAAATTTTCTTAAAATCATGTAAACAAATTTGAAATTCACTTTTAATTTGAAATGAAGAGAAAAAATGCGCAAGCAAGAGAAATAAATGAATTGAAAAAATCAAAACCATATGTAGTCACGACGAGCACCTAGAATCTATATTTTATTCTATTTTAAACAATGAGACACTTGCACACCACATCTCAAATCTCATTACAAATGACACTACTGTTATACAAGTGTCACTTTAGTAACTGAGTGTAACCGACGATGGCGTCATTCTTGCTAACGTCACACTTTGCTTCTCCCTCCGTAAGACGATGATGATATATCTACGCATTATACATATTACAGTTGTGTATATCTACACATAACCCACCTTGTACACATTACACTTGTGTATATTAATAGCCATCTCTTCTCTCTTTAGATTTCTCATCTCTCGTCATTACCAAGAGCAATTATTACCCACAACAATCATGGCGACTTCTGCAACATCTAAGCTCCTTCTATCTGATTTCGCCTCTACCGTAAGTCATGTCCCTTCAAACTACGTCCGACCCATCTCCGACCGTCCAAACTTGTCCGAGGTCGAGACTTCCTGCCATTCTATCCCTCTGATCGATCTCTGTGACCTCGACGGACCTAATCGAGCTGAGATTGTTCATCAACTTACTTATGCATGCTCCAATTATGGCTTCTTCCAGGTAACTCCACAATTTCTTTTTCTTTTTGAATTACCAGGATGTTCTGGGCCGAGACCCATAAATAATCTTTCCCGATCCGAGACTAGAGGATGTAATATTTTTTTTTTTACCATGTAATATTAGTCCCGGCCCAAACAGTCATTAGTCTGTTTCTATTGCTACGTTTATTTTTGTTTTGTATCGTTGTTTCAAGTTTTACTATGTTTTTTTAATTGCAATAGACTTTGTTAACTTTGTTTCAATTTACAATGTTTGACTTTGATTGCATTGTCTTGACTCTATTTCAGTTTTACTCTGTTTTATTTGACAATGTTTACTCGGTTTCAAATTTATACTTTTTGTAATGCACAATAAGATTAGTTTGTTTCACAGTTTTCTTGTTCATTATGTTGCAAAAGAGTTTTTTCATCAACCGGAGAGCGAAAGGGTCAAACATTACTCCGCGGATCCAAAAAAGAGAACGAGAGTATCCACCAGTGTCAATCTCAACGTAGACAAAATCCTATACTGGAGAGATTACCTTCGACTCCATTGCTTCCCTGTCGAAGATTTCATCCAAGAATGGCCTTCTAGTCCCGTCTCTTTCAGAGAAGTCACAGCCGAATACTCTACAAGCGTAAGAGCTTTGGTCCTAACACTTCTTGAAGCCATCTCAGAGAGCTTAGGCTTTCAAAAGGACCATATAAGCAATACATTAGGCCAACATGCTCAGCACATGACCATTAACTATTATCCGCCCTGTCCCGAGCCCGAGCTAACGTATGGACTTCCCGGACATAAAGACCCAACCCTTATCACTGTCCTTCTCCAGGACCAAGTCCCTGATTTGCAAATCTTTAAGGACGATAAGTGGATCGCTGTTAATCCAATTCCCAACACTTGTAGGGGTCGGATTCCACCCCTGCGAGATCGATGCAACGACAAGAAGAATTTTGCCAAGTCCAGAAGAAATCCTAAACAGGCTTACAAAGGCCCAATTTGTAATTAGGCCCATAATAGACTTAGATCCATATTTTAAAAGGGTTTAATGATATTTGGGCCTAAAGTCTATTTAAATGCTTAATGGGCCTGACCCAAATGTATTATTAGTCTTAGTCTAAAAAGCTATAAATAGCTCATTGTATTCATTCAGAAAAGGGGATGAGAACTTTTCAGACAACAACATCAATAATAAAGCTCACTTAACAACTACTGCAACAGTCTCTACATCTTCTGCATTGTGATTCACTCAGAAGTCTCGCACCTCTCCTACAACCCTTACAAATTCAATTGTGCGAGTTACGACTCCTACAATTTGGCGCCGACTAAGGGGACACGTGAGACGTTCTTACTCATAAGAATCACAGCGCAAGTTACATCAGCGAAGGTGACCAGCAGTGCAACTTAGACAGCAGCAGCAGTGACCAGCATCGCAACATAGATCATACAAGCGGCGACCAGCTGCACAATGTCGACATCACCAGTGGAAACCAGCATCGCAACGTAGATCGCACCAATAGTGACCACTAGCGCAACGTCGACAGGAGTAGCGGTAACCAGCAGCGCAACATTGATCGCACCAGCGGCAACCAGGTGTGCAACATCAACAGCAGCATTGGCGACCATGACCGCATCTCCACAGAATCAGCGGCGATCAGCAATATAACATTAACAACAACATCAGTGACTAGCAGTGCAGCATGGATCGTACTAGCAGAAGCCAACAGTCAAACGTTACAGCGACTACCGTGACTACTGCGAAGAAACCTAGGGTTGAGCGCACTACAAAGAACGCACATACAAGGATCATAGCGAGTACAGTTGAATGAAGGAGCGCTAACACAAAGCAGTAACACTACTCTCTCAAACATATCGTCACCATCTCATAAGCAGATCATCACTTCCTCTGGCAAATGGATCATCGCTCCTCTCGCAAACAAATCATTGCTTTTCTCCCAAGTAAAAATGACACTCCTCACTCAAGAAGATCTTCGCTCAAAGTCGCTTCTCTCATAAACGGGTTGTCGCTCCTCCCCCAAGAAGATCTACGCTCCTCTCTCAAGGAGATATTCGCTCCCAGCTCTTACTCGCCGTCACCGGAGCCTCCTCGCCAAAGCTGAAAGCAGAGCTCGCCATCGCCAGAAACAGAGCACCACGGAGCTTCTCGCGAGCCGCCACAAACCGCCGAAGCTAGCCCGTTGAAGCTCCGGATCTCCTCTACCGTGTAGATCTGCCGCATCTCTCCGCTGGAAGCTCCCCTCTTCTCCGCCTGAAGCTCCAGATCTCCTCTCCGCCTGAAGCTCTGGATTGAACCTCTCCTTATCGTCGCCGGAACCAAGGTATTCAACAGCGGCGCTGAAGATTCTGTCCACACTGCCAGAAGCATCTCCATGCCGCTACAGACGAGGAATCTTCGATCCACAAACGGAGAACGACGAATCGAAGCTTCACTGCACGAATCTCGATCTCGATCCCGATTCACGGCGACTGAAGCTCCGACGATGGCGAGGAAGCTCCGGCGAAACTCCGGCAGATCGGCGGCAGACAACGCCGGAGAGGAAGAAGATTACCGGCAAAGACAAAAAAAGCCACAAGAAGACACAAAAAATCTGAAAACCCTAATCTGCATACAAAAAATAAAATAAAATTTGGAAAAGGAGATTCCAAAATTTTTACCTTTTTTACTGCAAAAAAGCCAACTTGGTGAAAAAATAGACTGCCTAAGGGGGCCTATTTATACCAGAAGGATTTTCTAAAATCCCTAGGGTTTTTCAGGAAAATTTTCCTGAAACTTTTTTAACGGGCTTTAAAGTCTAGTTAAATGAGTCCAATAAACTTTTCAGTCTATTAACCTCATCTCTAACAACGCAAGCAGGTCCAGGAAAACACGGTAGCATCAGCTTGACATGGAATATCTGAAACTTCCTGACTTCAATGACAAGACGTCAACGCCTGGCTGCTTCAGAGTCCATCACATCAATCTCAAACTTCAACAGCTTATACCTTGGCATCATCTAACTCTATACTACCAAGCTGGGGGGCTAACTAACTGTAAAGGTTGGATTTTACCCCTATGAGATTGATGTAACGACAAAAACAACTTATGTATTCTACCTCGGTGACGAAGCAAGTCAAATCTCATCTGAATTTCAAGTTCACTGACTTATCTATCTCGACAATGTATCAAAACGCATCAGCATGATGTCTAAAGTTTTAAACCCAAATAAAATCTGCAAGTGTACAGACAAAAGCAGTAGTATTTTAGGTATCGAATCCTCAGAGACCAAGGCTACGCTATGAAACTATGGATTTCTATTTAAAGCTAAGACAAAATGGTGATTGGTTTGTAATGAAACAAAGAGTGAAATAGTAATTAAAACGATGTAAAAATCAATAAGAGAAGGATACTAGATCAAGATCATTCGCCGGTGACTTTTGACTAAGGACTGAGCAACTATTCAGGATTCAATCTAGCGCGGTCTAGAACCCGAACATAAATGTGATATTGCCCCACTGTCGTGATGCATCAATATCACTTGGCCTTAGAACATGTAACCACAACCTAACCTTATTCACTCACAACTTAGCAAAACCTCGGAATCCTCAATATCATCCCTTAATCAATTAATGAAAGTGAAAGTACAATGATCTTACTAGGGAGGATCGTTTCAAGGGGTGCCGACTTCTTCAAACCAAGACCCTTTCCCGTATACTCGCTTTCTCAACCTCATTCATTATTATTATTTTTTTTTTTTTATAATGGGACGAATCGAATGAGTTCACAAAAGAGATACGAGTCTACGCATCATCCCCTGGTTCACTTCAATTCTTGTAGTTTCCCTTATAACATGCTTTCCGTGAGGTCACAAAAGAGACACGAGTTTACGCGTCATCCCTTGGCTACTTGGGCATGTTGCTTTGAAGTTTTATTATGGGACGAATCTAATGAGGTCGCAAAAGAGATACGAGTCTACGCATCATCCCTTAGCTCCTTCAATTCTTTTAGTTTCCCTTACAACATTCTTACGCGGGTCCCAAAGGAGATACGGTTTTACGCATCACCCCTCGGGTCACTTGGGCATGTTGCTTTGAATTTCTCCCCCTTTATTCATCTTTTTTTTTTTATGTGGGAGAACTTAAAAGTTAGATAATTACACTAGTTGAAAGATTCAAAAGTTAGAGGGAGGAGAGTATACTTGCAGGAAAGTTGCGGTGTCTTATACGATTCGA
This sequence comes from Draba incana, assembly GCA_963576765.1. Taxonomy (NCBI): domain Eukaryota; kingdom Viridiplantae; phylum Streptophyta; class Magnoliopsida; order Brassicales; family Brassicaceae; genus Draba; species Draba incana. Next base: position 26,138,872 of record OY755215.1, read on the forward strand.
ATAAGTCTTGCCCAATGAACATCAAATCCTTGAGAAAGAAATTAAAGATCAAGATTAAATACCAAATAGGAATTTGAGATGACATTGGATCAGCCTAATCTTTGGTAAGTGTGAGGTTTGAGGTAATTAAAAAGTAACATCCATATGTGGGAGCACCCTGCACGAGCAGGTGCTCGGCAGAGATGTGGGGTGCTCAAAATAGGTCTAGGCCAAGCTGTGAATCATACAAGTAATCCTTAGTCCAACATAAATCCAATAGATCAAGTTCATAATTCCAACTCTAGACGACCTCTTATTGACTCGATAAAACACAAAAGCAGACTCAAGAAAATAGAAAAATGAAAAGCAAAAACAGACGCAACAACAAAACCTCTCCCCCAGACTTAAAGCACACCGTCTCCGGTGTGAAAAAGTTTAGGAGATAGGCCACACAAATGAAAATAAGGAATAATAACAAACGGATAGAACAATGATGGTAGAGAGGGTGAGAAAAGATATCACCGAGTAGAAGCGTCGTCGCCTCCATTGCCGCGCGTCTTTCTCTTCTTGCGTTCCAATGGTTGACCCGAACCCGAGTGTGAGCTTGAGGTAACCGGCTGAGTGTCCCTTGTCGCCGTGGCGTGACAACAGCCCTTGGAAAGCGCAGCCATGATCCTCTGCAGTAGACCGTTGTTCTCCTTCATGAGGCGGTTGTTCCTCCGCGTGGATTCAATCATCCACTGCCTATACTCAACACCATCGGCATTGTCAGAGATGTGGGGGAGATCAAACTCACCTTGGGAAGGTGTATCATCATCAGAGATGGTGTGATAGGTAAGGCGTGGGACGGAGGGGCCAGCTTCGGCAAAGTCAGTCTGTGAGCAGGTGCTCGGTCTAGCACTGCTGCTTCGCGAGCAGTTGCTCGGTCTGGCGGCTGAAGAAGAACGGCTCGGGTTGGGCACAAGAGACTCCGTAGGCGGCTGAAAGGCGAGATCCTCCAAGGAGTTGAGCTGTGTGAGGTGTGGGCACGAGAGCATGATGAAATTTGAGTCCCCGTTTGCACCAATAAACTGATAAGCGCTCGGCTTAACGATGATCTTTGAATGGAGCAGGCACTGCATATCCACTCGTGCCAGCTCCTCGACGTAAGAAGCACTCGATAGGTCCACCTTGAGAAAGCGAAATAGCGTTGTGAGCAAGCTTCCAATGCGCTCAACTCTTGGTCCATTAGCCGTAGTGGTTGATTGACCTTTAATTGCACATATTGTCTCGGCAAAACGGATTCCCAAATTATAGCGATAACGCTCATACTGTGCCGAGTCTCCATTTCCTACAATAGGAGCAACACCCAAAAATAGCAACAACAACTCATCATTATGAACTTTGTTACCCGTAGCTCGATTGAATAGCATGTTGCTTAGGAGCCTTGCAATGATGCAGATAGCAGGATGACGGAGTTTCTTTTGGCTCGAGGAGTTGCTCGCATATGGTCCAGAAGCGATGATGTTCCAGAATGTGTTGGCCTCTTGAAGCTTCTTCCAAGGCGGTAATGCCTTGTCCGTCTCATGGAAACTGTACGCAATACAAGTGGCTTCATCGAAGCTTGGTGCATCCGGATAAGCGTAGGTGAGAGCGGCGGTTGCAAGACATTGTCGAGTAAGGTCCGGGTAAAGAACGTCTTCTTCCAAAGCAAACCCCATGCAACGCGCATTGTAGAGAATACTCCGTACTTGATCCTTAAGTCCAAGCTCGACTAGAGTTTGCTCACACAAGAACCTAGTCGGTTCAAGCTTCAAGGTCAAGAGCTTGTTGTAGTTGAAAGCATCGATCTTGTCCCAAGCGGTTGTGGAAGTTGGTGGGAGCCCATCGGTTACAATGTTGAAAGGTTCTTCCTCGGGGCGAGGCCATGGATGAGTTGTGGGTCTCCGAGCAGTGGAGGAGGAGGCAATACCCTTGCCTTTGCTAGGATTTCCGAATTTCGTCTTGGGGGCCATTGTGGACGGCTAAGAAAGAGAGAGTTTGGCGAAATCCGGTGGAGATTGGCGTTGAGGAGGAGATTTCGGTGGTGGAGATGGAGCGGCGGCGAGACTCGGTTGAGATAGCGACGGTGTTGAGAGAGAAGCGGCGAGGAGTGAAAACGAGAAGGAGAGAGACGGTGGTGGTTTTCGTCGGAGGAGAGAGATTAAAGGCGGAGACTTTTGATGGAGAGAGGTGAGGAAACTTGAGTGATTTGTGAGTGAAGAGAAGTGGAAGAGCGTGAGGAGATGAGAAGGTGAGGAGAGAGGAGCGGCGGTTTCTGCAAAAGGAAGAAGGAAGAGTTAGTGAAAGGAAATTTTAGGTTTTAATGTTTTGAATTTTTTTTTTTTTTTTTTTTTTTTTTTTTTTATAAAGGAAAAAGGGGAAAAAAATTAAGTGTGCACAGGCCTGGACCGACCAGTCTGATACTAGACCGGTCGGTCCTGATGCTCGATCCGTTGGCAAAATCTTCCTGTGTGTAGACCAACCTAGTGGACCGACCTGTCCCCTAGGGAGACCGACCGGTCCACTGCATTTCTGGCCAGCTTCCGTCAAGTGAGCAGGTGCTCACGACTGGTGAGCAGGTGCTCGGCAAGACTTTTTCTTCTCCTTCTTCTTTTTTTTTTTTAGAATTCAAGAACTGAAACACAAGTAGAATGTTAGTAATAAAAGGAATTAGAACTCGAATTATGTACAAAAACCTTACCGATGGGTTGCCTCCCATCAAGCGCTTGTTTTAAGTCGTTAGCTCAACTTTGGAAACCATTTAGGCTTGAGGAGGGTCGCTGAGGGGGACTGATCCGCCCTCTTCGATGCATGTGTCGGCGAGATATGGCTTGACTCGCTGACCATTGACGACAAACTCACCTCCTTTAGAGTCCAGCAACACTGTGGCTCCATATGGCCTTACCTCTTTGATCGTGAACGGACCCGACCAGCTTGACTTAAGCTTACCCGGAAACAACCTTAGGCGTGAATTGAACAGCAAGACTTGGTCATTTGGAGCAAAACTCCTTGAGATTATCTTCTTGTCGTGGTAAGCTTTGGTCCGTTCCTTGTAGATCCGTGAGTTATCGTAGGCGAGATGCCTGATTTCTTCTAACTCATGCAGCTGCATAGATCTCCTCTTAGATGCACTAAGGATGTCGAAGTTGAGCATCTTGACAGCCCATGCCGCCTTGTACTCAAGTTCTACCGGGAGATGACCTGCCTTCCCATACACCAAATGAAAAGGCGTTGTCCCCAACGGTGTCTTATATGCGGTCCTATACGCCCATAAAGCATCATCTAACTTCCTTGACCAATCCTTACGCGTGACACTCACGGTTTTCTGCAGAATACTCTTTATCTCCCTGTTAGAGATCTCGACTTGACCACTTGTTTGAGGGTGATAAGGAGAAGCTACTTTATGCTTGACACCATTCTTCTTTAGCAAGTCCTCAAAGACCTTGTTGATGAAGTGTGAGCCTCCATCACTTATCACCACTCTAGGGACTCCAAACCTCCGAAATATCATGTTCTTGAACATCTTCACAACCAATCTAGCATCATTAGTCGGGCTAGCCAGCGCTTCAACCCACTTAGAAACATAATCGACAGCCACTAGAATGTACTTATCTCCATATGAGGATGGGAAAGGTCCCATGAAGTCAACACCCCATACATCAAATACCTCTACCTCCAGAATAAAGTTCTGAGGCATCTCATTACGCTTAATAATGTTTCCTTGCCTCTGATAAGCATCACACTTAGACACAAATCTGTTCGCATCTCGGAACATTGTTGGCCACCAAAAACCGGCTTGTAACACCTTTGACACCGCCTTGAATGTGGCAAAATGCCCAGCATAAGACGAACCGTGACAATGGTGTAAGATCCCAGGGATCTCAGACTCTGATACACATCTCCTAAAGAGCCCATCTGAACATTGCTTGTACAAGTATGGCTCATCCCAAAAATACCGCCTAACATCACGGAAGAACTTCTTTCTCTGACTTCCCGTTAGGTTCTCAGGAACTCTATCAGCAGCTAGGAAGTTAGCAAACTCACCAAACCAAGGAAAACTCGGAGGTTGATCATTTTGAATCATTCCGCAAAAGAAATCCAGAGACTGAGCAGGTGCTTGGTCAGACTGAGCAGGTGCTTGGTCGGGTGCTCGGAAATAATCACTGATTTCGATCGAATAAATGTGCTCATCCGGTAGACTATCATCCATAGGCGTTTCATCCTCAACTTGTAGTCTACTCAAATGATCTGCAACTCCGTTTTCCGACCCCTTCTTGTCTCTAATCTCAAGATCGAACTCTTGGAGCAATAAAATCCATCGTAATAATCTTGGCTTCGCATCTTTCTTGGTCAGCAAATACTTCAATGCGGTATGATCGGTATGAACAATTACCTTAGACCCGACAATGTACGATCTGAACTTCTCAAAAGCGAAAACAATCGCTAATAACTACTTTTTGGTAGTAGCATATCGACATTGAGCATCATCCATCGTCCGGCTAGCATAATATATCACATGGAGCTTCTTGTCTTTCCTCTGACCTAGCACAGCTCCCACAGCAAAATCACTCGCATCGGTCATAATTTCAAACGATAGTTCCCAATCCGGTGGTCTCACTATTGGTGCACTAACCAAGGCACCCTTGATCGTGTGAAACGCAGCCAAACAATCACTATCAAAGTCAAACTTCACCTTTTGACACAACAATCTAGTGAGAGGTCTTGCGATCTTGGAGAAGTCTTTGATGAAGCGACGATAGAACCCAGCATGTCCTAGAAAGCTTCGAATACCCTTAACCGTAGTAGGCGGTTGTAAACTCATCATCACTTCAATCTTAGCCTTGTCAACTTCTATCCCTTTCTTCGAAATCTTGTGCCCAAGTACTATTCCATCTCGGACCATGAAGTGACACTTCTCCCAATTGAGAACAAGATGCTTCTCCTCGCACCTTTGCAACACCATGCACAAATTAGACAAACAAAGAGAAAACGAACTCCCATATACGGAGAAATCATCCATAAAAACTTCCATAATATCTTCAATAAGATCAGTAAAAATGGACATCATACAACGTTGAAACATTGCTGGAGCGTTACACAAACCAAAAGGCATGCGTCGGTACGCAAAAGTGCCATAAGGGCATGTGAACGTCGTCTTCTCTTGGTCCTCGGGGTGGATAGGGATCTGAAAGAAACCTGAATAACCATCTAAGAAACAGTAATAAGGGTGGTTAGCTAGACGCTCTAGCATCTGATCGATAAATGGTAAAGGAAAATGATCTTTGCGAGTAGCAGCATTCAACTTCTGATAATCTATACAACCCCTATGTCCGGTTACTGTCCTAGTTGGTATCAGTTCGTTTCTATCATTTTTAATGACTGTGATACCTCCTTTCTTAGGCACAACGTGCACAAGACTGACCCACTTGCTGTCAGTTATAGCATAAATCACCCCCACGTCTAGAAGTTTCATTATCTCTTTCTTGACGACATCCTTGAGATTCGGGTTTAACCGTCTCTGATGCTCGACAGAAGTTATTGACTCATCCTCTAGGTGAATTCTGTGCATGCATAAATCAGGAGATATCCCAGTAATATCATCCAGTGAATATCCTAGAGCCTTCCTATACTTCCTCAATTCACACAAGAGCAAGGTAATCTCAACATTATTCAAATCAGCATTCACTATAACCGGGTATGTGGAACTAGGACCGAGAAATGCATACCTGAGCCCTGCTGGGAGGGTCTTCAATTCTAGATTCGGAGCTTTCAGCTCGCTCCAAGAACTGTGAACAGTAGAGTGGTGAGCAGGTGCTCGCTGGCTCTCGTTTTTCGTGCTCTCCCCCAGACTTAGGAATTCCTCTCCCTTTTCCGCTCTGATGTTAGAGTCTAAAAATCTAACAAATCCTTGGGTGTCTTCACTCAGAAAACCATGTTCACCCTTAGATTTTGTTAACGCGACTTCAAGAGGATCGCTTGCTAATATCTCTTCAATCTCATCCTCTAACATCTCTGATCCGTCGTGAATAGCAAATGTCTGTCCATCTATCATCGGTTTCTTGAGAAGCTTGCTCATCTCAAACCGAACTACCATGTCTTTTAGACGGAGATCCACTATACCTTCATCGACATCAATGATCGCACGTGCTGTGCGTAAGAAAGCTCTGCCCAAAATCAGCGGATCCCCAATTCGGACATGCAAATCCTCAATAATACCCACCGGTAGCTTTGTAGATCGATCCGCAAAAACTAAAGAGATCCTTGTGGGTTTGAACTTGGTGAAGCCCAAACGCTTAGCCACAGAATACAGCATCAAATTCACGCTGGATCCTAAATCACACAACGAGCATGCAAAAGTGGTGGGTCCAATCTTCACGGATATCACAAATCTTCCCGGATCACCTTTCTTTGTCAAGATCTTGCTCTGAAGAATAGCACTACACTCCTTGGAAACCATCATCACATTCTCTTCTTCAACGATCTTACTAGCAACTAACTCCTTCATATACCTCTTGAGCGATGGAATCATTTGAACCGCATCAACCAAAGGAGGTTTAACCGTCAAATCCTTAAGCATCTCCTTACACTTAGCATTCTCCAAATCCTTCATAGATTTCTTGGGAGGTACTAGGTTGGGAACCTTTGGCACATAGACTCGCTCTGGGTTTGAAGTTTCGAAAATTTTCTTGGGAACATTCTGGGTGAGCAGGTGCTCACTCGGACTGAGCAGGTGCTCAGTAGACTTTTTCGCAGAATCGACTTGGACTGAAACCGGAGGTGTTCCTGAACTTGAACCATACTCATTGAGCTTGTCTTCCTCAGATAAATCATCTTCTTGAGCCTGGTGCTCGGATAACTTCTCCTTAGCCTTAACTTGAGAGCTTGTAACCGTAGGTGGTACCAACTTTCTTCCACTTCTCAACTCAATAGCATTCACATCATACTGATCTTTCCTAGGATTAGCCTCACCACGTCCGAGAAGAGACCCAGCTAGTCGCTTAACGGCTTCGGCCGTTTGTGCTACTTGTGTGTCCAATTTCTTCACATGAGCGGTGACAGCTTCATACTTAGCGTTCAAATCACTGTACATGTGATCTACCTTGGCATTAATCTCAGTGGATGCCTTTTGTTGGTTGGCCATAAGCTGCTGCATAAGACTCTTCAACTCGTCTTGCGATGTAGATGCCGAAGGAGCTAGTTGTGGTGCGGTGAATTGAGTGTTTTGCTGTTGGTTTCCTCCATGGAACCGGTTCTGATTCGAGATGAGCTGTTTCCCTTGAGAATTGCTAGAGTAGAACTTTTGATAACCTTGACCTTGCACATTTTGACTCGTGCTCCCTTGCTTAGGATAGACTTGGTCTTGTGGGTTCTCAACATTGGTGCTCCGGTAAGAGAGGTTGGGGTGGCCCCGATAATTGGGATTGAATCCTCGGTTTTGATAACCTTGGCCACTCACAAAGTTAACCTCTTCTGCTCCAGCACTCTCATCGTCTTCAAACTCTTGAGGAATAGGTGCAGCCCCATTCTCATCCACAAACTTGACCGCTCTCTGATTCTCGCGTAGGATCAGATTAACCTTAGCTGTTACTAGCTCATCAAAATTCTGGGTGTCCACACTATTGACCTTCCTGGATCTATCATATTCAGGAGCCTTGTTATTAGAGCTTGCGGCAAGGTTCTCAATCAGCTCAAATGCACCATCTCTAGTCTTGGTCATGAAATTTCCATTGCTCGCAGCATTTAGAGCATTCCGATAATCCCATTCGACTCCATCGTAGAAAATTCCCAGAATTTGGTTATCCTTGAAACCGTGATGAGGACACTCCCTACGGTATTCCTTAAATCTCTCCCAAGCTTCGCAAAAAGCTTCTCCAGAATGTTGTTGGAACGATGAGATCTTGTTCCTCAAAGACATTGTCCTGGATTTGGTGTAGAAATGGTCCAAAAACGCAGCTCTAGCCTCATCCCAAGTCTTCAAAGATCCAGCGGGTAAAGACTTCAACCACCTAAGAGCTTTATCCGAAAGTGAGAATGGAAAAAGCTTGCACTTCAGAAACTCGCTTGGTACTCCATTGGATCCCGTAGTGCTGCAAATCTCTTCGAAATTCTCGATGTGATCCATCGGTATCTCAGCCGGTAATCCATGAAACAAGTGCTGTTTCACCAAAGAGATCATCTGAGGCTTGATCTCAAAGTCTTGCCTCTGAATAGCTGGTGCAACTATCGCTGAACGGTTCTGATAAAACGCGTGGGGATTATCCGTATCCCCAATACCCGGCTGGTTTGGCGGAGCTTGTGGTTGATCCCTTTGCAACGCTGCAATTTGATCCCTTAACAACTGAAACTGTGCGTTCACTGCTTCTTGATCGGCCATGATGTTTGGATTAGGAGAGTTCCTTTGCCGACGGTTTTGGCGTTCAAGACGAGCTAACTCTTCGTTTGAAACACTTATCAACGATTCGGTGATGTTTCTTCTTGTTCTTCTATTCATGCACCTGAAAAACATCAAAAACAAATAAAAACAAAAAAAAAATTAGAAAAACGTCTTAGACAATAAATCAAAATAGAATTTCAAAGGCAACGCAATTGGTCCCCGGCAACAGCGCCAAAAACTTGATGTCTAAAGTTTTAAACCCAAATAAAATCTGCAAGTGCACAGACAAAAGCAGTAGTATTTTAGGTATCGAATCCTCAGAGACCAAGGCTACGCTATGAAACTATGGATTTCTATTTAAAGCTAAGACAAAATGGTGATTGGTTTGTAATGAAACAAAGAGTCAAATAGTAATTAAAACGATGTAAAAATCAATAAGAGAAGGATACTAGATCAGGATCATTCGCCGGTGACTTTGGACTAAGGACTGAGCAACTATTCAGGATTCAATCTAGCGCGGTCTAGAACCCGAACATAAATGTGATATTGCCCCACTGTCGTGATGCATCAATATCTTTATCTAACACTCTAAATGCCTAAACTCTCGTTTGAATTTAGAAATGTAAATAAGCATTAACGAAATGGTTCGATTTGTTCACAATCGATGATAACAATCAACTGTCGTTGGTTATGCACCGATTGCTCATCAATGGATTATCTAGCAACCTAGAGCACTATCGTGAATAAGTAAATCTGGAGATCATATACTAGGTGATCATTTTAGCCTAAGCGATAAGAACCCCGATTGATGAAGACAAAATGGTAACGTTCCTATTTGGCTCAGTCACTAGAATCCTAATTCACCATTGAAATCCCCTAATCTAGAAATGAAACTACTCGACCATGGAGAACAAAAACGCAGCAATCAAATGAGAAGAAATCATAATGAGTAATAAGAGATAAGGGTTAGAGAAATCTTCTTAATAGGCGTTGTGGATTGAATCTCCAAATCTTACAAGCAAAAACCCAAACGATGATTAACACTTGAAGAATCTCCAAGAAATGGAACAAATGAGTCTCACTCTCAAAAACGTGCAGAGGAAAATCTGAAAATGTAACTTATGTTTTGGAAAGTGGCTGCCTCTAATTTATAAGGAAAATTAGGGCAACTTGAGTTTCGGGGATAGACCGGTCGGTCTAGGCCCGGACCGGTCGGTCTGTTCTTTGGATCTTCAAGTCTTCGCGTCAATGTCTTCTGGACCGGGCTGTTCTCCAGGTGGACCGGTCGGTCTCCTCGGTCGGTCTACCCACTGGTTGATTTTCGGTCTTCGAGTCTCCAGGTGAGCAGGTGCTCACTTCCGACCGAGCAGGTGCTCAGTAAGAGAAAATCGCCTTTTTGCTCCGAATTCTTCTCTTTTGCTCCAGTGATCCCAAATAGCTCCAATCCATGCTCGAGAGCCTCCTAGAACCTGAAAAGACACCAAAAGAACTAGAAAGTACCGAGAATGGATAAAAACGACACGTAAAAGAAAACTAAAATACTAATATATCATAGCACAACCTCGCTAAAGAGCACATCTTCGTCGTCTTAGGAGACTGTATCATTCCAGAACGAGATGAAGGTATCGGAAAGTCGTCCGCCGAGTTGAACATTAACTGAAACATGGGAGCTCGGCAACATCTACAATAATCTCCATTGGTGAGCTGAACATTAACTCAAACATGTGAGCTCGTCGACAATGACAAAATCTCTATTGACCGAGCTGAACATTGACTGAAACATGGGAGCTCGGAAAAACAAAAACCTTTCGAAGAAAGTAAACTACAACGAGTCGAATCATACCCGCCAAGTTGAACATTCTCAGAAATATGGGAACACGGCGTCAATAATTATAACTCCAATGAGAAGTGTGTGACTGGTGCTCTTTTTCCCTTGATTTAGTTTTTCCCATTGGGTTTTCTAGACAATGTTTTTACCGAGGCTTGATCACACACTTACGTGCTTTCCTAATTGACGACTAGCTGTTCCAAAACATGAGTCTACAAAGAGTCTTTGCCGAGCTAAGCGTTTACAGAAACACGTCAAACATTTAGAAATCGATGGAACAAAGCATTACGATTTCATCTCGTCAAAACATATCTTGGAGGGTAATGGCAACGTCTGCGACGCATCTCCTTAAAGCATCGACCTCACTTGCAACTTTTTCTACCTTGACACTATCATGCCAGATACTGCCAAGCTGGGGGGCTAACTGTAGGGGTCGGATTCCACCCCTGCGAGATCGATGCAACGACAAGAAGAATTTTGCCAAGTCCAGAAGAAATCCTAAACAGGCTTACAAATTCCCAATTTGTAATTAGGCCCATAATAGACTTAGATCCATATTTTAAAAGGGTTTAATGATATTTGGGCCTAAAGTCTATTTAAATGCTTAATGGGTCTGGCCCAAATGTATTATTAGTCTTAGTCTAAAAAGCTATAAATAGCTCATTGTATTCATTCAGAAAGGGGGATGAGAACTTTTCAGACAACAACATCAATAATAAAGCTCACTTAACAACTACTGCAACAGTCTCTACATTTTCTGCATTGTGATTCACTCAGAAGTCTCGCACCTCTCCTACAACCCTTACAAATTCAATTGTGCGAGTTACGACTCCTACAACACTTTCGTTGTAAACATCGGCGAAAAAATGCAAGTTAAGTGAACAAAACAAATCAGATTCTTCTGTTTTTTATAATTTGATAATTCCTCTGTTTTCTGACACCTCTAGTGCTAAATTATGTTGTTGTGTTTTCTTCTTTAAAGGTCATAAGCAATGATAAATACAAGAGCGTACTTCACAGAGCCATAGTGAACACCGAGAAGGAGCGTTTATCGATTCCAACATTTTATTTTCCGTCTACAGATGCAGTGATTGAGCCTGCAAAGTACCTGATCAATGGACAAGACGCTCTTGCTGTTTACAAAAGCTTTCCTTTTGTTGAGTATTGGGACAAGTTTTGGGACACATCACTCACTAATGCAGGCTGCCTTGGCTCCTTCAAAGCTTCAATCATCTAAATATGTGTTATTGTACGAAATCCCAAAAAAACAAAACCTTGTTTCTTATGAATGTTAGCAAATCTTCTTGAAAATAAAACAAACTTAAACCACTTGTGATGCGTTTTCACATGCCATCGATACTGCTTGAGGATTTTAAGGTTCTTAAAGTATCACATTTGGCACTTGGGACAAAATTAATATTACATGCTTTCGGCCTAGAACCTCTTGGTAATTCAAAACTAATACTTGATCCGCCTGATCCATTCAAAGTTAACGGCGAGCGTGGGGTGGGGTGTAGGCAAAAGGCCTACCCCGTGAGGTGAGCGACTCTTTAGCAAACAATGGCTTCTTGGCTACGGCTCGTGGTTAGATTGTTAGGCCTTTCATTTATTGAGCCGATCACAACTGGACCATTACCCCCCATCGCCTTTTTGGATATAATTTTATTCACTCCTGTATATGTATACATGAAGTGCGATGTCTTGCTAGATTTTATCACTAAGACCGCAATATGGACATGTGGCCTCTTTTGTTTTTTGTCGCCAAGACATGTACATGAGTTCTTAAAGAGGCTCATGAGGTGGTTCGATAAGCTTTGAGGATTAAAGACATTTGTTTATGGCTCCAAGCAAAGACGTTTTCTTGTTAATTCTAGGCAAGGAAATTAAGCACCTCTGAGACAGCAGTTTCTCAAATGTAACATTTGGTATGTTCAAGCGAGATCTTCTTGCTCTTTCTGGGGCTTCTTGCGTTTTCAGGACATTTTGTGGTAGGGATTTCTTTTAATGTCAATTCGGAGATGGATGTAGGAACTTCCAATAGCCAACAAAGGAGTTTTGCAAATCATAAAAACATACCCTCCTTTTCAATCGCGCGTTGGTCAAGCTTGTTCGAGGTGGCTCTCGGACATGTTTGTACTCAAGAAGGTAGTTATCAAAGTGTAGTTATGTCTCTATAGATTATTATAAACGACTCTATTCGATGGTTGATGTGGACTAAGTTGTCAAGAAATTACCACATGGAGGATTTATGCCACTTTTGTCGGAGGATTAGCCTAGACTTAGCAGGCCTTTGTCGGCGGTGGAGATAGAGAGGGATATTCGTAGTATGGGTAAGTTCAAAGCTTTGGGACCGAATGGTTTACAACCAATATTCTATCAACACTATTGGGACGTTGTAGGTGGATCGGTGAACCGGTTGGTGTTAGACTTTTTTCTGACGGCAAATTTACAAAATGATACTAATGATGTGATTGTGGTGATCATAGCTAAGGTTATGAAACCGGAGATGATAACGCATTTTCGACAAATTAGTTTATGTAATGTGTGGTTTAAAATAATTACTAAGACGATAGTTGGAAGGCTGAAAGACGATGACGAAACTAATAGAGCATGCTCAGACAAGTTTCATACCAGGTCGATTGAGCACGGATGTTGGGATCAGAATTCCCTCTTCCGTGAACAAGGTTAGAAAACATGTTTTGTAGGAAACTTGTGCCTACATCATTATGCATATCATGTTGCAAATTGTTTGCGTATCCTGTCGAAATTTGTTTCCCTATCCTGTTGCAAACTATTTCATATCCTGCCTAAGGAAGATTCTTGTCCTCCGCAGAATGTTCTGCCGAGTTCATTGTTCTGCCGAGATAGATTGTCTTGCCGCTGACTGTTCTATCTGGAAATAGATGTGAGGGAGCTCACTTCTGTGGGACCATTTCATGCGGTCGCAAAAGGCATCCTGGTCGTAGCTGCAGGGGGTAATGATGGTCTGATGGCTCAGACAGTTGCAAATATAGCTCCTTGGATCTTGACAGCGGCTGCAACCACTCTAGACCTTTCTTTTCCCACCGCGATCACACTTGGGAACAATATAACAATACTGGTATACATTTGTTCATGATGAGAGAGTTATAAGAAAGTCTTGTTCTAATTGATTTTGTATTTGCTAAATGTAGGGTCAAGCAATCTTTGGCGGTCAAGAACTCGGTTTTGTTGGTCTTGCTTACCCGCTTTCCCGGTAACATTGAATTATTTATTTCTTTTTTCGATCATTGATTGTCATATCCATGAGATTGCGTCTTTTGACATGATAGAGTTTTAACTTGCAGTAACTGCGAAGAGCTCTCAACTAGTCCCAATAATACAATTGAAGGAAAAGTTGTCTTGTGTTTCACAACAAGAGTAAACGAAGCTATTATCGCAGTAAGAAATGCCGGTGGTCTCGGGATAATCTTTGCAAGAAATCCAACCCACTTGCTTTGTCCATCTGTTAGCTTTCCATATGTTGTCGTAGACTTCGAGCTAGGGACTGACATTCTATTCTATTTACGTTCCACAAGGTATCTTTACCAAACCATCATTGTCTCTTTAATTAACAACACTTCCATGGATTTTGAACATACAAAAGTTTTGTCTTGCCAGATCTCCCATTGTAAAGATACATGCTTCAAGAACGCTTGTTGGACGTCCCGTTGCGACAAAGCTAGAACTTTCTCATCAAGAGGGCCCAATTCGATTTCTCCAGCGATTCTTAAGGTATGTCATTGTATCCAACCCATTCATGCATGTCTAACCACAAAAATCTTGTAAAATACTTTGTTTTGCAATAGCTTGATGACAGAGTTTTTTTGTTAATACAACCGGATATAGCAGCACCTGGTGTGAACATACTAGCAGCTATGTCTCCCAACAGCTCTTTCAACGTCAGAGGATTCGGTATGAAGTCAGGGACATCAATGGCTACTCCTGTAGTTTCAGGAATTGTAGTGCTCCTCAAATCATTACACCCTCATTGGTCTCCTTCTGCTATTAAATCAGCTATTGTCACAACAGGTTCTTATCAAACTTCAAATCCTTTGTTACATTGTCTAAGAAATATTTTAAGATGATCCTTGGGAAGAGACTAATAATATTACATTATTACATGCTCTTGTCTCGGCCTGGGAGATTACGGTTTTGGCCTAGAACCTCGTGGCAATTTGTTTAAAAAAAAAACAAAAGTCTTAAGAAGAACTTATTAATGATGGAAACATATTTTGACATTGCAGCTTGGAAAACCGATCCATCAGGAGAACCAATTTTCGCAGACAGATCAAGTCGCAAGTTAGCTGATCCGTTTGATTACGGAGGAGGCCTTGTGAACCCAGAGAAAGCTGCAAAGCCAGGTCTCGTATACGACATGGCCACACATGACTATATATTGTACTTATGCTCTGTTGATTAAAGTGACATGTCCATGTCCCGAGTCCTCGGAAAAACAACAGTGTGTCCTAATCCCAAGCCTTTTGTTCTTGATCTTAACTTGCCTTCCATTACAATCCCAAACCACAAAGACGAAGTCACTCTCACCAGAACCCTTACTAACGTTGGACCATTGGACTCGGTGTACAATGTCGTGATCAATCCTCCAACGGGGGTTAATGTGATTGTTACGCCAAGTGTTCAGCTCTACAGCAAGAAAGTTATCTTTCATTGTTCGGGTTTCGACCACACACAAAGTAAACACTGGCTATTACTTTGGAAGCTTGTCTTCGACTGACAAGATACATAATGTGGCCATACCAGTATCTGCAACGATACTACGACGAAAATTGATGTTAAGCCAAAACCATATTTGTGTACACTCAATTAGGATTTAAATTGTTGTTGAAGAATGTATAAAACATAATGCTGATAAATAATATTGTTATGTAACATGTTTTGTTCATTAATTCACCTCATTAACCACTTAACTTGTCGATTGATATTCACCGATGAGATCAATGGCGAACAAGGTTAGTCTGAGGACTTCCACGGATGACTTTGATAAGAGATTTCTTATGAAACTTGTAATAACTTCAAAGATTGATCCAAAAAAGAGATATCGGTTTACAAAGAACTTCAAAAAACCAAAAAACAGAGTATTTTCTCTCTCACAACAAACTTGATCAATCCATTGATAAAGTTGAAATGATCTTAAAAGGGTATCTTTTATAACGTCCTTCTCGTCTGTTGATGACGTGTTTGTCTTCTAGTCTCTTCTCCCTATTAAGCCCACTGGACCTAGGCCCTTACCACTTATTCCTCCTTGTTCTCAAGGTTTAAAGAAGGAAACTGACCTTGTATCACCCTCTTGCATTCCCAAGTACAGTCATGGTCTGGTAAACCTTTCCACTTGATCAACACTTCCTCCTGATTCGTTAGTTTATTCTTTCTCTCACACAAGACCAGTTTAGGTTCTGGTAGAGGAATAGGAACCAAAGAACTCCCCCCTGCAGCTTAGTTGTGACACATGGAATGTAGGATGAATCTTAGCAATAGGTGGTAGCTTGAGTTTATAAGCTACTGGACCAATGTGCTCTAGTACTTCATATGGTCCATAGTACCTAGCTACCAACTTCTCATTAGTCCTCTTGGCTAGTGACTGATGTCGATATGGTCTAAGCTTCAAAAAACCAGGGAGCCCACTGCAAACTCTACATCTCTGCGATGCCTATCGCATACTGCTTCATCAACTGCTGAGTCTTGGTCAACTACTGCTTAATCATATCCACCATGGCATCACGTTCATGTAGCCTTGCCTCCAAATCAGCATTGTTAGTTGACCCCGTTTCAAATCTGAGGAGTGTGGGAGGTTCTCTGCCATACACCACTTGAAATGGGGTCATCTTTATAGCTGAGTGATAGGATGTGTTGTAGCTGAGTTCTGCCCAAGCCAAGTACTGTGCCCATGTCCTCAGTTTCTCACTAGCATAGCATCTCAAAAATGTCTCCATGCCTCGGTTAGTCACCTCTGATTGTGGGTGATAGGCTGTACTGAAGTTGAGTTTGGTGCCTGCCAATCGAAAGAGCTTTGTCCAGAACATCCCCATGAAGAGCTTGTCTCTATCGGACACAATGGTTCTTGGGAAGCCATGCAACTTAACCACTTCCAGAATAAACACTTGAGCCACGGAAGCAGCATCAAAAGGGTGTCCTAGTCCTATGAAATGAGCATATTTGGACTGTAACACCCACATTTTTTTTTAAAACATTTAATTAAATAGTCCAGATTAATATTCCCATAAATATTAATCCTCAACGACTATTTCCTAACAGTTACTACGCGGAAGTTCTCAAGAAAATAACCATTCATTAAATAACCAAATAACTCAATTCAATTCCAACATTCTCACTACAATTCTATTCCATTCTAACTACCTAATCACAGTCTTAACCAAATAGAAACCATAACATAAACATCCTAATCATCCTCTTCCTCTGCCATGATTCCGCGATCTAACATTCTTATACCTGCAACACAATTGGGAAAAACGAGTTGCGTGAGTATTATCACAAATACTCAGTGAGGCAGTCATCACGTCTACCGGATACATAATAAGGGATATAGATTTTCAATTACTACGCGATCAATCAACATTCATCAATATATATCACCCATCAACATTCAATCAGTATTATCCAATTACCAATACTCAAGTCCAGCAAGGCAATAATCAATTAACGGTAACGACTTATCAAACAAGAACAACAACCAAAAATCAGCATTCTAGAAACTGGTGTCGATCGACACTCCACCTTGGTGTCGGTCGACACCACCATGGTGTCGGTCGACACCACCATTCCAAACCAGACTTTACATTAGGGTGCCGATCGACACTACCCCTAGGTGTCGATCGACACTACATTCACACAACCAAAATAACACGATTTCACAAGTGGGTGTCGATCGACACTACCTCTAGGTGTTGATTGACACCACTGTCACAGAACCAAAATCGAGTCAATCCTCACACGACTCAATTCCGTTTTCGTCACACGAATCGAACACGATAAATCAATACTATCACCACACGAAATCACACAGAGATAACCATCAAACTACACAAAATTGTCATACAACAATCAATCAATAACCTAACAAGTTAATCCCATATCCACGATCACGCACTCACCTTAGATTCGAAGGAAAAAGACGAAGAACGATGAAGAACGCTCAAGGACACGAAGAACAGCCCATGATTCCGATTCCCAGCCACGAAAATCAGTCACCACCACGCTCCTCACCTGTTCTAGAGCCTCCCAAACGATCACACAAACTTTTGGATGGAGATTTGTGAAGAAATCAATCAAAACTCTCCACAAACCATAATCCTCTCTCAAATCTCTTTTCTCTCTAACTTTCTGTGTATTTCCTCTCCCTATACGGCCACAAATACGTATCCACGTATTTATACGGAGGCCCTAGGGTTTATCCCTCAAACTGAACTAGACTGGATGATTAAAACATAACCGAAACCGATCGCCGTATTTGGTGTCGATCGACACCCACCACTGGTGTCGATCAATACCCCTTTTCCAAAGCAAAATTGGAATTGGGATGTTACAATTCTCCCCCACTAAACTGGATTCGACCTCGAATCCCGCAAACATCCGTCCATCATGGACTACACACTGGCCCGCACCGGCCAATACCACAAGAGATTCTCACAAAAATCTCCTAGACCACAACTTAACCCACACTACACACACGCGTTTTCAGACATTTATTACATTTTTGACTCATCTCCACACACACACCAGGGAAAACACTTCCCTTCGAGAGAACCACCGTCTCTCAGCACTATAGAGGAAACCACCGTCCCAATATAGGCTCTGAGTACGATAAAGGAAACCACCATCCCAGTATTCGTACACCGGATAACCGCCGTCTCCTAGAGAAACCCACCGTCTCTCCGTATGTATACAGGAACCCACCGTCCTCGATACAAAATCTAGAAAGCCACTGTAGTGATCCATACCACAATTTAGGCCGGGACCGGGCCAAGTCACATGGAACGCCCGGGCCAAACGGGGAACGGCCGGTCCAGACAAGGGACGGCCGGACCAAAAAATGGGTTTTTGACCTTAGACCGTAGAATGACCGCGTACTGATCGGATGGACACCGCACCTAGTCACGCGCCGAGACCGGTCCATTTGGGCACCGTTCGGCCTTAGGATGGTGTTGGGCCGCATGTTGGGCACGAGTAGCCGTCGACCTTGACTTTTCCTATGACTCATTTGCCACGTGTTGACCATAGGAAGAGTGTGTAAGTTGCATGTGCCACATTTACATGTG
Organism: Draba incana; assembly: GCA_963576765.1. Lineage (NCBI taxonomy): Eukaryota > Viridiplantae > Streptophyta > Magnoliopsida > Brassicales > Brassicaceae > Draba > Draba incana. The sequence continues at coordinate 26,157,389 of OY755215.1, forward strand.
TGCCACAAGACCCGTGAGTCACTAGGGCTTACTCCCTTTGGATTGCCTATATAAGGGAGAGTCCCCTTGTTCTGTTTTCATGACCGAGAGACACACAAAAACACCCAAAGAGATCCTTAAGGATTCGTATGATCCGAGCCAAGATGATCCGTGTGATCCGATAGAAGAGAGCGATACGATCCGAGAGTGATCCGAGCGTACTATCCGAGAGATTCTCGAGCCGAGCGTACTGATTGCGTACCGAGAGCGTACCGCGAGTGATCCGAGACCCGATAGAGAGAAGGATCCGTCTGTGCCGAGAGATCCTTATGCCGAGACTAGATAGCGATCCATGAGCCGATAACACGTTCTGATCACGTATCCACGACCCGATAGTGACCCGATAGACGTGCCGAGAGCGTACGGATCCGATAGCGAGTATCGATCAGTCCGAGCCCGATAGTGATCAAGTCCCGATCCGATCATATATGTGGCCCGATAGAGAGCGAGAGCGTGTCGATCCGTCTGTGCCAAGCCAGAGTCCATTCTAGCGATCTTAGGAATTTCAGGAAAGGTTAGTATCAAGTCTGATCCGACATATGTTCATTTCCTTAAGCATAATTCTTTAAGTTTCTTTGAAAAACCCTAAGTGTTGCCTTAGTAAATCTTAGGACTCGTTTGTTCAGGAACAAGCTCGAGTCTAAGGCGAGATCCAAGAGTAGAGCCTAGAGCAGACTCGCATACTTCTTCATAAGAGGTGAGTCTTGGGGATGCTTTTGACCGTGTGTTAGATGAGTAGAACACACGGGTTGTTTACTGTTATGTTTATAACCGTAGAGGTTCATGCTAAGATTCTAGGAATTAGTTAAGTGTTTCCTTGAATGTTGGTTCATGATTGTTTGATGAGTTTCGGGTGTTAGATGAGTAGAACACACGCGGTTGATTGTTTGTTGTGATAATTAGCTGTAGAGGTTCATGTGTATGAATTCTCTAGAATTGCTAAGTATTGAGATGATGAGTATTGATCGGTTTCCGAATTGAGGATCGTTGATCCATTCGTGAAACTGATATGTTGAGTTGTTTATGAGTTGCATGCATAGATTATAATTGATTAAGTCATATAATCTTGTTGTGCGCGCGGTATGTCATTCTCATGTCCCGTGACTAGCTGATTACTTGACGGGTATTAGCCAAGTTCACGAAGACACGGAGGGACGGGATTGCAGCCTAGGGCCGTGTAATGCATAAGTGATCAGTGCACGATTCCTTGTGGTTGCATACTGGAACATGTAGGGCCATAGGAATTGTCCAAGGATTGTAAGTCATAGGTCTTTGTGGTTATGGCGGTATGATGCCTTGGAGACACGTGAGAGACGTGATGAGAATAGACAACGCGTAAGGCCTTTAGAGAATAGAGAACGTTGAATGCATATTTTAAACTGAGCATGTTTATTTATGCATTGCATTTGTGTGTTGAGTGTTGATTGTTGTTTTGGGTTTGAGATGGGATTAATGTGATTGACTCGTTTAGGGGAACCTATACTCACTGAGCAACTAGTGCTTTCGATTCAATTTGTTTTGCAGGTAACCTTAGAAAGTAGACCCTTGGAGCACTTACGGAACATTAGGAAAACCAGTGGTAGATTGTCCTTGCTTTTGTAAATGTAGGTTTAATATGTACATGACCGTTTTGAAGTATCAGACTTCCGCGCGCAAATATATGTTGTATCGGTTTTAAAGACATAGTATAAAGAAATAAAGGATCAGTTTTAAAATATGGGGTTTCATATGGTGCTTAGTCCTGTCCGGACGAACCAACTATCGGATATAACTCAGGTTGGCAAGCCTTGAGTTATATTCGCTAGGGACGGATACTTGGATGTCTAGTCTACGGTTTAGGATTCGTTCCTTGAACCTCTGATAGGATGTCTAAGTGTTCTTCATGTACCGTTCCGGTCTAGATCCTGGACTGGGGTATTACATTTAGTGGTATCAGAGCATTGTTCACGATGCTCACATGGGACTTGGTTTTCAAATGTTTTGTCGAGTCAAAACTGTCGCAAAAGCAAGTAGGATAAACTGATTATGTTCCGGTGCTATAGTATGTTTAAGTTTGATTAGGACTTACCTAAATTCCGTGATGTAGATGGTTATACCGGTGCATCGTGATTGGCCTGATACGAGATTATGGGAGGCATCAAGAGGGCGTGGACATTGTTCGTATGAGTACTTGGGACAGTGCCCTGGTAATTCTCCTCCCCAGCCGGATGATTCTGATACGTCATCAGAATCAAATCCATCCGAGGGATCATGTCATGGTGGATGGATATCCACGGATTCATCAGAGTCCTTATCATCCGAGAGGCACCATGGCGAGGATACGAGTTTTGAAGGATCGAGTAGATCGGGATATGATGGCCAGCTATTGTCACCACCATTATCGCCACCACCGCGATCACCATCACGATCCCCATCGGTTACTTTCCGTAGACGTGATTTGGAGTTGGACCAACCAGAAGAATCAACATGCCATGGTTGGAACCATCCTCACTGTTTTAACCCTGAGGAAGCAGGACCAAGCAGGACGATTAGGAGATCGACGTCGAAGGATGTACACGCAGACGGCCCGGACATTACGTGAAGTACCGGCCATGAAGCGTTCACTACGAGATCGATGATGGAAGCATAAGTGGGAATAAGAGCGGTTGAGTATAACTAAAGAATAAGCGAAGGTTTGTGTATAGTCCCTAGATAAACCTAAACCTTCATGACCTATGAGAGGGTTACCTTGAAGGTACGTAAGGGGTTCTATCTTGAACATCTTTTGTGTGTGAGAAAGATGTGTGTTTATTGTGTGAAAGATGTGAGAATCTTTTGGTAGGAAATGTTTAATATATATAAGAAAAATTAAACAAAAGAAAGAAATTAAACAAAGAGCAAAAATTTAATTTTCTTGAGTAGAAAAGAGATGAGTAGGAAACATTACATGGTTGTGGTGTACCCACACATGTTCTGTTCGACTAGGGTGAATTACATGGTTTGTATCACCTAGGGTCACTTTGAATGAATGAACTAGGAAACATTACGTGTTTGTGGTGTACCCACATACGTTCTGTTAGACTCAGGTGTAAGGTATAGATTCATATCACCTGATGTCACAGTGGGTTGTAAGGAACTTTTATGGAAGTAGAAGTTTCTATCCATGTTAGAATACCCAGCAAGCAAAACCTTCATGCCGAAAGTTGTTATAAAATATGGGTGTGTCAATTGATATTAGATACCATATTTTATAGCAAAGTTTTATCATTAGAGGAGTATCTAGTGAGCTTAGGGATGGACTGGCTAACGGCGTGATGGCACTTATCGATCGGAGTCGAAGAGGAGTAATACTGGACTGCAGTCAAGGAAGAGTACCCTTGGACCGCAGTTGAGGAAGAGTAACGATGAAGTGGTTAGGAGACCGTCTATATTGGAATCAGATCCAATACCAGGATATCCTTCATAATGGCCTTTGGAGAAAGTGCCTTATGGTAGGATAAGTTATGATGTGATCATGAGCAGAGTTGGTAATATATAAGAGCCGAGAAGAATTTCGAGGAGGTTCCCGTAGTTTGTGGTTACGTTGATGTGTTAAAACCTTTGGAAAGGTTTCCACCATCTCGAAATAGTATGTTTATCTTTCTATTGGGACCGGGAGTCCAATAGGTAAGGTGCCATACCAGATGGCCTTGAAGAGTTAGTAAAGTGGAATGCAGAGTTAGTAGAGATGAAGAAACGTTAGAGGATTTATTGGAGGAAAGATTCATTCGAGGAAGCTATCACCATGAAGAGCTTGAGTGTTGGAACGCTTAGGAAAAGTGTTGGAACGCGAGGGAAAGTGTTAAACACTTTGGAAAAGTGTTGGAACACTTGAGGAGTCAAACATTTTGCTAAGGTGTAGCAAATGTAGCGTTTGGAAACAAGAGATAGGCCTTGCAGAACGACAGGTGTCGGAATAGGGAGTTCCGGACGACCTGGAGAAGATTGTGGAGAAGTTTGGAAAGAAGATTGTTGTAATTCAAATGGAGTAGAGTTGAAGAAGTGGTTAGATTAACTGGAGAAAGGATTAGCTGATGTACTGGAAAATATTTCAAAGGATTTTCCAGGTATATCTAAACCATGGACTAGCCTAAAGGAAAAAGGTGTAGTCTTGGTGTTGGACGTGTAAATGGAGTAGGAGTTCCATCAGAAGGCTTTGTCCCAACACCGGTCCTAGCCATAGTCGAACCAACCATTTACGGTATGCAACGATGCATATAGAACGGAGATATGGTTATGTATTGATGCTAGGCAAGTGGGACATTGCTTGTGCATCTAAGGAGTTGAGGAAAACGAGGAGGAGTATCCCACGCATGATTTATAAATTATTGGAGTAGTGGTTGCCTTAAGATCTGGCGATCTTAGTTTTGTGAAGAATGGGTACCAGTAATGATGGATCGTAAGAGCTAATGAGTTGGTAGTCACCAACATGTTCTTAGCCTAAGATAGAGAAGGTGGATGGAATTGGAGAAGGTTATGATATGGATATCACTTACCACCGAGGAGAAGGCAACCGTAGATGCAAATGTTTTAAGTTGTCGTAAGACAAGTGTTGACATGGAGAGAGATTTGAAGAGTTGAGCCGCATAATTCAAGAAGAGTAGCTCAAAGACCATAGATGAAAAGAGTGGTGTCTCTAGTCAGGATTTGGGTCAACAGTTGGTCTGTTGGTCACTCCTGTTCTTGTTTGATTATGGAGTAACCGATCGGATCAATTTTTGGCCTAGTCCGGGTCGGGATGTTACAAGAGTGGTATCAGATAAATACCACTTGGACACATATGGTTTTTGCTTAGAAAAAGGATTACCGTGCCTAAAGGATATGGCTTGGGTAATAAACGATCAGTGAGAAGCAAGTGACGCAGAGTCAGATTTGTCAAGAGATTAAGTTGGAGCATCGAGTATCAAAGAGATTATTTCAGAGTTGCAAAGCTCAGGATGGAAAAGGATGCGAGTACTAAGGATTTTAGAGATTGTTACAAAATACACCAATTCTGTAATGGAAATGGGATGTGGTTGTATTGGATTGGGTAATAAGATTACCAAGAGTAGTGGGATGAGAAGGGAACACGGTTTGAGAAATCGTGGATCGTTAACCACGGGATAGTGGTTAAGTTATGCTTAGATGAAGTAGTCGATATTATGGAGTTTTACTAAGATAGTGTCTGGCCGTGATCGTAGATCCATGGCTAGATTCTTGGCAAATCTTGTAGAAAAACCTTTGGAACGGTTTTGAGCGGAAGTAGTACTGTTCATCCAGAGTCAGATGAGCACTACAAGAGCAGAAAAAGTAAAGTTATCAGGACGATAGATGATCTACCTCAGAAATGTTTGTTGGATTGGGCTAAGGCTTGGGAAGTCTTTTGCCTTGGTAGTATTCGCATACAATAGTAGCTGCCATGCTAGAATTGGATGTCATAGTAGAAAGCGTTATAAGAGTGTCCTGAACGGATACTCAGTTGTTGGACTAGAGATTGCAGAAGGACATAAGTTGTGATCAGAGTTTCAAAAGAGATTACAGATAGAATTAGCCTTGTTCAGGCTACTATGCGGAAGATACGAGCCGATTAACAGAGGAGAATGGTTATTTTGATGTAGAGAGATTGAGTATGGTTAAAGATCAGATCAGAGAAAGGATAGCCGAATCAGAGTGATTGAGTATGGTTAAAGATCAGATCAGAGAAGGGAAGCCAAATCAGAGAGATTGAGTATGGATAAAGATCAGATCAGAGAAAGGAAAGCCGAATCAGAGTGATTGAGTATGTTAAAGACCAGATCAGAGAAAGGGAAACCGAATCAGAAAAGTTGAGTATGGATAAACCAAGTAAGTTGACTTTATGGTATAAGGTCCTTACCGTTATATCGAAAGAATCGGAGAAAGAGATAGATCTTTTATTGAGTGTGGGTTTACATGATGGATTTCATGTAATCATGAGGGGTAAGGAGTTCATGGCCGGATGAGCCACCATCGGAACGGATACCAGATCCGTAGACTGAACCTAGATTTTCTTTCCCTAAACCTTTTTGGATCGGCGAGACACGATCTTAATTGAAAGGATGACAGATTTTGCAGAGGATGATTAGAAGAACATCAGTGGAGATGATGTTACCGGAGAAGAGGAAACAAGACTTAGAAAATCTCAGCCGGAGATGTTTACCAAACCTCGAACTGAGGTAGCCAGACCCCCCAGTTAGATAAGAATTCGGGACGAATTCTAAATAAGGAGGGGTGAATGTAGTGATCCGTACCACAATCTAGGCCGGGACCGGGCCAAGTCACGTGGAACGCCCGGGCCAAATGTGAAACGGCCGGTCCAGACAAGGGACGGCCGGACAAAAAAATGGGTTTTTGACCTTAGACCGTAGAATGACCGCGTACTGATCGGATGGACACCGCGCCTAGTCACGCGCCAAGACCGGTCCATTTGGGCACCGTTCGGCCTTAGGACGGTGTCGGACCGCATGTTGGGCACGAGTAGCCGTCGGCCTTGACTTTTCCTATGACTCATTTGCCACGTGTTGACCATAGGAAGAGGGTGTAAGTTGCATGTGCCACGTGTTGGCACGAAAACAACTCTCGTTTGCATGTGTGCCACAAGACCCGTGAGTCACTAGGGCTTACTCCCTTTGGATTGCATATATAAGGGAGAGTCCCCTTGTTCTGTTTTCATGACCGAGAGACACACAAAAACACCCAAAGAGATCCTTAAGGATTCGTATGATCCGAGCCAAGATGATCCGTGTGATCCGATAGAAGAGAGCGATATGATCCGAGAGTGATCCGAGCGTACTGTCCGAGAGATTCTCGAGCTGAGCGTACTGATTGCGTACCGAGAGCGTACCGCGAGTGATCCGAGACCCGATAGAGAGAAGGATCCGTCTGTGCCGAGAGATCCTTGTGCCAAGACTCGATAGCAATCTATGAGCCGATAGCACGTTCTGATCACGTATCCGCGACCCGATAGTGACCCGATAGACGTGCCGAGAGCGTACTGATCCGAACCCGGTGTTCGTCACGCGGTACTGATCCGAACTCGGTGTTCGCCACACGGTGCTCAGAACTCCCGCATCCAAAACACTTATGACTGTCGTGACTCCTCAAACTCATTCTAGACGCGTCATCCCATCTCCTCTTCTGACCCTGCGCAGGCTTACCGTCCCTGCTGGAGCTAGAACCTCGCCGATACTGCTGCTGACCCCTCGGCTGAGCAACAGGAGCAACCATGGGCGAAACAACTAACGACCCAGCCTGCTCTTGCTAATCCTCCTTAATCGATGCTGCAAGCTCCACTAGCTCTGCCCTCGAGGCATACCTGGCACCTCTGCACTGAGACCGGATACTCAACCGCAGTCCCTGCAAAAACCTCTTCATAAGAGTCCTTTTGTCCTCCAAATCACGGCTCGAATGCACCAACAGTCTGCCAAACTCGGCATCAAACTCGCGTACTGAACGCTCCCCCTGCTCCAACGACATGAAACTCAACTAAAGACGATCACGAGCCTCCTGAGGAAAATACTTAGCATTGAACTCGGCTAAGAATTCTCCCCAGGTCCACACCGCTCTCCGAGCCTTGATAGCTCGCTACCACAGATGCGCATCACCACACAGATAGTGAATGGCCAACTCTACCTGATATTCCGCAGGACAACGAACCGATCTGAAGTTACGCTCCACTCTCAAGCGCCACTCGTCTGCCTTCGCAGGACCCACACGGCCATCAAACGACGGTGTACCAATCCTCTGCATATGTCCCATAACCTCAAGGTATGACGGACCCTGCACTGCATCTGCAGCACTCGGCTGCTCACCCTCTGCAGCCCTCTGCTGCATACCAGCCACTGGAGGAATACCCGGAGCCTGCTCAGGGACCACTGGCGGAAAACGTGCCAACAACTGCGTCAGCAATCCCACAATCTGGTCATCACGACCTGGAGCTACAGCAGCACCCCCTCCCGGGCCCACTGGAACTGCCCTGCCTCTACCGGCACAGGCCAACACACTGGCACTGGAATCTGACGCGGTCGCCATACTCTGCGAAACACTCTGCGCCGTGCTCTCAACTGACTCATCAACTAGTCCACGACCCCGACCCCGGCCTCCACGGCCACCACTCGGGCCTCAACGACCACCAACTCTGCCACCACGACCTCTAGCTCCAAGAACCATACTGAACTGCATTTTCCCAAAAAATATAGACTAAGCTACTAGAAGTCACAAAAACAAATAAAACACAACTTACCGCAGAATCTCTTTAAAGGCTTGAAGAGGATAATTTCTAAGACTACAATTGACTAAGCACACATAATCAATTAAACACATAGTCTCAGTTCATCAAAATCACTACCAGCCCTAGAACAGTAAGGGCTCTGATACCAAAATGTAACTCCCGCATTTTTTTTTAAAACATTTAATTAAATAGTCCAGATTAATATTCCCATAAATATTAATCCTCAACGACTATTTCCTAACAGTTACTACGCGGAAGTTCTCAAGAAAATAACCATTCATTAAATAACCAAATAACTCAATTCAATTCCAACATTCTCACTACAATTCTATTCCATTCTAACTACCTAATCACAGTCTTAACCAAATAGAAACCATAACATAAACATCCTAATCATCCTCTTCCTCTGCCATGATTCCGCGATCTAACATTCTTATAACTGCAACACAATTGGGAAAAACGAGTTGCGTGAGTATTATCACAAATACTCAGTGAGGCGGTCATCCCGTCTACCGGATACATAATAAGGGATATAGATTTTCAATTACTACGCGATCAATCAACATTCATCAATATATATCACCCATCAACATTCAATCAGTATTATCCAATTACCAATACTCAAATCCAGCAAGGCAATAATCAATTAACGGTAACGACTTATCAAACAAGAACAACAACCAAAAATCAGCATTCCAGAAACTGGTGTCGATCGACACTCCACCTTGGTGTCGGTCGACACCACCATACCAAACCAGACTTTACATTAGGGTGTCGATCGACACTACCACTAGGTGTCGATCGACACCACATTCACAAAACCAAAATAACACGATTTCACAAGTGGGCGTCGATCGACACTACCTCTAGGTGTCGATCAACACCACTGTCACAGAACCAGAATCGAGTCAATCCTCACACGACTCAATTCCGTTTTTGCCACACAAATCAAACACGATAAATCAATACTATCACCACACAAAATCACACAGAGATAACCATCAAACTACACGAAATCGTCATACAACAATCAATCAATAACCTAACAATCTAATCCCATATCCACGATCACGCACTCACCTTAGATTCGAAGGAAAAAGACGAAGAACGATGAAGAACGCTCAAGGACACGAAGAACAGCCCCTGATTCCGATTCCCAGCCACGAAAATCAGTCACCACCACGCTCCTCACCCGTTCTAGAGCCTCCCAAACGATCACACAAACTTTTGGATGGAGATTTGTGAAGAAATCAATCAAAACTCTCCACAAACCCTAATCCTCTCTCAAATCTCTTTTCTCTCTAACTTTCTGTGTATTTCCTCTCCCTATACGGCCACAAATATGTATCCACATATTTATACGGAGGCCCTAGGGTTTAACACTCAAACCGAACTAGACCGGACGATTAAAACTTAACTGAAACCGATCGCCGCATTTGGTGTCGATCGACACCCACCACTGGTGTCGATCGACACCCCTTTTCCAAAGCAAAATTGGAATTGGGATGTTACATGGACAGTCTATCCACAACTACCATCACCACATCCAAACCAGCTGATTTAGGCAACCCCTCAACAAAATCCATCGAAATATCCTCCCATACCTGAGATGGAATAGGCAGTGGTTGCAGACGTCCAGCTGGGGCCAAGGTAGAGTACTGTTGACGCTGACAAACTTGGCATGCCGCCACATACATTCTTATATCTGACATCATACCTCTCCAATAGAAAACTGCACTGACCCTCTTTTGAGTTTTGAGGACCCCTCCATGTCCTCCCATCTTTCCATCGTGAAACTCCTGAAGAATTAGTCCCACCAGCGGTGATGTAGCAGGTAAGACTAGCTTCCCCTGGCGTAGGAGTCTGCCATTCACTACTGTAAAATTTGGAGAAGCCTTTGACCCAGCTACGATTTCATCCCTTAGTGCTCTGAGGTGATTATCTTTTTCGATGGCTTTATAAATCTCAGACAGTTGAATTACTGAAGGAATAGAGAAAAAGAACAGTTATGGCATACCTTCTCTACGGGATAGAGCATCTGAAACTTTGTTATCAGATCCAGGCTTGTAAATGATCTCGAAATCAAAGCCCAAAATTTTTGTAAACCAAGTTTGGTACTCCAAGTTTACTTCCCTCTGCTCCAAGAAAAACTTAAGACTCCTCTTATCAATGTGTACGACAAACTTCCTTCCCAATAGGTAGTGTCTCCACTTTTGAATGGCGAGGACTATTGCCATGAGTTCCCTTTCGATGGATTTCAACCTCTGTTTGTCTGTAAGGGCTTGACTGAAGAAAGCCAAGGGTCTTTGGTTTTGCATGAGTACCGCCCCCAAACACACACTTGAAGCATCTAACTCGACAACAAAAGTTGATGAAAAATCTGCTAAAGCTAAGACATGAACTGGGGTCATCACTGTCTTTAGCTTTACAAAGGCTTCTTCTACCTCTTCATTCCACTAAAATTGATCTTGTTTAAGCAAGGATTTCAAGGGTTTAGCTATTGTCCCATACACTTTGACAAACTTGCGGTAGTATCCCATTAGCCCTAAAAATCCCCTGAGAGCTTTGATCATTGTTGGGACTGGCCAAGTGACCATGGCTTGTATTTTGCTTGGATCTGCTGCAACTCCTTGACCCGAGATTATGTGCCCCAAATACTCAACCTCTTTGCTGCCAAATTCACACTTTTTCTTGTAGCGTACAGTTTATGTTCCTCCAACAACTATACCAACCTCAGATGTTCTTGGTGTTCTTCCAAAGACTGACTGTACACCAGAATATCATCGAAGAAGACAAGAAAAAACTTCCTCAAGTACTGGCGAAAAAGCTCATTCATCACAGATTGAAAAGTGGCTAGAGCGTTGGTGAGTCCAAAGGGCATCACCAAAAATTCATAATGGCCGTCACTAGTCTTGAAGGCTGTCTTTGGTAGATCCTCTTCCTTAACCCTGATTTGGTGGTAACTTGACTTGAGATCCAATTTAGAGAAGACCCTAGCCCCATGAAGCGTATCTAGGAGCTGGTCAATCATGAGAATTGGGAAGTTATCCACCACAGTGACCTTATTCAGGGCTCTGTAGTCGACACAGAAGCGCCAGCTCCTGTCTTTCTTTCTCACCAGAAGTACAAGGCTTGAAAAAGGACTCCTACTGTTCTAAATAATCCCAGCTGTAAGCATTGCCCTGACTTGCCTTTCAATCTCCTCTTGCTACACCTGAGGGTACCGGAAGGGCCAGGCATTGACTGGTTTAGATCCTTGTTCCAATACAATCTGATGTTCTCTACCACGGGATGGTGGCAACCCTTGTGGTTCAGCAAACACATGGGCAAAGCTTTGGATGATACAGGCCAGAGAGACAGGTACCTGAGCTGGGGAGAGTTGTGGACCTGGCGTTGTTTGTAAACCACTAATTTCCACCACCAATCCCTCACCTTCCGAATCTGTTGGTCGTTAATTGGCCACGATTAGAATAGCCCTTGTCCTCCTTAACCCTATCGCCGGAAAGATGGGTTTGGCGTGGCTCCTCCGACTCCTGCCAGCCTTCCACTCGTCGGGCGATGCTCATCATCTTCTGCAGCGTAGTCGGTTCAAAAGTCTTAACCCGCGATCGGATTTGGGGTTGTAACCCGATCATGAATGCCATCTCCAAGACCTCTTCTTGTAGCGTCGGGGCGTTTGAGGCAAGACTGATAAAGTCGCGGCAGTAATCGTGGGTGGAACCTGTCTGACGGAGGGTGAGCAAGCGTTCGCCGGCGCTTTTGTCGTACATCGGCGAAAACTGCATCACGATCCTCTGTTTCAGTTGGCTCCAGTCGAGAAACGGGTCACGATCGCGATTCCAACGGTACCAATCGAGAGCTCCGAAAGCTTCTGCCTTTCACTAACATTAGCCACATGAAAGTACTGCTCGACACGCGAGACCCAGTGGTCTGCGTCACTGCCGTCGAAAATGGGTAACTCCACACGGCGAGCAAAAACTTTGGTGTACGGCTCCGGTGAACGGCGTTGTGGTCTCCACGTCTGGTCTGGTTCCGGTTTGTGATTCTTTTCAGAGAAAGGAGGGACATACGGACGCTCAGGTGACGTGTGGGCAATGCGCTTGCCGTGGCGTTGAGCCATTGCAGATGCTCCGAACGATGACTCAGCATGACCAAAATATGGCGATGCGGCGGTTTCCCGGTGGCGAAAGGATCAAAAAAAGAGATATCGGTTTACAAAGAACTTGAAACAACCAAAAAGAGATAATGCCAAACACGGAGTATTCTCTCTCTCACAACAAACTTGATCAAGAATCGTAGAAAAACAGAGGAAGATACACAAGCAGTAAATTTCAGAGACTGGAGAAAAATGGGGATAAGAGAACAAAGTAGAAACTTTACCATTATTCTTTAACAAGTATACAGTTTAAATACAAGCTCAGAACCTGTTAAACACAAGTACAAGTATACAGTATAATTAGTTTTTTTCAATTCTCATCGTAGTAGTTCTGCAGAATCTGCGTTCTCACAGACAAAGGAATTGTAACGTTATGCACAGAGTCACTCCAAGTCAAGATTCCAAAGTAGTAACCTGTGTTGATCTTGTGTGTTGTCGATACTTTGACTTTATAAGAGACTTTTTTGGTTGTTGAGTTGAACACGAGCGTCTCTGGCGTCACGCTCACTTGAACGCCAGATGGTGGCTCGACTGCTACTTTATAGACCGAGTCGAGTGGTCCAACGTTATTGAGGGTTCTGGTGAGACTGACTTCTTCATTGAGGTTTGGGATTGTGATGGAAGGCAAATTGAAATCAAAAACTGATGGTCTTGGATTCAAACAGACAAAAGTTTTTCCGCCAAGCTGAGAGATTGATGGCTCGTTGTAACCAACAGAGCACATGTAGAGAACATAATCTTCAAGGGCCAAGTCATATACAAGACCTGGTTCCGCCGCTTTCTCTGGATTCACAAGGCCTCCACCATAGTCGAACGGATCCGCTAGCTTCCTAGGTGACCCTTCTGCAAAAATATGCTCTCCAAATGGATCGGTTCTCCAAGCTACAGAGTAATTGAATACACTTATCGAAATCAGATTTGTTCTTGTTTTGAGTACTTGTAGTGACAATGGCTGATCTAATAGCAGCAGGAGACCACTCACGGTGCAGAGACTTAAGAAGAGCGACAACTCCGGAAATTGCAGGAGCCGCCATTGATGTTCCTGAGAGCATAATGAATCCTCTGTCGTTGAAAGTGGTATTGGTGGTTGTAGCCGCCAATATGCTCACTCCTGGTGCTGCTATATCCGGCTACATTCATACGATTACAATTGATAACATTTTAGGCCAGATAATTTGATTGGTCTGAAAAAAGGAATATGTAAGGATCCTGACATAATTTGAGGATCGCGGGGGCAATCGAATTAGGTCCTCTTGATGAAAAAGTTGCCACCTTTGTACCAACTGGTTGTCCGATGAATGTTCTAGAAGGTTGTATTTTCACTACAGGCGATCTGAAAACCACAAGAGCGGTGAAACATAGTCTCAGATACGAAGAAATGTTGCTGTTTTTTTACAGATTCAAGTGATGATGATATATTTTCATACCCACTGGAACGGGTGTACAGAAGTATATCGGTCCCAAGCTCGTAGTCAACAGAAACACAAGGGAAATCATCTAGACATGGTCGGAGTGTGTATCCTGGGTGTTTCGCAATGATTACGCCAAAACCACCGGCTCTCTTCACACAACGTGCAGCCCTCGACACAGATTTGAAGATGCAGCTGCTGAAGCAGCAATCTGTAGCAGCACCAGATGGGAGTACTTCAGAAGAGGCGCGGGCCAGCTGGTGGGCTTGAAGCTTGATGGGCTTGTGGAGTGGATCAGTCCAAGCAAGTAAGGACGTGACTTGCACTCAAGGAAGGCTGGAGGATATCTTTGGAGAAGATTTACTCAAGCTTGAAGATTTCCTTATTCTTAGGAGAAGATAAGGAAAGTGTACTTATCCATGAAGATTTATATCGAAGAGTAAATCTAGCATGGAGTGGCGGCCAAGGCTAGGTTAGTTTAGGGCACGTGTATAAATAGTTAGGGTTTTACTCGAGGGAAGGGTGAACACAACTAGAGAAGAATCTTAGCAAAAAGGATAAGGGTTTCAAGAGAAAAAGAGATTATGTATCAAGGGCTAACGGTAGAGAGAGGTTCACGATATCAAGTGTGATTTGTGAACAAGTAAGGCTAGGATTGGGTTGAGAGCAATACGTGTAAGTAATTGAATCAATCAATACTAGTAAAGTGTTTTGGAAAAAACCCTCGTGTTGTGTTCCTATTCAGAACTATTGGTGAAATTGTTCTGAAGCAGTAGCTATTACATTTTCATTTGGTATCAGAGCGGCACTTGTTCGTATCAATACAGGTGAGATCTTGTGGAGAAAATGGATAGCTATGACGAATTGGTTAACAATTCTAAGGTGATACTTGATGGCGGAAACTACGGGTTCTGAAAGTCTACGATGAAGTTCATAATCGTGGGAATCGATGTACTGGCCTGGAGATCTGTACTGGTACAGTGGGAATCCCCTGTGATAGTGGATGATAATGGATTCAGGACTCCCAAACCAGAGGAGACATGGACGGTAGAAGAATTAAAGAAGGCCAAGTACAACGCCAGAGCCTTGTCTGCCATACATTCTTTTGTAACTAAGAAGACCTTCGAGCTGATTCAAGGATGTGAAACAGCAAAGGAAGCATGGGATCTGCTTCAGATTCACTTCGAAGGAACCTCTAAGGTTCAGAGTTCCAGAAGAGACATGATGGCTTCTCAATTTGAGAACATGAGGATGGAGGAACATGAATCTATATTAGACTTTGGTTCAAGGTTGAAGTCTCTGGCACAGGAGTCTGCTACACTGGGAAAGAAGTACAAGGATAAAAAATTGGTAAAGAAGTTCCTAAGATGTCTTCCTGCTCGATTCATGGCTTATAAGTCAGCTCTGAACGTGTCTCAAAATACCGAGGATCTTAGCTTTGGTGAAGTTGTGGGAATGCTACAGGCTCATGAGATGGAGCAGAACAATGCTGCAGACTACTCAAGGAAGAACAAGAACTTAGCCCTAACCTCATGTGAGACAACTGAAGAGACTGAAGATGGAGATCCGATGAGTTTGCTGGTAAGAAGGTTCGATCGAGCGCTGAGAAGAATCGAACGAGGTCAAGGTCAGAAAAGTACAGGAGGAGGTAGGTTCCAGTCTGAAGGAGAGAAGCAAGGTAAGAAGGCTGAGCTTCAGTGTCACGAATGCAAGGGATATGGTCACTTCAAGTCTGAATGTCCTTCAATCAGGAGAAGGGAAATGAAGTGCTCGGTATGCAAAGGAGTCGGACATACTCAGCAGGAGTGTGTTGATACTCTGAATCAAAGAAGAGAGAGGTCGATGATGGCTGAAGAAGACTCTGAAGCTGACAGTGAGGATGAAGAAATCCTGAATAACTTGGTATCATTCATGGGAATCATGGAAATAGAAGGTGAACAGTCTGATTCTGAAGTTGATGATGATGAACTGGTTGAAAGTTACAAAGAGGTACGTGAGACTCTCATCAGATTGGGACAGGAGAATCTTGTAGTAGTAAAGGAGAAGCAGGGACTTGAAGCTCAGGTTTAAGATCTACAGGGAAAACTTCAGGATGAACTGAAGTTGAGTTATGAGAGTGTATTATTACTGAAGAAAAAACTCAATCTGGCGGTCAAGGCAGTCAATCTGGAAAAAGAACTACAAGCTGAGAAGAAGATCTATGCCGAACTTCAATCACAACTGGATCTGCAGTACAAGAAGATTCGCATGTTTGCTGGAACAGAACAATTGGATAGAATTATGTCTTATGGAAGGACTGAAGCAGTTCGCAGAGGACTAGGATATAATGGAAAGGGTGGATCAGAATCCAACAACATCAAGTTTGTGGCTGCCAGTAGTCAGTCACAACCTACTGTTAGAACTGGAGTTGTTGAAGTAAGAAGACTGGAAGTCAGTGCAAAACAAAAGAGTGGATGTTATTTTTGCAGTAAGCATGGGCACATACGTGCCTATTGTTACAAGTACTGGGAGAGAATCAGATGGCATCGGTATGAGGGAAAATTCACTTGGAATGGTAGTCGTAATCAGATCTGGGTAAAGAAATCAGATTTAAGGGCTCCTGCTACAAGACAAGGATCTAAACGTACTTCACAGTTTGGGTTCCGATGTAACATGGCGATTGTGTCAGAAGAACAAGAAGATACCGGCCCATGGTATTTTGATAGTGGTAGTTCTCGACACATGACGGGAACCTTGGGCATTCTGGACAACTTCAAGACAATTAAGAAAAGCAAAGTTACTTTGGGGGACGGAGGACATGGTTGCATTCAAAGAAAAGGGCAGACATGTGATACAGGATTACCCAAACTAATGAATGTATATCTGGTGCAGGGTCTGAAAGCAAATCTCATTAGTGTAAGCCAACTGTGTGACGAAGGGTTGACAGTATGCTTCACGAAACATGACTGCAAGGCAATAGACAACAAAGGGAAGATTGTGCAGATGGGAGTTAGAACTGGCAACAACTGCTACATGTGGAAGAAAGAGGCTATCAACTGCTTCAGTGCAATAGATGATCTAAAACTATGGCATCAACGGTTGGGTCACATGAATGTTCGAAGCCTTACGTCTCTCACAAATCAGGAGATGGTCAGGGGAGTTCCTCAACTTAAGGGAGGAGAAACATTTGTGTGTGGATCTTGCAGCAAAGGTAAGCAGGTGAAAGTTCAACACAAGAAGGTGGTGGATATTCACTCTGAATCAGCACTCGATCTGGTTTACATGGATTTGATGAGGCCTACTCAAGTGGAGAGTATCGCCAGGAATAGTCATGCAGGGATAGGATTGTCCTCCATGACGATGAGTCAGAAAAACCATCGCATTGAAGGAAAACGGCAGCAGTCGTGTACAAAGGTAAAGACTGATTCAGAACTCCATTCTGTCACAGAGGAAGATTCAGAGACAGAGTAAGCTGCTGCACCTTGTGTACCTCGAAATCATTCAGCATCTGATCTTATCAGTGATGTGAATGAAGGGAGGAAAACCCGAGGAGTACAAAAGGACTATTGCGAAATGTTGGGCCTAAAGAAGAAACATCATGAAGTAATACAGTCTGCATGTTTTGTGTCAGTGATTGAACCATGAAATCATGTACAAGCTCTTGAGGACGAATTCTGGATCGTTGCAATGGAACAAGAGCTCGAACAGTTTAAGAGAAACGATGTGTGGGAGTTGGTTCCACGACCAGAGAATGTCAACATTGTCGGCATGAAGTGAATCTTCAAGAATAAGATCGATGAGACTGGAGTTGTGGTTTGAAACAAAGCAAGACTGGTGGCACAAGGCTACTCTCAGATTGAAGGAGTGGACTTTGAAGAAACATTTGCCCCTGTAGCACGCTTGGAGTCCATTCGTTTTTTCTTGGGCATGTCATGCATTTTGAACTTCAAAGTCTATCAGATGGACGTCAAAAGTGCCTTTCTGAATGGCTTTCTGCAAGAGGAGGTTCACGTTGAGCAACCAAAAGGCTTTGAGGATCCTGATAGTCCAAACCATGTGTACAGACTGAAGAAAGCCTTGTATGGGCTGAAGCAGGTACCACGAGCTTGATATGAACGACTGACAGGCTTTCTGATGCAGCAAGGGTATGCAAGGGGCAGTGTGGACAAGACACTATTTGTACTTGAGCAGGTGAAGGATATCATGATGGTTCAGATTTATGTGGATGATATCATTTTCGGAAGCACATCACAGAAGCTAGTAGACAAGTTTGTGGAAAGCATGACTCAGGAGTTTGAAATGAGCATGGTTGGGGAGTTGAAGTACTTTCTGGGACTTCAAATTACTCAGTCAGAAGCAGGTGTGTTTATTTCTCAGGGTACCTATGCCAAGAATCTTCTGACCATGTTCAAAATGGATCAATGCAAGGAAGCCATGACACCCATGAGTACTACAGTCAAGATGACTCGAGACAGTGATGGGAATGATGTGGATGTCAAGCTTTACAGAGGGATGATCGGAAGTCTGCTATATCTCACCGCAACCAGACCTGATTTGTGTCTGAGTGTTGGGATCTGTGCTCCGTTCCAAGCCAAACCAAAAACTGTCGCATCTTGAAGTAGTCAAGAGAATCATCAGATATGTCAAAGGTACAGTCAATCTGGGTATTTGGTTCTCAAAGGGGTCGAACAAGAATTTGGTTGGATACTGTGATGCCAACTGGGCTGGGAGTTTGGATGATCGGAAAAGTACCAGTGGTGGCTGTTTCCTTCTGGGAAATAACTTGATCTCTTGGATGAGCAAGAAGCAGAACTCTGTATCTCTGTCTACAGCTGAAGCAGAGTACATTGCCCTAGGAAGCTGCTGCACTCAACTTCTCTGGATGAAGCAAATGTCTGCTGACTATGGGATGGATTCTGGATCACTTCTGGTTCACTGTGACAACAAGAGTGCTATAAGCATCTCAAAGAACCCAGTGCAACACTCGAGAACGAAGCACATTGACATTCGACACCACTTCATCAAAGAACTTGTGGAGAAGAAACAGGTAGTGGTGGAACATATTGGTATTGATTTACAACTGGCTAATTTATTCATAAAACCTCTGGATTTTAATCGTTTTATCACTTTAAGAAACTTAATTGGTGTTTGTGGAATTTGATCAATTGTGAAGTGTGCAGAACTGATACAGGTACTGGTTCAAGGCACATATAAGGCTCTGATTTTGTTTGGAGTCTGAACCATCAATGAGAAAGAGCTGCCTATCATGTCGTCTTGTCTTGACATCAGTACAGGTTCCACAATAAAGGAAGAATCAAAGCTGAAGAAAGAAAATTCAGGAGACAGCTTCTGAGAAGTCAAGTGATGAAGCTGTCTCATTCAAAAGAAAAAAATAAAAATAAAAATAAAAACAAAAAGAACCCAGAAAAGTGGGCAGGCGTGTGGAGGTGAAGAAAATCAAAAGGAAAAAGAAAGATAATTCACACGTCTTGAATGCATCAGCAACTTTCTCGAGTGGATAAAGGTTGAAAACTGGTCGAGACAAGATAAAGACATGGTGGTGTGAAAGCTACTCATTGGAGTAGAGGATGACCAGATGCTATGAATCAGGTTGAGCTGAGTGTGTGCTGCGAATTGGTCAAAGTTCAGTCTCTGAAACATCACTAAAAAATGGTAAATTAATCCTGTATCAAAAGTTTTTCAAAAGCCAGTTTAGGTCTTTACAATAACCATCATTATCTGTTTAATTCCCATTGTGCTATCAAGTGAATGTGGTTGTTGTTCTGTGTGTTATGAAAAATCTGATGAGTGTAAAAAGATGTTGTAGTGGTCTAGAGCTAGTACAGACGTTTCCCTAGTTCAGACAAATTTGGAAATTGGGTTTTGAGTGTGTTGGCTGTGGACCGGGAATTTAAAGAGGAAATGGGTTTTGTTGCGAGTTGGGCCTCAAAAATCATTAGGGTTGTGACCCTAAAAGGGAACTTTGTTTCTTTTAAAGTGGTTCCTTGTTTATGCCGCGAGAGAAAGGAAAGAGGAAAGCCAAGATTCTTGTGCTTCAAACCCTAGAATATCCGAGAAGAAGGAAGCAACTTTCTAGTTATCGCCATGGGAGGAGAATCAAGCTCAAAGGTTGCCAAGAAGAAGGAATCCAAGAAGAATCCTCCGTCGCGTACTCCGAGTCAACTCCAGCTTCGAGACGAGTCAAGTGATGATGAGGGGTCGACAACTTTCAAGACCCCAGGCTTTGAACAAGGCGGCGAGGAGATGCTACCTTCTCATGTTCGCATCGACGAATTAGTCGATCTCATCGGGCAACTTGCAGGAGACTATTGAAGCAGATCTCCGTCACCAGTCTCCGACGAGAAATCAGAAGAGAAGGAAGAAGTGGCTAAGAAGAAGGGGAAGCAGATCAATGAGCAAGAAGGCTCTGAGTCGGGCGATTCAGAGAAGACTGGAGGAGGATCTGTTGGAGCAGAATCCATAGTTGGCGATCGGTCCTTCTCATCTGACAAGTTCTGCTCAGCTGGGGCATATCAAAGGTACTTTTTGTTTAAAAATCATGTAATTATCGGTGAGAAGCTTGTTGATTTTGAGAATCAGAAGGAATTAGAGTACCCATATGTGATAGCTGAAGCAGGATTCACTTCCACGGTCTCAATTAAATCAGGATATGATAGGGAAGTGATCAATGAGTTTTATGCTAATCTGGGAGACACCGTGCTAATTGATGGTGGAATGATGGTCTTAGTCCGAGGTCACATTGTGAGATTCAGTCCTGCTCGGATTAACAAGTTTCTGAAGCTGTCAGAACTAAGTACTGAGGAGATTAAAGCGACTGCAGTACTGGACAAAGAGGATCCATATATTATTGTTGCATATCTTAAGGGAGATGAAGCTCAGAAGGATGTTGCTCCAATCATCAGCAAGCGGCACAAGAAGGCTACAGCTCTAACTACAGCGCATCTGTCATCTAAGTTTTCTGCATTGGCTATATTGGCAGGGTATAACTGGTACCCAACAACTCATCGGACACACATTGCTCAGTACAGGGCCCTGCTTCTGTACAAGTTGGTTCAGAAGATTCGTGTAGACTTTGGTGCAATGGTATTTCAGCAAGTTATGGCCATAAGCAATATTGAAAGAGATAATAAGCAGCCTGATGCAAGGAAATTGGTGTTTCCACACTTCATTGCTCGAATGATTCAAGATCAGTGTGGATTAGTCTATGGTGAAAAAAATGAATCACGGTGTTTCGGATGACCTTGGCTCTGTACCACAGTGATTCAGCCATGAAAAAGAATAAATTTTTCTAAGTGTTGCAAGTGGACTGGACTCAGTTTCTAGAGGTGTACTGACCCAGCTGAGGAAGCTGAAGAACCAAAACATGGCACAGCTCCAGCTCTTGAGTGCATTTCAAGCCAAAGGATTAAAAGAGAAGAATTTGCTGTGCCTGCCAAGTCATCTGCAGCAGCATCTGTTCAATAACATTGTACCTGTTCAGTCTCAAGCATCTGCTACAGCATAACCTGTATCTACTCCTGTCAAGTCTTCTGTCTCTGCAGCAGTGCGACAAGCTTCAGCATCAGCTCTGCCTATATCAAGACATCCCACAGTCATGCGTCTTGGCTTCATCTGGATTCCGTCTACTCCAAGAGTTATTCCAAATGTTGGATCTAAATCACAAGTTAAACCTAACGGGAATCATAAGGTGATTTGAGTCATAAGGTGAGTCAGACAAGCTAAAGGACATGGCAATTTGTTCAGCCATCATACCACAAGATCCGTTCATCAGAATATAAAGGTCATGTTGCTTCTCCCTATGTACTAACTATATTTGTTTTTAACTTGTGTGCTCACAAGCTGGAGGAGAAAAGTAGATGTCTTGATTTATGGGGGAGTATGACCGAATAAGATGTCTTGACTTATGGGGGAGTTTGACCGTGTTATGATTTGTTATGTGCTATTGATCTTGATTAGAGATTCAGTCATTAGTGATATGTGCTATTGATCTTGATTAGAGATTCGGTCATTAGTGATAGGATTATGGGGGGGAGTTAGGGGATGAGGATATAATGTTGATTGATTGATCTTTAGAACTCTATAACTCTGTAGTTCCATGTCATATACAGTCTTGTTTAGAATCCTATTTGTGGCGGGCTACTTCTGTGTTATGTGTATGTGTTTCAGGTGCTTGTACTTGTGAGACACAAAAAGCTAAAAAGGGGGAGATTGAAGATGCAGCTGCTGAAGCAGCAATCTGTAGCAGCACCAGATGGGAGTACTTCAGAAGAGGCGCGGGCCAGCTGGTGGGCTTGAAGCTTGATGGGCTTGTGGAGTGGATCAGTTCAAGCAAGTAAGGACGTGACTTGCACTCAAGGAAGGCTGGAGGATATCTTTGGAGAAGATTTACTCAAGCTTGAAGATTTCCTTATTCTTAGGAGAAGATAAGGAAAGTGTACTTATCCATGAAGATTTATATCGAAGAGTAAATCTAGCATGGAGTGGCGGCCAAGGCTAGGTTAGTCTAGGGCACGTGTATAAATAGTTTGGGTTTTACTCGAGGGAAGGGTGAACACAACTAGAGAAGAATCTTAGCAAAAGGGATAAGGGTTTCAAGAGAAAAAGAGATTCTGTATCAAGGGCTAAGGGTAGAGAGAGGTTCACGATATCAAGTGTGATTTGTAAAGCGTGTGTAAGGCTAGGATTGGGTTGAGAGCAATACGTGTAAGTAATTGAATCAATCAATACTAGTAAAGTGTTTTGGAAAAACCCCGTGTGTTGTGTTCCTATTCAGAACTATTGGTGAAATTGTTCTGAAGCAGTAGCTATTACATTTTCAAGATTTACTGTAAGGTGATGTAGTGAAACATAACACAACTTTCCCGGCCATTGTACGGTTAGAATTGAAGGAAAGAAACTCACAGGTACTGCATTACAACAACCAGGGTGATGTCAGAGAATTGATCTTCTTCATACTGCAAGATTTGGTAAACACTCACTGAATACAGGTTCTACTAACATACTAGAAACATAACATTACCCATAAAAACTTTCGTTGCTGTTCCCTGGATTCTCAGGTTAAACCAAGCTAGTGAAGCCAAGTTCTGGACCTGTGTAATGTTCTTGACCCTGCAATATTGTAGCCGACCACACAATAAAACATAGTTCATGTGACTTTTGCAGAGTGAATGGTTTGAAAACATCTAATTTGAGGAGAACAATTATTATATGGTGTATTTCTGTTCGTTACCAATATCGCTTTATTGTTCCCAAGTGTAATCGGCATGGCAAAGGACCCGTCTAGAGTAGTTGCCGCAATTGTCACAATCCATGGTGCCGTGTTTGTCACGGTCTGAGCTGCAGGGCCAGAGTTACCACCTGAAAAAACAACTGTGATACCCTTTAAGACTGCATGAAATGCCCCCGTAGCTATTCCATCGCGAACATCAGTTTCTGGGTACATAGGAACGCTAGATCCTAGAGAGATAGACAGAACATCAACACCATCATGAATAGCCTCGTCCATTGCTTTCAAGATGTCAGCGGAAGAACAAGTCGTTAAGTCTTCATCATCCAGCTACCAACAAGCCTTGTACATTGCTATACGAGCACGCGGTGCTCCACATCTCACAGTCCCTCCAGCCAACCCCTTGTAGCTTATGTTGGGCACGTATGAACCAACCGCGATGGTGGCAACATGTGTGCCATGACCATCAAAGCCTCTAGGAGAAATCAAGTCAAGTGATTCTGTGGAATTGAAGCTCTCGAACTCCGCAAGAAAAGCATTGATGAAGTACTTTGCTCCTATGAGTTTTTTGTTGCAGTGAGAGGAGTTGAAACTCTCTCCCAATTCACATCCTCCTATCTCGTGGCTCGGAACCGGTCCAATCCCATTGTCGTTAAATACTTCAGATTCAGGCCATACTCCTGCAACTATAGAAAACATTTTAGTCATAGAGACGCTAAGAAGAGAAATCAAAAGCAGCGCGAGACATAAGAAAATCTGTAATGATCCGAGTTGAAATGTCTAAGTTATACTTGTGGAGATTAGAGACAATAACTATAACCTCAAAACACAAAGCTTTGAACCAAACTAAGACTAGTGAAACGTTTCAAGAAAACAAGTCTTAAACTTTGTTCTAGTTTTCTCTCAAATCTCTCCTTGTGTTCACTCGTGTGTTTAGATTATGAACTGAAAATAAATTGCAGAGAAATGTAAAAGACACAGGGAATTTAACGAGTTCGGTTTCCGTGGGAATCGGAAACCTACGTCTCTCCGGAGAACTTATCCGGAAAATCCACTAAGCACTTAGCTCAAACCGAGCTCTTAATCATTTATACACTTCTCTCTTTTAGTTCTCTTACACACGTTCTCACACACCTTTTTCAGTTATTGAACTTGTACAACATATATATACAAATCCAACATGAACACCAAGGAAACTAACGTTAGGTGAGAGTAGTTTACCTTGGGTCCCAACTATCTCTTTTCCGTGTTTGTTGGAGAGAAATGAGGAGATTATAGCAGGCCTGCAACTTTTCTCCTCACGTCTCAATTACCTTGATTTCTGCAACTAGGAGCAGACCCGAGAGAGAGAGAAGTGACTTTGTGGTCTATCAAAGAAGATAACGTTTCTTTTAATTTAGACGAAACCTTCTGCTTCAGTTAGCATCTTTGCTTTACCTTTCTTTAGATGAAACCTTCTTGTTGAGACTAAGTCTTTCCCATGGTTTGAGATTGTAATTTGATCCCACGGCAAAGACCAAGTAACAACACTCCAAGATTTCATTAGACTTCTACAAGGTAAATCAAAGAAGTATTCAAACTAACCTCCACAAAACTCCACCTTGGTTTGAATACCATTTCCCATCTTGATTCTTTTGCTTAGTATACTTGGATTTTCCATTCTCTGGATTCTTCTTCTTCCACTTAGTGGCTTGAAATTATAAGCAACTCCAAAGTCTTTTGAAGCTTGCTCACTGGAACTGTCTTGGTGAATATATCAGCCGAGTTCCATAGAGTAGATACCTTACTCACTTTGATTTCTCCTTCTGCAATCTTGTCTCTGATGAAATGCAGCCGCACATCTATGTGCTTTGTTCTCTCGTGATGCACAGAGTTCTTGGACAGGGAGATAGCACTCTGCGAGTCACATAGAACTTCTACTTGTTCTTGCTTAAAACCCAGTTCTTCAGTTAAACCCTTCAACCAAACTGCCTCTTTAACTGCCTCTGTCAATGCCATGTATTCTGCCTCGGTTGTAGACAGTGCCACCACCTTCTGCAGCCCTGATTTCCAGCTAATAACATTGCCTCCTGCAGTAAAAACATAACCTGTCACAGACCTTCTCTTGTCTTGATCAGCCGCATAATCTGAATCGCAAAACCCTTTGATCTCTACACTGTCTTGTCTCTTGTAGAATAGCTTCAGGTCTTGTGTCCCTTTGATGTATCTCATTACCCATTTTGCAGCTTCCCAATGCTCCTTTAAAGGCCTGCTCATGTACCGGCTTCTCACGCACAAGGGATAAGTAAGATCGGGCCTGGTTCCAATCATTGAATACATGATACTCCCAACAACATTAGAGTATGAAATGGATCTCATGAATTCTTCTTGAGCTTCGGCTTCTTGATCAGTTGTTGCCCTTAGCTTAATGTGAGCTCCCAATGGAGTGTTCACACTCTTAGACTTATCCATTCCATAAGTTTCCAATACCTTTCCAAGGTATTCTTCTTGTGATACCTCTAGAGTACCGTTTACTCTATCTTTTCTTGATTACCATACCCAAAATCTTCTTAGCTTCTTCCAAATCCTTCATCTCAAACTCATCCTTCAATAGATTCTTAAGCTCTTGAATCTTCTTCTTGTCTTTAGCCGCAATTAACATATCATCGACATATAACAATAAGTATATGTAAGAACCATCTTCAAGTCTTTGATAGTAAATGCAGCTGTCATAGTTGCTTCTCTCATATCCTCAGTCCATCATGAAGGAGATGAATCTCTGATTCCATTGCCTTGGAGCTTGGTTAAGCCCATACAGAGATTTCTTTAGAAGACACACCTCATTCGAACCGTTCTGAACCTCGTAACCCTCTGGCTGCTCCATCAGTATATACTCATCAAGAGTTCCATGTAAAAACGTTGTCTTGACGTCCATTTGCTCCAGTTCCAAGTCAAGATTCACCACATAAGACAAGATGAGTCTTATTGAGACATGCTTCACAACCGGTGAGAAGATCTCTTGGTAATCTATTCCTTCCTTTTGTAGATAACCCTTTGCAACGAGTCTTGCTTTCAGCCTTGGTTTCTCAACACCCTCAATTGCTGATTTTCTTGTAAACACCCACTTGCAGCCTATCACCTTGTTGTCCTTTGGCCTTTTAACCAGAATCCAAGTCTGATTCTTGTGAAGAGAATGCATCTCCTCATCAGCAGCTTCCTTCCACAACTCGGCATGCTTGTCTCTCATTGCTTCTTCAAAACAGCATGGCTCGGGAAAGCCACCATCTTCTGCTATCATGAGAGCAAAACCACAATCCAGTTCAACAAACTCTACCACATTTGATTCATCATACCTCCCAGGCGGTTTTATGACTCTTCTTTCTCTGTCCCTTGCTAACTGATAGCTCTGAGTTTCCTTCTCAACATTTCCTTCTGTTTCAGCTTGCATCTCATCTTGTTGTTCACTTGGAGTTTGACTTCTCTCAACCGTATCTTCCACTTTAGGTTAATCCTCTATAACTTCTTCATCAGCTCCACCTAGATCATTAAACTTACCATCATTGGTCTCATAGATGAGTGAGATAGAATAAATTTAAGGATTAGAACTTATCTCGGTTTTCTTGTTTAGATGCTTGTACATAATCTCCTCTTGAAATGTCACATCTCTTGTGATCACAAACTTCTTTTCTTCTAGCATCCATAACTTGTAACCCTTTACTCCATTCGGATATCCAACAAACACTCCCTTCTTGGCTCTTGGACTCAGCTTTCCTTGATCACTATGAATGAATGCAACTGATCCAAACACCCTTAGCTCTTCATATCTCGGTTTTGAGCCTGTCCAAAGCTTATTCGGAATCTCAAAACTCACTGCTGAAGATGGATATTTGTTGATCTGATGCACTGCAGTTGAGGCTGCCTCTGCCCAGAAGCTTTTAGGCAGTCCCGATTCACTCAAGACACTTCTCACCTTGTTGAGTATTGTGCGGTTCATTCGCTCAGCAATTCCATTTTGCTGAGGAGTGTAGGCACACGTTCTATGTCTCACAATCCCTTCTTCTTTGCAATAATTATCGAAATCCCTATTTCAAAACTCAAGTCCATTGTCAGTCCTTAGCGTCTTGATCTTCCTTTCTAACTGCTTCTCAACCATTATCTTCCATTCGATAAAACTCTCAAATGCTTCATCTTTCTTCTTTAAGAAAAATATCCATGTCTTCCTTGAGTAGTCATCAATGAAAGTGATGAAGTATTGACACTTTTCATGTGACATAGGGACATGAGGAGATCCCCATAAGTCGGAATGGATGTAGTCAAGCTTCTCTCTAGTAACATGTTTCCCTGAACCAAAGCTGACCTGGTGTGCTTTTCCATACACAAAATCTTCACAGAAATCCATCTCTGTCACCTTAGCTCTGTCCAAGTATCCTTTCTTGACCAATGTCTTCATTCCGTTCTGTCCAACATGCCCCAATCTCCTGTGCCACAGCCTTGTTTCATCTCTAATACTTGCTGCCACATTCACTTCTCTAACCAAGACAGTTCCTTCAAGGATATACAAGGAGTTCTTCTTATTTCCTTTAAGAAGTGTCTTGCATCCTTTGTTTATCTTCATCCTTCCATCTCTGGATTGAAACCAGCATCCATTGTCTTCAAAAGTGCCAAGTGAGATCAAATTCTTCGACATCTCTGGAACATATCTCACGTTTGTTAAGAGGACCGTTGAGTTGTCTTTATTCTTCACTCTTATACTTCTAATTCCCTTAACCTCTGAGTATGGATCATTCGCCATTCTCACTCTTCCCGTGCTAGTGTCATTCAGCTCAAGGAACCACTCTCTTCTTGGTGTCATGTGAAATGAACATCCCATATCAAGGATCCATTTCTCTCGGAGATCATCTCCTTGTGACAGCAGCACCTTGGACACCATTAACGCAGCAGCATCCATTACTTGACCAGTGACATTTGAAGACTCACTGCCACTGTTATAACCTTGTTTGTTCCTCTCTTTCCAAACAAAACATTGCCGCTTATAGTGACCATCTTTCCCACAAATCCAGCAAGTTTTCTTTCCCTTAGACTTAGACCTAGCCATGCTCTTACCCTTATCATAGTCCTTATCTCTTCTATCAGTTCTACCTCTTCCTTGAACAAACAATCCTTCAGAGCTATTCCTAGACATTGTTCCACTAGCTCCTAGTTCCAGTTCCTTAGATCTAATAGCACTAATAATAGTGTCTAGAGACAGAGATTTTTTACCGTATTTAAGGGTGTCTTTGAGCTGGTCATACTGCTTCGGTAAAGACATCAACATGATGATGGCTTGATCTTCATCCGAGACTAAAACTTTGACATGCTCCAAATCAGTAATGAGCCTACTGAAATCTTTGATATTCTCCTCCATATTCAACGTGTCACTCATCCGGTAGCTATACAACCGTTGCTTGAAATAAATTCGATTTGGAAGAGACTTTGCCATGTAGAGCTTGTCCAAGAGTTTGAGCATCCCCGAGGTTGTCTTCTGCTTGATAATCTTCCTCAAGACGTTATCACCAACACACAAGATGATGGTTGATCTTGCTTTCCTCCTCTTCTCCCTTTGGACTCTCTCGGCTTTAGTTTCGGTCTTAGGAGTTTCTGTCTCTTCTTCTGCTTCTTCTACGTCTGTATCAGCAGTAGAGTAACCTGATTAAGAGGGAATCACCTCATCCTCTTCACCCATAAGACCTTCCAGCAAACTTACCATCTCAAGATGTGCTAAAAGCTTCTCCTTCCATAACATGTAGTCTCCTTTGCCATCAAACTTCTCCACCTCTGCTCTTGTTGAAGACATCCTCTTCAATCCTTGAGATGGAACTGCTCTAAACCTGGAGCTCTGATACCAATTTGTGGAGATTAGAGACAATAACTAGAACCTCAAAACACAAAGCTTTGAATAAAACTAAGACTAGTGAAACGTTTCAAGAAAACAAGTCTTAAACTTTGTTCTAGTTTTCTCTCAAATCTCTCCTTGTGTTCACTCGTGTGTTTAGATTATGAACTGAAAATAAATTGCAGAGAAATGTAAAAGACACAGGGAATTTAACGAGTTCGGTTTCCGTGGGAATCGAAAACCTACGTCTCGCCGGAGAACTTCTCCGGAAAATCCACTAAGCACTTAGCTCAAACCGAGCTCTTAATCACTTATACACTTCTCTCTTTTAGTTCTCTTACACACGTTCTCACACACCTTTTCAGTTATTGAACTTGTACAACATATATATACAAATCCAACATGAACACCAAGGAAACTAACGTTAGGTGAGAGTAGTTTACCTTGGGTCCCAACTATCTCTTTTCCGTGTTTGTTGGAGAGAAATGAGGAGATTATAGCAGGCCTGCAACTTTTCTCCTCACGTCTCAATTACCTTGATTTCTGCAACTAGGAGCAGACCCGAGAGAGAG
Organism: Draba incana; assembly: GCA_963576765.1. Taxonomy (NCBI): domain Eukaryota; kingdom Viridiplantae; phylum Streptophyta; class Magnoliopsida; order Brassicales; family Brassicaceae; genus Draba; species Draba incana. Next base: position 26,186,887 of record OY755215.1, read on the forward strand.
AGAAGTGACTTTGTGGTCCATCAAAGAAGATAACGTTTCTTTTAATTTAGACGAAACCTTCTGCTTCAGTTAGCATCTTTGCTTTACCTTTCTTTAGATGAAACCTTCTTGTTGAGACTAAGTCTTTCCCATGGTTTGAGATTGTAATTTGATCCCACGGCAATGATTAAGTAACAACACTCCAAGATTTCATCAGACTTCTACTTGGTAAATCAAAGAAGTATTCAAACTAACCTCCACAATACTCATACCTGTATCAATGATGCTGATGATCATTTGATCACCCATGTTAGTTTCATTTAGAAGATTCTTTGGATTGGCAGTAGAAAAGCCCAAGTAGTCCCAAGTCCGAGTTGTTGACAGCTCGTAGAAATTATTCGGTATGACATGAACAACTTCAGGTAAATCTGTTGCCAAAGAGAAAACAAATCAAATGGGGATGTTGAAACAATCTAGATGTCATGTAAATTTGTGTCATAGTTGTCTAATTTATGAGATGCCAAAAAAGATGTGAAATTCAGACAGAGTACCCGCTATTTTCTTGGTCTGGGACTTGGTAAGCTTGGCAAAAAAACCTGAGAAGCCATGTCGGTAACTGTACACCATTGAATCATGGGCATCCTCTTTACTGTTCACGTGGAAAACAAAAGAAATCTGAGTAACAGTTTGAGATATAATGATATACTTGAAAAAGAGAAACTACCAATACATACCTTCCAAGAAGTGACCACAACATCTGATGATGAGATTCTGTGACAAAATATGCTGCTTTTCACCAAAATAAACAATATGAACCTATTGATTACCACAGCAGAAACAACTTTGTTAGTCAATTCAGTTGGTCTCTGTTTATGTTGTCTGATTAAAGAATGGCCTTATAGTATAAATTTCAAGTACCTTGCTCTCGGGACCAACAAAGATGAATGAGTAATCACAAAGCCTTAGTGTAGGGATTTAAACCCCTCTTCACGGAATAAACGATTGAGCAATAAGTAACGAGTTCAGATCATGATGTGTGATCCTACGTCTCGGCCTGGAGCTTTCCAGTAATTCACTATCACCACGAATTACAACTGTTTTAGGTTCCTTACAAGATCTCTCTAAGCACAAGAAAAGACCTCAATAATCAGCTTAACCTAAATTACCCACATGCTTTGCTTTATAAAGCCCAAGGCAATTACAAAGATAAGATGGTCTAAACAAACCGTGGCCTAAATAGAAATAAATCATTCCTAAGTGACTAACCCAAGTCGCGAACCAAGTTAATACTCAATGATTTTCATCACCAAAGCCCTTCAAAGGCCCAAGCCTAACAAATCTCCACCTTGATGACAATCATTCAGAGTTTAACATCTTCATCTTTGCTCTCATGTGCAGCTCCAGACAATACCAACACTCTAGTGCTCTCCTAAGCTGAGAAAGCTTAGCGCCTTCTCGAACTTCTCCACAGGAAGGACCTTTGTCAACATATCTGCAGGGTTTCTCTCAGTTGGGATCTTCGACAGCTTCACTTCACCAGAAGCAACAATATCCCTAATGAAATACATCCTTCTTCTGATATGCTCCGTTCTCTTATGATGGACGTTGTTCTTGGCTAAACACAAGGCACTTTGAGAATCACACCAGACCTCCAAAGAATCCTGTTTGTAACCAAACTCCTCTGTCAAGCCTCTTAACCAAATCGCTTCTTTTCCAGCTTCTACCAACGCCATATACTCTGCCTCAGTTGTAGATAGCGTGACAACATATTGAAGACTCGATTTCCAGCTAATAACTGTTCCACCTGCCGTGAACACATAACCTATAATCGACCTGCTTCTGTCCAGATCAGATGAAAAATCAGAATCATATAAACCTTCAATCTTGAACTCCTTCGTCTTCCTGAACACAATCTTTCGATCCAAGGTACCTTTCAAATATCTCAGCACCCATTTAACAGCAGTCCAATGTATCATGCTTGGCTTGCTCGTGAACCTACTAACCAAGCCAACAGCATACGCGAGATCACACCTAGTTCCCAACATCGCATACATGATGCATCCAATAGCACTCGAGTATGGAATATCATCCATAATCGTTTCAGCTTCATCATCCTTTACAGTTGATAACTTGAAATGCGAACCAATAGGTGTAGTAACAGATTCAGAGTCATCCATACCAAATACCTGTAGGATCTTTTTGATATAACCAGATTGAGACAAGGTGAGAACTCCACCTTCACGATCTCTCTCAATATCCATCCCGAGAATTCTTTTCGCAGCTCCTAAATCCTTCATCTCGAACCTACTGCTCAACAGATTCTTCACTATCTGTATCTCCTTCATATCCTTAGATGCGATTAGCATGTCATCAACATACAAGAGTAGGTAGATAAAACACTCACCTTTCTTCCTCTTTATGTAAACACAAGAGTCATACTCACTCCTTGTAAACTCATGACTAACCACAAACTGATCGAAGCACTTGTTCCACTGTCTCAGAGCTTGCTTAAGTCCGTATAGTGCCTTCTGCAACAAGCAAACATAGTTCTCCTTTCCCTCAACAACGAAACCTTCAGGCTGCTCCATATAGATCTCTTATTCAAGTAAACCATGAAGAAACGCAGTCTTAACGTCAAGCTGCTCTAGTTCCATATTCTCTTCTGCAACAACCGATAGAAGAAACCTGATAGAAACATGTTTCACCACTGGTGCAAACACTTCCTGATAATCAATACCCTCCTTCTGAGAATATCCCTTGGCAACAAGCCTAGCTTTATACCGTGGTTCTTCTATCTCTGGTATACCCGGTTTCAACTTGTAAACCCACTTGCAACCGATGACCTTTCTTCCTTTTGGTCTCTTAACCAGCCTCCATGTTCCGTTCTTATCCAGAGAACTCATCTCTTCACTCATACCCCCATTCCAGAAAGTTTTATACCTGCTTTCTATTGCTTCCTGATAGTCCCTTGGTTCTTCACAACTCATCTCCGCAGCAGTAATCAAGGCAAAGTTTGCCATATAAAAATCGTTGAGATAGTTAGGAAGCTTCGTGATTCGTCCAGAAGAAGTACGAATCTGAGGTATAACTTCTGTTTCTGAACCTCCAACAACTCCACCTGAAGATGAACCTCGGCCGTTATCTTCATCTGCAGGAGCCAATGGTTCTTTTCTGGTGTGTCGATCGACACCAGATGGTGTGTCGATCGACACATGACCTTCTGTCATTCTCGACACACTTGCATTTGTCTTGTGTCGATCGACACCAGATGGTGTGTCGATTGACATAGGACCTTCTGCCCCTGGAGTCGGGTCCTCTACCGTTTCTTCCACTGAAACTTCATTCTTCAAGTCTTTGAACACTTTATCTTCCACAAAGACTACATTCCTGCTAACCACACATCTTGATTCATCCAGGAGCCACACTTTGTACCCTTTGACTCCTTCCGAATAGCTAATGAAAATACCCTTCACTGCTCTTGGTTTCAACTTCCCTTGATCTATATGCACATAGACCAATGACCCAAATCTTCTCATGTGTCCATAACCAGGCTTTCTTCCCAGCCATAGTTCCTCAGGAATACCGCCGTCTAAGGCTGATGATGGGCTTCTGTTTATTTGGTACACAGCTGTGCTCACTGCCTCAGCCCAGAATTCTTCACCTAAGCAACTCTCATCAAGTATACAACGCACTTTCTCCATTATCGTTCTGTTCATGCGTTCTGCCACTTCATTCTGCTGTGGAGTATAAGGACACGTCTTGTGCCTCTCAATCCCATGTTGCCTGCAAAACTCATCGAAGTCTTTGTTCACAAATTCCAATCCATTGTCTGTTCTTAGACACTTTACCTTCTTGCTGATCTGATTCTCAACCAGCTTCTTCCATTCATAAACCTTGTGAAAGCTTCACTCTTAGCAGACAAGAAGAATACCCATACCTTTCTGGTGTAGTCATCGATGATAAACAGAAAATACTGCTTACCTGACAAGCTATGAGTAACCGATGGAGATCCCCAGAGATCTGAATGCACATACTTCAGTGCTTTACCAGAATTGTGCTTCCCAACGTTGAAGCTCAGTCTTTTGTTCTTCCCCATTACACAACTCACACAGAAAACCATCTCCGAAATCTTCCTCTTGTCAATGATGCCCCTTTTTGCTAGGATCATCAGGTTCTTCATGCTCATGTGTCCCAACCTTCTGTGCCACAAAACAATGTCATCTCCACACAGCTTCTTGGTAACACTATTTGACTGTCCTGTTACAGTCTCTCCATCAAGCAAGTACAGAGAACCACATAGAGTGCCTTGAAGACCTATCTTCCCGTTCTTGTAGAACCTTGTTTTTCCATTGCCTCCAGCATGTACAAACCCAAGCCTGTCCAAAATAGTAGATGAAATTAAATTCCTCTTGAGTTCTGGGATATACCTGACATTAGTCAATGTCTTGACCGTGCCACCTCTTGCACTAATGTTGACTGAACCAATTCCTTCAACAGTAATGTCGTAATCGTCTGCCAGTAGCACCTTTCCAGAATTGACTTCTTCATAAGTAACAAACCAGTCTCTCCTTGAAGTCATGTGATATGAAGCACCCGAATCAATCACCCACTTTTCTTGATGCCAGTTTTCAGAGACTGATAATGCATCAACTCCTGCTGATTGATCGATGACCACTGCTGTAGTAGCATCATCCTCAACGCTGCCTTTCTTCTTCCAGGCATAGCAATCAGCCTTCTTATGCCCATCCTTCTTGCAGTACCAGCAGGTAATCCTTGAGCCCAAATTAGACCTGCTTCTGCCTCTACTTCCCGAGTTCCGTTGATCTCTATTTGATTGTCTCCCACGAGCCACATAGGCTTCACCAATCTTCTGTGAAGTCGAATAACCTTTAGCTTTTAGCTCAGTTTCCTTTGATTTTGCAGCATTCACCACGTCTTCAATAGAGATAGATTCTCTACCATACTTCAATGTCTCCTTCATGGAGTCATACTGGGGTGGCAAGGAACTGAGTAAGAGAATTGCTTGTACCTCATCCGTGACAGCAACCTTCACACTGGCCAACTCAGAAACAGTCTTCAAGAAGTCATCGACGTTCTGATCGATAGACTTAGACCCATCCATCTTGAACGTATAAAACTTATACAATAGATGAATACGACTCGGTAGAGTCTTGGTGTTGTATAGCCTTTCTAGTGCTTCCCAAAGTTCACATGCCGTTGAACAATCTTCTGTTTTCCTCAGAACTATATCTCCTAGATGGAGAGTCAAGATATCCATAGCGTTCTCTCCTCTTTTCTTCTTCTTGAGTACTTCTGCCTTAACTCTTTCTGCAAAATCTTCAGCCGTTTCATCCTTTTTCTTCTTCGGCTCTTCTGGCTCAGTTGATGCAATTAACTCTCCTTTCAAACCCAGGAGATTCATGTGAGCTAACATCCTTCTCCTTTAATACTGAATGATTTTCATCACCAATGCCCTTCAAAGGCCCAAGCCTAACACTTGACACTTAGGTTAAAATTGTGTAAACGAAAATAAAGGAAGACTAATTTTCCCGGAGTTACACGGTGGTTGATTCAATTTGAAGGAAGAAGATGATCGGAAAACGAGTGTCAGGGAACAACGCTTATTGAGTTTGGACTTTCCGAGGGTAAAATGGTCTTTTCGTACAATGCAAAATAAAAGCTTTTTGTGTCATTACTCATCAAGGTAGTTTTGCATAATTTGAGTTCTCATAGACAAAGGAATGGTGACATAATGCACAGAGTCACTCCAAGTGAAGCTACCAAAATAGTAACCTGTATTGATTTTATGTGTGGTCGAGACTCTCACTTTGAAAGAGACCCTTTTGTTTCTTGAATTGAACACTAGTTTCTTCGGTGTCACGGTTACTCGGACGCCCAATGGTGCCTCGACTACTACTTTATAGACCGAGTTGCGTGGTCCAACGTTAGTGAGGGTTCTGGTGAGAGTGACTTCTTCTTTGAGATTTGGGATTGTGATGGAAGGCAAATTGAAATCAAGAACTGACGGTTTGGGATTCGAGCAGACTGTTCCTTTACCGACAAGCTGAGAGATCGATGAGTCGTTGTAACCAACAGAGCACATGTAGAGAACATAGTCTTCAAGGCCCAAGTCATATACAAGACCTGGTTTTGCCGCTTTCTCTGGATTCACAAGGCCTCCCCCATAGTCGAACGGATCAGCCAACTTCCGAGGTGACCCTTCTGCAAATATCTGCTCTCCAAATGGATATGTTCTCCAAGCTACAGAGTAATTGAGTACACTTATCGAGATCAGTTTTTGTTCTTGTTTTGTGTTATTTAAATTTGATGAAAAAGATGAGAACCTGTAGTGACAATGGCTGATCTAATGGCAGCAGGAGACCAATCACGATGCCGAGCTTTGAGAAGTGCCACAACTCCTGAAATCACAGGAGCCACCATCGATGTTCCTGACATCATAATGAATCCTCTATCGTTGAAAGTGCCATTGGTTGTTGTAGCCGCCAATATGCTCACTCCTGGCGCTGCTATATCCGGCTGCATTCATATGATTGATAACATCTGAGGCAAGATAATTTGATTGGTCTGAAAAAAAAAAAGAGAACAAGCGAGGGTCCTGACATACTTTGAGGATCGCAGGTTGAATCGAATTAGGCCCTTGTGATGAGAAAGTTGCCACCTTTGTACCAACTGGTTGTCCAACAAGTGTTCTAGAAGGTTGTATCTTCACAATAGGTGATATGCAAACCACAAGTCCAGTGAAACATAGTCTCACAATTATCACTTCTTTTCTTTCACTTCTAAGTAGTAGAGATCATAGCCTGGGTGTCTTGCGATGATTACGCCATGATCACCAGCGCTCTTCACAGAATGGGCAGCCTTCGATACAGCATTGTAAGCTAATGTTGTAAAACACAGTACGACTTTTCCGTCCATTGTAAGATTAGAATTGGAGGAAAGCTCCTCACAAGTACTGCAATACAATAACATAGAATTAGATGTCAGAGAGCTAATCTTCTTCATATTGCAAAATTTGCTGAACATAGAATTTTAACATTACCCAGAATAAGTTTCGTTGCTGTTCCCTGGATCCTCAGGGTAAACCAAGCTAGTGAAGTCAAGTTCTGGACCTGTGTACATTGCTTGACCCTGCAATATAGTAGCCCAATTCACAATAAGATAAAGAGCATCAAACATTTGCATATTAACATATTTGGCATATTTCTGGATGTTACCAATATCGCTTCATTGTTCCCAAGAATAATAGGCGTGGCAAAGGACCGGTCTAAAGTAGTTGCAGCCACAGTCAAGATCCAAGGAGCCGTGTTTGACACGGTTTGAGCCTCAGGACCAGAGTTACCACCAGCACAGACAACTGTTATACCCTTTATAACTGCATGGAATGCTCCAGTGGTTATTGTATTGCGATCAGTTTCGGCGTACAGAGGAACCCCAGATCCGAGAGAGAGAGAGACAGAACATCAACACCATCATGCATAGCCTCGTCTATAGCTTTCAAGATGTCAGCATCTGAACAAGTTACTAGGTATTCATCATCCAGATACCAACAAGCCTTGTACATTGCTATACGAGCACGCGGTGCTCCACCTCTCACAGTCCCTCCAGCTAACCCCTTGTAGCTTATGTTGGGCACATACGAACCCCCCGCAATGGTGGAAACATGCGTGCCATGACCATCAAAGTCTCAAGGGGAAATGGAATCAAGTGATTCTGTGGAATTGAAGCTTTCGTACTCCGCGAAAAAACCATTGATGAAGAACTTTGCTCCTATGAGCTTTTTGTTGCAGTGGGAGGAGTTGAAACTCTCTCCTGATTCACAGCTTCCTTTCCAGTGGCTCGACACAGGACCAATCCCGTTGTCGTTAAATACTTGAGATTCAGGCCATACTCCTACAACCACAACCACAAACACATTTTAGCCATAGAGACTCTAAGAAATCTACCCTGTAAGAGCAGGTAAGAAATGTACAAATAAACATTTGTACCTGTGTCGATAATGCCAATGATAATTTGTTCACCCATATTAGTTTCATTTAGAAGATTCTTTGGGTTGGCAGCAAAAAGGCCTAGGTAGTCCCACGTCCGAGTTGTTGACAGCTTGTAGAAACTATTTGGTACGACATGAACAACTTCAGGTAAATCTGTCGCCAAAGAGCATTAGCAATGAAAAAAAAGTCAGATGGGCATGTTGAGACAATCTAGATATCATGTAAATTTATGCCATAGTTGTCTAATATCTGAGATGCCAAAAAAACGTGAGAATAAGAACGAGTACCCGCTAATTTCTTGGCTTGTGACTTGGTAAGCTTGGCCGCGAAACCAGAGAAGCCATGTCGGTAACTGTACACCATTGAATCATGAGCATCCTCTTTGCTGTAACATGGAACAAACAAAAGAAATTTGAGTCACACATTAAGACATTATTATACTTGAGAAAAAGACACTACCCTTTATTACATACCTTCCAAGAATTGACCGCAACATCTGATGATGAGATTCCGTAACAAACTCGGGATCATCATGCTGCTTCTCACCCAAATAGACTACATGTACCTATTATTGATTATCACAACAGAACCAACCAACAATGTTAGTCTATCTTTTATGTCATCTGATTAAAAAAATTGAACTTCTACCTTGCTCTTAGCACCGGCTTGTGCCACAAAACTGCTCTGCCCATTGAGAATTATTACCAAACTTAGTACCACAAGAATTGACGTTTTATTATTACTCATTCTCAAGCTCCGATAGATGTAATTCTGTGACGTTCCGAATCCCATGATATAACTGTAATCAACTCTGTTTCGCACAACTCAAGAACATAATCACACAAACTCTAGAATTTGTGTTATACTCTCATACACAAAAATAAAATAAAACAAAATAAAAGATAGAGTGAGATTTTTTGTTGTGTGTTGAACATGTGATAAATCCACCATCTTAGAAGGAGCAGAATGGCTTGGTTATATAGCCATAGCCCAATGCATTCTAACGTTTGGCCATAAGGGAGGTTTGAGAATTTAATCTCACCTTTACTATTTCAACGTGTGTGTTAATTTATTTTTATAAGTTACAAAATCAATTGAGAATTGAATTTGTACTTACCTGCTTATATTAATTCACGTTAAAACACATCAAATAGAGAGGATATTTGTTGACTTCGTTAACAACAAAATACAAACGGAATTTAGTCCAAAAGAATAATATTTTGATCTATTGGTTTATTAGCCAAATTCCAAAGCCTAAACCGAAAACTTTTTCCTTTTATACATAAGAGATATTTCATTTATAATTTTCAAATGTGGGATATTTATTAGTTTTTATACTTAGATTTTGAATCTTTACAAGCTTTCAAAGTCATCCATTTTGGATCTCTATTTCTGATTCAAAATTACTTCGATTTGGACATGTGATTATGCTATATTATACGGCGACGATTCTATCGTGCCTAAACTCTGCTCATTCCGATGAATATCTCCACAAGAAATCTCATGGGAAAATGGTCGTAAACCATTTTGTCGTAAATGAGTTTCAACAATCCTCACATGAATAAAAATGACTCTAGACACATGATTCGAGAAAACATACTTTTTGTAATTTTTTTTCTTAAATTCATGTTTTTTAATCTGGTTATGAAAGAGAGATGTGATTTGGTTCAGAAAGAGAAAGAAAAAGACTAGATCTGAATAAAAAAAAGAAAAAAGTGAGATCTAGAAAAAAAATCTATAAAAGTTAAATTCAAAGAACGAATATGGTATTTTTGTAAAAACTTTTAAATGATGGAATAACTGTAAAATAGCATGTCAAAAGTGACATATCATGAAAATTCTCAAATAAATAACTATTACAACAATATGTTTATTAGTCATTTATGTTATCAAATCGGTGAGGTAGAGAACAATGCCATGAAATTAGTTAATTATGTTTTTTAAGTTACAATTTTTTTTCTTTGCTATTGAGCAAATTAAGGGATTATTTGCTCAATAACAATAAGGAAAAACTGTTGTAACTCAAAAACTAACTAAAAGCCTAGTTCCAATGATCATGATTTTACCACATAAATCCCTTTTAGTTAGTTTTTTAAGTTATAATTTTTTTTCTTTGCTGTTGAGCAAATTAACGTTTTAGGTTATGCTACTTCTGTAAGACTTCCATTCCTTAATGATAATACTATTTGTCAAAAAAAACAAAAAAAAAATGAATTCAATAAGAAACAAAAAAATACTTTTAAGAAACGAAGACTGAACCAATCAAATCAATCATTATTGTTTTGATATTTAAATAACATATGCATAATTTTAATGACGAAACCTCACAAAAATCTTTAAGTATTAAAAAAAGGTGCAAATCTAAGTGTCTTCTCCACCACCAAAACGTTCTCTGTTGTATTCGACACGGCTTTATCAACACCAGAAGAAGAAGAAGAAGATGTAGAGGAGCCATTGAAGGATAAATCAACATTAATTTTGCTACTCATAATCTTTGCACAAAAGAAATCGAACATAAAGTAGAGAACAACGTAATCATGTTTCTATTATAAAACCTATTTTTTAATACGGCTTGGAGAAAGATCCTTAAAACTTAAAAAAGCTTTTGTGGGTTTTGTGAAGAAGAAAAGAGATTTGCTTAATATATAGAGAGACGAAACTTCCTTTTATCTTCAAAAATTTGTTTTCCTTTTTTCTTCAAAATTTTTGTATTTACTTTTTCATTTTCCCATAAAACCATGGAATGAGTGTTTGATGGTAATAAAGTCACTTTATAAGTTTTGAAACTTAGAGCATGTTCATTGCTCATCCTAGTAGATCTTATAAATGGGTCTTAAAAAAATTTAACATTTTAATTTTGGATCTGCAGATCCAAAAATCAAGTTCAGTGTCTAATATTGGATCCTGCGGAAGCCCATAAGACACGATGACGTGGCTCAATTCAACTGGCCGAAGGAAAATAAACAGAGGAGGAAAAAAAAATTTCTCGTGTTCCCCATTCGACTCTTTCTCTTCCTCTCTCTTTCCTCGTGTTCTCCGAAACGATTGCGACGGAGATTCTGAAATCTCTGTCCAATCGTCGAGAAATTGTGATTTTCGTGTCTAAATCACTCGAAAATCACTCGGAAATCACTAAATCTCTTTATTCTAACTACTCACTACAAGAAAATAGTCCAGAAGTGACTGCGGTAAGTGACTGCAAAAGTAGTCACTAATATTTGCGACGCTATTGCGACGAACTTGTGACTACTTTGCGACTAATTTGCGACGCCAAAACCTGGTCGTAAGAGCGTCGCAAATTAGCGACTAATTTGCAACACTTATTCGAAGGTTTAGGGCTAGTCACATATGAGTCACTAATTAGCGACTCGTTTACGACTACACTTCTGAGTCGCAAATGAGTGACTACTTTGTGACCGCAAAGGAGTCACAAATTAGCGACGCCAGAAGTGTAGTCACAAAACCGTCGCAAGCCTTATGTTGGCAGAAAAGAACCCATCCAAAACTATGTCAGCCAAAAAAAACAGGTAATTCACACGTAGTTGATAAATGTTGTACCTAACTAAGAGATATTTTTGTTAAGGTAGTGGCAAAATAGTGGCTAAAGCGTCGCAAATTGGTGACGCTTTAGTGACACCCATTGACACTTTTTATAAAATAATTTTTTGCCACCGATTTGTGACTGAATATGGTTGTGGGGTTCGTGGTGTTGCAAAGTAGTTGCAAATTTGTGACTGAATAGGGTTTAGGGGTTCGTGGTGTTGCAAAGTAGTTGTAAAACAGTGACGAATTTGTGACTCTTTAGTGACTATATAGGGTTTAAGGTTTTGGATTCTCAAACCTATACTAACGTCACAAAATAGTCACAAATTTACCACTATTTTGCGACATATTTGCGACGCATAAGTAAATTTGCGACTGATTAGTGACTACTTTGCCACTCCATTTTACAATAATACACATTAAACCCCAAAATGTATGCTTCTATGATTCATAGTTGTATTTAGCTTGTACTAAAGCCAATGACAAAGTAGCCAAGATGTGGTTGTAGTGAGTAAATCAATTTCTAAAAAAATATTTATGTGAGAACAACATTAATGTACTTTAGCTTATAAACACTTAGAAGTTTTAAAGTAAGTTTATGTAAGTTGATGTTTTTGTAAATTTGCTTTGTTAGTGGTGGTATAATGGTTATATCAGTTTATTTAGGGTATATGGTTTAGGAAAAGGGAAGAAGAACAAAATTTGGGTCTAAATGTTTAGGGTTTAGGGATTTGATTTGTGACTAACTTAAAATTGTCACAAATCAGTCACAAACTAGTAACTATTTTGTTACTCTTTTGAGACTAATATATGGGTGGGAATTATTTGGAGTTTTGGTGAAATAATTTGATTTTTTGGTGGGAATTTAGAGTTATTTTTCAGACCTTATCTAATAAAATCTGATTCCCAAATAACTTTTGCAAACCCTACTCTTTTCCTCTCTCTCTCAACTCAATCGTAATTCATCTCTAGAGAATCTGCTTTGACCATTCTTCATCTCCGAGAATCTGCTTTGACCATTCTTCATCTCCGAGATAGCATCTTTCTTCAAAACCCCAATTACTTTCTGGGTTTGATTCATTTCTCTAATTGATTCAGTTTCTCGTTGTTTCAGGAGCTTCGTGAAAATGTCTGCTTCTTCTGCGACTCAATCTTCGGGAGGAGCTTCACTCGTGCCTTCAATGGCGATATCTCTTCTCTCATTTTTGCTCGGACGAACAGATCCCATGAGCAAAAAAAGCAAAAGCTTGAAGCGGTCTGAACCCAATTCGGATCTATGCTTCGCCGGAGACCCTGTTCCCGTTTCTGAAGCTGTGAGTCGATGGCCTTTTCGATATAGGTTCTCGGATCCACTGGTTCACTTGTCATCAAACAGGTTCGATCAAATCAACTTTGTTTCTATTATCTCTTCTAAAGCTTTAAACTTTTGTATCGGATTAGGGAATTAGGGTTTATCTTTTGTAAATCGAATCTCTTTCTAGCTTTTTGATGATGGGTCTCTCTCTATTGTGTCCAAATTGGTATATTTGACCTAATTTTATAGAGATTGTAATGCAAAATGATTCAAGCTTGTGCCTTTCTCTGCAAATTGAATCTCTTTCAAGCTTTTTGATGATGGGTCTCTCTCTGCTCTGTCTAAATTGGTATCTTTGTTATAATTTTAAAGAGATGTTAACTCGAAATGATTCAAGCTTGTGCCTGTTATCTTCCATCGGTTTAATCTTAGAGTATACTGTTCTTTAACTTCCATGGAAATGAACAAGTTTTGACTTTTTGTTTCCATATGTATATGTAGGCACTTCCATATATTAGATGTATTGTGGGATTACATGGCAAAAACTCTCTTCTTCACTTCGCTCCTCTATCCGATACCACTGAGCACAAAAGAGCAGGTTCTGTAATCTCTTTACCATAATGCTGAGCTAGAACTTGAGGTGGATTCTTGGATAACTTGATTTTGTTGTCTGTGTAGTAACCGAGTTCTGTGGGAATGTGGAGTTATGCCGGTTAACTGAGCAAGTTGTGTTTTCGGATCCATGTAGAATTTTCACATTTAATCGTTGGACTTCCCCTTATCTTGATGACGATGCTAAGGCTGTGCGTGAAGATAGTGGATTGAAGCTCGAAATCGCAGAGGTAAAATCGATGTATGACTTTTACCCAATTCCCGGAGATTTCTATTACAACTTGCTACTAGTTCTGACCCTAAACCATTGATAGGTTATGTGAAAGAGCTCAAGCTCTAATACATGATTATTATTGGGTTGAGGATTGGAAGCATATAGATTTCATGAGACTTGTAAAATTTATGACTTTTTTGTGATATTCCTAATTTCAATTATGCATCTTGTAAATGTTATGGTTTGTTTCAAAGAGTAGAATATTTGATGGATCTTATATGTAATGTAACTTTTGTTTGTTTTGACTATATGCTTGTTTTGTAGTATAAATTTTCATTTCAAGTTCTTTTTTCATTAACAACATTAGGTAATTGTAGAAACACAACAAACAACAATTAGTCACTTATAAGTGACTGAAAAGAGACCAAAATGTGACTCATAAGTGACTTATAAACCAAGACGTTGTAAATCAGTGGCAAATTAGTGACCAAAATGTGACAACAACAATATAGTCTCTAATTAGAAGCTAATTAGTCGCTAATTTGCGACGAATATAGTTAGTCATAAATTAGTCGCAAAATCAGAAGTTGCTAATTAGTCGCTTATTTGCCACGCCAAAGGCAGTCTCAAATACGTTGCTAATTAGTGACTACCTACATGAGTCACAATTGTGTCGCTTATTTGCGACCGAGTTATGGAGTTACTAATCCGTCACAAATACGTCGCTAATTTGCAACGGATTCCCAGCGTCGCAAATTAGCAACGAAAGTTTTGCGACGCCGAGTTGGCGTCGCAAAGTAGTCGCAAATGGGTCATTAGTGACGAATTTGTGACGTTTTTGGGAGTGGCTAATGGCATGTTTTCTTGTAGTGACTCGACGATTCGGTTCCGAGTGAAAATCAACAGGAAATTTCCCGATCGGGAAATCCTTGTGTTCATCATCATCGATTAGGTGTTATGGAAGGTGCAATCTCCTAATCGCCTAAATATCTCTCCTTTGATAGATCTTTTCAGTTTGTTGTTAACAAAATCGGATTTACAAGTTTAGGGATTTTTGTGATGGAAATCAGGGTTTTTTGAATTAGGGATTTCTAATAGTTTTAATTAGGGTTCTTGTCTATTTGGGATTGATAATTTTAAAATTAGGGTTATTCTTCGATCAGGAAATGAAATTAGGGTTTTTTTAGATTGGATTGAACTTAAATTTGGGAATAAAATTATGAGATTGAAATTTGGTTATCATGGATTTGATTTCATTGAAATTTAGATTCAATATTTGGTTTTAATAATGAGATTCAATATTTGGTGTTGAATCAAGAACTAATTTGGGGCTTTTTCCAATTGGTACGAGGTGACACATGTGGAGAAGAAGCCAAATTCCTGTGCGAGCTGGATTTTCACACAATAGAATTTGTGAAGATTCGGTTGAAATAAGAGCTCCTTTTTGTTTTCCGAACACAAAGACTAAGTAAGAGTTAGGGTTCTTAATAAACTCAAGATCAGAGCGATGAATAGTGTTATTATCAGAAAATTTTTGGATCCTTTACAATGAAGGGGTACATGTCTATATATAGAGGAAAACAAGTGGTATGAACAGTTCGGTTGAGCCGACCGGTTTGGACGGTGACGGGCCTTGATCGTTGGGCCGGTTTACTGGACACTTAGTCGTTTTAGGCCTGTCGATTCTTCTAGGGGAGTTTTGACCCCTACAGTTAGCACCCCAGTTCAACTCTTTTATAATTAAAAGTGTTAAACTAAGGGTGTCCGAAGAATCGACTTCCGTTGAGACCGTTGGTGTGTTGATGGCGATGTTGCCGAGCCCAAGTATTTGATTTGGCGAGCTGATCTGAAATCCTGACGTCGCGAGTCGACTTGACGGAACGAAGCTGCGAATCCGCGACTTGATTCGAAAAGAGCGGCGAGGCCGCGAGCTGAACATCTTGGGAGCATGAAGTCGCACTGAAATCTGTGAGTTGCCCAAAGATGCGAGGCGGCGAGATGAAGACGTATAGGTGTGTAAACAAGCCTCGGTAAAACCCTTGTCTAGAAAACCCAGTGGAAAAAACCAGACAAGGGGAAAAGAGCGCGAGTCACACACTTGCGCAAACCATCATCGTCGCCGAATTCTTAAGTTTTAGCTTCATTTGCGAGCTCTTTGAGCCGTTTGATGATGAAAACCGTTATACTGCGACGTGTCGCGTGGATACATGAAGTCGCGAGTTGATAAAGTTGCGAGTTGACGAAGTTGCGAGTTGATCAGATGAAGTTGCGTATTGATTTGCTGAAGCTGGCGAAGTCGCGAGTTCATCTGATGAAGTTGCGAGTTCATCTGATGAAGTTTCGAGTTCATCTGATGATGTTGACGAAGGCGCGAGCTCATCTGATGAAGTCGCGAGTTCATCTGATGAAGTCGCGAGTTGATTTGATGAGGCTCGATGAAGTCGCGAAGTCTTGAAATTGCTAAGTTTCGAACTCGCGGGTTCACCTGAATGTGGACTTGCAAGATCACGTCTCTGGCAACCACGAAGTCGCGGAGTTGCAATTTGTCTCAAACCTCTTTCAAAGTAGCGATTCATTTTTAGCCCAAATCCTTTGGCCCATTAGACATAAAGCCCACCCCGAAACTTGATCCATGATGCCTATATAAAGAGAAACTTTGCTGATTCTCCTCATAACTCTCATTTTTCCGAAAAACAGGTTTGGTCTCTCTCCTTTCTCTCTCGTTTTTCTTTTGGGGTTTGGGTTTTTTAGCTGTCCCATCACTTCACCGCCGCCGTGTTCTTCAGAAAACTTGCAGAATCTGCCTTATTGATTCAAAAAGAGATGTCGTCATCATACTCAGCAAATTCTGTGCGATCTGTCGAGCTGCCAGAGAAGGACGAGTTGATCTGGAACTACTCTAGCGATAGCGAGTTGGTCGTTGGCGCGAGTTCAAGTCGCGAGTCGATTCGGGGCCAAGAGGAAACAAGTACCTCCGGTCGAGAGGACCAAGGTAAATCTCCTCTTGCCGACCTGTATTCCTATCCTGCCGCAACTTTGAGAAGAAATAGCGAGGCGGGAGACAAGACATTGTCATCGCGAGCTCCCAGAAGGGATCTCGAAGAGGGAGTTAGGACCTCGCATCCTCTGCGAATTAACGGGTCTCCTGCGAACGATCAAAGACTTGCCATCGTAGTTCCACAACTTCGTGACGAGTCGCCTACTTCTCTTCAGGTGAAAATAGAGGAGTGCGACTGGGCGTATAACGCTCTCGCGGAAAAAGATCGACTTGAGGCCTAGATTGGATCGCGAGCCCCCATAGTCAAGAAGACTAAGTCGAGGCGGCGACGGCGCCCACCTCCAGGCGCGACATGGTGCACCGAGGAATCCCTGGACACCCTTCGGACGGAATGCGGGATTCCTGAGAACGTTGAGCTGATCATGCCATCAGATGATCAGCGAGAAGATAAACCTCCTCCTGGGACCTTTACCGCGTATGAGGTTTGGTTCAGAAGCTGCTACCTTACCTTCCTAATTCAAGCGGTGATTCTATGATATATGTGGGTTCATCGAATCGCACTCGCGCAGATCAATTCTAGGGGGGTTCGCCAACTTGTCGGGATCTTGACGCGAGCTGCCGAATGTGGCGAGTCCATCGGGTTTCGTCATCTCTTTAACTTGCTTGACTTTCGCAAGCAAAACGTTCCGAGTGGCAAGAATCTGTACAATTTGGCGAGCTCCCTCCACTACAAAGTGATAGATGATTTTCCGAACAAAGCCATGATTGGCGAAAGTTCTTTTTCTTCGTGCCGATCTCTGCTGCGTCTGTTGAATTGGAGAACCCGAGGCTGGCGGAGTGGGGGACACTCGGTAGATTTCTTTACGGTTTTCCGCGCGAGCTGTTTCCTTGTTATTTTTCTCTGATTCGATTTATAACTTGTTTTTGCAGCTAAAAGACCATTCGGCACTCCTGTTCCTAGAATCAACGACCTTCTCGCCAAGTTATCGGAAAAGATGTGCCTTTGGAATCGCCATTTTTATCTTTCGAGAGTCATTCGAGCTCGCGAGGTTGCACTTATAGACCAGGAAGACGACCCATCCTGCAGTGAATCCAAAGAACTTGAAGTTATGCAGGAACGAAAGACTTTCCGCGACCTTAAGAAGAAGAAGTCTTCGAAGCCCAAGAAGGCAATTGCCGCCAAGGCTGCGACCTCTATCGTCGAGGCATCAGAGCAAAGCCTGGCCAAAGACAAATCTCCAATCGGAGAAGGTGGCGAAGCGATTGCTGTAGAAGCGAATACTCCTCTGGCTGCTACTCCAATCACTGTGGATGACGAGCCCGACGCGGCGGAGCATCAACTGCAGCGAAAGAAAAGAAAACTCTCTGCCGCCGACAAGGGTAAAGGCAAAGAGAATACTTGGAAGAAAACTCGTCGCGAGTTGCCGACTCTTCCTGAGGGCGAGCCTGTTTCGCGAGGTGTCGAAATCTATGATTATCCTTCTGCCGCGGCCTCATTGATGGCCAAGATAACATACCCCGGGGACAACTCTCCGATCCCCGATAAGCTGATGTTGAGCGACCTCTACAACGAGTTCTCGTCTCGCCAGGCCAAGGTAAATTCTCATTATTCTTATTTGTTTGGCCTTCTTCTTTTTCTCACACTTGTAGTTTTTTATAGGCACTGGCCCATCTCAACAGAATG
Source organism: Draba incana (assembly GCA_963576765.1). Taxonomy (NCBI): domain Eukaryota; kingdom Viridiplantae; phylum Streptophyta; class Magnoliopsida; order Brassicales; family Brassicaceae; genus Draba; species Draba incana. Next base: position 26,205,220 of record OY755215.1, read on the forward strand.
GTCGTGTCCTACGACCAAGAGGCAAGGTCTAGGGAGCTCTTTATCGACGAGGCCTTGGCTAAAGAAGAAGCTGAGAAGAAAAAGGTCGTAGAGAAAAAGGCTAGACTCGCTGCCGACCTTGAGTCGGCCAATAAATCTTCTGACGACACGTTCATGCATCTTTCCAAGCTCACTCTTGATAAGAAGAAAGATGAGGAGAAACTCGCCGAGCTGGAGAAAGGGTTGTCGGCACTTAAAGCAAACCACGAGAGGGATCTTGAGGCCGCTGTTGCCGAAGCGAGGCGAACTGCAGCCGCCGAGGTCCAAACTCAACTGAACAGCGCCCACGACCTCTACGAGAAGCTGCTGAAAAGGCCGTTCAACCATATGGTCTATTACTCGCAAGCGGAGGCAAATCTCCAACTTCTTGCTGATATCGAGAAAGGCCAAGCTGACGGCACTTTCGATCCCGCGGCCGAGCGTGCCGAGCTTATAGAGAGTAAGGCAAAGTTTGCCCGTGCCAATGATGCCGGTCGTCGAGAAGACGACTGTTGAGGCTGCGAGTTCAGCCACTCTTGCTGCTCAGACCAAAGGGAATGATAAAGAGGCTGGCGAGCTCTAAATACGTTTTTCTGTTTTTGACTTCATTACTTTTGTTTTTTGTAAGGTTTAAGACTTGTTTTTGTATCACGATGCCTGGACGGCTTTATCCAACTTGTGACATTTTTACTTGCCTAGTTGGATAGATGATATATAATGAAGTTTTAAAAGTTTTTGAGCGATTTGCTTATTGTTTTTAATAAGACTTGCCGCTTTTGGCGAGGCTTCGCTAGCCTGTTTACTCAACAAATTTTGGTGTATTTGTCGAGTTTGAGCAGTGTTAAGTATAACTGGGTTTTCGCGAGACGAACATCCTGGTTATACTCTTCAGAGTATGTCTTATCCAGGCAAATATCGGGACAGGCGAGTGATATATCATGGTTTTTACCCGATTTTAACCATGATATAACCGGGTTTATATTTGTATTTGTGGTATTTTGTATGTCTTTTGCAGTGTTTTGCAGGAAATGGTCATTTGGAGCTTAATGGAAACATTTGGAGCATTTTGGACCATTTTGGAGTTGAAGAGATACAAGTGGAATCGGGACCTTTAAAAGGTCCCTGTCGATCGACAGTTGTACATATGTGTCGATCGACGGAGGTTTTTAAAGATGCAGAAGATTCACGCAGAGGCCCTCGTGTCGATCGACATGTTGTTTGTGTCGATCGACGGTGGCTCTGTAAACCTAATTTTACCACTTGTATAAATACTTTTAACTCGTTTTTACTTCAACATACACTGTTCTATTAAGGAGGTAGAGAGAGAAAGAGAGAACTTGAAGAGCTTTGAAGAGATTTACATGTTCTTGAGATCCAAAAGCTTCAAAACCCTTTTGTATCTTCTAACTCTTACTCTTTAATGAAATCTTATTCAGTTATTATGATTTCTTCATTTATTTCTGAGTAAATCATTTGTTAGGTTTTGGGATTTCTTGGGTTATGACTAGAAATCATTGAAATTGCATATTCGTTGAGGTTTAACCATAGCCAAGCTCTCGGCTATTCTCTTGATGATATTGCAGGTATCTCTCCGGACTTGTGCATGCACAGGATTCACCTTGAGGATGAGAGCAAATCATCAGTTGAGCATCAAAGGAGACTTAACCCAAATATGCAAGAGGTTCTCAAGAAGGAGATCTTGAAACTCCTAGAAGCAAGAATCATTTATCCCATCTCTCATAGTGTGTGGATTAGCCCGGTTCATGTGGTACCAAAGAAAGGGGGTGTCACGGTAGTAAAGAATGAGAAGGACGAGTTGATCCCGATGAGAACAGTGACTGGTCATCGGATGTGCATCGACTACAGAAAGCTAAACGCGGCCACTAGGAAGGACCATTTCCCATTACCCTTCATTGACCAGATGCTAGAGCGTTTAGCGAAGCACCCCTACTACTGTTTCCTCGATGGATACTCTGGGTTCTTCCAAATCCCCATCCATCCAGATGACCAAGAGAAGACGACATTTACTTGTCCTTACGGCACCTTTGCATACCGCCGAATGCCGTTTGGACTTTGTAATGCTCCAGCTACATTTCAACGGTGTATGATCTCCATCTTCACCGACATGATTGAGCAATACATGGAGGTCTTCATGGATGACTTCTTGGTCCACGGTGATTCGTTCAAGGATTGCCTTGACAACCTAGAGAAAGTGCTCGCTCGATGCGTGGAGAAGCACTTGGTGCTAAATTGGGAAAAATGTCACTTCATGGTGCAAGAAGGAATTGTGCTTGGCCATTGAGTTTCAGCGGATGGTATTGAGGTGGACCGTGCCAAGATCGAAGTGATGATGAGTCTTCAACCGCCAACTACGGTTAGGGAGATTCGTAGTTTTCTCGGGCATGCCGGATTCTACAGGAGGTTCATCAAGGACTTCTCAAAGATTGCTCGACCGCTCACCACATTGCTCTGTAAGGACATCAAGTTTGATTTTGATGCTAATTGTTTAAATGCCTTTGCACAGATCAAACAAGCTTTGGTGAGCGCTCCGATAGTTCAGCCTCCCGATTGGGATCTACCTTTCGAGGTAATGTGCGACGCTAGTGACTACGCAGTCGGGGCAGTGTTAGGGCAAAAGAAGGATAAGAAACTTCATGCAATCTACTACGCTAGTAGAACGTTAGACGAGGCTCAAAGGAACTACGCAACTACGGAAAAGAGTTGTTAGCCATCGTTTTCGCCTTCGAGAAGTTTCGGTCTTACTTGATTGGAGCCAAGGTTATAGTGCACACAGATCATTCGGCATTGAAGTACTTAATGCAAAAGAAAGACGCTAAACCGAGGTTGTTGAGATGGATCCTCCTCCTCCAAGAATTTGAGATCGAAGTCAAGGACAAAAAGGGAGTACAGAATGGCGTCGCGGATCATCTTTCGCGCATACACATAGAAGAAAGTGTACCAATCGATGATTACTTCCCTGAGGAAAGTGTACAGTTCCTTGAGATTAGATCCCGAGGGAATACACCGGAAAATTGGCTAAGTGTTGGGGCAGAACATCAGCCGTCGATCGACACTACACTATGTCGATCGACATGTATTTTAAAAGGCGAGAACCTGGATGCAGAACAAGGTCCGTCGATCGACACAGACCTGATCTGTCGATCGACGATGGTTGCTCAAATGGAGCTTCACGAGTTGAATGCGGTTTCAGAGAGTGATAGGCCATGGTTCAGTGACATAGCCAATTACCTAGCTGCAGAAACTACTCCGGATGATCTCAAGGGGTATGAGAGGAAGAAATTCATGAGGGAACTACGGAGGTACTTTTGGGACGAGCCGTACCTATACCGACATTGTTCGGATGGGCTTTATCGGAGATGCATTGCGGAGAGCGAGGTTCGAAATGTGCTCTATCACTATCACGGTTCAGAATATGCGGGGCACTTTGCCATGTTCAAGACAGTGTCCAAGGTTCTCCAAGTGGGTTTTTGGTGGCCTTCGATGTTTAAGGATGCGAATGCGTTTATAATGCAGTGTGACGCTTGCCAGAGGCGAGGAAAGATTAGCAAGCGACATGAGATGCCGCAAAACTTCATCCTCGAGGTTGAAGTGTTTGATTGTTGGGGCATCGACTTCATGGGTCCATTCCCGTCTTCTTATGGGAACGAATACATACTAGTCGTTGTGGACTATGTCTCCAAATGGGTGGAGGCGATCGCTAGTTCGACAAACAATGCTGCGGTGGTCGTTAAGATGTTTAAGAACATCATCTTCCCGAGATTTGGAGTACCGCGAGTAGTCATTAGTGACGGTGGAACACACTTCATCAACAAGATATTCTCTAACCTCTTAGAGAAATACGGTGTTCACCATCGAGTGGCGAGTCCATATCACCCGCAGACAAGTGGTCAAGTGGAAGTGTCAAATAGGCAGATCAAGGCCATCCTTGAGAAGACGGTAAGCACCACGAGGAAGGATTGGTCTATGAAGCTAGACAATGCGCTCTGGGCTTATAGAACTGCCTACAAAACTCCTCTAGGCACCACTCCCTTCCATCTGCTTTATGGGAAAGTGTGTCATCTCCCGGTGGAACTTGAGCATAAGGCGGCATGGGCGGTGAAACATTTCAATTTTGACATCAAGCCCGCCGCAGAAAGGAGATTAATTCAGTTGAACGAACTGGATGAGATTAGACTTCGTGCCTACGACTGCTCCAAATTGTACAAGGAGAGAACAAAGGCATACCATGACAAGAAGATAATCTCGAGGAGCTTCGAGCCCAACGACCGGGTATTGCTATACAACTCGCGTTTACAACTTTTTCCTGGTAAATTGCGTTCTCGTTGGTCAGGTCCTTTCACGATCAAGGAGGTTAGACCACACGGAGCTGTGGTGTTACTCACAAAAAACGGAAAGGAGTTCACGGTGAACGGACAAAGGGTGAAACACTACTGGGCGGAAGCCAAAATTCCAGAGGGACACATGGTACCCTTGGATGATGCACCCGAAATCTGAGCTTCAACAGAGTCGAGCTAACGACTAAAAACAAGCGCTTAATGGGAGGCAACCTGATAAGCTCAAATTAACCTAGAGCTAACTCTCTCAAATTAAGAGATCAATGTAGTACTTTAGGTATCGAAATCCACAGGGAATCAAAAAACACAATAGATTTATGAGTTCGAATTATGCTAAGCAAGATTATAAGAATGCAAAAACAAAGCAATAAAAACTGTTGTAAATCAATTAGAGAAAAGCGCTAGGCACAGGGAAATCTCCAGTGAATCAAAATTGCAGATAAATCAATTGATAGGATTATTAAAGCACAGTTCTTGAACATGAACACGAAAGTAAAACAAACCAGCTTCCGCTGCGAATATTATCTATGGATAAATCCTAGAAAACCAAATTCCTTTGCGAATCCTATGAATCTAAACAAGCATTAATTTCAGATTCAATTATTCACAAAACCCTAAGCCAAATTCCTTTGCGAATAGGAATTTTGCTCATCAAAGACTAGATCAGGAAATTAATCAAACTCTCGTTTCTATTAATTATCCTAAGATCATATTTCAGTTTATGACGCTAAAATCAGCAATAAAAGCAAGTCAAGATGAAGAACATTCTAATGATATTATCCTAACAATCAGATCAGATCAGCAATTTATCAAGCACTTTCGAATAACCCTAAACCTAACAAAGGAAACTACTCAGACCTATCGAATAATGAAAACATGGTTTTATTAAAAGATAAATCAAAGAGTTAAGTAAAATAAAGCGTGAGTCTAAATAATGACTCTAAAAACGTATTTATAAGGTTACAAAGTCGGCCAGAACATAAAAGTAAACATCTGGAAACTTCGGGCTTCGAGCGGACTTCTGCGATTAAGAACTGGGCTTCTGCGAACAGGGTGTCGATCGACACTGATAGGTGGTGTCGATCGACACCAATCTTCAAAATCGGATTCTTTGCTTCACAAATGGTCGTGTCGAGCGATGCTCAGTGATGGTGTCGCTCGACACAGACTCCAAAACTTCATTCCATGATTGCATCTTTGCCGCTTCATTCCGAGATACTCCAAAACTCCCAGTAAACATCTTTTAAGCTCCAATCGTCCTTGTACCTGAAAAGACTCTAAAACCAACACAAAACATAACAAAGACTCTAGATATAGGACTTATATCATGGGTTAAACAGGGTAAAAACCATGATATATCAACTCCCCCAGACTTAGCTTTTTGCTTGTCCCTAAGCAAAACAGTGTAATCACTCCTTTAGGAACCACATACCTTTGCAAAGCTAATCCGGTGATACTTCGATGTTTCCCTAGAAGCTTAGCAGTCCTCCAGATTGAATCCAAACCCCTTAGAGAAACTCAGACTTTCAGTCGCAGGCCCCTTAAGCTCAATTAGGTGCGGTCTCATCGAGGGAATATCGATCGCTGGACCTTCTAGATTCTTTCACTTCCTTGAACACTTTCTTGCGTTTCACCCTCTCTCTTCCCTCTGAAACAGTATCCAATTAAGGATATCATAGAGATGCAATGCCTTTTTATTGAACTTTTTTTTCTTGTGATGGCGGGTACCTCAGCAGAGGGTCCTTTACCACCAAATGCCTATATAAATTCGGGCTTGCACTTTTCTGCAGATTTTTTATTTCTTTGGCATCTCTATGATTTCACTAGATCAGCGCTTACTACTGTTGTTCTATGAGGCTTTTATGATGGCGGGTACCTCAGCAGAGGATCCTTTACCACCAGATCTAGGACAGTTGTACTCATCATACGGGAAGAAGTTTCAAGAGCGGTCCGTCCTCGCTTTCAAGTGTTTGGAAGCTGAATCAAGTCTTGCGATTAGCCAACGCCCTTGACAAGAAGATTAAGATTCATTAGGGCGGGGTCTTTCACATCCTTTCTGAGTTCTCCAGAAGTCTGAACTCGCTCCGTTAAACCGATCCACTCCCAGTTACCCACCTCAGTAGAACCATCTAACTTGCATCGGAAATGGTCCTTGAGTGCTGTTCAAAGCAAGTCTAAAGGAGAGGTTTTGACTCTAAAAATTTTAAAACTGACTCAAAAACACCAAAATAAAAAACATAATTAGCAACTACCTCCCCCAGACTTAAACGACACTGTCCCTAGTGTTATTAAGCCTGAGATCGGTGAATAAATAGATAGAAAACGAAACGAAAGAAAATAATCAAGTGAGAATTCGTACTTGGAGGCAGTGTCGAGCGACACTACCTTAGTGTCGATCGACACTCGTAAATCTGTCGCGTCGAGCGACTGAAGTTCTTGTCGATCCGAACATAATTCTGCTTGGTGTCGAGCGATGCTCCTGTTGGTGTCGCTTGACACCTTCATATGAAGTTCATTCTCACTTGCGTTTAAACGTTCGATTTCTTGAAAATCAAAACCAAAAACAAAAACCAAACGTAAAACTGTAAAAGAACATAAACTAAAACGTAAATAATAAGACTCACAAATGGGTTGCCTCCCACTAAGCGCTTGTTTTAAGTCCGTTAGCTTGACTGTGATAGGACTTAGGACTATGGCGGATCTTGAGGAAGTATCGGACTTCCTCTATCCTGAACGGAACCGGCAACTTGTTTCAAACAGACCTTCTGGACAGCTCCCCCAGACTTATCATAAACAGTCTCAGGAAAAAGTTTCATCGTTCTCTCCATCATTTCCTGAAGAACTGCTTCTCCTTGATCTTTAAGCTCCGGAGGAATGATGATTCGCATCTTTGCGAAAGACTTTGAACTCCTCTTAGGTTTCACCTCATCTTCTCTTTTTCCTGCAAGTTCATTAGAAAAACCAAGCTTTCGAGGAACTCGAAGCTTGCATGAGCGCGTAACTGCCTTTTTAACACTAATGAAATCGGAAGAGATCGAATTAAGTATAAGGGGTTCATACCTGGGCTCTTCCGGAGGTGTTTCAAGAGATGGTTCTGCGGTGACTACTTCCTCAATGATCGTAGCAGGTATGTTTTTCGAAGGCTCCTTGATTGGCTCGTCTTCCAGCGATGTATCCATAGAGAAATCTTGACCATCTATGGTGGGTTTTCTCCTAGTACTGTCCATGTCAAATTCCATGACAACATCACCAAGGTCAAGCTTGATCTTTCCTCTTCTGCAATCGATATTTGCTCCAGCTGTTGCTAAGCAAGATCTTCCCAGAAGCAAAGGATCTTGAGGCTCTTTATCGTATTCCAAAACGACAAAGTCTGTTGGAATTACGCACTCCTGAACTCTGATTGGCATATCCTCTAGAATACCTTTCGGGAAACGTTTTGAACGATCAGCTAGGATTAGAGACAATCTTGTCTTCTTGAAGTCCATCATTCCTAGTCTTTCAGCAACGGAGAGAGGCATAAGGTTGATTCCAGAACCCGTATCGCAGAGAGAGTGAGAAAAACTTTCACCAGAGATAGAACAGTCGAGCACAAAATTTCCTGGATCAGGCAGCTTCACAGGAATCCTGCTCTGGATCATTGCACTAACTTCTTCTGAAAGTACTATGTCCTTCTTCTTTTTCTTAGGCACTGGGATTGTGTTCAGAAGAATAGCTCTGATATCTCGGGTCAGCAATGCTCCTTCCTCAGGACTAATACCATTTGCCACCATTCTCTTGACATATCTCCTTATCGCAGGTGAAAGCTTGACTGCATCAACCAAAGGCATCTCAATCAAGATCTTGTCAATCATCTGCTTGCAAAACGCTTCTTCAATCTCCTGCTTGGACCTTTTAACTCTGGGGAAAGGAACCTTGGCCTTGTGGACGTTCTCCTCTGCTTGAACTGAAGAATCTGCGATTTTAGCACAAATCTGGACGAGGTGTCGATCGACACTCTCGTCAGTGTCGATCGACACTAGCTTTGTCTCCTCAATCCGAGATGATGATTCGTGAGGTGTCGAGCGATGGCCATCTGTAGTGTCGCTCGACACCTGCTCGGCAGTCCCAAAATCTTCTTCTTCTTCAGTTTGAACGGCATTACAGGCGCCCCTTGGGTTTGCATCAGTCTTCGCAGAAAGAAAACCCTCTTGTCGCTGCACAGAACTGGCGGTTTGAGCCACTTGAACGTCCAGCTTTTTCACGTGAGTGCTTAGCGCTGAAATCTTTCCATCCAGATCAGAATACATTGCATCCATCTTTCCGTTAAAGCTCACAGTCATCTTCTGCTGGCCTTCTAGGAGTTGCTCCAGCATACTCTTCACCTCATTGTCCTGCTCAGGAGGTTTCTGGTAAGAAGAGGATCCGTAATTCCTTTGGTAATTATTGCTCTGGAAGGGCTTCTGATAAGACGACCCATATCCCTGCTGATTTTTAAACTTCTGAAATCCTGAATCGTTGATGTAGTTCACATCTTCCTCTGTAGCCTCAACTTCCTGAGAAAACTGTACTGACTTCTTTCCCACGAGGATGCTCTTCATATAATCCAGCTTCGCGTTCATCTCAACCAAGTGCTTCCCACCATCCTTGTTGTCACTCATCTGCTTCCTCTCAAAATCAGCGTTCTTCGTGCTGTTGCTAGAAGCTAAATTCTCGATGAGAGTGATTGCATCTGCTGGGTAGTTGGTATTGAAGTTACCACTACTCGCTGCATCCAGTGTCATCTGATATCGCCAGTCCACTCCTCTGTAGAAGATGCCTAATAGCTGAACATCTGTGAAGCCATGATGGGGACAATCTCTCTGATAAGATTTAAGACGCGTCCACACAGCCTTAAAAGCTTTTGTAGGACCCTGCTTGAAGGAAGTAATCTTCGTCCTTAGCACTTATGACCTCGCATCATCAAAGAAGTTGTTCAGGAACGCGTTCTTTGTGTCCTCCCACGTAGTAAGCGATCCAGGCTCAAGCTGCTTTAGCCAGTAAGAAGCATCCCCACTAAGAGAGTATGGGAATAGCTTGCAGAAAAGATAATCGCTAGACACTCCTTGAGCCTTGATGCTGGAGGCTAAATCCTCGAAGTTCTCGATGTGATCCATCGGATGCTCATGTGGAAGGCCATGGAAAGGATGTTGAGCTACTAGTGAGTAGTACGCAGGCTTCAGCTCAAAATCATTCCTCTGGAAAGCTGGAGGACGAATCGCAGCTCGATTCGCGTAGAACTGATCAGGCCTGTTGAAATCAGCTAGAGTGCGGTTCTGGACAGGGCGTCGATCGACACCTGGCTGTCTGTTGCGTCCAGCGATCTGATTCCCTTGTTGCTCGGCGTGAATCCCATGCGGGTGTCGAGCGACACCAGCTTGATTTTCGAACACTGCTCCTTCGTCAACTGGCTCGACAACCTCCTCGACGATCACAATACCATCGCCGTTAATCCTCTGCCCTTCGGCGTTTTATCTGAGACCTGCCGGATCACGCAGAACTCCATCCTCTCCACGAATCAGTATAATACGTTCTTGAGCAGCCATTCTAGCTGTTCTTCTGTTCTCACGTTCCAAACGCGCAAGTTCCTCGAGATTGTAACCAACTAGTTCCTCTTGTCGATTGCTCCTGGTATTGCGGTTTCGCATGTACCTGAAACGTAAAACAAAAAGAAACTAGCAAAACAAAAATAAAAACAAAAACCTAGACAAAATCCTAATAAAATAAATCTAATGGTCTAGACTCCCCGGCAACGGTGCTAAAATTTGATAAGCTCAAATTAACCTAGAGCTAAGAGATCAATGTAGTACTTTAGGTATCGAAATCCACAGGGAATCAGAAAACACAATAGATTTATGAGTTCGAAATATGCTAAGCAAGATTATAAGAATGCAAAAACAAAGCAATAAAAACTGATGTAAATCAATTAGAGAAAAGCGCTAGGCACAGGGAAATCTCTAGTGAATCAAAATTGCAGATAAATCAATTGATAGGATTATTAAAGCACAGTTCTTGAACATGAACACGAAAGTAAAACAAACCAGCTTCCGCTGCGAATATTATCTATGGATAAATCCTAGAAAACCAAATTCCTTTGCGAATCCTATGAATCTAAACAAGCATTAATTTCAGGTTCAATTGTTCACAAAACCCTAAGCCAAATTCCTTTGCGAATAGGAATTTTGCTCATCAAAGACTAGATCAGGAAATTAATCAAACTCTCGTTTCTATTAATTATCCTAAGATCAGATTTCAGTTCATGACGCTAAAATCAGCAATAAAAGCAAGTCAAGATGAAGAACATTCTAATGATATTATCCTAACAATCAGATCAGATCAGCAATTTATCAAACACTTTCGAATAACCCTAAACCTAACAAAGGAAACTACTTAGACATATCGAATAATGAAAACATGGTTTTATTAAAAGATAAATCAAAGAGTTAAGTAAAATAAAGCGTGAGTCTAAATAATGACTCTAAAAACGTATTTATAAGGTTACAAAGTCGGCCAGAACATAAAAGTAAACATCTGGAAACTTCGGGCTTCGAGCGGACTTCTGCGATTAAGAACTGGGCTTCTGCGAACAGGGTGTCGATCGACACTGATAGGTGGTGTCGATCGACACCAATCTTCAAAATCGGATTCTTTGCTTCACAAATGGTCGTGTCGAGCGATGCTCAGTGATGGTGTCGCTCGACACAGACTCCAAAACTTCATTCCATGATTGCATCTTTGCCGCTTCATTCCGAGATACTCCAAAACTCCCAGTAAACATCTTTTAAGCTCCAATCGTCCTTGTACCTGAAAAGACTCTAAAACCAACACAAAACATAACAAAGACTCTAGATATAGGACTTATATCATGGCTTAAACAGGGTAAAAACCATGATATATCACAACCCATTTGTAAGGAAGAATATGCTTTTGTTTTCCCCTTTTCAGACTTTGTTAGGAATTTCAAAAACTTTGCATTTAAATTTCGGATTTTTGTTGGAATTTCAAACAAAATGTGAACTCGAATTTCCATTTAAGGATTGCGTTATGTTTTCCCGTTGATTGTTTGTTGATTAGCTGTAGATGCAGGTTTCGAACATCGAACCCAACACTTTTCGAAAAATCTACAATTGAGCAAAATTGGACTGTGGCTCATCTGTCGATTGACATGAACCATTGTCGATCGACATGGGCACAAAATTTGAATTTTACAACATCTCAACGGTCAAGGCAGAAACTCATCTGTCGATCGACATGAACTAATGTCGATCGACAGGAATCCTAAAAATGGTAAATTCTCAACTTTTTCGATCAAGTTCACATATCGTTTGATTTATTTTGCCAATCTTGGGCTTGGTAACACTGGGGACAGTGTTAGTTAAGTCTGGGGGAGGGAACTACTAACGTATTTCATTTTGTTATGGTTTTGACTCAAATGTTTTGGAAATTTTTTTGTTTTATCGAGTCAAAACTAGTAGAAATTTTATTGTATTGGTTTAGTGAATGTCTTTTTCAGCATGTGACCATTCTTCCAGGATCAGTTTCAGAATTAGACTAATGAAAAATCCTAGGATCGACCGGTTGACTAGAAACATCCGCTACTTCCAGTATAATCCGCCAAGTCAGAGCTATTGCACGACTTTCTTTGGGATCGATGTCCATTGAGCTTGACTCCTCATTCATACCTGATAAATTCAACCGTCTGTTGATAGTAATGGTACTCCTCCCCCCATATAAAAAGAAAAATATATATATACATATATATAAAATATTACTAGGATTGGGGTGAAATGATAGTTCTCGAGTACAAGATAAGGAATAAATCCAATGAATCTTTGCTCGAGATGATCACCCAACTCATAAGCAGCAGTCTGAGTCCCTTAAAAAGGATGTTGAGGATGAGCAATCTCACGAGCCTGTCTCCTCACAAGGAACAATCGTAGTGAGTCACGAACCTGTCTCCTCACAAGGAACAACATTAGTGAAATATGCACTGCTTTGAGTTCAAACAATCACAAAAAAATATGTATATATAAATATAGAACGAAATAAGTCTGGGGGAGAGAAAGAAAGAGTACCAAGTGTTGTTTAAGTTGATTTATCATGGTACAAGTATGGGAATGAGTCTAGAAGGTTGATGGCATTGAGATCATTGAGAGCAAGCGATGAAGACTAACGGATTATGCTGTGAAGTGGTGAGTGAATTTGGAAAACCGCGTTTGTCTACGGAGAAGTACATGGTGGTCTGATTTTGGTTGGTTCTAAATCATGTGGTTCACTAGCTGGAAAGGTATGTTCTGTGTTTTCAACTTTTTCGCATTCTTAGTTTATGATTTTGCTTGAGGACAAGCAAACGCTAAGTCTGGCGGAGTTGATATATCATGGTTTTTACCCGATTTTAACCATGATATAACCGGGTTTATATTAGTATTTGTGGTATTTTGTATGTCTTTTGCAGTGTTTTGCAAGAAATGGTCATTTGGAGCTTAATGGAAACATTTGGAGCATTTTGGACCATTTTGGAGTTGAAGCGATACAAGTGGAATCAGGACCTTTAAAAGGTCCCTGTCGATCGACAGTTGTACATATGTGTCGATCGACAAAGGTTTTTAAAGATGCAGAAGATTCACGCAGAGGCCCTCGTGTCGATCGACATGTTGTTTGTGTCGATCGACGGTGGCTCTGTAAACCTAATTTTACCACTTGCATAAATACTTTTAACTCGTTTTTACTTCAACATACACTGTTCTATTAAGGAGGTAGAGAGAGAAAGAAAGAACTTGAAGAGCTTTGAAGAGATTTACATGTTCTTGAGATCCAAAAGCTTCAAAACCCTTTTATATCTTCTAACTCTTACTCTTTAATGAAATCTTATTCAGTTATTATGATTTCTTCATTTATTTCTGAGTAAATCATTTGTTAGGTTTTGGGATTTCTTGGGTTATGACTAGAAATCATTGAAATTGCATATTCGTTGAGGTTTAACCATAGGTTCTTCATTTAAACTGTTTTCAATGCTTGATTCTTGCTTGTACAACTTGAATCTTGATCTTAGGATTGTTGATTAGCCACGACAGTGGGATTAATAACCTGAACTAGTTTAAATGGGCAAAGTTACTTATTCGCAAAGACATTTGGTTTAGTGACTTTGTGAACATATCGAACTCGTACTAAATGCTTGTTTAGATCCGAAGAATTCACAAAGAAATTTGGTTTTCGAGGATCTAAAGATAGATAACCTTCGTAACGACAATTAGCTGGTTATACTTTCGTGTTTGAGTTCTAGAACGGTACTTAATTGAACCTTGACAATTGTTATATCTTGATTTCGAATCATTACCTAAAGATTTTCCATGACCTAGCTTTACCTCTTTAAGAACTTTATCAAATCATCTTCCGTTTACCTTTTTATTAAACTGCTTTTATGTTTACAACCGTCTCGCTTAGCATAATCTGAAAACCTAGATTGATTGTGTATTCTAACTCCCGGTGGATTCGATCCTAAAACACTACGATGACCTCTTTGTTTGAGAGAGTGGTTCTAGGGTAAATTTGAGCCCGCATCAAATTTTAATAAGGCTTGCCGCTTTTGGCGAGGCCTCGTTAGCCTGTTTACTCAACAAATTTTGGTATATTTGTCGAGTTTGACCAGTGTTAAGTATAACTGGGTTTTCGCGAGACGTACATCCTGGTTATACTCTTCAGTGTATATCTTATCCAGGCAAATATCGGGACAGGCGAGTTCCACAGAATCTCTGACCCGATTTTAAATGCTAAGTTCGACCAGTGTTAAGTATAACTGGGTTTGCGAGTCAAACATTCCGGCTAACGGACATATCCAACAATATATCTATCCCAGAATGGACTCGCGAGATGGACACCCCGGCTAACGGACATATCCTACAATATGCCCATCCCAGAAATGAACTCTAATTTATATAGCGCGCTTTACCCGTTGAGGATGTATAAGTAACACTTTTTATGAAGTGTTGTCGCGTTTAGACAACCACGTCGTTTGCGAGTTGTTGCGTGTAGACAATTAAGTCGTTTGCGAGTTTGTTTTTTCGTTTTAGACGAAGAGGTCGCGTTTAGACATTTAAGTCGTTTTGCGAATTGTCGCGTGTAGACAATGAAGTCGTTTACGAGCTTGGTTCACCGTGTTGATGAAGGAGTTGCGTTTAGACAATTAAGTCGTTTGCGAGTTGTTTTTAGTATTAGTCCTTCGAGGTGAATTGTGAAATCGCGAGTCGCGAGGTCGCCAGCTGAATCAGTAGTTTCGCCGCGACCTGTATTGGCGAAGTTTTGTTGCGAGGTTGCGAGCTGATCCTTGCGAGGTTGGCTCGGCGAAGTCATCATATACCGCGTTTGGGAGTATGAATATATGCACCCACTCCCCCCTTTTTTGAATAAGGGGGCAACTGAACTCGTCCGAAGACGAGCTGTCTACGTACCCTTTTCAGGGATCAAGTCGCCCCGTAGTTCGAGTCTTGAGACTTAGCGTTTTTAGCAATAGTACTTCTTCAGGTGTCGCGCATTCCAAGATCGTGGGATCATCTCGCCTTGCATGTTGGCGATCTCGTATACGCCCGGTCGAACCGCCTTCGTGATTTGGTATGGTCCTTCCCAGTGAGCGCCGAGTTTGCCGGCATTGAGTTCGGCAGTATTTTGAAACACCTCGCGGAGAACAAGGTCTCCTTCGTAGAATCGCCTAACTCGCATTTTGGAGTTGTAATATTTTGATGCCGCGATTTGATAGTTTGTCATCTTAATGAGAGCTTGGTCGCGTCTTTCGTTGATGATGTCGAGCTCGTCGAGCATGAGCAGATGGTTGAGACCTTCTTGTTCTGGAAGTAGTCGTCGGCGAACTCCCGGAAAATGGACTTCAGGAGGAATCACGCATTATGTTCCGTAGATGAGGACGAAAGGGGTCTCGCCCGTAGCGCGACGAGGTGTGGTTCGGTATGACCATAAGACACCTTCGAGTTCATCTGCCCATCGGCCTTTCTTGGCGTCAAGTCGCATCTTTAGCCCGTGAATGAGCGTTTTATATGATGCCTCCGCCTGACCGTTGCCTTGTGGGCAGCGAGGCGTCGACTTGCTGACTTTGATCTTCCATTTGTCGCAGAAAAGGTTGAATCGCTTAGAAATGAATTGCGAGCCGTTATCAGTTACGATTTCGTAGGGCACGCCGTGTCGACAGATGATATTTTTCCAGATGAAGTTCTCGACCTGCTTGTCTTTGATCGATGCGAATGCTTCTGCTTCTATCCACTTAGAAAAGTAGTCTGTTAGGACCAGAAGGTATCGCTTTTGCCGGGACGGATGGAGCGGTCCGACGATGTCCATTGCCCATCGCATGAAAGGGTAAGGCGAGGTGACCGAACTCAAGAACTCCGTTGGTTGGTGGATGAAAGGACCATGACGTTGACATTTCTTGCACTTCGCCGCGAACAACTCGCAGTCTTTTATCATAGTCGGCCAGAAATATCCATGTCTCTTGATTCGGATGGCGAGTGAGCGACCTCCCGAGTGGTTACTGCAGGATCCGCTGTGAACTTCGTGCATTATTCGGCGAGCCGCCTCCCCTTCGACGCAGATGAGGAGTAGCCCGGAGAGTCGCCATTTGAAGACATCTCCATGAAGAAGGATGAAACGCGACGCCTGCGCCTTCAATTTGCGAGCCGCCCATTTATCTGATGGCATCTCGCCATCTGCGAGATATCCGCGAATGTCATCCATCCACTTTGTGTCACAACCGTAGACGGTAACTGTGTTGTTAATGTCTTCGACCTCATGTGATGGCGGCGGCTCCTCGCTACATGGATACGCATCCTCTGGAAATTCTTCGAGTTGTTCATGAAGGAGGCTGCAGTTGAAGTTTGTGTTATCGGGATCGAGCTCGTTGTCGATGCCCATTGCGTCCGTCGTCGCGTCTTTTATCACTGCTTCGGGCAGGTCGAGGTCGATCGAAACAGGTTCGGCGATACCTTCAGTTTTGTCGAGTTCCATCGCATCTGTCACTGGATGAGTAGGCGAGTCGTTGGTCGGGTCAGCTCGCCGTTTCGCGACTTGGGATCTTGTCAAAACGTTTACTTCCTTAGCGACCTCGATACTTGGTTTTTCAATGAACTCAACCTGGACAATTCTTTGAAGGTATTTATCAGGTTGTGCCGACGAGCCGAGTGATGCGAGTGCATCTGCTTGCGAGTGCATCTGCTTGCGAGTTCTCAGCCCTTGGAATTCTTGTCAAGGTAAAAACCTCAAATTCAGCCGTAAGAGTCTTGACAAGTGCCATATATGCTTCCATTCGTTCGTCCTTTGTCGCATACTCTCCTTTGAATTGATTCACAACGAGCTACGAGCCGCAAAAGGCATTTAACTTGGTCATTTTGAGCGCTTTGGCCAATCAAAGTCCTGCGAGTAGGGCTTCGTACTCCGCCTCGTTGTTTGAGGCTCTGAAACCAAGTCAAAATGATTGTTCGATGGATTCGCCGTCTGGCGATGACAGCCAAATACCCACTCCCGATCTGTATTTAGATGACGAGCCGTCGACATGTAATTGCCAGACTTGGGCGAGGTCTTCACTTCCTGGCGAGGCCGCTGACTCTGGTAGTTCGATTAGAAAATCGGCCAGCACTTGTGCTTTGATGGTCGTCCTGCTTCGATACTCGATATCGAACTCGCTTAATTAGATAGCCCACTGATATATTAGGATTTTAGCCTAATTTACTCATTGTTTCATGTTGCTTTTCGAGTCTTTTTGTTTCCTTTTGGTGTCTTTTCAGGTTCTAAAATGTCTTGGAGCATAATTTGGAGCTGCTGGAGCTCTATGGAGAAAAGGAGAAGAATTGGAGCAAAAAGAAGACTTTTCACCCTACCGAGCACCTGCTCGGTCCGTGCGAGCACCTGCTCGCACCAGGAACCCAGACCTAAATCCGAGAAGCTTGTATTCCAGACGCAGCCACCCATCAGAGGGCCCCACACGGAGATTTTTCTCTTTAATGGCTCAATAATACCTCCTAAAATCACTCCCCTTGGATTAGTGTTGACTTTCCCTTTGTGGAATATTTGATTCTCCCTCTTAATGAGAGGATCATGGTTGGATGCAAAGAAGGAAAGAATATTAAGAATTGAAGAGGAGATCATGCTGAGCAATTAAGAGGAGATTTGACCGAGACTTGGGAGGAAGACTTTTAAATTCATTTTGCAAAAGTATTCTTATTTAGTTTGTTTTCTCTACAGACTTGAAAAGGGGGATTCGCTCTTCTTCCTTTGGTCACGTTCTGTACTTTTTCCCAGAGAGCTTGACATTGTTGACTTGGGAATTTCCATTATTTTATTGAAAACGTTTGGTTCGTTTCGTTGTTGGTACTCGTTGACCCTCTTGCTTTGGACTCACTCGTGCATTTGGAATCATTTCCACGACATATTATATTCGGAGAAGAATTCCTAAACCTATCTTTTATTTATTATTTCATGATGAATTCTCTCTGTTTAGTTGTTGCGATTTTGTTCTTTATGTGTGAGTAGTTCTTTAGCTAGGTCGAGGTGGTTTTATTGGTGATTTAGGGTTTTAGATGGTTGAGCCAAATAGGGTATTTATATGTCTTCATCTCTAGGAAATCTCAATGCTTAGGCTAAATTGATCACTTAGTCTATGATCTCTAGGTTTAATCTATTCACCGAAAATGATATAGGTTGCTAGAACCACCTTTGATGAGCATTCGGTGGTAACCAAAACGCCATTGATCGTTGCCATTGAATGTGAACATATCGAACCAATGCATTAAAGCTTGTTTACTTCATTACTAAATCCACTCGGAAGTGTAGGTATTTAGGTTGTAGACAAAGATATTGATACATCGCCGAAAGCGGGGCAATATTATATTTATGTTTGAGTTCTAGACGGTGCTCAATTAAACCCTGAATAGATGCTCAACCTTAGTATCCAAAATCACCAAGGAATCATCTCGGCCTAGTGCCTTCATCATCTGATTTTATTACCGATTTTTAATCCAAGCACCTGCTCATTTGCATTAAGCACCTGCTCACATCAGTTTACAACTCATTTAATTTATCTTAGCTTTATTTGAAATCTATAAATTCATAGTGTAACCTTGGTCTCTGTGGATTCGATACCTTATATACTACTGCTTTTGCCTGTGCACTTGCAGCATTATTTTGGGTTAAAACTCGAGACCATCAAGTTTTTGGCGCCGTTGCCGGGGACCAATAGCGTTACCTTTGAATTTTGGTTTTATATATAGTCTAAGAATTTTGCTAATTTTGTTTTTTGTTTTTGTTTTTGTTATGTTTCAGGTGTATGACCAGTAGAAGAACGAGGAGAAATCTGAACGAAGATCTAGTTAGTCATACGAACGAAGAGTTAGCTCGTCTCAAACGTCAGAATCGCCGCCGAGCACCTGCTCAACCCGAACGAGCACCTGCTCGCTCAGAAAACATGGCAGATCAGGAAGCTATGAATGCTCAGTTACAGATTTTGAGAGATCAAATCACCCAGTTGCAAAGGCAACAGCCGCGGGGTCAGCCAACCATAGGGGATTCGGATAATCCCCATGCGTTTTATCAAAACCGTTCGGCCATCGTCATCCCTACCATCCAGAGACAAGATTATGAGGTCAAGGCTCAGTTGATCTCATTGGTGAAGCAGCATCTATTTCATGGATTACCCGCTGAAATACCTATGGACCACATTGAGAACTTCGAGGAAATCTGTAGTACTACGGGTTCTAATGGTGTTCCAACCGATTTTCTGAAGTGTAAGTTGTTCCCGTTCTCTCTCGCGGACAAGGCACAAAGATGGTTGAAGTCGCTGCCGGCTGGTTCATTGAGGACTTGGGATGAGGCTAGATCCGCGTTCTTGGATCATTTCTATACGAAGTCCAAAACGGCCGCTTTGAGGAACAAGATTGCATCCTTTCAACAACACTCCGGAGAAGCTTTTGGTGAAGCTTGGGAAAGACTCAAGGAGTATAAGAGGGAGTGTCCTCATCACGGTTTCAAGGATGAGCAAATCTTGAACATATTCTACGATGGAGTCGATTGGGATTACCGTAATGCATTGAATGCCGCGAGTAATGGAGACTTTATGACCAAGACGAAGGAAGGTGCATTTGAGCTAATCAAGAACCTTGCCTCGAGTTCCAACAACAAAGCTCCCGAGTACGATAGGTCCAAGAGGGTCAATAGTGTTGACACCCAAAAGATAGATGAGTTGACGGCTAAAGTGAACCTACTTCTACGTGAGAACCAAAGATCGGTTAAATTTATGGAAGAAGATGGGGCTGCCCCTATGGCTCAAGCGTTTGTCGATGATCAGAATGATGGAGTAGAGGAGGTTAACTATGTAAATGGCCAAGGGTATCAAAACTGTGGGTTCAACCCCAACTACCGAAGCCATCCCAACCTCTCTTACCGGAACACCAATGTGGAGAACCCCCAAGACCAAGTCTATCCGCAACAAATGGGTACAAATCAGAAGTTCTACTCCAACAACACTCAAGTGAAGCAATTCGTTCCCAACCAAAGTCAGAATCGGTTCCAAGCAACGAACCAACAACAAATCGCTTCCGCGCCTCAATCTCAACAAGATGATTTGAAAGGTCTCATCCATCAAGTCCTGGCCAACCAACAGCAGACATCAACCGAGCTGGGCAGTAAGATGGACAACATGTACAAGGATCTCCATGCAAAGTATGAGGCCGTGACCGCACATGTAAAGAAGTTGGATACACAAGTAGCTCAAACCGCCGAGGCTATTCAAAGACCGGTTGGTGCTCTTCCTGGCCGTGGTGAAGTGAACCCTAGGAAGGAGTATTCGGTAAATGCTGTTGAGTTGAGGAGTGGACAGTTGTTGGTACCGCCTACGATCACAAACTTCCACGTGAAGGCCATGGAGAATACAACCGAGCACCAGGCTCAAGAGAGAGATTTTTCAGAGAAGGATATGCATAAGGAGACTGGTTCAAGCTCAAGGACACCTTGGGATTCTGTCCGAGTCGATGCTGCGAAAAAAAATCCGAGCACCTGCTCCCTATCAGCGAGCACCTGCTCGCACAGGGTGCTCCCATGAAAATTTCAGAAAATTTATCCGAGCGAGTTTATGTACCACGGGTGCCTTACCCTGAGCGAGTTTATGTGCCAAGGGTGCCATACCCAGTACCTCCTAAGGAATCTAAGAAAGATTTGGAGGATGTTGAGTGTAAGGAGGTGCGAGAAGATTTGACGGTGAAGCTCCCTTTGGTTGATGCCGTGCAAATGATACCATCACCCGAGAGGTACACGAAGGAATTGGTCGCTGGTGCACCACCAGCTTCTGTTCCGATCAATCTTGAGAAAACACCCCAGCGAGCACCTGCTCCCTCGACCGAGCACCTGCTCGCTCAGAATGTTCCCGCGAAATTTCCAGAAGCTCAGACCGAGAGAGTCTATGTGCCTAAGATACCCTACCCAGTGCCTCCCAAGAGATCTAAGAAGGATTTGGAGGATGCTAAGTGTAAGGAAATGATTAAAGGCTTGGAGGTAAAGCTTCCTTTATCCGATGCGGTTCAAATGGTACCTTCTCTCAAACGGTACATGAAGGAGCTAATTTCTGGAAAAGTTGTGGAAGAGGTGAGTGTGATGATGGTTTCCAAAGAATGTAGTGCAATACTTCAGAGTAAGGTGTTGACTAAGAAAGGCGATCCGGGAAGGTTTGTGATTTCCGTGAAGATAGGGCCTTCCACGTTTGCATGCTCATTGTGTGACTTAGGATCCAGCGTCAATTTGATGCCATATTCTGTGGCTAAGCGTTTGGGCTTCACCAAGTTCAAACCTACCAATATTTCGTTGGTTTTTGCGGATGGATCTAAAAAGCTTCCGGTGGGTGTTATTGAAGATTTACACCTCCGAATTGGGAATACCTTAATCCCAGCTGATTTTGTGGTTTTGGAGCTTGATGAGGAACCAAAGGATCCGTTGATTTTGGGCAGAGCTTTCTTGCACACGGCACGTGCTATCATTGATGTCGAAGAATGCATAGTGGACCTCCGTCTAGGAGACATGGTAGTTCGGTTTGAGATGAGCAAACTTCTCGAGAAACCGATGATGGATGGACAGGCTTTTGTTATCCACAATGGAGTAGAGATGTCGGAGAATGAGGTTGAAGAGATCCTAGCAAAGGACTCTCTTGAAGTTGCGTTGACAAAAGCCGAAGGTGAACACGGCTTTCTGAGTGAAGACACCCAAGGGTTTGCTAAGTTTCTGGATTCCAACACCAGAATAGAGAAAGAAGATGAGTTCTTGAGTCTGGCCGAGGGCACAAAATCCGATGTTCTGTCAGATTCCCAGCGAGCACCTGCTCGCCCCGACCGAGCACCTGCTCGGACCAAAAACCAGAACATCACCGGATCACGGAGCGAGCTGAAAGCTCCAAAGGTAGAGTTAAAGACCCTCCCATCATGGCTCAGATGGTTATTCAGGTTCCGAAAGATTAAAGACAAGAAATGGCCCGGTCCGTTCATAATCAAGAAGGTGAGACCACATGAGGACATAGTGTTGCTGGACACTAAAGGAGATGAGTTTGACCCTCCTTGAGCATAGATGGTCTACAAAGTCGAGCTAATGACTTAAAACAAGCGCTTGGTGGGAGGCAACCCACCGGTAAGGTTTCTTGTACAAAATCTGATTTTAAACTCCTTTTATTACTAACATTTCACTTGAGTTTCAGTACCTATGTTCTGGAAAAAAAGGGTAAAAACTTTATGAGCACCTGCTCGGAACGACCGAGCACCTGCTCGCTCACATTCGAGCTCGGACCAACCTGCCAAACGGAGGAGAAGGACAGATCACGGTGCTGACGACGCTAATTCCGGGTGATATCTACTTTCACCCTTCTATCTTCATTGTTTATATCATCTTTGTTTTATTTCATTTTCATTTGAACTTGTTTTGATCTACTCTTTTGGCACTTTTCTTTCACCGAGACGGTGAAAGTTAAGTCCGGGGGAGTGGGTTAATGTCTAATTGGTTTGTTTTTGCTTTGAGTCTTTTGCATTTGATGCTAAAAAAAAAAAAAAAAAAAAAAAAAAAGAAAAAAAAATGCATATAGTCTCTCATGGCATTACCATTTTTATTATCTTTTTCATGCTAGGATCGAGTCTAGAGCATTTTAGGATTCCATGCTATGCCCTCATTAGAACTTTTTCGATGCATTTAACAATCATGAAGTAGAGGCTCATCCATACTTGGATCTTATTTCTTTGAAAGTCCCAACTCATTAGAAACTTGCATGATCTAGATTCAACTCTATCAACTTGAACTTAATCTTGATTAATTCTTCTCACTTTTGGACTTTGAATCATAACTATGGATAAACACTTGACATTCAAATCATGTTTGCCTAATTTTTACCACTCTTATCTTGATTTGAATGGCTATCTCGATCTAAGTTAATCTTTTAGATAAGGATAGTACCACACCTTTTAAACCCGACCATTTCATTCAAACCCTTGCATATGTTCTTCGAGTGAGGCCTTTTTCTTTGTGTTGCATTGGCAAAATCTTGCAAGCATTAGAGACGACAAGGCAAAGTTTCCATTAGACTAGTTTCTTGTGTCTAAGACTAGTCTTAGGTGGGGAATGAAACCGATTTGGTTAAGTGCTTATTTGAATATCTTTGGGGTTTGTGGTTAAGTGTAAAAAGAAAGAAAGAAGAAAGGATAAGTTCTAGGGAATAAGTTTGAAAAGAAAGTATATAGCTCTAAGTGTTTAAAAGAAAAAAATGATGGCTTAGCATTCTCTTAGAATAAATCAAAAGAAGAAAATATGTTAGAGAATGTTAGGGTAGAAAGAGCTAGTGTTAAGAAAAGAAAATTCCCTAGGATTCGGAAATTTAAAGAAGAAAGAGGAAGTTTGAAAGGTTTAGCCGAAAATGGCTAGTGGTTTAACGATTGGGTAGTGAGAAAAGAGAGATGAGAGATTGCAACAATGGGGTTATGGGTAGAACTTTGGATTCCTAGCCTTGTATGCATCAATTGTCTCTTTTCTTTCTTGCTTTTGCTAAATGTGACACTTGCATTTGAGAGTTAGCCACCAAAAGGAATATAAACCGCCTATTTACATCATTTTCAAGCCTTCTTCTACCTAGCCAAATGGTATTGATTCATTTTCCAATTGTGAGACCGCACTAAACACTATAATGAATGTTAAAGAGTTGAATGTTTGTTGATCGCAAGATTTCTTTTGGGTCTAAGGATTTGGAGTAATATTTCGATAAGTGATGAGTATGGCGAAAGCTTCTTGAGTAGAGTTTGTTGTGCATCGAGTTAGTTCTCATTAGGACATGTTATTGAACTCTTTAGCGTTTCTTTTGGATTTGAGCTCCCGCCTTCAAACCCCTTCTCCGGATTATACTCTTCTTGTTTGCTTGCGGACAAGCAAAAGGCAAGTCCGGGGGAGTTGATATATTAGGATTTTAGCCTAATTTACTCATTGTTTCATGTTGCTTTTCGAGTCTTTTTGTTTCCTTTTGGTGTCTTTTCAGGTTCTAAAATGTCTTGGAGCATAATTTGGAGCTGCTGGAGCTCTATGGAGAAAAGGAGAAGAATTGGAGCAAAAAGAAGACTTTTCACCCTACCGAGCACCTGCTCGGTCCGTGCGAGCACCTGCTCGCACCAGGAACCCAGACCTAAATCCGAGAAGCTTGTATTCCAGACGCAGCCACCCATCAGAGGGCCCCACACGGAGATTTTTCTCTTTAATGGCTCAATAATACCTCCTAAAATCACTCCCCTTGGATTAGTGTTGACTTTCCCTTTGTGGAATATTTGATTCTCCCTCTTAATGAGAGGATCATGGTTGGATGCAAAGAAGGAAAGAATATTAAGAATTGAAGAGGAGATCATGCTGAGCAATTAAGAGGAGATTTGACCGAGACTTGGGAGGAAGACTTTTAAATTCATTTTGCAAAAGTATTCTTATTTAGTTTGTTTTCTCTACAGACTTGAAAAGGGGGATTCGCTCTTCTTCCTTTGGTCACGTTCTGTACTTTTTCCCAGAGAGCTTGACATTGTTGACTTGGGAATTTCCATTATTTTATTGAAAACGTTTGGTTCGTTTCGTTGTTGGTACTCGTTGACCCTCTTGCTTTGGACTCACTCGTGCATTTGGAATCATTTCCACGACATATTATATTCGGAGAAGAATTCCTAAACCTATCTTTTATTTATTATTTCATGATGAATTCTCTCTGTTTAGTTGTTGCGATTTTGTTCTTTATGTGTGAGTAGTTCTTTAGCTAGGTCGAGGTGGTTTTATTGGTGATTTAGGGTTTTAGATGGTTGAGCCAAATAGGGTATTTATATGTCTTCATCTCTAGGAAATCTCAATGCTTAGGCTAAATTGATCACTTAGTCTATGATCTCTAGGTTTAATCTATTCACCGAAAATGATATAGGTTGCTAGAACCACCTTTGATGAGCATTCGGTGGTAACCAAAACGCCATTGATCGTTGCCATTGAATGTGAACATATCGAACCAATGCATTAAAGCTTGTTTACTTCATTACTAAATCCACTCGGAAGTGTAGGTATTTAGGTTGTAGACAAAGATATTGATACATCGCCGAAAGCGGGGCAATATTATATTTATGTTTGAGTTCTAGACGGTGCTCAATTAAACCCTGAATAGATGCTCAACCTTAGTATCCAAAATCACCAAGGAATCATCTCGGCCTAGTGCCTTCATCATCTGATTTTATTACCGATTTTTAATCCAAGCACCTGCTCATTTGCATTAAGCACCTGCTCACATCAGTTTACAACTCATTTAATTTATCTTAGCTTTATTTGAAATCTATAAATTCATAGTGTAACCTTGGTCTCTGTGGATTCGATACCTTATATACTACTGCTTTTGCCTGTGCACTTGCAGCATTATTTTGGGTTAAAACTCGAGACCATCACCCACTTGGCGAGTTGCCCAGACTGAGTCAGACTATGCATAACAATTCGCAGCGGAAATGTACTTAGTAGGATGATCGAGTGGGACTGAAAATAAGGTCGAAGCTTGCGAGCCGAGGTGATAACCGCGAGTGCTAGCTTCTCCGTTAGGGGATATCTCGTTTCTGCATCAGTTAGTGACTTGCTGATGTAGAAAACGGGCTTCTGCTTTGTGCCGTCTTCGCGAATTAGGACACCACTGACTGCTGACAATGAAACCGCGATGTAAAGATATAGTGGATCTGTTCTCCAAGCTACAGAGAAAAGACAACTATCGAGATCAGTTTTCGTTCTTGTTTTGTGTTAATTAAATTTGATGAAGAAGATGAGTACCTGTAGTGACAATGGCTGATCTAATGGCAGCAGGAGACCAATCACGGTGCCGAGCTTTGAGAAGTGCCACAACTCCTGAAATCACAGGAGCCGCCATCGATGTTCCTGACATCATAATGAATCCTCTGTCGTTGAAAGTGCCATTGGTTGTTGTAGCCGCCAATATGCTCACTCCTGGCGCTGCTATATCCGGCTGCATTCATATGATTGATAACATCTGAGGCAAGATAATTTGATTGGTCTGAAAAAAGAAGAGAGAACAAGCGAGGATCCTGACATACTTTGAGGATCGCAAGTTGTATCGAATTAGGCCCTCGTGATGAGAAAGTTGCCACCTTTGTACCAACTGGTTGTCCAACAAATGTTCTAGAAGGTTGTATGTTCACAACAGGTGATCTTCAAACCACAAGTCCAGTGAAACATAGTCTCACAATTATCACTTGTTTTCTTTCACTTCTAAGTAGTAGAGATCTTAGTCTATATTTTCATACCCACTGGACCGTATGTACAGAAGTATTTTAGTCCCGAGCTCGTAGTCGACAGCAACACAAGGGAAATCATCTAGACATGGTTCGAGTGCATAGCCTGGGTGTCTTGCGATGATTACGCCATGACCACCAGCGCTCTTCACAGAACGGGCAGCCATCGATACAGCATCATTGTAAGGTGATGTTGTGAAACACAATACGACCTTCCCGGCCATTGTAAGATTAGAATTGGAGGAAAGCTCCTCACAAGTACTGCAATACAAGAACCAGCTTGCTGTCAGAGAACTAATCTTCTTCATATTGCAAAATTTGGTCCTACTAAGAAACTAGAATTTTAACATTACCCAAAAAATTTTTTGTTGCTGTTCCCTGGATCCTCAGGGTAAACCAAGCTAGTGAAGCCAAGTTCTGGACCTGTGTACATTGCTTGACCCTGCAATATAGTAGCTGAACTCACAATAAGAGTGAATGTTTTGAAAACATAAAAATTGAGAAGTAACAAATGTTTGGTATATATCTTCTCGTTACCAATATTGCTTTAGAATTCCCAAGCGTTATAGGTGTGGCAAAGGATCGGTCTAGAGTAGTTGCAGCTACAGTCACGATCCAAGTAGTCGTGTTTGTCACCGTCTCAGCCTCAGGGCCAGAGTTACCACCAGCACAAACAACTGTGACTGCATGGAATGCTCCAGTGGTTATTGTATCGCGAATATCAGTTTCACCATACAGAGGAACCTCAGAGCCTAGAGAGAGAGACAGAACATCAACACCATCATGCATAGCCTCGTCTATAGCTTTCAAGGTGTCAGCAGATGAACAAGTTACTAGGTCTTCATCATCCAGATACCAACAAGCCTTGTACATTGCTATATGAGCATGAGGTGCCCCACCTCTCACAGTCCCTCCACCTAGGCCCTTGTAGCTTATGTTGGGCACGTACGAACCGCCTGCGATGGTGGAAACATGTGTGCCATGACCATCAAGGTCTCTAGGGGAAATGAAATCAAGTGATTTTGTGGAGTTGAAGATTTCGTTCTCCGCGAGAAAACCATTGATGAAATACTTGGCTCCTATGAGCTTTTTGTTGCAGAGAGAGGAGTTGAACATCTCTCCTGATTCACAGCTTCCTTTCCAGTGACTCGGTACAAGACCAATCCCATTGTCGTTAAATACTTCAGATTCAGGCCATACTCCTACAACCACAAACACATTTTAGCCATAGAGACTCTAAGAAATCTACATTGTAATGAGCAGATAAGAAATGTACAAATAAACATTTCACATTTGTACCTGTGTCAATAATGCCAATGATAATTTGTTCACCCATATTAGTTTCATTTAGAAGATTCTTTGGGTTGGCAGCAGAAAGGCCTAGGTAGTCTCACGTCCGAGTTGTTGACAGCTTGTAGAAAGTATTCGGTACGACATGAACAACTTCAGGTAAAGCTATCACCAAAGAGCATTGGCAATGGGAGAAAAAGCAGATGGGCATGTTAAGACAATCAAGATCGTCATGTAAATATATGCCGCATGTGTCTAATGTCAAGCAAATATGAGAAAAGAACGAGTACCCGCTAATTTCCTGGCTTGGGACTTGGTAAGCTTGGCCGCGAAACCAGAAAAACCATGTCGGTAACTGTACACCATTGAATTATGGGCATCCTCTTTACTGTTTACATGGGACAAATTAAAGAAATCTGAGTAAGAGTTATTAATGATATACTTGAAAAAGATAAACTAACAATACATACCTTCCAAGAAGTGACCACAACATCTGATGATGAGATTCCGTAACAAACTCGGGATCATCATACTGCTTCTCACCCAAATACACTATATGTACCTATTATTGATTACCACAACAGAAACAACCCACAATGTTAGTCTCTGTTTGTGTTATCTGATTAAAGAAATATGAACTTGTATACCTTGCTCTCAGCACCGGCTCGTGCCACAAAACTGCAATGCCCATTGAGAATTATAACCTAACTTAGTACCACAAGAATTGTTCTGAAATTCCTCATTCCCAAGCAGAAAGTCAGAGAGATGTAATTCTAATGAGGGAGGAATAAGGATTTATATAGATGTCTCCTAAATATGTGATTGAATTGTTCCATCATTGTCATAGTTACAAAGTTGTTAATAAAATTAAGTCTCTAAACAATACTATATCACAAAGCTGTGTGCTTTGTCAACTAAAGTCTAGTTTTTATTGCAAATTGCAATGTAATGAATCAAACATACCTCAACAATTGGGTTTCCACGATCTTTTGATAAATTCATAGTTTTAGTAGGTTTCTTCTTTAGCTTCATAGAAGTCAGAAAAGTCTCAGGTAAGCATTATACATTTCAGAAACAAACTTGGTCAAACCTACCTTCCCGTACTATCTGCCAAAACCTATAAAGTTAATTACCACATGTATATACATAAACTCTTATCATTTGACTTGGCGAATTTCAAAAAAATTGAAACAGAATAATACATCAAGGATTTGCATGACCTGGACTGACTGAGTTTTGGGGCAATTTACACGGTGGTCGATACATTTCTGAGCCGGCGAGAAGAATAATTTTCTCAAATACTCTCTTTCTCTCACCGGCAAGAGTAAGAAAAAGAGAGGCTTTGAGAAAATAAATTATTCTCTGAAATGCAGAGAAAAATAAAGAGCGATTGTTTAGAAGGTAGGGGACGATCTCGAGGAACAAGTAGGCATGACCACGGTTACCGTTATTGCGGTTATAGATTTTTAACCACGGTTATTTTATTTTGTTAACCTTAATCTTAACTATTTAATACACAATTAAAACGGTTACGGTTAAATACGATTGCAGTTAAATACGGTTATGAATTTTTGATTATTATGATACGGTTAATATCATGGTTATAATTATATATTACGTAGTTTTTAAAAATGGAACACTAAAATATAAAAAACTTGTTATGAAAAATATATAATAGAATTTTATAACATATTTTAAAAAGTCATGGTCATCATTATTTGTTGGAATGGTACTAAAATCAAACGAATGTTTGCTTTGTCAACTAAAGTCTAGTTTTATTGCAAATTGCAATGTAATGAATCAAACATACCTCAACAATTGGGTTTCCACGATCTTTTGATAAATTCATAGTTTTAGAAGGTTTCTTCTTCAGCTTCATAGAAGTCAGAAAAAGTCTCAGGTGTTGTAAGCATTATACATTTCAGAAACAAACTTTGTCAAAGCTACCTTCCGCAATACTATCCGTCAAAACCTATAAAGTTACCACATGTATATACATAAACTCTTATCATTTGACTTGGCGAATTTCAAACAAATTGAAACAGAATAATACATCAAGGATTTGCATGACTTGGATTGACTGAGTTTTGGGGCAATTTACCCGGTGGTCGATACATTTCTGAGCCGGCGAGAAGAATAATTTTCTCAAATTCTCTCTTTCTCTCACCGGCGAGAGTGAGAAAAAGAGAGGCTTTGAGAAAATAAATTATTCTCTGAAATGCAGAGAAAAATAAAGAGCAATTGTTTAGAAGGTAGGGGACTATCTAGAGAAACAAGTAGGCATGACCACGATTACGGTTATTGCTTTTACGGATTTTTAACTACCGGTTACGTTTTTTTTTTTTTTTTAACCTTAATCTTAACCATTTAATATACGGTTAAAACGGTTACGGTGAAATACAATACATTTAATACGGTTGCGGTTAGATACAATTATAAATTTTTTATTATTATGATACGGTTAATATCATGGTTATAATTATATATTACGTAATTTTTAAAAATGGAACACTAAAATATAAAAACTTATGATGAAAAATATATAATAGAATTTTTTAACATATTTTAAAAAGTAATGGTCATCATTATTTGTTAGAATGGTACTAAAATCAAACGAATGTTTGTTTTTCTATTTGGAGATAACCGTAATATTAAAGACTTGTGAATTTTTTTTTGGCCCCATTACGAAAAATATAGCTCTATTAATTTCTTATTTGTATTTTTATACTTTGGATTTAAATTTTTGTTTAATCTTAATTGTATTCTATTTTTCTATGTCATTTTAATCACTCAATCATACATAACTAGTTAGACATGTAAATTTTGGGAACGTGTAATTGTAATTTAAATACGGTTACGGTTAAAATTTTAAAGTTTTAACCATACGGTTAACAAATAGTTTTATACGGTTACGGTTAATTAATGGTTACGGTTCAAAAAAATAGTTAACCTTAACTAATATATTTTTACGGTTAACGGTTATGGTTTTTAACTATTTTATATGGTTACGGGTAAAGTTACGGTTTAAACGGTACGGTTACGGTTTGAAACACGGTTACAGTTGTATTTTGGTCATGGGAACAAGCAAGAAAGAGAGTGTGTGTTAGGGACCTCTTATTGGGCTTGGGCTTCTAAAATTTCTTATGGGTTTTTTTCTATAGACATCAAAATTAAGACCAATGATAATTTATTCTAGCGAGTAATGATATGGACCGCTAATCAAGATTTTTAAAATTATAGTAGTAAACTTGTAAGAGTGGCATCTCCAATTTTTATGTTTACTAGATGATTACCCGCACTATGTGCGGGTTTATATATTCGACTATTTTTAAAATTATTTTATATAATATA
This sequence comes from Draba incana, assembly GCA_963576765.1. Taxonomy (NCBI): domain Eukaryota; kingdom Viridiplantae; phylum Streptophyta; class Magnoliopsida; order Brassicales; family Brassicaceae; genus Draba; species Draba incana. The sequence goes on from OY755215.1 coordinate 26,236,058, forward strand.
ATTTTTATACTATTGTGTTATATATCAAGTATAGTTGAATACAGTAGTTGTAAAACATAAATAAAAACTTGTAATTGTTGTCAAAGAAATTCAGGTATATTGATGCTTTAGAAAACTAAAGAATTTGTTTTATGTTTTTTTTTGCAAGTTGCATGGAGTACATGCTTAGAATTTTGAAAAGGTTAAAATATTAAAAAAAAAGATGTTTACACTTGAAGTATGATATGACACAACCTCTATTAAAAACATCTCTGCGTTTTCTCTGTTGATATGGTTAGAGGCCGAAATATCTTGTCAGCCTTTTGTTCCTCTAGCTTAAATCTCAAAGAGCTAGCTTATACATGGGTTGAAGAGGTATTCACCTTATATTTCTAAATGGTTATCACAGAAGATGACTTCTTATTTCAGCTACATTATGAGGTTACATATATGTTTATGACTTTATATAAATGTTTGAACCCGTGGGATACATTGCTACATATCTCTTTTAAACTTGTTGCTACCTCCAAGATTTTTCTTCTTCAACTTCACATGTACCTAGAAATATTGATAAAATAAAAATTTTGGCCTTGAAAATATAGGAATGTAAAACTGTCTTACAAACAACCATTGATAAGCTCCTTATTTTTCTTTTACTCATAGCTCATAAGTCTAGACCTTAACTCCTTCCCAAAGTCCTCTTAGTCATATTCACTCTACAAAAACATTACAAGAACTTTTTGTATATTTTCGTTTAACAGAAACTTGCGTATATCTGAAACAAATTATATGAACATGACAACAAGATTGTATTATTTAGTTTTTGGGTGGAGAGTAATAAAGTGAAAGGGTAGTTTAAAAATACCTATGCAGCATAATTTTATTAAAAAAATATCAAAAAGCACTACGATATGGATCTTTGAAGGTGATAGGATGACATTTAAATGTAAAAGAGTGAGAGGAAAAGAGCACATGGAAAACATACCGTTGGAAGTCTCATCATTTGATAGAAAAACATAACGTATTCCTCTCCATATAAATGTTAATCATCACAACTAAACATATCAAACATGTCAGGTCAACTTAACGATTATTCAGAGACATAAACCAAAGGCCGATATTCTCTTTAATCTCCACACAAAAAATGTATGTCATCTCTAGAATTCATATTGTGGAGTTTCGATATTTCACCTTAAGTCCATGTAGGAGAGGTCTAATTGTTCCTATACAGCTTGCCATGTCCACATATGGCAAACTTTACTACCACTGATGCAGGGCCGGCCCTGAGCTAACCCTGAGCCAACAGAGGCCCCAAGCGAAAACCGAAACGGAGGTCCAATTTACTTACCAAAAAAAAAAAAAAAAAATTCCCAAGCGTAAAACGGCCATCGTAAAACGGAGGCCCAAGCGTAAGCTTTGTTTGCTTTGGTTCAGGACCGGCCCTGCACTGATGGAGAGGACTATGCACCACGTGTGCAAGAAGATCCACCACCGTCATTAACCCTTTTTAATATGAATTCTCGATCTTATCTCTTATCTTACGAAAGGATCCCATCCTCTCTTCATTCTTGACTTCTACATCCATATCCGTATACATTTAGAGTTGATAACACTAACCATTATCAAACCTCCTTTAATTAACATCAAACTATTCTGGAGCCTTAAGCATTGAATCATTGATGTACCAGATGAGAACTCCTCTCTCTGATTCTATCCATAAAATATTTTTCCAGTGTCCTACTTGTCTCTTCATGTAGTAGGCTGGGTACTTTATTTAACACTTTCATGTCGTTATTTCCTCTGTTTGTCTTTGAATTTTTGTCCAAATCACAACCACTGCTCTTGGTTCAAACAACAGCTTACCACATATCATTCATGCCACATTATCTCCATCGAGATTTGAATACTTTCGCTTTAAATATTTGTATTCTTTGTCTGAATAATCAAACACGCGTAAGTTAATATACTAAACAAAGTAATAGTATGATTAGTTTGGATGATGTAATGAGCTAAATGGTACATAATTACTAAACACATTGTTCAGACAGAGAAACATTCCACCTTATTTCTGCCACGCGTGGACAGTTTTTTGTTTCATCAACTTCAACTATTCTCTCGTCTTACTCTTGAATAACAACCAGGAAATCAAAAAACTTGGAAGTGTTATCCTTTTGGTAGTTTAAAATCAATCAAATCAAAGAATTGAAACACTTATGATATAATTCATTGAAGGAAGAAAGGCAGAAGTACTAATAAAGTATAATTTCGCAAATACAATACTCACATGAAATCAAATTATCAAAAAGTGAGTTGAAATCTTCTCTTCATGACATTCGATGTCTTAGTGAAGATTTTACTTCTATCCCTTTTGCTTTTATCCCTTCTTCGGCAAATTGTTTAGCCGTTTATTTAGTCAAGTATGACCTTGTAATGATCTACTCTTCCTCCATGATTGGAGTTTAAGGTTATAAATCTTTCGGTTTGGTCAAAAAAAAAAGTCAGCTTTCTAACGGAGTTAGAATTGTATTATTTGGAGCTGTGAGCAGGAATATACACTCGAATTACTGAAGACATGTCAAACTGCCTCGAAGATGAAGAAGATGCAGAATTGAGTCAAACACCGAATGGAGTTATGATCGGTGCTCGTGACCATTGCCAGCACAAGATAGAGCATTTTTAGGCCCAGCACCGGACATGAAGATATGGTCGGTGTGAGTGATCCATATTTGGCAGTTTCGACCAGAAAGACGTTTTTGCCCAAAGTTAAACCCTAGAAGATCCTAGACCTATATATACTTGTTTTTAGCCTCTTGTTTTAGGGTGTGTCAAAAATCATAAACACTTTTATTCATAGAGAGCAGCCACCACGCCTCTCTTGGAGGAATTCATAGATCATGTTTTAGGAGCTTTTGGTGGATGATCTCACTTTGTACTTCGATATAGAGAAGAATCTTCTATCCCTTACTCTTTTAATAAAGTTTATCATCATGAATTCATCTTATCCACTTGTTAGGTTTTTAGGTTTTCAATGAGTTTCATAATTCGATAATTGATAATGATTGTTTAGAGATATCAATAGAATCTTCATCTACTTATACTTTATGCATAATTGATTTATCGCGCATTTAGCAATTTGATCTTAGGTTAATATAGATTCCAAAAGCTTTTATATTGCCTGAACTAGTATTCGATGAGCCAAGCGTCTTAACAATTCGAAAGGTTAGTTAAGAAGTTCGATGAACTTTATCAGAACTTGAACTTTTATTGCATGTTTTCACTTTGTAATAACCATCAAAAGTTGAGTCTATTAGGATGATTAAACATAGTAGTTGTAGCCACGAAAGTGGAAAAACTATACCTTAGTGTTCTGAGTTCTAGATGGTCCGGTATATCTAAAATCCCTAGATTAAATCTATCGTTATTGTTGCATGATTCTCTGCGAATTTCCTAAGTCCTAACGCTTTTCTCTTATTGATTTCAGTTTTATTTATTATTGCATCTGTGTTATTTCACAACCACACAAACAACCAAAAACATATTTTGTTCTAGCTTTATTTTATTCATTACAATTTGTAGTTTGGTTAACAAGTCCTCGTGGATTCGATCCCTTATCTATACTAATTGTGATTGCTGTGCACTTGCGGGAAATTGGTTAAGTGGTTAAAACTTATACCACATCACAAATCATTAGCAACAATATCGGAATGCTTCCCATGAGTTAGAGAATCTTGAAGATTGGTACAAGATGCCCTCAAACTATCATCGCTCGCTGACTGCAACTTCCTCAAATCAAACAAAAAGCCAAATATTTTTTCATAATTTTGAAATTGTTCAAACCTCGTCTCAAGTGATTAGAGAGATTGATCCATAATTTGAATGAAGTAATCAACCCGAAAGCTCTCCTCTGGGGATAATACCACACTTTCTCCAAGTTTCTCACATTCCTCGCCATACTGTCTTTTTCTTCTAATGACTCGCTTTGTTTTTTTGGGAAATATAGCCTCAATCTCCATAAACTCTGCAATGCATGTAGCTTCCAGTCTGGCTTTCTCGAAACCTGAATCTCTATACTTTTAAAAATAAGAAACCAACCCCTTCAATTGAGAGATAGCAACATCAATGTTCATATCTTCTGACTGTACACTCTTACTGACAATGTTCACAGCAGAAAGAAGATCATACCAAATAACCATTGAAACCAAGAACTCAAAACTCTCATTTCCATGTGTTTCACTTGTTGCAAGACACTCAGCGTCGCTTTTCTCTTTTGGATCATCACTATTTTCAGAAAAGTAAACTAAAGCGTCCATAATTTTAGGAGCTTGAAACGGTATTGCTTTAACACTTTCAACATGACTCTCCTATCGAGTATTTGATAAAGTCTTGAGTGTTAGGCCTCCTACCTTATCTTTAAATACTTTCCACCGCTTATTCGAAGATGAAAAGAAGAAATAAATACGCTGAATAATTCCAAAAAACAAGATCGCCTATGAAGAAGTGCTCGCCATATCACAAAGTGCAAGATTAAGACTGTGACAACCACAAGGTGTATAAAAAGCCCTTGGATTAATCTCAAGTAACCTGCTCTGAACTCCTTTATGCTTTCCCTTCATATTACAGTCATTATCATAGCCTTGCCCTCTCACATCATCAATTTTCAAGTCAAAAGCAAACAACACATCTTAAAGTTCACGAAAAAAGTCCTTCTCCGTATGTATCATTAACTTTCAAGAATGTTAAGAAAAAATCTTCAATCTTAGTTGAAGTGGTTTAAACATCTACACACCGGATGACAATAGTCATTTGTTCGTGGTGACTAATATTTGGAGTAGGCATGGGCGTTCGGTTAACCATTCGGTTTTCGGTTCGGATAATTCGGTTATCGGATTTTCGGGTTTGGAAATATAGAAACCATTCGGGTAATTATTAAATTCGGTTCGGTTACGGTTCGGGTAGTGTCAGTTAATGTCGGTTTCTTAGGCAGCGATCGAAAAACATCCTCGAACTCCTTAACAACTTGGATATCTCCGATAGCAACCTCACCACTCGACTCTGACATCTCAATAGTCGCCAAGTAAGCCTCACAAACTTGCTCTATCATCGCTCAGCCTGAATAGCCGAGATCACAAGACTCCCTGAAGTCGGTCTTACTCCCCGAAATACCAACCTCCCTCCATCACGCTCAAAGACTACTCTGACTCGATAACAATCCCGATGAACTTTGTAGAAAGCTAACCTGTTCATACCAAGAATGACATCATACTGCTCCAATAGACTAATCACAAAATCTGCTAGCATTAACTGCCCCATAATATGAACATCCACTGCTCTAGCACGCCCTGAAGTAGCCAGAATTCCTCCTCCAGCCACCTTGACAAAGCTTGAAAGCTTACCGGCACTACTTCGGATGCCACTACTCTCGGCATGCTTCGTAGTAAAGAAGCAATTCAATGCTTCTGAATCAAATAGCACGTGGAACTCAAAACCTCTCACTAACAAGGTTCCTACACAATTCACAGGCAAAATAAAAGAAACAAACAACAACAATTCAACCACCAAAGAAATTAACAAGTCTGAGTCTATAATTTTACATGTGATATGCGCGCCACTATGCTGACCAACCTCTCCTGGCGTGAGACTCGCGGTGCAGGTCCAATCTGACCCAAAGGCTGTACTGCTGCAATCTGCACCATCAGCTGTCCTGCCATTGGCTGAACTGCTGCCACAACCATATGCTGCAACTTAGGGCACGTCGGCCTGATATGCCCCTGCTCTCTACAATGGTAACAAACTCGAGGCATACTTAACTCGCTCCTCTTTGGATGGCTCGCCATCTTGTGAACCATACTACCGTACTCGTAGCACTCGTGACCACTCTGGCCTGTCCTATAAGCATCATCCCACTTCCTCTTCTGACCCTGCACAGGCTTACCATCTTTGCCAGAACCAGACCCTCTGCGATGCTGATTCTGTTGCTGCTGCTGATTCCTTGGCTGCACAGTAGGAGCAACCACATACAGAACAACCACCGTACCAGCTTACTCGCATTGATCCTCCTCGATTGATGCCGCAAGCTCCAGCCGCCCTCGAGGCGTAACTAGAACCTCTGCACTACGTTATGATAATTTCGCAAATACAATACTCAACTGATTTGGTTTTGCAGGTGTAGCCTTACTTTTGTGTCAATCAGAGCGAGTTCTTAACTGAGCGCCAGGGGATGGAAGAGGAGTGTAAGAATTTATTGAAACGTATTTTACAGCGTTAACCACGGTTACTAGTGAATGGTTACAGAATTTATTGAAACGGATTTTATGGTATTTTTGGAATTTGAGATGATCTTCCCAAAGTCGTACAAATACTTCCCGAAAATGTGTATTTCCTTCCCGAACAGTGTTTTTCTTTTCCGAATAGTGTTTAATCTTCCCGAATACGTGTTTATCCTTCCCGTATATGTGTTTATCCTTCCCTAATATGTGTTTTCCTTCCCAAATAAGTGTTATCCTTCCAAAATATGTGTTTACCCTTCCCTAAAAATGTTTTTCCTTCCTGAATCCTCCTCAAAACAATATCGGGAAGGAAATACACATATTCGGGAAATAATTACACATAGTCGGGTAGGAACACCAGATTCGGGATGGGCTTCCCGAAGAGTGTATTTCCTTCCCGAATCCTCAAGAAAACAATTTTGGGAAGGATTTGTACAGTTTCGGGAAGACCATCTCGAATCCGGGTATTTCCTTCCTAGATTCTTGTTTAATCTGATAGTTTCGCAGAGTGTGGCTTGCTATTGGGTTGTCTAGAGGGATTGGCTAGCAAATACCATGCAAGAAAGTTTTTTAAGATAATATCCACTGATTGTATACCGGACTACCGTGATTGCAATCTCCTTATCTTGGTTGTGTACCACCATGGCGCTGTTAAAGGAACTCATCATGTAGGTTTGAAGAGCTTTGGGCGCAAGTGTCTATTTATATGCCCCAATTGTGTTTGATAAATATGTCATGTCTCATCTCTAGCCGTTGACCTGATGTGATCACATTTGCGATTGGAGGCTCATGTCTGAACATACTTGCAACTGATTTGGTTTGCAGGTGTAGCCTTACTTTTGTGTCAATCAGAGCGAGTTCTTAAGTGAGCGCCAGGGGATGGAAGAGGAGTGTAAGAATTTATTGAAACGTATTTTACAGCGTTAACCACGGTTACTGGTGAATGGTTACAGAATTTATTGAAACGGATTTTATGGTATTTTTGGAATTTGGGATGATTTTCCCGAAGTCGTACAAATACATGCCGAAGATGTGTATTGCCTTCCCGAATAGTGTTTTTTCTTTTCCGAATAGTGTTTAATCTTCCCGAATACGTGTTTATCCTTCCCGTATATGTGTTTACCCTTCCCTAATATGTGTATTCCTTCCCAAATAAGTATTTATCCTTCCAAAATATGTGTTTACCCTTCCCGAACAATGGTTTTCCTTCCCGAATCCTCCTGAAAACAATATCGGTAAGGAAATACACATATTCGGGAAATAGTTACACATAATCGGGTAGGAACACCAGATTCTGGATGGGCTTCCCAGAGAGTGTATTTTCTTTCCGAATCCTCCGGAAAACAATTTGCTAGCAGATACCCTGCAAGAAAGTTTGTTAAGATAATATCAACTGATTGTATACCGAACTACCATGATTGCAATCTGCCTACCTTGGTTGTGTACCACCATGGCGCTGTTAAAGGAACCCATCATGTAGGTTTGAAGAGCTTTGGGCGTAGGTGTCTATTTATTTGCCCCAATTGTGTTTGATAAATATGTCATGTCTCATCTCTAGCCGTTGACCTGATGTGAACACATTTGCGATTGGAGGCTCCTGTCTGAATATACTTGCAACTGATTTGGTTTTGCAGGCGTAGCCTTACTTTTGTGTCAATCAGAGCGAGTTCTTATGTGAGCGCCAGGGGATGGAAGAGGAGTGTAAGAATTTATTGAAACGTATTTTACAGCGTTAACCACGGTTACTGGTGAATGGTTACAGAATTTATTGAAACGGATTTTATGGTATTTTTGGAATTTGGGATGATTTTCCCGAAGTCGTACAAATACATGCCGAAGATGTGTATTGCCTTCCCGAATAGTGTTTTTTCTTTTCCGAATAGTGTTTAATCTTCCCGAATACGTGTTTATCCTTCCCGTATATGTGTTTACCCTTCCCTAATATGTGTATTCCTTCCCAAATAAGTATTTATCCTTCCAAAATATGTGTTTACCCTTCCCGAACAATGGTTTTCCTTCCCGAATCCTCCTGAAAACAATATCGGTAAGGAAATACACATATTCGGGAAATAGTTACACATAATCGGGTAGGAACACCAGATTCTGGATGGGCTTCCCAGAGAGTGTATTTTCTTTCCGAATCCTCCGGAAAACAATTTGCTAGCAGATACCCTGCAAGAAAGTTTGTTAAGATAATATCAACTGATTGTATACCGAACTACCATGATTGCAATCTGCCTACCTTGGTTGTGTACCACCATGGCGCTGTTAAAGGAACCCATCATGTAGGTTTGAAGAGCTTTGGGCGTAGGTGTCTATTTATTTGCCCCAATTGTGTTTGATAAATATGTCATGTCTCATCTCTAGCCGTTGACCTGATGTGAACACATTTGCGATTGGAGGCTCCTGTCTGAATATACTTGCAACTGATTTGGTTTTGCAGGCGTAGCCTTACTTTTGTGTCAATCAGAGCGAGTTCTTATGTGAGCGCCAGGGGATGGAAGAGGAGTGTAAGAATTTATTGAAACGTATTTTACAGCGTTAACCACGGTTACTGGTTAATGGTTACAAAATTTATTGAAACGGATTTTATGGTCTTTTTGGAATTTGGGATGAACTTCCCGAAGTTGTACAATTTCTTCCCGAAAATGTGTATATCCTTCCCGAATAGTGTTTTTCTTTACCGAATAGTGTTTATTCTTCCTGAATATGTGTTTTAACTTCCAAATTATGTGTTTATCCTTCTCAAATATGTGTTTCTCCTTCCCGAACAATGTTTCTCCTTCCCGAATCCTTCTGAAAACTATTTCGGGAAGGAAATACACAAACTCGAGAAACAAACACTCAGATTCTAATAGGAAAACCAGATTCGGGATGGGCTTCCCGAACAGTGTATTTCCTTCCCGAATCATCCTGAAAACAATTTCGGAAAGGATTTGTACAGTTTTGGAAAGAGCATCCGTAATCCCGGTATTTCCTTCCCGGATTCTTGTTTAATCTGATAGTTTCGCAGAGTGTGGCTTGCTATTGGGTTGTCTAGAGGAATTGGCTAGCTGATACCCTGCAAGAAAGTTTGTTAAGATAATATCCACTGATTGTATACCGAACTACCATGATTTCAATCTCCCTACCTTGGTTGTGTACCACCATGGCGCTGTTAAAGGAACTCATCATGTAGGTTTGAAGAGATTTAGGCGTAGGTGTCTATTTATGTAACATCCGCAAACCAAAAGTTCGACAGATTTGATATGTGTCGAGTAAATTGTCGATAACTCTCGCAATACTTATCGGAATAAGCTAAAACCAATTTCATTGGAAAGCCGGTTCAATTTCCTATCTTTAGAGTCCTAAACCAAATTCTGGAAAATTGGTTAGAGTGTCGATCGACACTACTTTCGGTGGTTCGGTTTTGGAAAGAAATATCGAACGGTTTGGTTTGAGTGGTGAAGGATTTCTCTATAAAATCAATAGATGCGGTTGTTGAGCTTCTATTAGAACAGATTAGAGAGAAAATCGTTTTCGATTGAGAGAGAATTTGAGAGTTCTTGGTGTTTGTTGAAGAGAAAACGTTTTTGGGAGATGAACTTCCGATTTCGTTTGGTTGAGGGAATGATTGGCCGGCGAAATCTGAATGGATTGAGCTGAAATTTCATGGGTAAGTTCTCCTTCCTCTTAGCTATGCGTGAGGCAAATCCGTTTGTAATTTGGTTGAGTAAGCTAAGAGGTATCGTCGTTTTCGTGAAAGCGGTTTCTGTAGAATCGGATTTAGGATCAGTGAGATTGCGGGGAGTTTTGACGGAGGTTCAGGGAGAGTTAGACCACGATTTATATGTCGTGGGAAAGCTCTTTCCGTCTAGTTTTCGGATCTGGTTTCAGACCAAAATTCTGAGGTAAACTCCGTTCCTAGCGTTGATATTAGTGAATCGCGTCGGTTCTGTTTTTACAGAAAAAGTATTTCGAGTTTAAGGAAATTCATGTTGATGAATCGGTTGTTCTTGGTGGTTTTTGATCGGGTTAGAGCAGTAAGGGTCGTGGGTGCCTCTGTGTTTCGGATTCTTCATCCGATCGATCCGAAAATCATCCGTTTCTAGGCAAAGGTGAGTTCGCGACCATGGGTCCTTGGATGGAGGAATAGATGTTATACGATTGTTTGCTGTGTGTTTTGGTGGATTTTGGTTGTTGTAATTGCAGGTGATCGATTGGGATGGAGAGATTTGACCATGAGAGGATAGGCCAATCTCCATCGAACAGCAGGGTCTCCGTCGATCGACACGTGGTATGTATGTCTGTCGATCAACAGGGTTGTTTCCCGTCGATCGACACGGGACCTGCTGTTCCTGTTTCTGTTTTTCCGTGTTTGCTTGTTCTGTGCATTGCTTGATAACCCTGGTATTTCTTGTATTTCTTTATTCAAGTAATTGGCCTGTAGATGGGACGACCGTCTCACTAAGTATTTGTTAAATACTTACGCAACTCGTTTTTCCTAATTGTGTTGCAGGTAAAGAAAAAGTGTGATCGCGGAATCATGGCATGAGGAGGGGATGATAGGATTTTGTTGTGTTGTTGTTAGTCTAGCGAAACGGTATTAGGTTGCTAGACTTATTATGTGTATTCCTGGATTTAATATCGATGTTATTATCTGGATTATTATGTTGGAATGCATTATGGATTTAGTGTGTTTATCGTTGTTTGAATTGTGGTTATTGAATCCATTATGGAGTTAGTTAATTAATTAACTAGTATAAAAAAAAAAAAAACTGAGTGTGACATTTTGGTATCAGAGCCAGGTTACGGTTCTAGGGCTAGTAGTGATTTTGATGAACTGAGACTATGTGTGTTAATTGATTTTTTGTGTTTAATCAATTTGGTCTTAGTATCATCCTTCTTCGGCCTTCAAAGAGATTTCGCGGTAAGTTTTGTTGTGTTTTTGATTGTCAATTCTAGTGTATTCATCTTCTGATCTGTGTTGGAGTGAGATGGATACCAGAGCTAGGGGTCGTGGTAGAGCAGTTGCCCGTGGTGGTAGAGAGAGTGGTTGTGGAGGCCGGGGCCGTGGTCGTGGATCAGTTGCTGAGTCAGTTGAGTGCGCGGCGCAGAGTGTTTCGCAGAATGCGGCGACCGCGTCAGAGTCCCAGACGCATATTGCGGGGTCTATGAGTGAGACCAGTTGGGTGCCAGTGCCAGTGGGTTGGCTGGTGCCGGTAGTGGCAGGGGAGTTCCAGTGGGCCCTTGTGGGGGTGCTACTGTAGCTTCGGGTCGTGATGACCAAGTTGTGGGATTGCTGACGCAGTTGTTGGCACATTTTCCGCCAGTGGCTCCTGAGCAGGCTCCGGGTGTTCCTCTAGTGGCCGGTTGGCAGCAGAGGGCTGCAGTTGCTGAGCATCCGAGGGCTGCAGTTGCAGCACAGGTGCCGTTTTACCTTGAGGTTATGGGGCATATACAGAGGATTGGTACACCGTCGTTTGTGGGCCGAGTGGGTCCTGCGGAGGCAGTGAGTGGCGCTTGAGTGGAGCGTAACCTCAGATCGATTCGTTGTCCTGCTGGGTGTCAGGTAGAGTTGGCTATTCACTACCTGTGTAGTGATGCGCATCTGTGATGGCGAGCTATCGAGGCTCGGAGAGCAGTGTGGACCTGGGGAGAATTCTTAGCAGGGTTTAATGCTAAGTATTTTCCTCAGGTGGCTCGAGATCGTCTTTGGTTGAGTATCCGGTCTCAGTGCGGAGGCGCCAGGTAAGCCTCGTGGGTAGAGCAGGTAGAGCTGGCGGCATCGATTGAGGAGGTGGGATGACCCTTCTAGGGCGAGTTCAGGTAGCGGCGGAGCAGCCGTTTGGTCAATTGGAGGAGCGCACCATGGTCATTAGTAGTCGAGGAGCAGGTCGAGGTTTCCGCTGGTGTTGTTCCTTCAGTGGTTTCTAGTTTCAGAGTTTGGAGCTTTGGTGTTGTCATTCCGGATTGTTTGATTGTATTATCGTTGTGTTGAGACGATTTACGTTTTTAAAAATTTATCGTATGAGTTATGAGGCGAGTGGTTCGTTATGTGCTTGTATGTGTGGACCATGGTTGGTCGGTGCTGTGAGGTCATTCCAGGATGGGAATGTTGTGATTATACCACGTGAGGCGGCTCTAATCAGAGGAGATATGTGTTCTCCTGTTTACTTATTGGGAAGCGTGTTCCCAGGATAAGTAGCGAGGGATGTGAGATCTCTTGCAGGGATGTGAGGTCCCCAGATACCGTTGGCTCGAGGGATGCATCCCGAGAGTGCAAACGGTATGTTTCGTGTGTGGATTAGAGGGAGCCTCTGAGGTCGGGGGAGGATCTCGTATGGTATCAGACGTTTCGGGCCGGGATTTTGGTCCATGTTGGACAATTGCAGAACGAGTGGGAATCTCGTGTAGTGTTGGTTGGAGCAGTCAAGACTATGGTCTGTGATAGACGGTTCAGGAGGCTCGAGTTGTGAGCCGAGATGTAGCTTGTCCGGTCAGGCCGGGACTGAGTTCTGGTAATAGTGGTAGCATTGTAAAGATCCAAAGCTGGACTGATGGGAGATTGTACATGTTCTTGTTTGATTATTGTACAATCGACCGTCAGATCTGGTTTGGATTAAGAATGTTCCGTAGTCGGGACTGACGGGCGGTAGTACATGTTTTTGTTTGATTGTTGTACGATCGACTGCCAGACCTGTTTGGACTAAAAGTGTTGCTCAGAATGTTCCGGGTGATGCTAGGCAAGCAATGAGCATTTTCCAGTTGTGGTTGTGTCTTCTTTGGTGAGACGAATTTACATGCGTGAGAGTTGTGCGTTGCGATCAAGGGAATTTAGGAGAGTGTTGGTTCATGTATTTTTTGTTTCATCGTAACGATATACATTTTCCTTGGAAATTTATGAGATGTGGTTTCTTATATTTCTGAGTTATCAGATAGTGTTTCTGATATATCGATTGTGTTGGCCAGTGAGGTCGTGTTTTGTGGATATTCCGGTGGGAGTATCGAGTATATACCATGTGTGGTGACCTAGTCGCTGATGATTATAGGCGTTTTTAGATTTTTATTACGATTGACTCATGTGCTGGAGACGGTGGTTTCAAGGGTATGTATCGGAGACGGTGGTTTCCTGTATACATGCCGAGAGACGGTGGTCTCCCAGGAGACGGTGGTTTCCTGAGTACTTATATCGAGACGGTGGTCTCCGTTATAGTACAGAGTATTTATATCAAGATGGTGGTCTCCGTTATAGTACCGAGTGCCTATATTGGGACGGTGGTTCCTCTATAGTGCGGGGAGACGGTGGTTTCCCAAGGGGACGGTGGTTCCCTAGAGTGTGTGATGAGTTAAACGTAATAAATGTCTAAGGAACGTGTGTATAAACATAGGATTAGTTCATGGGTCTATGAGATTATGTGAGAATCTCTTGTGGTATTGGTCTTTGATAGACGATGTGGTAGGCTTCAAGCCTAGAGTGGAATAAGCTTTATGCGGTACACTCTGTGGGTTCAAGTTTGGATTCGGACTACTTGAGGCAGTTCTTAAATATTGAGGTTTATAGGCGTGTAGAATCTTTTGCTCTTGGGGAGATGTATTCTCTCGTGTGGGGACAGTGGTCCCAGACTTACTTATTTGGGAATTGCGTTTCCTAGTATAAGTAGGGGAGAGGTGATCTCTCGTGTGGGGATGTGTTCCCAAGATATCGTCGGCTTGAAGGATGCGTCCCGAGAGTGTAATGGTATGTTACCTGGCAGCTCCAGGATGCGTCTTATGAGTGTCAGGTTGTTGCTGGCTCAAGGGATGCGTTCCGAGAGTGCAAGCGGTTTGTTACTTGACAGCTCCAGGATGCGTCCTGCGAGTGTTAGTGTATTGTTTGAGTTAAGAGCATTAGATGTCTACTACGGCCGAATAAACCTAGGATTAATAGCGTGTTGGGAAGGTCATGAAAAGATCTTAGGGAAGATCATTGTATGGCCAAGAGCTCGGTTGGAGCGGCGACGATATTCTAGGGTCTTGGTAGCAGGTTTTACCAATGGACCGTTCTAGTCTTCAAATGCTTGTGCACGCAAGGGATGATTACTCTATAGGAAGTGTTTTTCCTAATTATAGCCAGAGCTTGAGGGAGACATCCTGAGAGTGTGATGATGTCGGTAAAAGTTTGAGTAATCAAGTCCGTGCATGGCATAAGTATGAGACGGAACATGAACCTCATGGTTCGGGCGTGTAAACTGGGTAATACTGGCCAGTGGACCGCATTATGCGGTAAGTGGCAGCAAGTGGAAGCGGTTTATGGTTTGGATGGATCCGGATGGATGCCAAGATGGTTCCATACAGGGCTTGTATGAGAGGCGGTATAAGTCACCTATACGTTAAACCCAAGTGGGGGAGAGGAACATGGTGGTGCAGGTTAGTGCATGAAGCGACACGAAGCATCTGTGTTTTTTTTTTAAGTTGAGCGAGAGGGAGGCTCAAGATTAGCATCAAAGTTATGATGATAAGAGGAATTTAGAATAGGAGTTGGAGGTTGGAGATCGTGGGTATCTCCAGGTGTCAATGTTGTGGAGGTGCATGCGTGCTTCGGTGAGGTTGGCGGCCAAGTTCCAGTGGGACTTTCGCCAGATTTCTTTTTTTCGGTAGCACGAGACTTTTGAGATTTCTCGAGAGGAGAATTAAAGTGATACGTCAGGAAAAGCTGCTTTGTTAAAAGCTTTGCAGGTTTGTGTTGTGTAGAGGTGGATATTTGGTAACCTAAGGCAAGGATGGATTTGAGGTTCAGGTGGTATTTCGACAAGTGGGTCGCAATTTGAACTTCATTTTTCCTTGTGGTTCCAGTTCGGTTATGTGTGCATGGTGCTCTGTTCTTTTGTCGATTGGCATATTCTCGTTATGTGGTAACGACTATGCATTGTTGAGATTTATAAGATGAGGTTCCTTATATTTCGGTGAGATGAGGTGTGTGTTCTCTTTATTGATTAGTGTGGACCGGTAGTTGTCCTTTGGGATGATATTCTAGTGTGGAATATCGTGTTTAACCCACAAGAGGTAATCCTAGTCGGAGGATGTTTGGAGCGTCTCTGAATTTATTACTCTAGGGGTGTTGTTCCCGAATAACTCATTTGTGGACATGTGTTCTCCTGTATACTTTTGGAGATTGTGTTCTCCAGTATACTGTTTGGGATGGTCTTCCCATAGGTGTGTATTGGGTCATTGGTCCATGTGTTCTCGACTGCTCAAAGGATCGTGTTCCTACGAGTGAGAGGGCTGTAAATGAGTTAAGAGTAATAAATGTCTGGAGACTTGGTCTTTTGCATGAGATTAGGTTTGAACCTCTGGGATCATGTGTTGGTCTCTTGTGGTATTGGGCCGGTGCGGGCCAGCGTGTAGTCCTTTGTGGACGTGTTTTTGCGGGATTCGAGGACGAATCCAGTGTTAGTGGGGGATAATTGTAACATCCGCAAACCAAAATTTCGAAAGATTTGATATGTGTCGAGTAAATTGTCGATAACTCTCGTAATACTTATCGGAATAAGCTAAAACCAATTTCATTGGAAAGCCGGTTCAATTTCCTATCTGTAGAGTCCTAAACCAAATACTGAAAAATTGGTTAGGGTGTCGATCGGCACCCAAGAAAAGTGTCGATCGACACTACTGTTGGTGGTTCGGTTTTGGAAAGAAATATCGAACGGTTTGGTTTGAGTGGTGAGGGATTTCTCTATAAAATCAATAGATGCGGTTTTTGAGCTTCTATTAGAACAGAATAGAGAGAAAATCGTGTTTGATTGAGAGAGAACTGATTTGGTTTTGCAGGTGTAGCCTTATTTTTGTGTCAATCAGAGCGAGTTCTTAACTGAGCGCCAGGGGATGGAAGAGGAGTGTAAGAATTTATTGAAACGTATTTTACAGCATTAACCACGGTTACTAGTGAATGGTTACATAATTTATTGAAACGGATTTTATGGTATTTTTGGAATTTGGGATGATCTTCCCGAAAACGTACAAATACTTCCCGGAAATGTGTATTTCCTTCCCGAACAGTGTTTTTCTTTTCGGAATAGTGTTTAATCTTCCCGAATACGTGTTTATCCTTCCCGTATATGTGTTTATCCTTCCCTAATATGTGTTTTCCTTCCCAAATAAGTGTTATCCTTCCAAAATATGTGTTTACCCTTCCCTAACAATGTTTTTCCTTCCTGAATCCTCCCTAAAACAATATCGGGAAGGAAATACACATATTCGGGAAATAATTACACATAATTGGGTAGGAACACCAGATTCGGGATGGGCTTCCCGAAGAGTGTATTTCCTTCCCGAATCCTCAAGAAAACAATTTTGGGAAGAATTTGTACAGTTTCGGGAAGACCATCTCGAATCCGGGTATTTCCTTCCCGGATTCTTGTTTAATATGATAGTTTCGCAGAGTGTGGGTTGCTATTGGGTTGTCTAGAGGAATTGGCTGGCAGATACCCTGCAAGAAAGTTTTTTAAGATAATATCCACTGATTATATACCAAACTACCATGATTGCAATCTCCCTACCTTGGTTGTGTACCACCATGGCGCTCATAAAGGAACTCATCATGTAGGTTTGAAGAGCTTTGGGCGTAGGTGTCTATTTATTTGCCCCAATTGTGTTTAATAAATATGTCATGTCTCATCTCTAGCCGTTGACCTGATGTGAACACATTTGCGATTGGAGGCTCCTGTCTGAACATACTTACAACTGATTTGGTTTTGCAGGTGTTGCCTTACTTTTGTGTCAATCAGAGCGAGTTCTTAAGTGAGCGCCAAGGGATGGAAGAGGAGTGTAAGAATTTATTGAAACGTATTTTACAGCATTAACCACGGTTACTAGTGAATGGTTACATAATTTATTGAAACGGATTTTGATGGTATTTTTGGAATTTGGGATGATCTTCCCGAAGTCGTACAAATACTTCCCGAAAATGTGTATTTCCTTCCCGAACAGTGTTTTTCTTTTTGGAATAGTGTTTAATCTTCCCGAATACGTGTTTATCCTTCCCGTATATGTGTTTATCCTTCCCTAATATGTGTTTTCCTTCCCAAATAAGTGTTATCCTTCCAAAATATGTGTTTACCCTTCCCTAACAATGTTTTTCCTTCCTGAATCCTCCCTAAAACAATATCGGGAAGGAAATACACATATTCTGGAAATAATTACACAGAATCGGGTAGGAACACCAGATTCGGGATGGGCTTCCCGAAGAGTGTATTTCCTTCCCGAATCCTCAAGAAAACAATTTCGGGAAGAATTTGTACAGTTTCGGGAAGACCATCTCGAATCTGGGTATTTCTTTCCCGGATTCTTGTTTAATCAGATAGTTTCGCAGAGTGTGGGTTGCTATTGGGTTGTCTAGAGGAATTGGCTGGCAGATACCCTGCAAGAAAGTTTTTTAAGATAATATCCACTGATTATATACCAAACTACCATGATTGCAATCTCCCTACCTTGGTTGTGTACCACCATGGCGCTCATAAAGGAACTCATCATGTAGGTTTGAAGAGCTTTGGGCGTAGGTGTCTATTTATTTGCCCCAATTGTGTTTGATAAATATGTCATGTCTCATCTCTAGCCGTTGACCTGATGTGAACACATTTGCGATTGGAGGCTCCTGTCTGAACATACTTACAACTGATTTGGTTTTGCAGGTGTTGCCTTACTTTTGTGTCAATCAGAGCGAGTTCTTAAGTGAGCGCCAGGGGATGGAAGAGGAGTGTAAGAATTTATTGAAACGTATTTTACAGCATTAACCACGGTTACTAGTGAATGGTTACATAATTTATTGAAACGGATTTTATGGTATTTTTGGAATTTGGGATGATCTTCCTGAAGTCGTACAAATACTTCCCGAAAATGTGTATTTCCTTCCCGAACAGTGTTTTTCTTTTCGGAATAGTGTTTAATCTTCCCGAATACGTGTTTATCCTTCCCGTATATGTGTTTATCCTTCCCTAATATGTGTTTTCCTACCCAAATAAGTGTTATCCTTCCAAAATATGTGTTTACCCTTCCCTAACAATGTTTTTCCTTCCTGAATCCTCCCTAAAACAATATCGGGAAGGAAATACACATATTCAGGAAATAATTACACAGAATCGGGTAGGAACACCAGATTCGGGATGGGCTTCCCAAAGAGTGTATTTCCTTCCCGAATCCTCAAGAAAACAATTTCGGGAAGAATTTGTACAGTTTCGGGAAGACCATCTCGAATCCGGGTATTTCTTTCCCGGATTCTTGTTTAATCTGATAGTTTCGCAGAGTGTGGGTTGCTATTGGGTTGTCTAGAGGAATTGGCTGGCAGATACCCTGCAAGAAAGTTTTTTAAGATAATATCCACTGATTATATACCAAACTACCATGATTGCAATCTCCCTACCTTGGTTGTGTACCACCATGGCGCTCATAAAGGAACTCATCATGTAGGTTTGAAGAGCTTTGGGCGTAGGTGTCTATTTATTTGCCCCAATTGTGTTTGATAAATATGTCATGTCGCATCTCTAGCCGTTGACCTGATGTGAACACATTTGCGATTGGAGGCTCCTGTCTGAACATACTTACAACTGATTTGGTTTTGCAGGTGTTGCCTTACTTTTGTGTCAATCAGAGCGAGTTCTTAAGTGAGCGCCAGGGGATGGAAGAGGAGTGTAAGAATTTATTGAAACGTATTTTACAGCGTTAACCACGGTTACTAGTGAATGGTTACAGAATTTATTGAAACGGATTTTATGGTATTTTTGGAATTTGGGATGATCTTCCCAAAGTTGTACAATTTCTTCCCGAAAATGTGTATATCCTTCCCGAATAGTGTTTTTCGTTACCGAATAGTGTTTATTCTTCCTGAATATGTGTTTTAACTTCCAAATTATGTGTTTATCCTTCTCAAATATGTGTTTCCTCTTCCCGAACAATGTTTATCCTTCCCGAATCCTTCTGAAAACTATTTCGGGAAGGAAATACACAAACTCGGGAAACAAACACTCAAGATGGGCTTTCCGAACAGTGTATTTCCTTCCTGAATCCTCTTGAAAACAATTTCGGGAAGGGTTTGTACAGTTTTGGTAAGAGCATCCGTAATCCCGGTATTTTCTTCCCGGATTCTTGTTTAATTTGATAGTTTCGCAGAGTGTGGCTTGCTATTAGGTTGTCTAGAGGAATTGGCTAGCTGATACCCTGCAAGAAAGTTTGTTAAGATAATATCCACTGATTGTATACCGAACTACCATGATTGCAATCTCCCTACCTTGCTTTTGTACCACCATGGCGCTGTTAAATGAACTCATCTTGTAGGTTTGAAGAGATTTGGGCATAGGTGTCTATTAATATGCCCCAATTGTGTTTGATAACTATTTCATGTCTCATCTCTAGCCGTTGACCTGATGTGAACACATTTGCGATTGGAGGCTCCTGTCTGAACATACTTACAACTGATTTGGTTTTCCAGGTGTAGCCTTACTTTTGTGTCAATCAGAGCGAGTTCTTAACTGAGCGCCAGGGGATGGAAGAGGAGTGTAAGAATTTATTGAAACGTATTTTACAGCATTAACCACGGTTACTAGTGAATGGTTACATAATTTATTGAAACGGATTTTATGGTATTTTTGGAATTTGGGATGATCTTCCTGAAGTCGTACAAATACTTCCCGGAAATGTGTATTTCCTTCCCGAACAGTGTTTTTCTTTTTGGAATAGTGTTTAATCTTCCCGAATACGTGTTTATCCTTCCCGTATATGTGTTTATCCTTCCCTAATATGTGTTTTCCTTCCCAAATAAGTGTTATCCTTCCAAAATATGTGTTTCCCCTTCCCTAACAATGTTTTTCCTTCCTGAATCCTCCCTAAAACAATATCGGGAAGGAAATACACATATTCGGGAAATAATTACACAGAATCGGGTAGGAACACCAGATTCGGGATGGGCTTCCCGAAGAGTGTATTTCCATCTTGAATCCTCAAGAAAACAATTTCGGGAAGGATTTGTATAGTTTCGGGAAGACCATCTCGAATCCGGGTATTTCCTTCCCGGATTCATGTTTAATCTGATAGTTTCGCTGAGTGTGGCTTGCTATTGGGTTGTCTAGAGGAATTGGCTAGCAGATACCCTGCAAGAAAGTTTTTTAAGATAATATCCACTGATTGTATACCAAACTACCATGATTCCAATCTCCCTACCTTGGTTGTGTACCACCATGGCGCTCTTAAAGGAACTCATCATGTAGGTTTGAAGAGCTTTGGGCGTAGGTGTCTATTTATTTGCCCCAATTGTGTTTGATAAATATGTCATGTCTCATCTCTAGCCGTTGACCTGATGTGAACACATTTGCGATTGGAGGCTCCTGTCTGAACATACTTACAACTGATTTGGTTTTGCAGGTGTAGCCTTACTTTTGTGTCAATCAGAGCGAGTTCTTAAGTGAGCACCAGGGGATGGAAGAGGAGTGTAAGAATTTATTGAAACGTATTTTACAGCGTTAAGCACGGTTACTAGTGAATGGTTACAAAATTTATTGAAACGGATTTTATGGTATTTTTGGAATTTGGGATGATCTTCCCAAAGTTGTACAATTTCTTCCCAAAAATGTGTATATCCTTCCCGAATAGTGTTTTTCGTTACCGAATAGTGTTTATTCTTCCTGAATATGTGTTTTAACTTCCAAATTATGTGTTTATCCTTCTCAATTATGTGTTTCCTCTTCCCGAACAATGTTTCTCCTTCCCGAATCCTTCTGAAAACTATTTCGGGAAGGAAATCCACAAACTCGGGAAACAAACACTCAGATTCGGATAGGAAAACCAGATTCGGGATGGGCTTCCCGAACAGTGTATTTCCTTCCTGAGTCCTCTTGAAAACAATTTCGGGAAGGGTTCGTACAGTTTTGGTAAGAGCATCCGTAATCCCGGTATTTTCTTCCCGGATTCTTGTTTAATTTGATAGTTTCGCAGAGTGTGGCTTGCTATTAGGTTGTCTAGAGGAATTGGCTAGCTGATACCCTGCAAGAAAGTTTGTTAAGATAATATCCACTGATTGTATACCGAACTACCATGATTGCAATCTCCCTACCTTGGTTGTGTACCACCATGGCGCTGTTAAATGAACTCATCTTGTAGGTTTGAAGAGATTTGGGCATAGGTGTCTATTAATATGCCCCAATTGTGTTTGATAACTATGTCATGTCTCATCTCTAGCCGTTGACCTGATGTGAACACATTTGCGATTGGAGGCTCCTGTCTGAACATACTTACAACTGATTTGGTTTTCCAGGTGTAGCCTTACTTTTGTGTCAATCAGAGCGAGTTCTTAACTGAGCGCCAGGGGATGGAAGAGGAGTGTAAGAATTTATTGAAACGTATTTTACAGCGTTAACCACGGTTACTAGTGAATGGTTACATAATTTATTGAAACGGATTTTATGGTATTTTTGGAATTTGGGATGATCTTCCTGAAGTCGTACAAATACTTCCCGAAAATGTGTATTTCCTTCCCGAACAGTGTTTTTCTTTTCGAAATAGTGTTTAATCTTCCCGAATACGTGTTTATCCTTCCCGTATATGTGTTTATCCTTCCCTAATATGTGTTTTCCTTCCCAAATAAGTGTTATCCTTCCAAAATATGTGTTTACCCTTCCCTAACAATGTTTTTCCTTCCTGAATCCTCCCTAAAACAATATCGGGAAGGAAATACACATATTCGGGAAATAATTACACAGAATCGGGTAGGAACACCAGATTCGGGATGGGCTTCCCGAAGAGTGTATTTCCATCCCGAATCCTCAAGAAAACAATTTCGGGAAGGTTTTGTATAGTTTCGGGAAGACCATCTCGAATCCGGGTATTTCCTTCCCGGATTCTTGTTTAATCTGATAGTTTCGCAGAGTGTGGATTGCTATTGGGTTGTCTAGAGGAATTGGCTGGCAGATACCCTGCAAGAAAGTTTTTTAAGATAATATCCACTGATTGTATACCAAACTACCATGATTGCAATCTCCCTACCTTGGTTGTGTACCACCATGGCGCTCTGAAAGGAACTCATCATGTAGGTTTGAAGAGCTTTGGGCGTAGGTGTCTATTTATTTGCCCCAATTGTGTTTGATAAATATGTCAAGTCTCATCTCTAGCCGTTGACCTGATGTGAACACATTTGCGATTGGAGGCTCCTGTCTGAACATACTTACAACTGATTTGGTTTTGCAGGTGTTGCCTTACTTTTGTGTCAATCAGAGCGAGTTCTTAAGTGAGCGCCAGGGGATGGAAGAGGAGTGTAAGAATTTATTGAAACGTATTTTACAGCGTTAACCACGGTTACTAGTGAATGGTTACAGAATTTATTGAAACGGATTTTATGGTATTTTTGGAATTTGGGATGATCTTCCCAAAGTTGTACAATTTCTTCCCGAAAATGTGTATATCCTTCCCGAATAGTGTTTTTCTTTACCGAATAGTGTTTATTCTTCCTGAATATGTGTTTTAACTTCCAAATTATGTGTTTATCCTTCTCAAATATGTGTTTCCTCTTCCCGAACAATGTTTCTCCTTCCCGAATCCTTCTGGAAACCAGATTCGGGATGGGCTTCCCGAACAGTGTATTTCCTTCCTGAGTCCTCCTGAAAACAATTTCGGGAAGGGTTTGTACAGTTTTGGTAAGAGCATCCGTAATCCCGGTATTTTATTCCCGGATTCTTGTTTAATTTGGTAGTTTCGCAGAGTGTGGCTTGCTATTAGGTTGTCTAGAGGAATTGGCTAGATATTTGTTTACCCATCCCTAACAATGTTTTTCCTTCCTGAATCCTCCCTAAAACAATATCGGGAAGGAAATACACATATTCGGGAAATAATTACACAGAATCGGGTAGGAACACCAGATTCGGGATGGGCTTCCCGAAGAGTGTATTTCCTTCCCGAATCCTTAAGAAAACAATTTCGGGAAGGATTTGTACAGTTTTGGGAAGACCATCTCGAATCCGGGTATTTCCTTCCCGGATTCTTGTTTAATCTGATAGTTTTGAAGAGTGTGGCTTGCTATTAGGTTGTCTAGAGGAATTGGCTAGCAGATACCCTGCAAGAAAGTTTTTTAAGATAATATCCACTGATTGTATACCGAACTACCTTGATTGCAATCTCCCTACCTTGGTTGTGTACCACCATGGCGCTGTTAAAGGAACTCATCTTGTAGGTTTGAAGAGCTTTGGGCGTAGGTGTCTATTTATATGCCCCAATTGTGTTTGATAAATATGTCATGTCTCATCTCTAGCCGTTGACCTGATCTGAACACATTTGCGATTGGAGGCTCATGTCTGAACATACTTGCAACTGATTTGGTTTGCAGGTGTAGCCTTACTTTTGTGTCAATCAGAGCGAGTCCTTAAGTGAGCGCCAGGGGATGGAAGAGGAGTGTAAGAGTTTATTGAAACGTATTTTACAGCGTTAACCACGGTTACTAGTGAATGGTTACAGAATTTATTGAAACGGATTTTATGGTATTTTTGGAATTTGGGATGATCTTCCCGAAGTCGTACAAATACTTCCCGAACGTGTGTATTTCCTTCCCGAATAGTGTTTTTCTTTACCGAATAGTGTTTATTCTTCCTGAATATGTGTTTTAACTTCCAAATTATGTGTTTATCCTTCTCAAATATGTGTTTCCCCTTCCCGAACAATGTTTCTCCTTCCCGAATTCTTCTGAAAACTATTTCTGGAAGGAAATACACAAACTCGGGAAACAAACACTCAGATTCGGATAGGAAAACCAGATTCGGGATAGGCTTCCCGAACACTGTATTTCCCTCCCGAATCATCCTGAAAACAATTTCGGGAAGGATTTGTACAGTTTTGGGAAGAGCATCTATAATCCCGGTATTTCCTTCACGGATTGTTGTTTAATCTGATAGTTTCGCAGAGTGTGGCTTGCTATTGGGTTGTCTAGAGGAATTGGCTAGCTGATACCCTGCAAGAAAGTTTGTTAAGATAATATCCACTGATTGTATACCGAACTACCATGATTTCAATCTCCCTACCTTGGTTGTGTACCACCATGGCGCTGTTAAAGGAACTCATCATGTAGGTTTGAAGAGGTTTGGGCGTAGGTGTCTATTTATATGCCCCAATTGTGTTTGATAACTATGTCATGTCTCATCTCTAGCCGTTGACCTGATGTGAACACATTTGCGATTGGAGGCTCTTATCTGAACATACTTGCAACTGATTTGGTTTGCAGGTGTAGCCTTACTTTTGTGTCAATCAGAGCGAGTCCTTAAGTGAGCGCCAGGGGATGGAAGAGGAGTGTAAGAATTTATTGAAACGTATTTTACAGCGTTAACCACGGTTACTAGTGAATGGTTACATAATTTATTGAAACGGATTTTATGGTATTTTTGGAATTTGGGATGATCTTCCCGAAGTCGTACAAATACTTCCTGAAAATGTGTATTTCCTTCCCGAATAGTGTTTTTTCTTTTCCGAATAGTGTTTAATCTTCCCGAATACGTGTTTATCCTTCCCGTATATGTGTTTATCCTTCCCTAACATGTGTTTTCCTACCCAAATAAGTGTTATACTTCCAAAATATGTATTTACCCTTCCCGAACAATGTTTTTCCTTCCTAAATCCTCCTCAAAACAATATCGGGAAGGAAATACACATATTCGGGAAACAATTATACAAAATCGGGTAGTAACACCAGATTTGGGATGGGCTTCCCGAAGAGTGTATTTCCTTCCCGAATCCTCAAGAAAACAATTTCGGGAAGGATTTGTACAGTTTTGGGAAGAGCATCTATAATCCCGGTATTTCCTTCACGGATTGTTGTTTAATCTGATAGTTTCGCAGAGTGTGGCTTGCTATTGGGTTGTCTAGAGGAATTGGCTAGCTGATACCCTGCAAGAAAGTTTGTTAAGATAATATCCACTGATTGTATACCGAACTACCATGATTTCAATCTCCCTACCTTGGTTGTGTACCACCATGGCGCTGTTAAAGGAACTCATCATGTAGGTTTGAAGAGGTTTGGGCGTAGGTGTCTATTTATATGCCCCAATTGTGTTTGATAACTATGTCATGTCTCATCTCTAGCCGTTGACCTGATGTGAACACATTTGCGATTGGAGGCTCTTATCTAAACATACTTGCAACTGATTTGGTTTGCAGGTGTAGCCTTACTTTTGTGTCAATCAGAGCGAGTCCTTAAGTGAGCGCCAGGGGATGGAAGAGGAGTGTAAGAATTTATTGAAACGTATTTTACAGCGTTAACCACGGTTACTAGTGAATGGTTACATAATTTATTGAAACGGATTTTATGGTATTTTTGGAATTTGGGATGATCTTCCCGAAGTCGTACAAATACTTCCTGAAAATGTGTATTTCCTTCCCGAATAGTGTTTTTCTTTACCGAATAGTGTTTATTCTTCCTGAATATGTGTTTTAACTTCCAAATTATGTGTTTATCCTTCTCAAATATGTGTTTCCCCTTCCCGAACAATGTTTCTCCTTCCCGAATCCTTCTGAAAACTATTTCGGGAAGGAAATACACAAACTCGGGAAACAAACACTCAGATTCGGATAGGAAAACCAGATTCGGGATAGGCTTCCCGAACACTGTATTTCCTTCCCGAATCATCCTGAAAACAATTTCGGGAAGGATTTGTACAGTTTTGGGATGAGCATCTATAATCCCGGTATTTCCTTCACGGATTCTTGTTTAAACTGATAGTTTCGCAGAGTGTGGCTTGCTATTGGGTTGTCTAGAGGAATTGGCTAGCTGATACCCTGCAAGAAAGTTTGTTAAGATAATATCCACTGATTGTATACCGAACTACCATGATTTCAATCTCCCTACCTTGGTTGTATACCACCATGGCGCTGTTAAAGGAACTCATCATGTAGGTTTGAAGATGTTTGGGCGTAGGTGTCTATTTATATGCCCCAATTGTGTTTGATAACTATGTCATGTCTCATCTCTAGCCGTTGACCTGATGTGAACACATTTGCGATTGGAGGCTCCTGTCTCAACATACTTACAACTGATTTGGTTTTGCAGGTGTAGCCTTACTTTTGTGTCAATCAGAGCGAGTTCTTAACTGAGCGCCAGGGGATGGAAGAGGAGTGTAAGAATTTATTGAAACGTATTTTACATCGTTAACCACGGTTACTAGTGAATGGTTACATAATTTATTGAAACGGATTTTATGGTATTTTTGGAATTTGGGATGATCTTCCTGAAGTCGTACAAATACTTCCCGAAAATGTGTATTTCCTTCCCGAACAGTGTTTTTCTTTTCGGAATAGCGTTTAATCTTCCTGAATACGTGTTTATCCTTCCCGTATATGTGTTTATCCTTCCCTAATATGTGTTTTCCTTCCCAAATAAGTGTTATCCTTCCAAAATATGTGTTTACCCTTCCCTAACAATGTTTTTCCTTCCTGAATCCACCCTAAAACAATATCGGGAAGGAAATACACATATTCGGGAAATATTTACACATAATCGGGTAGGAACACCAGATTCGGGATGGGCTTCCCGAAGAGTGTATTTCCTTCCCTAATCCTCAAGAGAACAATTTCGGAAAGGATTTGTACAGTTTTGGGAAGACCATCTCGAATCCGGGTTCTTGTTTAATCTGATAGTTTTGCAGAGTGTGGCTTGCTATTAGGTTGTCTAGAGGAATTGGCTAGCAGATACCCTGCAAGAAAGTTTTTTAAGATAATATCCAATGATTGTATACCGAACTACCATGATTGCAATCTCCCTACCTTGGTTGTGTACCACCATGGCGCTGTTAAAGGAACTCATCTTGTAGGTTTGAAGAGCTTTGGGCGTAGGTGTCTATTTATATGCCCCAATTGTGTTTGATAAATATGTCATGTCTCATCTCTAGCCGTTGACCTGATCTGAACACATTTGCGATTGGAGGCTCATGTCTGAACATACTTGCAACTGATTTGGTTTGCAGGTGTAGCCTTACTTTTGTGTCAATCAGAGCGAGTCCTTAAGTGAGCGCCAGGGGATGGAAGAGGAGTGTAAGAGTTTATTGAAACGTATTTTACAGCGTTAACCACGGTTACTAGTGAATGGTTACAGAATTTATTGAAACGGATTTTATGGTATTTTTGGAATTTGGGATGATCTTCCCGAAGTCGTCCAAATACTTCCCGAACATGTGTATTTCCTTCCCGAATAGTGTTTTTCTTTACCGAATAGGGTTTATTCTTCCTGAATATGTGTTTTAACTTCCAAATTATGTGTTTATCCTTCTCAAATATGTGTTTCCCCTTCCCGAACAATGTTTCTCCTTCTCGAATCCTTCTGAAAACTATTTCGGGAAGGAAATACACAAACTCGGGAAACAAACACTCAGATTCGGATAGGAAAACCAGATTCGGGATAGGCTTCCCGAACACTGTATTTCCTTCCCGAATCATCCTGAAAACAATTTCGGGAAGGATTTGTACAGTTTTGGGAAGAGCATCCGTAATCCCAGTATTTCCTTCCCAGATTGTTGTTTAATCTGATAGTTTCGCAGAGTGTGGCTTGCTATTGGGTTGTCTAGAGGAATTGGCTAGCTGATACCCTGCAAGAAAGTTTGTTAAGATAATATCCACTAATTGTATACCAAACTACCATGATTTCAATCTCCCTACCTTGGTTGTGTACCACCATGGCGCTGTTAAAGGAACTCATCATGTAGGTTTGAAGAGCTTTGGGCGTAGGTGTCTATTTATATGCCCCAATTGTGTTTGATAACTATGTCATGTCTCATCTCTAGCCGTTGACCTGATGTGAACACATTTGCGATTGGAGGCTCCTGTCTGAACATACTTACAACTGATTTGGTTTTGCAGGTGTAGCCTTACTTTTGTGTCAATCAGAGCGAGTTCTTAACTGAGCGCCAGGGGATGGAAGAGGAGTATAAGAATTTATTGAAAAGTATTTTACAGCGTTAACCACGGTTACTAGTGAATGGTTACAGAATATATTGAAATGGATTTTATGGTATTTTTGGAATTTGGGATGATCTTCCCGAAGTCGTACAAATACTTCCCGAAAATGTGTATTTTTCTTCTCGAATTGTGTTTTTTCTTTTCCGAATAGTGTTTAATCTTCCCGAATACGTGTTTATCCTTCCCGTATATGTGTTTATCCTTCCCTAATATGTGTTTTCCTTCCCAAATAAGTGTTATCCTTCCAAAATATGTGTTTACCCTTCCCGAACAAAGTTTTTCCTTCCTGAATCCTCCTCAAAACAATATCGGGAAGGAAATGCACATATTCGGGAAATAATTACACAAAATCGGGTAGGAACACCAGATTTGGGATGGGCTTCCCGAAGAGTGTATTTCCTTCCCGAATCCTCAAGAAAACAATTTCGGGAAGGATTTGTACAGTTTCAGGAAGACCATCTCGAATCCAGGTATTTCCTTACCGGATTCTTGTTTAATCTGATAATTTCGCAGAGTGTGGCTTGCTATTGGGTTGTCTAGAGGAATTTGCTTGCAGATACCCTGCAAGAAAGTTTTTTAAGATAATATCCACTGATTGTATACCGAACTACCATGATTGCAATCTCCCTACCTTGGTTGTGTACCACCATGGCGCTGTTAAAGGAACTCATCATGTAGGTTTGAAGAGCTTTGGGCATAGGTGTCTATTTATTTGCCCAAATTATGTTTGATAAGTATGTCTTGTCTCATCTCTAGCCGTTGACCTGATGTGAACACATTTGCGATTGGAGGCTCCTGTCTGAACATACTTGCAACTGATTTGGTTTGCACGTGTAGCCTTACTTTTGTGTCAATCTGAGCGAGTTCTTAAGTGAGCGCCAGGGGATGGAAGAGGAGTGTAAGAATTTATTGAAACGTATTTTACAGCGTTAACCACGGTTACTGGTGAATGGTTACATAATTTATTGAAACGGATTTTATGGTATTTCTGGAATTTGGGATGAGTTTCCCGATGTCGTACAATTACATCCCGAAGATGTGTATTTCCTTCCCGAATAGTGTTTTTTCTTTTCCGAATAGTGTTTAATCTTCCCGAATACGTGTTTATCCTTCCCGTATATGTGTTTACCCTTCCCTAATATGTGTATTCCTTCCCAAATAAGTATTTATCCTTCCAAAATATGTATTTACCCTTCCCGAACAATGGTTTTCCTTCACGAATCCTCCTGAAACCAATATTGGTAAGGAAAGACACATATTCGGGTAATAATTACACATAATCGGGTAGGAACACCAGATTCGGGATGGGCTTCCCGGAGAATGTATTTCGTTCCCGAATCCTTCTAAAAAAAATTTCGGGAAGGATTTGTACACTTTTGGGAAGAGCATCTGTAATCCCAGTATTTCCTTCCCGGATTCTTGTTTAATCTGATAGTTTCGCAGAGTGTGGCTTGCTATTGGGTTGTCTAGAGGAATTGGCTAGCTGATACCCTGCAAGAAAGTTTGTTAAGATAATATCCACTGATTGTATACCGAACTACCATGATTGCAATCTCCCTACCTTGGTTGTGTACCACCATGGCGCTTTTAAAGGAACTCATCATGTAGGTTTGAAGAGCTTTGGGCGTAGGTGTCTATTTATTTGCCCCAATTGTGTTTGATAAATATGTCATGTCTCATCTCTAGTCGTTGACCTGATGTGAACACATTTGCGATTAAATGCTCCTGTTTAAACATACTTGCAACTGATTTGGTTTTGCAGGTGTAGCCTTACTTTTGTGTCAATCAGAACGAGTTCTTATGCGAGCGCCAGGGGATGGAAGAGGAGTGTAAGAATTTATTGAAACGTATTTTACAGCGTTAACCATGTCTATTTATATGCCCCAATTGTGTTTGATAACTATGTCATGTCTCATCTCTAGTCGTTGACCTGATGTGAACACATTTTCAATTGGAGGTTCCTGTCTGAATATATATTTACAACTGATTTGGTTTTGCAGGTGTAGCCTTACTTTTGTGCCAATCAGAGAGAGTTCTTATGTGAGCGCCAAGGGATGGAAAAGGAGTGTAAGAATTTATTGAAACGTATTTTACAGCGTGAACCACGGTTACAGGTGAATGGTTACAGAATTTATTGAAAGGGATTTTATGGTCTTTTTGGAATTTGGGATGATCTTCCCGAAGTCGTACAATATCTTCACGAAAATGTGTATATCCTTTCCGAATAGTGTTTTTCTTTACCGAATAGTGTTTATTCTTCCTGAATATGTGTTTATCCTTCCCGTATATGTGTTTACCCTTCCGTAATATGTGTATTCCTTCCCAAATAAGTATTTATCCTTCCAAATTATGTGTTTACCCTTCCCGAACAATGGTTTTCCTTCCCGAATCCTCTTGAAAACAATATCGGTATGGAAATACACATATTCGGGAAATAATTACACATAATCGGGTAGGAACACCAGATTCAGGATGGGCTTCCCTGAGAGTGTATTTCCTTCCCGAATCCTCTTGAAAACAATTTTGGGAAGGATTTGTACAGTTTTGGGAAGAGCAACTGTAATCCCGGTATTTCCTTCCTGGATTCTTGTTTAATCTGATATTTTCGCAGAGTGTGGCTTGCTATTAGGTTGTGTAGAGAAATTGGCTAGCAGATACCCTGCAAGAAAGTTTGTTAAGATAATATCCACTGATTGTATATCGAACTACCATGATTGCAATCTCCCTACCTTGGTTGTGTACCACCATGGCCCTGTTAAAGGAACTCATCATGTAGGTTTGAAGAGCTTTGGGCATAGGTGTCTATTTATTTGCCCCAATTGTGTTTGATAAATATGTCTTGTCTCATCTCTAGTCGTTGACCTGATGTGAACACATTTGCGATTGGAGGCTCATGTCTAAACATACTTTCAACTGATTTGGTTTTCCAGGTGTAGCCTTACTTTTGTGCCAATCAGAGCGAGTTCTTATGTGAGCGCCTTGGGATGGAAAAAGAGTGTAAGAATTTATTGAAACGTATTTTACAGCGTTAACCATGGTTACTGGTGAATGTTTACAGAATTTATTGAAACGGATTTTATGGTCTTTTTGGAATTTGGGATGAACTTCCCGAATCTTATAATTTCTTCCCGAAAATGTGTATATCCTTCCCGAATAGTGTTTTTCTTTATAGAATAGTGTTTATTCTTCCTGAATATGTGTTTTAACTTCCAAATTATGTGTTTATCCTTCTCAAATATGTGTTTCCCCTTCCCAAACAATGTTTCTCCTTCCCGAATCATTCTGAAAACTATTTCGGGAAGGAAATACACAAACTCGGGAAACAAACACTCAAATTCGGATAGGAAAACCTGATTCGGGATGGGCTTCCCGAACAGTGTATTTCCTTCCCGAATCCTCCTGAAAACAATTTCAGGAAGGATTTATACAGTTTTGGGAAGAGCATCTGTAATCCCGGTATTTCCTTCCCGGATTCTTGTTTAATCTGATAGTTTCGCAGAGTGTGGCTTGCTTTTGGGTTGTCTAGAGGAATTGGCTAGCTGATACCCTGCAAGAAAGTTTGTTAAGATAATATTTACTAATTGTATACCGATCTACCATGATTGCAATCTGCCTACCTTGGTTGTGTACCACCATGGCGCTGTTAAAGGAACTCATCATGTAGGTTTGAAGAGCTTTGGGCGTAGGTGTCTATTTATATGCCCCAATTGTGTTTGATAACTATGTCATGTCTCATCTCTAGCCGTTGACCTGATGTGACACATTTGCGATTGGAGGGTCTTGTCTGAACATACTTACAACTGATTTGGTTTTGCAGGTGTAGCCTTACTTTTGTGTCAATCTGAGCGAGTTCTTAAGTGAGCGCCAGGGGATGGAAGAGGAATGTAAGAATTTATAGAAACGTATTTTACAGCGTTAACCACGGTTACTGGTGAATGGTTACAGAATTTATTGAAACGGATTTTATGGACTTTTTGGAATTTGGGATGAACTTCCCGAAGTCGTACAATTTCATCCCGACAATGTGTATATCCTTCCCGGATAGTGTTTTTCTTTACCGAATAGTGTTTATTCTTCCTAAATATGTGTTTATCCTACCCGTATATGTGTTTACCCTTCTCTAATATGTGTATTCATTTCCAAATAAGTATTTATCCTTCCAAAATATGTGTTTACCCTTCCCGAACAATTGTTTTCCTTTCTGAATCCCCCTGAAAACAATATCGGTAAGGAAATACACATATTCGGGAAATAATTACACAGAATCGGGTAGGAACACCAGATTCGGGATGGGCTTCCCGGAGAGTGTATTTCCTTCCCGAATCCTCAAGAAAACAATTTCGGGAAGGATTTGTACAGTTTCGGGAAGACCATCTCGAATCCGGGTATTTCCTTCCCGGATTCTTGTTTAATCTGATAGTTTCGCAGAGTGTGGCTTGCTATTGGGTTGTCTAGATGAATTTGCTAGCAGATACCCTGCAAGAAAGTTTTTTAAGATAATATCCACTGATTGTATACCAAACTACCATGATTGCAATCTCCCTACCTTGGTTGTGTACCACCATGACGCTGTCAAAGGAACTCATCATGTAGGCTTGTAGAGCTTTGGCTGTATGTGTTTATTTATATGCCCCAATTGTGTTTGATAACTATGTCATGTCTCATATCTAGCCGTTGACCTGATGTGACACATTTGCGATTGGAGGGTCTTGTCTGAACATACTTACAACTGATTTGGTTTTGCAGGTGTAGCCTTACTTCTGTGTCAAACAGAGCGAGTTCTTAAGTGAGCGCCGAGGGATAGAAGAGGAGTGTAAGAATTTATTGAAACGGATTTTACAGCGTTAACCACGGTCACTGGTGAATGGTTACAGAATTTATTGAAACGGATTTTATGGTGTTTTTGGAATTCGGGATAGGCTTACCGATCCTGTACATATCATTCCCGAATATGAGTATTTCCTTCTTGAATAGTGTTTTTCTTCCCCGAATAATGTTTTCTTTCTGAATATGTGTTTTAACTTCCCAATTATGTGTTTATCCCTCTCAAATATGTGTTTCCCTTCCCGAACAATGTTTCTCCTTCCGAATCCTTCTTAAAATGATTTCGGGAAGGACATACACATATTCGGGAAACAAATACTCAGATTCAGGATGGGCTTCCCGAACAGTGTATTTCCTTCCCGAATCCTCCTGAAAACAATTTCGGGAAGGATTTCTACAGTTTTGGTAAGAACATCCGTAATCCCGGTATTTCCTTCCCGGATTCTCGTTTAATCTGATAGTTTCGCAGAGTGTGGCTTGCTATTGGGTTGTCTAGAGGAATTGGCTAGGTGATACCCTGCAAGAAAGTTTGTTAAGATAATATCCACTGATTGTATACCGAATTACCATGATTGCAATCTCCCTACCTTGGTTGTGTACCACCATGGCGCTGTTAAAAGAACTCATCATGTAGGTTTGAAGAGCTTTGGGCGTAGGTGTCTATTTATATGCCCCAATTGTGTTTGATAACTATGTCATGTCTCATCTCTAGCCGTTGACCCGATGTGAACACATTTGCGATTGGAGGCTCTATCTGAACATACTTGCAACTGATTTGGTTTTGCAGAGCGAGTTCTTATGTGAGCGCCAAGGGATGGAAAAGGAGTGTTAGAATTTATTGAAACGTATTTTACAGCGTGAACCACGGTTACGAGTGAATGGTTACAGGATTTATTGAAACGGATTTTATGGTATTTGGAATTTGGGATGATCTTCCCGATGTCGTACAAATACATCCGAAGATGTGTATTTCCTTCCCGAATAATGTTTTTCTTTTCCGAATAGCGTTTAATCTTCCCGAATACGTGTTTATCCTTCTCGTATATGTGTTTACCCTTCCTGAACAATGGTTTTCCTTCCCGAATCCTCCTGAAAACAATATCGGTAAGGAAATACACATATTCGGGAAATAATTACACATAATCGGGTAGGAACACCAGATTCAGGATGATCTTCCCGGAGAGTGTATTTCCTTCCCGAATCCTCCTGAAAACAATTTTGGGAAGGATTTGTACAGTTTTTGGAAGACCATCAGTAATCCCGGTATTTCCTTCTCGGATTCTTGTTTAATCTGATAGTTTCGCAGAGTGTGGCTTGCTATTAGGTTGTCTAGAGGAATTGGCTAGCAGATACCCTGCAAGAAAGTTTGTTAAGATAATATCCACTGATTGTATACCGAACTACCATGATTGCAATCTCCCTACCTTGGTTGTGTACCACCATGGCGCTATTAAAGGAACTCATCATGTACGTTTGAAGAGCTTTGGGGGTAGGTGTCTATTTATTTGCCCCAATTTTGTTTGATAAATATGTCATGTCTCATTTCTAGCCGTTGACCTGATGTGAACACATTTGCGATTGGAGGCTCCTGTCTAAACATACTTGCAACTGATTTGGTTTTGCAGGTGTAGCCTTACTTTTGTGTCAATCAGAGCGAGTTCTTATGTGAGCACCAGGGGATGGAAAAGGCGTGTAAGAATTTATTGAAACGTATTTTACAGCGTTAACCACGGTTACTGGTGAATGGTTACATAATTTATTGAAACGGATTTTATGGTCTTTTTGGAATTTGGGATGAACTTCCCGAATCGTACAATTTCTTCCCGAAAATGTGTATATCCTTCCCGAATAGTGTTTTTCTTTACCGAATAGTGTTCATTCTTCCTAAATATGTGTTTTAACTTCCAAATTATGTGTTTCCCCTTCCCGAACAATGTTTCTCCTTCCCGAATCCTTCTGAAAACTATTTCGGGAAGGAAATACACAAACTCGGGAAACAAACACTCAGATTCGGATAGGAAAACCAGATTCGGGATGGGCTTCCCGAAAAGTGTATTTCTTTCCCGAATCATCATGAAAACAATTTCGGGAAGGATTTGTACAGTTTTGGGAAGCGCATCTGTAATCCCGGTATTTCCTTCCCGGATTCTTGTTTAATCTGATAGTTTCGCAGAGTGTGGCTTGCTATTGGGTTGTCTAGAGGAATTGGCTAGCTGATACCCTGCAAGAAAGTTTGTTAAGATAATATCCACTGATTGTATACCAAACTACCATGATTGCAATCTCCCTACCTTGGTTGTGTACCAACATGGCGGTGTTAAAGGAACTCATCATGTACGTTTGAAAAGCTTTGGGCGTAGGTGTCTAATTATATGCCCCAATTTTGTTTGATAACTATGTTATGTCTCATCTCTAGCCGTTGACCTGATGTGAACACATTTGCGATTGGAGGCTCCTGTCTGAACATACTTACAACTGATTTGGTTTTGCAGGTGTAGCCTTACTTATGTGTCAATCAGAGCGAGTTCTTAACTGAGCGCCAGGGGATGGAAGAGGAGTGTAAGAATTTATTGAAACTTATTTTACAGCGTTAACCACGGTTACTAGTGAATGGTTAAAAAATTTATTGAAACGGATTTTATGGTATTTTTGGAATTTGGGCTGATCTTCCCGATGTCGTACAAATACATCCTGAAGATGTGTATTTCCTTCCCGAATTGTGTTTTTCTTTTCCGAATAGCGTTTAATCTTCCCGAATACGTGTTTATCCTTCCCGTATATGTGTTTACCCTTCGCTAATATGTGTATTCCTTCCCAAATAAGTGTTTATCCTTCCAAAATATGTGTCTACCCATCCCGAACAATGGTTTTCCGTCCCGAATCCTCCTGAAAACAATATCGGTAAGGAAATACACATATTCGGGAAATAATTACACATAATCGGGTAGGAACACCATATTCGGGATGGGCTTCCGGGAGAGTGTATTTCCTTCGCGAATCCTCCAGAAAACAATTTCGGGAAGGATTTGTACAGTTTCGGGAAGACCATCTCGAATCCAGGTATTTCCTTCCCAGATTCTTGTTTAATCTGATAGTTTCGCAGAGTGTGGCTTGCTATTGGGTTGTCTAGTGGAATTGGCTAAGAGATACCCTCAAGAAAGTCTGTTAAGATAATATCCACTGATTGTATAGCGAATTACCATGATTGCAATCTCCCTACCTTGGTTGTGTACCACCATGGCGCTGTTAAAGGAACTCATCATGTAGGTTTGAAGAGCTTTGGGCGTAGGTGTCTATTTATATGCCCCAATTGTGTTTGATAACTATGTCATGTCTCATCTCTAGTCGTTGACCTGATGTGAACACATTTGCGATTGGGGGCTCCTATCTGAACATACTTGCAACTGATTTGGTTTTCCAGGTGTAGCCTTACTTTTGTGTCAATCAGAGCGAGTTCTTAAGTGAGCGCCAGGGGATGGAAGAGGAGTGTAAGAATTTATTGAAACGTATTTTACAGCGTTAACCACGGTTACTAGTGAATGGTTACAGGATTTATTGAAATGGATTTTATGGTATTTTTTGGAATTTGGGATGATCTTCCCGATGTCGTACAAATACATCCGAAGATGTGTATTTCCTTCCCGAATAATGTTTTTCTTTTCCGAATAGCGTTTAATCTTCCCGAATACGTGTTTATTCTTCCCGTATATGTGTTTACCCTTCCCTAATATGTGTATTCCTTCCCAAATAAGTATTTATCCTTCCAAAATATGTGTTTACCCTTCTTGAACAATGGTTTTCCTTCCCGAAAGGTTAGGATGGCTGCGATAGTTGTTGTTGAAGCCTCTGTTCTGCCCAAACCCTTGACCGTCCACATAGTTCACTTCCTGGTTATCATCTGGGACTAAGGTAGCACCCTCTGTGTAACAGATTGCATCTGAAACATCTCCACTCATGTTGATGCCCTGTTGGTTTCCTTGAATAAAACGCCGGAGCTTAGCAGCGGTCAGCTCTGCTATCTCTGCTGCAGATGGTGTCTCAACACTGCAAATCTTCCTCGACCGATCGTATTCAGGACTCTGATCACTGGAACTCTGAGCCATGTTGTCAATTAACTTGTACGCGCCTTCAATGCTCTGAGTCATGAAGTTTCCATTGCTGGCCGAGTTGAGGTTGGTCCTGTAATCCCAAGAGAGTCCATCATAGAATGTCCTTAGTATCTGATCATCACTGAATCCATGGTGAGGACACTCTCTGCGATACTCTTTAAATCTGTCCCAAGCCTCAGCAAATGACTCTCCGCTCTTCTGCGAGAAGTTAGTGATCCTGGCTCTTAGCTGAGCAGTCTTGGTCTTGGTGTAGAAATTATCCAAGAAAGCAGCTCTAGCTTCTTCCCAGCCATTGAGAGAATTCGGAGGATGTGACTTGAGCCACCTTAGAGCTTTGTCAGCTAGAGAATGCTTGAATAGCTTGCATTTGAGGTAGTCAGATGGTACCCCATTTGCCTTAGTCGTCTCGCATACCTCTTCAAAACTCTCTATGTGATCCATGGGATTCTCAGCAGCTAATCCATGGAACACATGCCTCTCTACCAGGTTGATCAGCTGTGCCTTTATCTCAAAATCATTTCTCTGAATCGCAGGGGCACGAATTGCTGATCTATTTTGGTAGTAACGATGGACATTGTCCCCTTCTCCAATTCCTCTCTGCGGCGGAGGATTCTTTCCTTGTGGTGGCGCCTGCTGCGCCATTAGTCTAGCAAACTCTTGCTGCATGTTTTGCATCCGTTGTTCCGCTGCTGCAGCTTGAGCAGCGGATGCAGCACGAATCTGCTCAATCTTATTGAACAGAGTATTCTGAAGTGTCAGGTCGTCTTGATTCTCCTGGTCCATGTCTGGCAAGAGATTAGCTTGGGCTCTGTTAAATCTTTCAATCTGGGCTAGTTCTTCGTTTGTGAATGACAACAGAGGTTCAGTGCGGTTACTTCTCCTCTGCATACACCTGAAATCACAAGCAAAGACAAAAACAAAAGAAAAACGAAATAAGAAAATTACTTAGACAAAATTTGCAAATCAAATAAGATGGCAAACGCAATTGGTCCCCGGCAACGGCGCCAAAAACTTGATAGACAGAGTTTTAACCCTATTTAATCTACTGCAAGTGCACAGCAAACGTAGTAGTAATCTAGGGATCGAATCCACAAGAACTAAGTGGTTGCACAACTAATTATAGATTTGTAAACTAAGCTAAGCAGGAAATAAAGTTTGAGAGTGATGATATCAATTTAAAAGACTAAAGTGCAAATGTAAACGGTTTAAATTCAGATTAATAAAAACGCTAGGCATTAAGGAATCTCAGGAAATCACATTCATGAACCATACAACTATTCAGATTCTAAGTAAGCATGCATCTAGAACTCAAAACACTGCTATAAATCGTGGCACTTTCGTGACAGCGATTACTATCCCTAGAGATCCGATAACCTAAACTTTTGCTTGGTCACAACTATCCTAGGCAAGCTTTACCGTTCTAGTTTTGATTCGTTCACAATTAGTCTTTAATTCACTTTCGAGACTAAAGCCTAATTGCTCATCTACTGTAGTTCTAGTGATACACAATATTTTGGAATGTGCATCAACCTAAGATCTAAGACTAAGTGATCAGTTCAATCTTAGCTTTATGTCTAACAGAGATGAAGATGATAAAGTATAAACAACCTATCTGTGTCTGATTCAATCTGTGAAATCCGTCGAAACCCTAAAACCTAACTATGAAACTACTCAGACATGATGAACGAACAAGCAGAAATAATGGATGAACAAATCATAATCATAGAAATAGAAAACAAGAAAGAGTTTAGAAATCTTCTTCAAAAGGCGTTGAGATCTTCTCCCAATTAAAAAATCTCCAAAAGTCTCAATAAAATTCGTGCATAATAAAAGGTTTCAACCCTAGTGAGTATTTATAAGATAAAAACTGAAAAAATGGAAAATTCCCTAAAAATCTGCCATCTGGACCGGTCGGTCTGTAACTGGACCGGTCGGTCCAGTTTTCAGAGGCCAAAAACCTTGTTTTCCAGTGGCTAGACCGGCCGGTCCTTGGTGTGGACCGGTCGGTCCAAGTGTCTCTTTGCTCTGGTTGCTTCATCTTCAAGGCAGTTTGACATGTCTTTAGTAAATCGAGTGTATCTTCCAGCTCACAGCTCCAAATAATAGAATTCCAACTTCATTACAAAGCTGACTCAAAGACCTTGAAATGTAGCCAAATTTCATAAAAATCCAAGTTGATTTGATCCTCCGTCTGTAGCAAAACTTCAGACTCTGTGATTCTGTCCAACGTGGTGAATTGTGATATTTTGAGAAATTCTTGACTTGGATTAAGTCTTTGGCTTGATAAACTTGCTGTAGCTTAGAAGACACCACTTTAAGCTCCTTTTGCTCTTTCCCTCTTCCCGGACGCATGTGGTTTGAAATCATCAAGTATGGAGCTAAATATCACCTCGAAACCACTCAAAAGACTCCGAAAACTCATTAAGAACATGGTTAGGAAACTCCAAATTCACGTTATATCAGCCGTTGAATTGATGTGAACACATTTCCGATTGGAGGCTCCTGTCTGAACATACTTGCAACTGATTTGGTATTGCAGGTGTAGCCTTACTTTTGTGCCAATCAGAGCGAGTTCTTAAGTGAGCGTCAGGGGATGGAAGAGGAGTGTAAGAATTTATTGAAACGTATTTTACAGCGTTAACCATAGTTACTGGTGAATGGTTACATAATTTATTGAAACGGATTTTATGGTATTTTTGGAATTTGGGATGATCTTCCCAATGTCGTACAAATACATTCCGAAGATGTGTATTTCCTTCCCGAATAGTGTTTTTTCTTTTCCGAATAGCGTTTAATCTTCCCGAATACGTGTTTATCCTTCCCGTATATGTGTTTACCCTTCCCGAACAATGGTTTTCCTTCCTGAATCCTGCTGAAAACAATATCGGGAAGGAAATACACATATTCGGTAAATAATTACACAGAATCGGGCAGGAACACCAGAATCGGGCAGGAACACCAGATTCGGGATGGGCTTCCCGAAGAGTGTATTTCCTTCCCGAATCCTCAAGAAAACAATTTCGGGAAGGATTTGTACAGTTTCGGGAAGACCATCTCGAATCCGGGTATTTCCTTCCCCGATTCTTGTTTAATCTGATAGTTTCGCAGAGTGTGGCTTACTATTGGGTTGTCTAGAGGAATTGGCTAGCAGATACCTTGCAAGAAAGTTTTTTAAGATAATATCCACTGATTGTAAACCGAACTACCATGATTACAATCTCCCTAACTTGGTTGTGTACCACCATGGCGCTCTTAAAGGAACTCATCATATAGGTTTGAAGAGCTTTGGGCGTAGGTGTCTATTTATATGCCCCAATTGTGTTTGATAAATATTTCATGTCTCATCTCTAGCCGTTGACCTGATGTGACCACATTTGCGATTGGAGGCTCCTGTCTGAACATACTTGCAACTGATTTGGTTTTGCAGGTGTAGCCTTACTTTTGTGCCAATCAGAGCGAGTTCTTAAGTGAGCGTCAGGGGATGGAAGAGGAGTGTAAGAATTTATTGAAACGTATTTTACAGCGTTAACCACAGTTACTGGTGAATGGTTACAGAATTTATTGAAACGGATTTTATGGTATTTTTGGAATTTGGGATGATCTTCCCAATGTCGTACAAATACATTCCGAAGATGTGTATTTCCTTCCCGAATAGTGTTTTTTCTTTTCCGAATAGCGTTTAATCTTCCCGAATACGTGTTTATCCTTCCCGTATATGTGTTTACCCTTCCCTAATATGTGTATTTCTTCCCAAATAAGTGTTTATCCTTCCAAAATATGTGTTTACCCTTCCCGAACAATGGTTTTCCTTCCTGAATCCTCCTGAAAACAATATCGGGAAGGAAATACACATATTCGGTAAATAATTACACAGAATCGGGCAGGAACACCAGATTCGGGATGGGCTTCCCAAAGAGTGTATTTCCTTCCCGAATCCTCAAGAAAACAATTTCGGGTAGGATTTGTACAGTTTCGGGAAGACCATCTTGAATCCGGGTATTTCCTTCCCGGATTCTTGTTTAATCTGATAGTTTCGTAGAGTGTGTCTTGCTATTGGGTTGTCTAGAGGAATTGGCTCGGAGATACCCTGCAAGAAAGTCAGTTAAGATAATATCCACTGATTGTATACCAAACTACCCTCATTGCAATCTTCCTACCTTGGTTGTGTACCACCATGACATCCGTAATCCCAGTATTTCCTTCCCGGATTCTTGGTTAATCTGATAGTTTCGCAGAGTGTGGCTTGCTATTGGGTTGTCTAGAGGAATTGGTTAGCTGATACCCTGCAAGAAAGTTTGTTAAGATAATATCCACTGATTGTATTCCGAATTACCATGATTGCAATCTCCCTACCTTGGTTGTGTACCACCATGGCGCTCTTAAAGGAACTCATCTTATAGGTTTGAAGAGCTTTGGGCTTAGGTGTCTATTTATGTACCCCAATTGTGTTTGATAAATATTTCATGTCTCATCTCTAGCCGTTGACCTGATGTGAACACATTTGCGATTGGAGGCTCCTGTCTGAACATACTTGCAACTGATTTGGTTTTGCAGGTGTAGCCTAACTTTTGTGTCAATCAGAGCGAGTTCTTAAGTGAGCGTCAGGGGATGGAAGAGGAGTGTAAGAATTTATTGAAACGTATTTTACAGCGTTAATCACGGTTACTGGTGAATGGTTACAGAATTTATTGAAACGGATTTTATGGTATTTTTGAAATTTGGGATGATCTTCCCAATGTCGTACAAATACATTCCGAAGGTGTGTATTTCCTTCCCGAATAGTGTTTTTTCTTTTCCGAATAGCGTTTAATCTTCCCGAATACGTGTTTATCCTTCCCGTATATGTGTTTACCCTTCCCTAATATGTGTATTTCTTCCCAAATAAGTGTTTATCCTTCCAAAATATGTGTTTACCCTTCCCGAACAATGGTTTTCCTTCCCGAATCCTCCTGAAAACAATATCGGTAAGGAAATACACATATTCGGGAAATAATTACACATAATTGGGTAGGAACACCATATTCGGGATGGGCTTCCCGGAGAGTGTATTTCCTTTCCGAATCCTCCTGAAACCAATTTCGGGAAGGATTTGTACAGTTTCGGGAAGACCATCTTGAATTCGGGTATTTCCTTCCCGGATTCTTGTTTAATCTGATAGTTTCGTAGAGTGCGTCTTGTTGTTGGGTTGTCTAGAGGAATTGGCTCGGAGATACCCTGCAAGAAAGTCTGTTAAGATAATATCCACTGATTGTATATCAAACTACCCTCATTGCAATCTTCCTACCTTGGTTGTGTACCACCATGACGCTGTCAAAGGAACTCATCATGTAGGCTTGTAGAGCTTTGGCTGTATGTGTCTATTTATATGCCCCAATTGTGTTTGATAACTATGTCATGTCTCATATCTAGCCCTTGACCTGATGTGACGACATTTGCGATTGGAGGGTCTTGTCTGAACATACTTGCAACTGATTTGGTTATGCAGGTGTAGCCTTACTTCTGTGTCAAACAGAGCCAGTTCTTAAGAGAGCGCCGAGGGATGGAAAAGGAGTGTAAGAATTTATTGAAACGGATTTGACAGCGTTAACCACGGTCACTGGTGAATGGTTACAGAATTTATTGAAACGGATTTTATGGTGTTTTTGGAATTCAGGATAGGCTTACCGATCCTGTACATATCATTCCCGAATATGAGTATTTCCTTCTTGAATAGTGTTTTTCTTCCCCGAATAGTGTTTTTCTTTCTGAGTATGTGTTTTAACTTCCCAATTATGTGTTTATCCTTCTCAAATATGTGTTTCCCTTCCCGAACAATGTTTCTCCTTCCGAATCCTTCTTAAAACGATTTCGGGAAGGACATACACATATTCGGGAAACAAATACTCAGATTCGGATAGGAAAACCAGATTCGGGATGGGCTTCCCGAACAGTGTATTTCCTTCCCGAATCCTCCTGAAAACAATTTCGGGAAGGATTTGTATAGTTTTGGTAAGAACATCTCTAATCCCAGTATTTCCTTCCCGGATTCTTGTTTAATCTGATAGTTTCGCAGAGTGTGGCTTGCTATTGGGTTGTCTAGAGGAATTGGTTAGCTGATACCCTGCAAGAAAGTTTGTTAAGATAATATCCACTGATTGTATACCGAATTACCATGATTGCAATCTCCCTACCTTGGTTGTGTACCACCATGGCGCTGTTAAAGGAACTCATCATGTAGGTTTGAAGAGCTTTGGGCGTAGGTGTCTATTTAGATGCCCCAATTGTGTTTGATAACTATGTCATGTCTCATCTCTAGTCGTTGA
The DNA here is from genome assembly GCA_963576765.1 of Draba incana. Classification (NCBI taxonomy): domain Eukaryota; kingdom Viridiplantae; phylum Streptophyta; class Magnoliopsida; order Brassicales; family Brassicaceae; genus Draba; species Draba incana. The sequence goes on from OY755215.1 coordinate 26,279,465, forward strand.
CCTGATGTGAACACATTTGCGATTGGAGTCTCCTATCTGAACATACTTGCAACTGATTTGGTTTTGCAGGTGTAGCCTTACTTTTGTCAATCAGAGCGAGTTCATAAGTGAGCGCCAGGGGATGGAAGAGCAGTGTAAGAATTTATTGAAACGTATTTTACAGCGTTAACCACCGTTACTGGTGAATGGTTACATAATTTATTGAAACGGATTTTATGGTATTTTTGGAATTTGGGATGATCTTTCCGAAGTTGTACAACTACTTCCCGAAAATGTGTATTTCCTTCCCGAATAGTGTTTTTCTTTTCCGAATAGTGTTTAATCTTCCCGAACACGTGTTTATCCTTCCCGTATATGTGTTTACCCTTCCCTAATATGTGTTTTTCTTCCCAAATAAGTGTTTACCCTTCCCGAACAATGTATTTCCTTCCCGAATCCTCCTGAAAACAATAACGGGAAGGAAATACACAGATTTGGGAAACAAATACTCAGATTCGGGTAGGAAAACCAGATTCGGGATGGGCTTCCCGAACAGTGTATTTCCTTCCGGAATCCTCCTGCAAACAATTTCGAGAAGGATTTGTACAGTTTCGGGAAGACCATCCGTAATCCGGGTATTTCCTTCCTGGATTCTTGTTTAATATGATAGTTTCGCAGAGTCTGGCTTCCTATTGGGTTGTCTAGAGGAATTGGATAGGAGATACCCTGCTAGAAAGTCAGTTAAGATAATATCCAATGATTGTATACCGAACTACCCTCATTGCAATCTCCCTACCCTGTCTGAACACACTTGCAACAGATTTGGTTTTGCAGGTGTAGCCTTACTTCTGTGACAATCAGAGCCAGTTCTTAAGTGAGCGCCGAGGGATGGAAGAATTTACTGAAACGGATTTTATAGCGTTAACCACGGTTACTGGTAAAGGTTACAGAATTTATTGAAATGGATTTTATGGTATTTTTGGAATTCGGGATGGGCTTCCTGATTATGTATATCATTCCCGAATATGAGTATTTCCTTCTTGAATAGTGTTTTTCTTCCACGAATAGTGTTTTTCTTCCTGAATATGTGTTTTAACTTCCCAATTATGTGTTTATCCCTCTCAAATATGTGTTTCCCCTTCCCGAACAATGTTTCTCCTTCCCAAAACCTTCTGAAAACAATTTCGGGAAGGAAATACACAGATTCGGGAAATAAATACTCAGATTCGGATTGGAAAACCAGATTCGGGATGGGCTTCCCGAACAGTGTATTTCCTTCCCGAATCCTCCTGAAAACAATTTCGGGAAGGATTTGTACAATTTTGGGAAGACCATCCGTAATCCTGGTATTTCCTTCTCGGATTCTTGTTTAATCTGATAGTTTCGCAGAGTGTGGCTTGCTATTGGGTTGTCAAGAGGAATTGGCTAGCAGATACACTACAAGAAAGTTTTTTAAGATAATATCCACTGATTGTATACAGAACTACAATGATTTCAATCTCCCTACCTTGGTTGTGTACCACCATGGCGCTGTTAAAGGAACTCATCATGTAGGTTTGAAGAGCTTTGGGCGTAGGTGTCTATTTATATGCCCCAATTGTGTTTGATAACTATGTCATGTCTCATCTCTAGCCGTTGACCAGATGTGAACACATTTGCGATTGGAGGCTCCTGTCTCAACATAGTTGCAACTGATTTGGTTTTGGAGGTGTAGAGATAGTTTTGTGTCAATCAGAGCGAGTTCTTAAGTGAGCGCCAAGGGATGGAAGAGGAGTGCAAGAATTTATTGAAACGTATTTTACAGCGTTAACCACGGTTACTGGTGAATGGTTACAGAATTTATTAAAACAGATTTTTTGCTATTTTTGGAATTTGGGATGATCTTCCCGAAGTCGTACAAATACTTCCCGACAATTTGTATATCCTTCCCGAATACTGTTTTTCTTTTCCGAATAGTGTTTAATCTTCCCGAATACGTGTTTATCCTTCCCGTATATGTGTTTACCTTGTGTTTTCCTTCCCAAATAAATGTTTATCCTTCCAAAATATGTGTTTACCCTTTTCGAACAATGTTTTTCCTTCCCGAATCCTCCTGAAAACAATATCGGGAAGGAAATACACATATTCGGGAAATAATTACACAGAATCGGGTAGGAACACCATATTCGGGATGGGCTTCCCGAAGAGTGTATTTCCTTCCCGAATCCTCTTGAAAATAATTTCGGGAAAGATTTGTACAGTTTCGGGAAGATCATCTCGAATCCGGGTATTTCCTTCCCGGATTGTTGTTTAATCTGATAGTTTCGTAGAGTGTGTCTTGCTATTGGGTTGTCCAGAGGAATTGGCTCGGAGATACCCTGCAAGAAAGTCTGTTAAGATAATATCCACTGATTGTATACCAAACTACCCTCATTGCAATCTCCCTACCTTGGTTGTGTACCACCATGACGCTGTCAAAGGAACTCATCATGTAGGCTTGTAGAGCTTTGGCTGTATGTGTTTATTTATATGCCCCAATTGTGTTTGATAAGTATGTCATGTCTCATATCTAGCCGTTGACCTTATGTGACCACATTTGCGATTGGAGGGTCTTGTCTGAACATACTTGCAACTGATTTGGTTATGCAGGTGTAGCCTTACTTCTGTGTCAAACAGAGCCAGTTCTTAAGTGAGCGCCGAGGGATGGAAGAGGAGTGTAAGAATTTATTGAAATGGATTTTACAGCGTTAACCACGGTCACTTGTGAATGGTTACAGAATTTATTGAAACAGATTTTATGGTGTTTTTGGAATTCGGGATAGGCTTACCGATCCTGTACATATCATCCCCGAATATGAGTATTTCCTTCTTGAATAGTGTTTTTCTTCCCCGAATAGTGTTTTTCTTTCTGAATATGTGTTTTAACTTCCCAATTATGTGTTTATCCTTCTCAAATATGTGTTTCCCTTCCCGAACAATGTTTCTCCTTCCGAATCCTTCTTAAAACGATTTCGGGAAGGACATACACATATTCGGGAAACAAATACTTAGATTCGGATAGGAAAACTAGATTCGGGATGGGCTTCCCGAACAGTGTATTTCCTTCCCGAATCCTCCTGAAAACAATTTCGGGAAGGATTTGTACAGTTTTGGTAAGAACATCCGTAATCCCAGTATTTCCTTCCTGGATTCTTGTTTAATCTGATAGTTTCGCAGAGTGTGGCTTGCTAGTGGGTTGTCTAGAGGAATTGGTTAGCTGATACCCTGCAAGAAAGTTTGTTAAGATAATATCCACTGATTGTATACCGAATTACCATGATTGCAATCTCCCTACCTTGGTTGTGTACCACCATGGCGCTGTTAAAGGAACTCATCATGTAGGTTTGAAGAGCTTTGGGCGTAGGTGTCTATTTATATGCCCCAATTGTGTTTGATAAATATGTCATGTCTCATCTCTAGCCGTTGACCTGATGTGAACACATTTGCGATTGGAATCTCCTATCTGAACATACTTGCAACTGATTTGGTTTTGCAGGTGTAGCCTTACTTTTGTTAATCAGAGCGAGTTCATAAGTGAGCGCCAGGGGATGGAAGAGCAGTGTAAGAATTTATTGAAACGTATTTTACAGCGTGAACCACGGTTACTGGTGAATGGTTACAGAATTTATTGAAATGGATTTTATGGTATTTTTTGGAATTTGGGATGATCTTCCCGATGTCGTACAAATACATTCGAAGATGTGTATTTCCTTCCCGAATATTGTTTTTCTTTTCCGAATAGCGTTTAATCTTCCGTAATTCGAGCATTTCCTTCCCGGACTCTTATTTAATATGATAGTTTCGCAGAGTGTAGCTTTCTATTAGGTTGTCTAGAGGAATTGGCTAGCAGACACCCTGCAAGAAAGTTGTTAAGATAATATTCCGAATATCATCCGTAATCCGAGCATTTCCTTCCCGGATTCTTGTTTAATATGATAGTTTCGCAGAGTGTGGCTTTCTATTGGGTTGTCTAGAGGAATTGGCTAGCAGATACCCTGCAAGAAAGTTGTTAAGATAATATTCACTGATTGTATACCGAACTACCATGATTGCAATCTCCCTACCTTTTTGTGTACCACCATGGCGCTGTTAAAGGAACTCATCATGTGGGTTTGAAGAGCATTGGGCGTTGGTGTCTGTTTATATGCCCTAATTGTGTTTGATAACTATGTCAAGTCTCATCTATAGCCGTTGACCTGATGTGAACACATTTGCGATTGGAGGCTCCTGTCTGAACATACTTGCAACTTATTTGGTTTTGCTTGTGTAGCCTTACTTTTGTGTCAATTTGTTCTTAAGTGAGCATCAGGGGATGGAAGAGGAGTGTAAGAATTTATTGAAACGTATTTTACAGCGTTAACCACGGTTACTGGTGAATGGTTACATAATTTATTGAAACGGATTTTATGGTATTTTTGGAATTTGGGATCATCTTTCTGAAGTTGTACAACTACTTCCCAAAAATGTGTAATTCCTTCCCGAATAATGTTTTTCTTTTCCGAATAGTGTTTAATCTTCCCGAACACGTGTTTATCTTTCCCGTATATGTGTTTACCCTTCCCTAATATGTGTTTTCCTTCCCAAATAAGTGTTTACCCTTCCCGAACAATGTTTTTCCTTCCCGAATCCTCCTGAAAACAATAACGGGAAGGAAATACACAGATTTGGGAAACAAATACTCAAATTGGGTAGGAAACCCAGATTCGGGAGGGCTTCCCGAACAGTGTATTTCCTTCCCGAATCCTCCTGAAAACAATTTCGGGAAGGATTTGTACAGTTTTGGTAAGAACATCCGTAATCCCAGTATTTCCTTCCCGGATTCTTGTTTAATATGATAGTTTCACAGAGTGTGGCTTGCTAGTGGGTTGTCTAGAGGAATTGGTTAGCTGATACCCTGCAAGAAAGTTTGTTAAGATAATATCCACTGATTGTATACCGAATTACCATGATTGCAATCTCCCTACCTTGGTTGTGTACCACCATGGCGCTGTTAAAGGAACTCATCATGTAGGTTTGAAGAGCTTTGGGCGTAGGTGTCTATTTATATGCCCCAATTGTGTTTGATAAATATGTCATGTCTCATCTCTAGCCGTTGACCTGATGTGAACACATTTGCGATTGGAATCTCCTATCTGAACATACTTGCAACTGATTTGGTTTTACAGGTGTAGCCTTACTTTTGTTAATCAGAGCGAGTTCATAAGTGAGCACCAGGGGATGGAAGAGCAGTGTAAGAATTTATTGAAACGTATTTTACAGCGTTAACCACGGTTACTGGTGAATGGTTACAGAATTTATTGAAATGGATTTTATGGTATTTTTTGGAATTTGGGATGATCTTCCCGATGTCGTACAAATACATTCGAAGATGTGTATTTCCTTCCCGAATATTGTTTTTCTTTTCCGAATAGCGTTTAATCTTCTGTAATTCGAGCATTTCCTTCCCGGACTCTTGTTTAATATGATAGTTTCGCAGAGTGTGGCTTTCTATTGGGTTGTCTAGAGGAATTGGCTAGCAGACACCCTGCAAGAAAGTTGTTAAGATAATATTCCGAATATCATCCGTAATCCGAGCATTTCCTTCCCGGATTCTTGTTTAATATGATAGTTTCACAGAGTGTGGCTTTCTATTGGGTTGTCTAGAGGAATTGGCTAGCAGATACCCTGCAAGAAAGTTGTTAAGATAATATTCACTGATTGTATACCGAACTACCATGATTGCAATCTCCCTACCTTTTTGTGTACCACCATGGCGCTGTTAAAGGAACTCATCATGTGGGTTTGAAGAGCATTGGGCGTTGGTGTCTGTTTATATGCCCTAATTGTGTTTGATAACTATGTCAAGTCTTATCTATAACTGTTGACCTGATGTGAACACATTTGCGATTGGAGGCTCCTGTCTGAACATACTTGCAACTTATTTGGTTTTGCATGTGTAGCCTTACTTTTGTGTCAATTTGTTCTTAAGTGAGCATCAGGGGATGGAAGAGGAGTGTAAGAATTTATTGAAACGTATTTTACAGCGTTAACCACGGTTACTGGTGAATGGTTACATAATTTATTGAAACGGATTTTATGGTATTTTTGGAATTTGGGATCATCTTTCCGAAGTTGTACAACTACTTCCCAAAAATGTGTAATTCCTTCCCGAATAATGTTTTTCTTTTCCGAATAGTGTTTAATCTTCCCGAACACGTGTTTATCTTTCCCGTATATGTGTTTACCCTTCCCTAATATGTGTTTTCCTTCCCAAATAAGTGTTTACCCTTCCCGAACAATGTTTTTCCTTCCCGAATCCTCCTGAAAACAATAACGGGAAGGAAATACACAGATTTGGGAAACAAATACTCAAATTGGGTAGGAAACCCAGATTCGGGAGGGCTTCCCGAACAGTGTATTTCCTTCCCGAATCCTCCTGCAAACAATTTCGGGAAGGATTTATACAGTTTCAGGAAGACCATCCGTAATCCGGGTATTTCCTTCCTGGATTCTTGTTTAATATGATAGTTTCGCAGAGTCCGGCTTCCTATTGGGTTGTCTAGAGGAATTGGATAGGAGATACCCTGCTAGAAAGTCTGTTAAGATAATATCCAATGATTGTATACCGAACTACCCTCATTGCAATCTCCCTACCCTGTCTGAACATACTTGCAACAGATTTGGTTTTGCAGGTGTAGCCTTACTTCTGTGACAATCAGAGCCAGTTCTTAAGTGAGCGCCGAGGGATGGAAGAGGAGTGTAAGAATTTACTGAAACGGATTTTACAGCATTAACCACGGTTACTGGTGAATAGTTACAGAATTTATTGAAATGGATTTTATGGTATTTTTGGAATTCGGGATGGGCTTCCTGATTATGTACATATCATTCCCGAATATGAGTATTTCCTTCTTGAATAGTGTTTTTCTTCCACGAATAGTGTTTTTCTTCCTGAATATGTGTTTTAACTTCCCAATTATGTGTTTATCCTTCTCAAATATGTGTTTCCCCTTCCCGAACAATGTTTCTCCTTCCCGAAACCTTCTGAAAACAATTTTGGGAAGGAAATACACATATTCAGGAAACAAATACTCAGATTCGGATTGGAAAACCAGATTCGGGATGGGCTTCCCGAACAGTGTATTTTCTTCCCGAATCCTCCTGAAAACAATTCCGGGAAAGATTTGTACAGTTTTGGGAAGACCATCCGTAATCCTGGTATTTCCTTCTCGGATTCTTGTTTAATCTGATAGTTTCGCAAAGTGTGGCTTGCTATTGGGTTGTCTAGAGGAATTGGCTAGCAGATACCTTGCAAGAAAGTTTGTTAAGATAATATCCACTGATTGTATACAGAGCTACCATGATTTCAATCTCCCTACCTTGGTTGTGTACCACCATGGCGCTGTTAAAGGAACTCATCATGTAGGTTTGAAGAGCTTTGGGCGTAGGTGTCTATTTATATGCCCCAATTGTGTTTGATAACTATGTCATGTCTCATCTCTAGCCGTTGACCTGATGTGAACACATTTGCGATTGGAGGCTCCTGTCTAAACATAGTTGCAACTGATTTGGTTTTGGAGGTGTAGAGATACTTTTGTGGCAATCAAAGCGAGTTCTTAAGTGAGGGCCAGGGGATGGAAGAGGAGTGCAAGAATTTATTGAAACGTATTTTACAGCGTTAACCACGGTTACTGGTGAATGGTTACAGAATTTATTAAAACAGATTTTATGCTATTTTTGGAATTTGGGATGATCTTCCCGAAGTCGTACAAATACTTCCCGACAATTTGTATATCCTTCCCGTATACTGTTTTTCTTTTCCGAATAGTGTTTAATCTTCCCGAATACGTGTTTATCCTTCCCGTATATGTGTTTACCATGTGTTTTCCTTCCCAAATAAATGTTTATCCTTCCAAAATATGTGTTTATCCTTCCCGAACAATGTTTTTCCTTCCCGAATCCTCCTGAAAACAATATCGGGAAGGAAATACACATATTCGGGAAATAATTACACATAATCGGGTAGGAACACCAGATTCGGGATGGGCTTCCCGAAGAGTGTATTTCCATCCCAAATCCTCTTGAAAACAATTTCGGGAAGGATTTGTACAGTTTCGGGAAGACCATCTCGAATCCGGGTATTTCCTTCCCGGATTCTTGTTTAATCTGATAGTTTCGTAGAGTGTGTCTTGCTATTGGGTTGTCTAGAGGAATTGGCTCGGAGATACCCTGCAAGAAAGTCTGTTAAGATAATATCCACTGATTGTATACCAAACTACCCTCATTGCAATCTCCCTACCTTGGTGTGTCCCACCATGACGCTGTCAAAGGAACTCATCATGTAGGCTTGTAGAGCTTTGGTTGTATGTGTTTATTTATATGCCCCAATTGTGTTTGATAACTATGTCATGTCTCATATCTAGCCGTTGACCTGATGTGACCACATTTGCGATTGGAGGGTCTTGTCTGAACATACTTGCAACTGATTTGGTTATGCAGGTGTAGCCTTACTTCTGTGTCAAACAGAGCCAGTTCTTAAGTGAGCGCCGAGGGATGGAAGAGGAGTGTAAGAATTTATTGAAACGGATTTTACAGCGTTAACCACGATCACTGGTGAATGGTTACAGAATTTATTGAAACGGATTTTATGGTGTTTTTGGAATTCGGGATAGGCTTACCGATCCTGTACATATCATTCCCGGATATGAGTATTTCCTTCTTGAATAGTGTTTTTCTTCCCCGAATAGTGTTTTTCTTTCTGAATATGTGTTTTAACTTCCCAATTATGTGTTTATCTTTCTCAAATATGTGTTTCCCTTCCCGAACATTGTTTCTCCTTCCGAATCCTTCTTAAAACGATTTTGGGAAGGACATACACATATTCGGGAAACAAATACTCAGATTCGGATAGGAAAACCAGATTCGGGATGGGCTTCCCGAACAGTGTATTTCCTTCCCGAATCCTCCTGAAAACAATTTCGGGAATGATTTGTACAGTTTTGGTAAGAACATCCGTAATCCCAGTATTTCCTTCCCGGGTTCTTGTTTAATCTGATAGTTTCGCAGAGTGTGGCTTGCTATTGGGTTGTCTAGAGGAATTGGTTAGCTGATACCCTGCAAGAAAGTTTGTTAAGATAATATCCACTGATTGTATACCGAATTACCATGATTGCAATCTCCCTACCTTGGTTGTGTACCACCATGGCGCTGTTAAAGGAACTCATCATGTAGGTTTGAAGAGCTTTGGGCGTAGGTGTCTATTTATATGCCCCAATTGTGTTTGATAACTATGTCATGTCTCATCTCTAGCCGTTGACCTGATGTGAACACATTTGCGATTGGAGTCTCCTATCTGAACATACTTGCAACTGATTTGGATTTGCAGGTGTAGCCTTACTTTTGTCAATCAGAGCGAGTTCATAAGTGAGCGCCAGGGGATGGAAGAGCAGTGTAAGAATTTATTGAAACGTATTTTACAGCGTTAACCACGGTTACTGGTGAATGGTTACAGAATTTATTGAAATGGATTTTATGGTATTTTTTGGAATTTGGGATGATCTTCCCGATGTCGTACAAATACATCCGAAGATGTGAATTTCCTTCCCGAATAGTGTTTTTCTTTTCCGAATATCGTTTAATCTTCCGTAATTCGAGCATTTCCTTACCGGATTATTGTTTAATATGATAGTTTCGCAGAGTGTGGCTTTCTATTGGGTTGTCTAGAGGAATTGGCTAGCAGATACCCTGCAAGAAAGTTGTTAAGATAATATTCTGAATATCATCCGTAATCCGAGCGTTTCATTCTCGGATTCTCGTTTAATCTGATAGTTTCGAAGAGTGTGGCTTGCTATTGGGTTGTCTAGAGGAATTGGCTAGGTGATACCCTGCAAGAAAGTTTGTTAAGATAATATCCACTGATTGTATACCGAATTACCATGATTGCAATCTCCCTACCTTGGTTGTGTACCACCATGGCGCTGTTAAAAGAACTCATCATGTAGGTTTGAAGAGCTTTGGGCGTAGGTGTCTATTTATATGCCCCAATTGTGTTTGATAACTATGTCATGTCTCATCTCTAGCCGTTGACCCGATGTGAACACATTTGCGATTGGAGGCTCTATCTGAACATACTTGCAACTGATTTGGTTTTGCAGGTGTAGCCTTACTTTTGTGTCAATCAGAGCGAGTTCTTATGTGAGCGCCAAGGAATGGAAAAGGAGTGTTAGAATTTATTGAAACTTATTTTACAGCGTGAACCACGGTTACGAGTGAATGGTTACAGGATTTATTGAAACGGATTTTATGGTATTTGGAATTTGGGATGATCTTCCCGATGTCGTACAAATACATCCGAAGATGTGTATTTCCTTCCCGAATAATGTTTTTCTTTTCCGAATAGCGTTTAATCTTCCCGAATACGTGTTTATCCTTCTCGTATATGTGTTTACCCTTCCTGAACAATGGTTTTCCTTCCCGAATCCTCCTGAAAACAATATCAGTAAGGAAATACACATATTCGGGAAATAATTACACATAATCGGGTAGGAACACCAGATTCAGGATGATCTTCCCGGAGAGTGTATTTCCTTCCCGAATCCACCTGAAAACAATTTTGGGAAGGATTTGTACAGTTTTGGGAAGACCATCCGTAATCCCGGTATTTCCTTCTCGGATTCTTGTTTAATCTGATAGTTTCGCAGAGTGTGGCTTGCTATTAGGTTGTCTAGAGGAATTGGCTAGCAGATACCCTGCAAGAAAGTTTGTTAAGATAATATCCACTGATTGTATACCGAACTACCATGATTGCAATCTCCCTACCTTGGTTGTGTACCACCATGGCGCTATTAAAGGAACTCATCATGTAGGTTTGAAGAGCTTTGGGCGTAGGTGTCTATTTATTTGCCCCAATTGTGTTTGATAAATATGTCATGTCTCATCAGAGCGAGTTCTTATGTGAGCGCCAGGGGATGGAAAAGGCGTGTAAGAATTTATTGAAACGTATTTTACAGCGTTAACCACGGTTACTGGTGAATGGTTACATAATTTATTGAAACGGATTTTATGGTCTTTTTGGAATTTGGGATGAACTTCCCGAATCGTACAATTTCTTCCCGAAAATGTGTATATCCTTCCCGAATAGTGTTTTTCTTTACTGAATAGTGTTTATTCTTCCTGAATATGTGTTTTAACTTCCAAATTATGTGTTTCCCCTTCCCGAACAATGTTTCTCCTTCCCGAATCCTTCTGAAAACTATTTCGGGAAGGAAATACACAAACTCGGGAAACAAACACTCAGATTTGGATAGGAAAACCAGATTCGTGATGGGCTTCCCGAAAAGTGTATTTCTTTCCCGAATCATCATGAAAACAATTTCGGGAAGGATTTGTACAGTTTTGGGAAGCGCATCCGTAATCCCGGTATTTCCTTCCCGGATTCTTGTTTAATCTGATAGTTTCGCAGAGTGTGGCTTGCTATTGGGTTGTCTAGAGGAATTGGCTAGCTGATACCCTGCAAGAAAGTTTGTTAAGATAATATCCACTGATTGTATACCAAACTACCATGATTGCAATCTCCCTACCTTGGTTGTGTACCAACATGGCGGTGTTAAAGGAACTCATCATGTAGGTTTGAAAAGCTTTGGGCGTAGGTGTCTAATTATATGCCCCAATTTTGTTTGATAACTATGTTATGTCTCATCTCTAGCCGTTGACCTGATGTGAACACATTTGCGATTGGAGGCTCCTGTCTGAACATACTTACAACTGATTTGGTTTTGCAGGTGTAGCCTTACTTATGTGTCAATCAGAGCGAGTTCTTAACTGAGCGCCAGGGGATGGAAGAGGAGTGTAAGAATTTATTGAAACGTATTTTACAGCGTTAACCACGGTTACTAGTGAATGGTTATAAAATTTATTGAAACGGATTTTCTGGTACTTTTGGAATTTGGGCTAATCTTCCCGATGTCGTACAAATACATCCTGAAGATGTGTATTTCCTTCCCGAATTGTGTTTTTCTTTTCCGAATAGCGTTTAATCTTCCCGAATACGTGTTTATCCTTCCCGTATATGTGTTTACCCTTCCGTAATATGTGTATTCCTTCCCAAATAAGTGTTTATCCTTCCAAAATATGTGTCTACCCATCCCGAACAATGGTTTTCCGTCCCGAATCCTCCTGAAAACAATATCGGTAAGGAAATACACATATTCGGGAAATAATTACACATAATCGGGTAGGAACACCATATTCGGGATGGGCTTCCGGGAGAGTGTATTTCCTTCGCGAATCCTCCTGAAAACAATTTCGGGAAGGATTTGTACAGTTTCGGGAAGACCATCTCGAATCCAGGTATTTCCTTCCCAGATTCTTGTTTAATCTGATAGTTTCGCAGAGTGTGGCTTGCTATTGGGTTGTCTAGTGGAATTGGCTAAGAGATACCCTCAAGAAAGTCTGTTAAGATAATATCCACTGATTGTATAGCGAATTACCATGATTGCAATCTCCCTACCTTGGTTGTGTACCACCATGGCGCTGTGTCAAAGGAACTCATCATGTAGGTTTGAAGAGCTTTGGGCGTAGGTGTCTATTTATATGCCCCAATTTTGTTTGATAACTATGTCATGTCTCATCTCTAGTCGTTGACCTGATGTGAACACATTTGCGATTGGAGGCTCCTATCTGAACATACTTGCAACTGATTTGGTTTTCCAGGTGTAGCCTTACTTTTGTGTCAATCAGAGCGAGTTCTTAAGTGAGCGCCAGGGGATGGAAGAGGAGTGTAAGAATTTATTGAAACGTATTTTACAGCGTTAACCACGGTTACTAGTGAATGGTTACAGGATTTATTGAAACGGATTTTATGGTATTTTTTGGAATTTGGGATGATCTTCCCGATGTCGTACAAATACATCCGAAGATGTGTCTTTCCTTCCCGAATAATGTTTTTCGTTTCCGAATAGCGTTTAATCTTCCCGAATACGTGTTTATTCTTCCCGTATATGTGTTTACCCTTCCCTAATATGTGTATTCCATCCCAAATAAGTATTTATCCTTCCAAAATATGTGTTTACCCTTCCTGAACAATGGTTTTCCTTCCCGAATCCTCCTGAAAACAGTATCGGTAAGGAAATACACATATTCGGGAAATAATTACACATAATCGGGTCGGAACACCAGATTCGGGATGGGCTTCCCGGAGAGTGTATTTCCTTCCCGAATCCTCCTGAAAACAATTTTGGGAAGGATTTGTACAGTTTTGTGAAGACCATCCGTAATCCCGGTATTTCCTTCTCGGATTCTTGTTTAATCTGATAGTTTCGCAGAGTGTGGCTTGCTATTAGGTTGTCTAGAGGAATTGGCTAGCAGATACCCTGCAAGAAAGTTTGTTAAGATAATATCCACTGATTGTGTACCAAACTACCATGATTGCAATCTCCCTACCTTGGTTGTGTACCACCGTGGCGCTATTAAAGGAACTCATCATGTAGGTTTGAAGAGCTTTGGGCGTGGGTGTCTATTTATTTTCCCCAATTGTGTTTGATAAATATGTCATGTCTCATCTCTAGCCGTTGACCTAATGTGACACAATCTTTTGTGTCAATCAGAGCGAGTTCTTATGTGAGCGCCAGGGGATGGAAAAGGCGTGTAAGAATTTATTGAAACGTATTTTACAGCGTTAACCACGGTTACTGGTGAATGGTTACATAATTTATTGAAACGGATTTTATGGTCTTTTTGGAATTTGGGATGAACTTCCCGAATCGTACAATTTCTTCCCGAAAATGTGTATATCCTTCCCGAATAGTGTTTTTCTTTACTGAATAGTGTTTATTCTTCCTGAATATGTGTTTTAACTTCCAAATTATGTGTTTCCCCTTCCCGAACAATGTTTCTCCTTCCCGAATCCTTCTGAAAACTATTTCGGGAAGGAAATACACAAACTCGGGAAACAAACACTCAGATTCGGATAGGAAAACCAGATTCGGGATGGGCTTCCCGAAAAGTGTATTTCTTTCCCGAATCATCATGAAAACAATTTCGGGAAGGATTTGTACAGTTTTGGGAAGCGCATCCGTAATCCCGGTATTTCCTTCCCGGATTCTTGTTTAATCTGATAGTTTCGCAGAGTGTGGCTTGCTATTGGGTTGTCTAGAGGAATTGGCTAGCTGATACCCTGCAAGAAAGTTTGTTAAGATAATATCCACTGATTGTATAACAAACTACCATGATTGCAATCTCCCTACCTTGGTTGTGTACCAACATGGCGGTGTTAAAGGAACTCATCATGTAGGTTTGAAAAGCTTTGGGCGTAGGTGTCTAAGTATATGCCCCAATTTTGTTTGATAACTATGTTATGTCTCATCTCTAGCCGTTGACCTGATGTGAACACATTTGCGATTGGAGGCTCCTGTCTGAACATACTTACAACTGATTTGGTTTTGCAGGTGTAGCCTTACTTATGTGCCAATCAGAGCGAGTTCTTAACTGAGCGCCAGGGGATGGAAGAGGAGTGTAAGAATTTATTGAAACGTATTTTACAGCGTTAACCACGGTTACTAGTGAATGGTTACAAAATTTATTGAAACGGATTTTCTGGTATTTTTGGAATTTGGGCTGATCTTCCCGATGTCGTACAAATACATCCTGAAGATGTGTATTTCCTTCCCGAATTGTGTTTTTCTTTTCCGAATAGCGTTTAATCTTCCCGAATACGTGTTTATCCTTCCCGTATATGTGTTTACCCTTCCGTAATATGTGTATTCCTTCCCAAATAAGTGTTTATCCTTCCAAAATATGTGTCTACCCATCCCGAACAATGGTTTTCCGTCCCGAATCCTCCTGAAAACAATATCGGTAAGGAAATACACATATTCGGGAAATAATTACACATAATCGGGTAGGAACACCATATTCGGGATGGGCTTCCGGGAGAGTGTATTTCCTTCGCGAATCCTCCTGAAAACAATTTCGGGAAGGATTTGTACAGTTTCGGGAAGACCATCTCGAATCCAGGTATTTCCTTCCCAGATTCTTGTTTAATCTGATAGTTTCGCAGAGTGTGGCTTGCTATTGGGTTGTCTAGTGGAATTGGCTAAGAGATACCCTCAAGAAAGTCTGTTAAGATAATATCCACTGATTGTATAGCGAATTACCATGATTGCAATCTCCCTACCTTGGTTGTGTACCACCATGGCGCTGTGTCAAAGGAACTCATCATGTAGGTTTGAAGAGCTTTGGGCGTAGGTGTCTATTTATATGCCCCAATTTTGTTTGATAACTATGTCATGTCTCATCTCTAGTCGTTGACCTGATGTGAACACATTTGCGATTGGAGGCTCCTATCTGAACATACTTGCAACTGATTTGGTTTTCCAGGTGTAGCCTTACTTTTGTGTCAATCAGAGCGAGTTCTTAAGTGAGCGCCAGGGGATGGAAGAGGAGTGTAAGAATTTATTGAAACGTATTTTACAGCGTTAACCACGGTTACTAGTGAATGGTTACAGGATTTATTGAAACGGATTTTATGGTATTTTTTGGAATTTGGGATGATCTTCCCGATGTCGTACAAATACATCCGAAGATGTGTATTTCCTTCCCGAATAATGTTTTTCGTTTCCGAATAGCGTTTAATCTTCCCGAATACGTGTTTATTCTTCCCGTATATGTGTTTACCCTTCCCTAATATGTGTATTCCATCCCAAATAAGTATTTATCCTTCCAAAATATGTGTTTACCCTTCCTGAACAATGGTTTTCCTTCCCGAATCCTCCTGAAAACAGTATCGGTAAGGAAATACACATATTCGGGAAATAATTACACATAATCGGGTCGGAACACCAGATTCGGGATGGGCTTCCCGGAGAGTGTATTTCCTTCCCGAATCCTCCTGAAAACAATTTTGGGAAGGATTTGTACAGTTTTGTGAAGACCATCCGTAATCCCGGTATTTCCTTCTCGGATTCTTGTTTAATCTGATAGTTTCGCAGAGTGTGGCTTGCTATTAGGTTGTCTAGAGGAATTGGCTAGCAGATACCCTGCAAGAAAGTTTGTTAAGATAATATCCACTGATTGTGTACCAAACTACCATGATTGCAATCTCCCTACCTTGGTTGTGTACCACCGTGGCGCTATTAAAGGAACTCATCATGTAGGTTTGAAGAGCTTTGGGCGTGGGTGTCTATTTATTTTCCCCAATTGTGTTTGATAAATATGTCATGTCTCATCTCTAGCCGTTGACCTAATGTGACACAATCTTTTGTGTCAATCAGAGCGAGTTCTTATGTGAGCGCCAGGGGATGGAAAAGGCGTGTAAGAATTTATTGAAACGTATTTTACAGCGTTAACCACGGTTACTGGTGAATGGTTACATAATTTATTGAAACGGATTTTATGGTCTTTTTGGAATTTGGGATGAACTTCCCGAATCGTACAATTTCTTCCCGAAAATGTGTATATCCTTCCCGAATAGTGTTTTTCTTTACTGAATAGTGTTTATTCTTCCTGAATATGTGTTTTAACTTCCAAATTATGTGTTTCCCCTTCCCGAACAATGTTTCTCCTTCCCGAATCCTTCTGAAAACTATTTCGGGAAGGAAATACACAAACTCGGGAAACAAACACTCAGATTCGGATAGGAAAACCAGATTCGGGATGGGCTTCCCGAAAAGTGTATTTCTTTCCCGAATCATCATGAAAACAATTTCGGGAAGGATTTGTACAGTTTTGGGAAGCGCATCCGTAATCCCGGTATTTCCTTCCCGGATTCTTGTTTAATCTGATAGTTTCGCAGAGTGTGGCTTGCTATTGGGTTGTCTAGAGCAATTGGCTAGCTGATACCCTGCAAGAAAGTTTGTTAAGATAATATCCACTGATTGTATAACAAACTACCATGATTGCAATCTCCCTACCTTGGTTGTGTACCAACATGGCGGTGTTAAAGGAACTCATCATGTAGGTTTGAAAAGCTTTGGGCGTAGGTGTCTAAGTATATGCCCCAATTTTGTTTGATAACTATGTTATGTCTCATCTCTAGCCGTTGACCTGATGTGAACACATTTGCGATTGGAGGCTCCTGTCTGAACATACTTACAACTGATTTGGTTTTGCAGGTGTAGCCTTACTTATGTGCCAATCAGAGCGAGTTCTTAACTGAGCGCCAGGGGATGGAAGAGGAGTGTAAGAATTTATTGAAACGTATTTTACAGCGTTAACCACGGTTACTAGTGAATGGTTACAAAATTTATTGAAACGGATTTTCTGGTATTTTTGGAATTTGGGCTGATCTTCCCGATGTCGTACAAATACATCCTGAAGATGTGTATTTCCTTCCCGAATTGTGTTTTTCTTTTCCGAATAGCGTTTAATCTTCCCGAATACGTGTTTATCCTTCCCGTATATGTGTTTACCCTTCCGTAATATGTGTATTCCTTCCCAAATAAGTGTTTATCCTTCCAAAATATGTGTCTACCCATCCCGAACAATGGTTTTCCGTCCCGAATCCTCCTGAAAACAATATCGGTAAGGAAATACACATATTCGGGAAATAATTACACATAATCGGGTAGGAACACCATATTCGGGATGGGCTTCCGGGAGAGTGTATTTCCTTCGCGAATCCTCCTGAAAACAATTTCGGGAAGGATTTGTACAGTTTCGGGAAGACCATCTCGAATCCAGGTATTTCCTTCCCAGATTCTTGTTTAATCTGTTAGTTTCGCAGAGTGTGGCTTGCTATTGGGTTGTCTAGTGGAATTGGCTAAGAGATACCCTCAAGAAAGTCTGTTAAGATAATATCCACTGATTGTATAGCGAATTACCATGATTGCAATCTCCCTACCTTGGTTGTGTACCACCATGGCGCTGTGTCAAAGGAACTCATCATGTAGGTTTGAAGAGCTTTGGGCGTAGGTGTCTATTTATATGCCCCAATTTTGTTTGATAACTATGTCAAGTCTCATCTCTAGTCGTTGACCTGATGTGAACACATTTGCGATTGGAGGCTCCTATCTGAACATACTTGCAACTGATTTGGTTTTCCAGGTGTAGCCTTACTTTTGTGTCAATCAGAGCGAGTTCTTAAGTGAGCGCCAGGGGATGGAAGAGGAGTGTAAGAATTTATTGAAACGTATTTTACAGCGTTAACCACGGTTACTAGTGAATGGTTACAGGATTTATTGAAACGGATTTTATGGTATTTTTTGGAATTTGGGATGATCTTCCCGATGTCGTACAAATACATCCGAAGATGTGTATTTCCTTCCCGAATAATGTTTTTCGTTTCCGAATAGCGTTTAATCTTCCCGAATACGTGTTTATTCTTCCCGTATATGTGTTTACCCTTCCCTAATATGTGTATTCCTTCCCAAATAAGTATTTATCCTTCCAAAATATGTGTTTACCCTTCCTGAACAATGGTTTTCCTTCCCGAATCCTCCTGAAAAAAATATCGGTAAGGAAATACACATATTCAGGAAATAATTACACATAATCGGGTCGGAACACCAGATTCGGGATGGGCTTCCCGGAGAGTGTATTTCCTTCCCGAATCCTCCTGAAAACAATTTTGGGAAGGATTTGTACAGTTTTGTGAAGACCATCCGTAATCCCGGTATTTCCTTCTCGGATTCTTGTTTAATCTGATAGTTTCGCAGAGTGTGGCTTGCTATTAGGCTGTCTAGAGGAATTGGCTAGCAGATACCCTGCAAGAAAGTTTGTTAAGATAATATCCACTGATTGTATACCAAACTACCATGATTGCAATCTCCCTACCTTGGTTGTGTACCACCGTGGCGCTATTAAAGGAACTCATCATGTAGGTTTGAGGAGCTTTGGGCGTGGGTGTCTATTTATTTTCCCCAATTGTGTTTGATAAATATGTCATGTCTCATCTCTAGCCGTTGACCTAATGTGAACACATTTGCGATTGGAGGCTCCTGTCTAAACATACTTGCAACTGATTTGGTTTTGCAGGTGTAGCCTTACTTTTGTGTCAATCAGAGCGAGTTCTTATGTGAGCGCCAGGGGATGGAAAAGGCGTGTAAAAATTTTTGAAACGTATTTTACAGCGTTAACCACGGTTACTGGTGAATGGTTACATAATTTATTGAAACGGATTTTATGGTCTTTTTGGAATTTGGGATGAACTTCCCGAATCGTACAATTTCTTCCCGAAAATGTGTATATCCTTCCCGAATAGTGTTTTTCTTTACCGAATAGTGTTTATTCTTACTGAATATGTGTTTTAACTTCCAAATTATGTGTTTACCCTTCCCTAACAATGTTTTTCCTTCCCGAATCCTCCTGAAAACAATATCGGGAAGGAAATACACATATTCGGGAAATAATTACACAGAATCGGGTAGGAACACCAGATTCGGGATGGGCTTCCCGAAGAGTGTATTTCCTTCCCGAATCCTCAAGAAAACAATTTCGGGAAGGATTTGTACAGTTTCGAGAAGACCATCTCGAATCCAGGTATTTCCTTCCTCGATTCTTATTTAATCTGATAGTTTCGCAGAGTGTGGCTTGCTATTAGGTTGTCTAGAGGAATTGGCAAGCAGATACCCTGCAAGAAAGTTTTATAAGATAATATCCACTGATTGTATACCGAACTACAATGATTGCAATCTCCCAACCTTGGTTGTGTACCACCATGGCGTTGTTAAAGGAACTCATCATGTAGGTTTGAAGAGCTTTGGGCGTAGGTGTCTATTTATATGGCCCAATTGTGTTTGATAAATATGTCATGTCTCATCTCTAGCCGTTGATAGACAGAGTTTTAACCCTATTTAATCTACTGCAAGTGCACAGCAAACGTAGTAGTAATCTAGGGATCGAATCCACAAGAACCAAGTGGTTGCACAACTAATTATAGATTTGTAAACTAAGCTAAGCAGGAAATAAAGTTTGAGAGTGATGATATCAATTTAAATGACTAAAGTGCAAATGTAAACGGTTTAAATTCAGATTAATAAAAATGCTAGGCATTAAGGAATCTCAGGAAATCACATTCATGAACCAGACAACTATTCAGATTCTAAGTAAGCATGCATCTAGAACTCAAAACACTTCTATAAGCATGCATCTAGAACTCAAAACACTGCTATAAATCGTGGCACTTTCGTGACAGCGATTACTATCCCTAGAGATCCGAGAACCTAAACTTTCGCTTGGTCACGGCTATCCTAGGCAAGCTTTACCGTTCTAGTTTTGATTCGTTCACAATTAGTCTTTAATTCACTTTCGGGACTAAAGCCTAATTGCTCATCTACTGTAGTTCTAGTGATACACAATCTTTTGGAATGTGCATCAACCTAAGATCTAAGACTAAGTGATCAGTTAAATCTTAGCTTTATGTCTAACAGAGATGAAGATGATAAAGTATAAACAACCTATCTGTGTCTGATTCAATCTGTGAAATCCGTCGAAACCCTAAAACCTAACTATGAAACTACTCAGACATGATGAACGAACAAGCAGAAATAATGGATGAACAAATCATAATCATAGAAATAGAAAACAAGAAAGAGTTTAGAAATCTTCTCCAAAAGGCGTTGAGATCTTCTCCCAATTACAAAATCTCCAAAAGTCTCAATAAAATTCGTGCATAATAAAAGGTTTCAAACCTAGTGGGTATTTATAAGATAAAAACTGAAAAAATGGAAAATTCCCTAAAAATCTGCCATCTGGACCGGTCGGTCTGTAACTGGACCGGTCGGTCTAGTTTCCAGAGGCCAAAAACCTTGTTTTCCAGTGGCTAGACCGGCCGGTCCTTGGTGTGGACCGGTCGGTCCAAGTGTCTCTTTGCTCTGGTTGCTTCATCTTCGAGGCAGTTTGACATGTCTTCAGTAAATCGAGTGTATCTTCCAGATCACAGCTCCAAATAAGATAATTCCAACTTCATTACAAAGCTGACTCAAATACCTTGAAATTTAGCCAATTTTCATAAAAATCCAAGTTGATTTGATCTTCCGTCTGTAGCAAAACTTCAGACTCTGTGATTCTGTCCAACGTGGTGAAGTGTGATATCTTGAGAAATTCTTGACTTGGACTAAGTCTTTCCCTCTTCCCGAATGCATGTGGTTTGAAATCATCAAGTATGGAGCTAAATATCACCTCGAAACCACTCAAAAGACTCCGAAAACTCATTAAGAACATGGTTAGGAAACTCCAAATTCACGTTATATCAACTCCCCCAGACATAGATCTTTGCTTGTCCTCAAGTGAAGACAAACTAGAAATAAATCCAAGGAAGCTATAAAAACCACACTAACCTTTGTGAGCTGATGCAATCCTTTAGGGCCCCACAGATGTAATGCTAACAATTCTGAAAACTCATAAACAGATCAAAAACCAAGATGGTACTTCATGTACTTTGCCAAATACATAGCAATGCTACCATACTCAAGTTCCTATGTCTCAGCGACTTCTATACCAAGGTCCATAAATCTTACCAGAGGGAAAATGTTCATCGCATAAGGGTTATGGATTTGGGCTGTTTAGTGGTGGTAACAAGTGTTTTGGCTAACCTCAGTCGCGGCCGAATGCAGTCATGGCACAAAAACCCCAGAGAACTAAGTCTAAGGATGATGTCAACCTTTCAAACTTAAGACTTTCTATTCTTTTTAGATGAAAAATTTCTGCTTATCTAAATAACTAATGCGGAAAATAAGAAACAGAAATGTGCTCATAAATAAAACATGTAACGTCTAATGTTTTATTCTAATCCCTTTCAGCACACTAGATATAAATTTTTTTTTAATTTTTTTTTCTTCTTTTTTTTTCTCTTTTTTCGATTTTTTTTTTTTTTTTTTCATTTATGTGCTGGGGATTAGTCTTAACCTTTTTCCTAAGCATAAGTGATCAAAACGAAAAATAGAACAAGAAATGAAGAAATAAAAATCCTAAGCAGAAAGGTTTTAAATTGTACCAGAAAGTCTTTAGAATGATCAGCTGGCCGGACTATCTCTCCGGAGTTTTTGCGGTTGAGTGCATGTCAATGTCTTGGACAGAATGGCTGAGGCTTGAAAGAAAGGTAAGGGTGAGGGTGTGGTACCAGACTAAAAATGAGTCTGGCCATTAGGAGTCCTGAAGAGAGGAATGTGTTTGATAATGGATAGGACTCCTAACGTGATTGCTACTTCTTATGCGATTTCCAATTCCCTGAGTTAAGAAAAACATAATAGCATATTAGTATCAGCGTTAGCTTTCAAGGAGACGGGAGCCTTCTAGTAACACTGATCCGCCTAGGGCGTTTTTAATCTTCCCATTGCCTTGGTTAGTCAATGCTAATCTAAAAACAGTTGTTAGCAAGCATCATGTGGTCCTAGAATTTGCATGCATATCACAAAGGTGTAAATAAAACTGAAAATAAGAAAATAAACATAATTAGTACGGATAGTACTTCCCCCCACACTTACTTCACACCGACCCGGTGTGAAAATAAATCCAAAGGAAAGACTATCAAAAGAAAGAAAATAAAATGAAAAGAAAAGAAAAGAAAAACTAACCTTCGTCAGCAGAACTCTGGGGACTCATCGAGATGGGCCAAGAGTGATCGGTTCAGAGGGAATGGGGTGGGTGGGTGACGCATGCGACCGTGGCACGACCGTTCTGATCAGATCCGGATCAAAAATGGGGTTGGGGACCGACCGGTCCTAGTGTGGGACCGACCGGTCTTGGTACGGGTCTGGCGTTGTCACAGTACGGGTCTGGCGCGATGACGGATGGTCTCGCAGGATGGTAGGGACCCACCAGTCCTTACAGCAGCCCGATCGGTCTGATTTCCCGGGATTAAACGTGGTTTTGGTTGATGAGGTGGACCGACCGGTCCACAAGTAGACCGACCGATCCATTTTCCCGGGACTAGACCCTTTTGTCTTGATGATTCCGGACTGACCGGTCCGTGTGGGGAACGACCGCTCCATTTTCCCGGGACTGGTCCCTTTTTCTCAATGATGACAGACCGACCGGTCTAATAAGGGACCGACCGGTCCGGTGTTCTGTCTCCGATTCCAAATTTCTGTGACGAGAATCCTAAGGAAAAACCAAAAAGAAAAACAAAAACCAAGGTAAAACTGAAAAAGAATGAAAAGTGAAAGCATGTATTTACACTTACAAGTGGGTTGCCTCCCACCAAGCGCTTTGTTTAACGTCGTTAGCTCGACGTGTGTGCTCTTCAAGGTGGTTCAGGTGGAACATCAAGAGGAATCATAATGCTTGGGTCATCTATCTCAGGCTTTTCCAGCAGCTTGTCCAGTTTGAATGTCATCTCATTGTCTCCCAGCTGGAGATCAATGCGTCTGTACTTAAGATCAATCTTTGCACCAGCTGTGCAAAGGAATGGTCTCCCCAAGATGAGAGGATCTCCTGGATCTTCAGGTTGGTCAAGCACCACGAAATCTGCACGAACATAAACACCACCAATTAGAAGCTGTATGTCCTTAAGAACGCCTAAAGGACATTTAACATAACAATCAACAAATTTCAAAGAAAATTTGGGTAAAGAGAAATCGTTAAAGCCCAGTTGTTTTGCTGTGGAGTATGGCATGAGGTTAACACTAGAGTCTGTGTCGCAGAGGGAGCGCAGAAAGACTGTAGAGTCGATCTGAACTGAGAGTTCAAAGCGACCAGGATCTCCAAGCTTTGGCACTATCCTGCTCTGTTCCACAGCATTGCAATCCTCAGTATTGATCGATACTGGCTCTGCAGGCCCAAAAATCTCTTCGAACTCCGCGAAATAATCCTCTTCGATGGCCAGAACAGCATTGCAAGCACTCATGGGGTTAACATCAGTCTTAGCAAGGAGAACACCTTTAGTTACATCCGCATATTCCTCCTCCTCAGTCATACTAGCAAAATCGACTTTTTCCTTCACTGCCGTCTTCTTCAATTTCCTCAGCGGTGGCGTATGTCTTGCTTCGAGAAACAGTACTTCGATCTCTTCTATACTTTCTCTGCAATCTCGGAAGTGACTCAGCAGAGGACGGTACTCTAGAGCTTGTTCAAAGGATAGTGTATGGGGAATCCTTCGTACCATCTTCTGAAATCCAAGCAGCTGCTTCGGAGATATGGAGTCCCTGAGATGTTTGGGAACATGATCATTCAGCGGAGTACTGTTCACCGGAGCGCTGTTCACCGGAGACTCATCTTCCATGACAGAAACGGCATGACATTCTTTTCTTGGATTTTGCTCTCCTTTAGCTGGAAGAGTCCCTTGCTGCCTTTTAACAACTTCTGCGTTTTGAGCCACCTGAGTATCAAGCATCTTCAGGTGAGTAGTGACAGCATCCAAACGCCCATTGATGTTTGTAATATCCGTAGAAGTCCTCTGCTGATTAGCTAACATCATTTGCATCATAGCCTTCAGCTCGTCATTGGGGTTAGGAGCTGGAGGTGGGGGAGCTTGTTGCCTAGGTTGGAACCGATTCTGACCTTGGCATCCAGACCCTGAACCTTGTCCATACTGCTTCTGATACCCTGCATTGTAGCGTGTGTAGCCCTGAGCTGACGGAGCATTCCCTGATGGATTAGCAAATGGCTTCTGAACTGGAGCGGAAGCTTGTTGAGGATAAACCTGATCCTGAGGGTTAGCCACGTTAGTGCTTCTATATGAAAGGTTAGGATGGCTGCGATAGTTGTTGTTGAAGCCTCTGTTCTGCCCAAACCCTTGACCGTCCACATAGTTCACTTCCTGGTTATCATCTGGGACTAAGGTAGCACCCTCTGTGTAACAGATTGCATCTGAAACATCTCCACTCATGTTGATGCCCTGTTGGTTTCCTTGAATAAAACGCCAGAGCTTAGCAGCGGTCAGCTCTGCTATCTCTGCTGCAGATGGTGTCTCAACACTGCAAATCTTCCTCGACCGATCGTATTCAGGACTCTGATCACTGGAACACTGAGCTATGTTGTCAATTAACTTGTACGCGCCTTCAATGCTCTGAGTCATGAAGTTTCCATTGCTGGCCGAGTTGAGGTTGGTCCTGTAATCCCAAGAGAGTCCATCATAGAATGTCCTGAGTATCTGATCATCACTGAATCCATGGTGAGGACACTCTCTGCGATACTCTTTAAATCTGTCCCAAGCCTCAGCAAATGACTCTCCGCTCTTCTGCGAGAAGTTAGTGATCCTGGCTCTTAGCTGAGCAGTCTTGGTCTTGGTGTAGAAATTATCCAAGAAAGCAGCTCTAGCTTCTTCCCAGCCATTGAGAGAATTCGGAGGAAGTGACTTGAGCCACCTTAGAGCTTTCTCAGCTAGAGAATGCTTGAATAGCTTGCATTTGAGGTAGTCAGACCAGTATTCGCTTTCGTCTCGCATACCTCTTCAAAACTCTCTATGTGATCCATGGGATTCTCAGCAGCTAATCCATGGAACACATGCCTCTCTACCAGGTTGATCAGCTGTGCCTTTATCTCAAAATCATTTCTCTGAATCGCAGGGGCACGAATTGCTGATCTATTTTGGTAGTAACGATGGACATTGTCCCCTTCTCCAATTCCTCTCTGCGGCGGAGGATTCTGTCCTTGTGGTGGCGCCTGCTGCGCCATTAGTCTAGCAAACTCTTGCTGCATGTTTTGCATCCGTTGTTCCGCTGCTGCAGCTTGAGCAGCGGATGCAGCACGAATCTGCTCAATCTTATTGAACAGAGTATTCTGAAGTGTCAGGTCGTCTTGATTCTCCTGGTCCATGTCTGGCAAGAGATTAGCTTGGGCTCTGTTAAATCTTTCAATCTGGGCTAGTTCTTCGTTTGTGAATGACAACAGAGGTTCAGTGCGGTTACTTCTCCTCTGCATACACCTGAAATCACAAGCAAAGACAAAAACAAAAGAGAAACGAAATAAGAAAATTACTTAGACAAAATTTGCAAATCAAATAAGATGGCAAACGCAATTGGTCCCCGGCAACGGCGCCAAAAACTTGATAGACAGAGTTTTAACCCTATTTAATCTACTGCAAGTGCACAGCAAACGTAGTAGTAATCTAGGGATCGAATCCACAAGAACTAAGTGGTTGCACAACTAATTATAGATTTGTAAACTAAGCTAAGCAGGAAATAAAGTTTGAGAGTGATGATATCAATTTAAAAGACTAAAGTGCAAATGTAAACGGTTTAAATTCAGATTAATAAAAATGCTAGGCATTAAGGAATCTCAGGAAATCACATTCATGAACCATACAACTATTCAGATTCTAAGTAAGCATGCATCTAGAACTCAAAACACTGCTATAAATCGTGGCACTTTCGTGACAGCGATTACTATCCCTAGAGATCCGAGAACCTAAACTTTTGCTTGGTCACAGCTATCCTAGGCAAGCTTTACCGTTCTAGTTTTGATTCGTTCACAATTAGTCTTTAATTCACTTTCGAGACTAAAGCCTAATTGCTCATCTACTGTAGTTCTAGTGATACACAATCTTTTGGAATGTGCATCAACCTAAGATCTAAGACTAAGTGATCAGTTCAATCTTAGCTTTATGTCTAACAGAGATGAAGATGATAAAGTATAAACAACCTATCTGTGTCTGATTCAATCTGTGAAATCCGTCGAAACCCTAAAACCTAACTATGAAACTACTCAGACATGATGAACGAACAAGCAGAAATAATGGATGAACAAATCATAATCATAGAAATAGAAAACAAGAAAGAGTTTAGAAATCTTCTTCAAAAGGCGTTGAGATCTTCTCCCAATTAAAAAATCTCCAAAAGTCTCAATAAAATTCGTGCATAATAAAAGGTTTCAAACCTAGTGGGTATTTATAAGATAAAAACTGAAAAAATGGAAAATTCCCTAGGCCAAAAACCTTGTTTTCCAGTGGCTAGACCGGCCGGTCCTTGGTGTGGACCGGTCGGTCCAAGTGTCTCTTTGCTCTGGTTGCTTCATCTTCAAGGCAGTTTGACATGTCTTTAGTAAATCGAATGTATCTTCCAGCTCACAGCTCCAAATAATAGAATTCCAACTTCATTACAAAGCTGACTCAAAGACCTTGAAATGTAGCCAAATTTCATAAAAATCTAAGTTGATTTGATCCTCCGTCTGTAGCAAAACTTCAGACTCTGTGATTCTGTCCAACGTGGTGAATTGTGATATCTTGAGAATTTCTTGACATGGATTAAGTCTTTGGCTTGATAAACTTGCTGTAGCTTAGAAGACACCACTTTAAGCTCCTTTTGCTCTTTCCCTCTTCCCGAACGCATGTGGTTTGAAATCATCAAGTATGGAGCTAAATATCACCTCGAAACCACTCAAAAGACTCCGAAAACTCATTAAGAACATGGTTAGGAAACTCCAAATTCACGTTATATCAGCCGTTGAATTGATGTGAACACATTTGCGATTGGAGGCTCCTGTCTGAACATACTTGCAACTGATTTGGTTTTGCAGGTGTAGCCTTACTTTTGTGCCAATCAGAGCGAGTTCTTAAGTGAGCGTCAGGGGATGGAAGAGGAGTGTAAGAATTTATTGAAACGTATTTTACAGCGTTAACCACAGTTACTGGTGAATGGTTACAGAATTTATTGAAACGGATTTTATGGTATTTTTGGAATTTGGGATGATCTTCTCAATGTCGTACAAATACATTCCGAAGATGTGTATTTCCTTCCCGAATAGTGTTTTTTCTTTTCCGAATAGCGTTTAATCTTCCCGAATACGTGTTTATCCTTCCCGTATATGTGTTTACCCTTCCCTAATATGTGTATTTCTTCCCAAATAAGTGTTTATCCTTCCAAAATATGTGTTTACCCTTCCCGAACATTGGTTTTCCTTCCTGAATCCTCATGAAAACAATATCGGGAAGGAAATACACATATTCGGTAAATAATTACACAGAATCGGGCAGGAACACCAGATTCGGGATGGGCTTCCCGAAGAGTGTATTTCCTTCCCGAATCCTCAAGAAAACAATTTCGGGAAGGATTTGTACAGTTTCGGGAAGACCATCTCGAATCTGGGTATTTCCTTCCCCGATTCTTGTTTAATCTGATAGTTTCGCAGAGTATGGCTTACTATTGGGTTGTTTAGAGGAATTGGCTAGCAGATACCCTGCATGAAAGTTTTTTAAGATAATATCCACTGATTGTATACCGAACTACCACTGATTGGCTAACTTGGTTGTGTACCACCATGGCGCTCTTAAAGGAACTCATCATATAGGTTTGAAGAGCTTTGGGCGTAGGTGTCTATTTATATGCCCCAATTGTGTTTGATAAATATTTTAAGTCTCATCTCTAGCCGTTGACCTGATGTGACCACATTTGCGATTGGAGGCTCCTGTCTGAACATACTTGCAACTGATTTGGTTTTGCAGGTGTAGCCTTACTTTTGTGCCAATCAGAGCGAGTTCTTAAGTGAGCGTCAGGGGATGGAAGAGGAGTGTAAGAATTTATTGAAACGTATTTTACAGCGTTAACCACAGTTACTGGTGAATGGTTACAGAATTTATTGTAACGGATTTTATGGTATTTTTGGAATTTGGGATGATCTTCCCAATGTCGTACAAATACATTCCAAAGATGTGTATTTCCTTCCCGAATAGTGTTTTTTCTTTTCCGAATAGCGTTTAATCTTCCCGAATACGTGTTTATCCTTCCCGTATATGTGTTTACCCTTCCCTAATATGTGTATTTCTTCCCAAATAAGTGTTTATCCTTCCAAAATATGTGTTTACCCTTCCAGAACAATGGTTTTCCTTCCTGAATCCTCCTGAAAACAATATCGGGAAGGAAATACACATATTCGGTAAATAATTACACAGAATCGGGCAGGAACACCAGATTCGGGATGGGCTTCCCGAAGAGTGTATTTCCTTCCCGAATCCTCAAGAAAACAATTTCGGGTAGGATTTGTACAGTTTCGGGAAGACCATCTTGAATCCGGGTATTTCCTTCCCGGATTCTTGTTTAATCTGATAGTTTCGTAGAGTGTGTCTTGCTATTGGGTTGTCTAGAGGAATTGGCTCGGAGATACCCTGCAAGAAAGTCTGTTAAGATAATATCCACTGATTGTATACCAAACTACCCTCATTGCAATCTTCCTACCTTGGTTGTGTACCACCATGACATCCGTAATCCCAGTATTTCCTTCCCGGATTCTTGTTTAATCTGATAGTTTCGCAGAGTGTGGCTTGCTATTGGGTTGTCTAGAGGAATTGGTTAGCTGATACCCTGCAAGAAAGTTTGTTAAGATAATATCCACTGATTGTATACCGAATTACCATGATTGCAATCTCCCTACCTTGGTTGTGTACCACCATGGCGCTCTTAAAGGAACTCATCTTATAGGTTTGAAGAGCTTTGGGCGTAGGTGTCTATTTATATGCCCCAATTGTGTTTGATAAATATTTCATGTCTCATCTCTAGCCGTTGACCTGATGTGACCACATTTGCGATTGGAGGCTCCTGTCTGAACATACTTGCAACTGATTTGGTTTTGCAGGTGTAGCCTTACTTTTGTGTCAATCAAAGCGAGTTCTTAAGTGAGCGTCAGGGGATGGAAGAGGAGTGTAAGAATTTATTGAAACGTATTTTACAGCGTTAACCACGGTTACTGGTGAATGGTTACAGAATTTATTGTAACGGATTTTATGGTATTTTTGGAATTTGGGATGATCTTCCCAATGTCGTACAAATACATTCCGAAGATGTGTATTTCCTTCCCGAATAGTGTTTTTTCTTTTCCGAATAGCGTTTAATCTTCCCGAATACGTGTTTATCCTTCCCGTATATGTGTTTACCCTTCCCTAATATGTGTATTTCTTCCCAAATAAGTGTTTATCCTTCCAAAATATGTGTTTACCCTTCCCGAACAATGGTTTTCCTTCCCGAATCCTCCTGAAAACAATATCGGTAAGGAAATACACATATCCGGGAAATAATTACACATAATTGGGTAGGAACACCAGATTCGGGATGGGCTTCCCGAAGAGTGTATTTCCTTTCCGAATCCTCAAGAAAACAATTTCGGGTAGGATTTGTACAGTTTCGGGAAGACCATCTTGAATCCGGGTATTTCCTTCCCGGATTCTTGTTTAATCTGATAGTTTCGTAGAGTGTGTCTTGCTATTGGGTTGTCTAGAGGAATTGGCTCGGAGATACCCTGCAAGAAAGTCTGTTAAGATAATATCCACTGATTGTATACCAAACTACCCTCATTGCAATCTTCCTACCTTGGTTGTGTACCACCATGACATCCGTAATCCCAGTATTTCCTTCCCGGATTCTTGTTTAAACTGATAGTTTCGCAGAGTGTGGCTTGCTATTGGGTTGTCTAGAGGAATTGGTTAGCTGATACCCTGCAAGAAAGTTTGTTAAGATAATATCCACTGATTGTATACCGAATTACCATGATTGCAATCTCCCTACCTTGGTTGTGTACCACCATGGCGCTCTTAAAGGAACTCATCTTATAGGTTTGAAGAGCTTTGGGCGTAGGTGTCTATTTATGTGCCCCAATTGTGTTTGATAAATATTTCATGTCTCATCTCTAGCCGTTGACCTGATGTGAACACATTTGCGATTGGAGGCTCCTGTCTGAATATACTTGCAACTGATTTGGTTTTGCAGGTGTAGCCTTACTTTTGTGTCAATCAGAGCGAGTTCTTAAGTGAGCGTCAGGGGATGGAAGAGGAGTGTAAGAATTTATTGAAACGTATTTTACAGCGTTAACCACGGTTACTGGTGAATGGTTACAGAATTTATTGAAACGGATTTTATGGTATTTTTGAAATTTGGGATGATCTTCCCAATGTCGTACAAATACATTCCGAAGGTGTGTATTTCCTTCCCGAATAGTGTTTTTTCTTTTCCGAATAGCGTTTAATCTTCCCGAATACGTGTTTATCCTTCCCGTATATGTGTTTACCCTTCCCTAATATGTGTATTTCTTCCCAAATAAGTGTTTATCCTTCCAAAATATGTGTTTAACCTTCCCGAACAATGGTTTTCCTTCCCGAATCCTCCTGAAAACAATATCGGTAAGGAAATACACATATTCGGGAAATAATTACACATAATTGGGTAGGAACACCATAGTCGGGATGGGCTTCCCGGAGAGTGTATTTCCTTTCCGAATCCTCCTGAAAACAATTTCGGGAAGGATTTGTACAGTTTCGGGAAGACCATCTTGAATCCGGGTATTTCCTTCCCGAATTCTTGTTTAATCTGATAGTTTCGTAGAGTGTGTCTTGCTATTGGGTTGTCTAGAGGAATTGGCTCGGAGATACCCTGCAAGAAAGTCTGTTAAGATAATATCCACTGATTGTATATCAAACTACCCTCATTGCAATCTTCCTACCTTGGTTGTGTACCACCATGACGCTGTCAAAGGAACTCATCATGTAGGCTTGTAGAGCTTTGGTTGTATGTGTTTATTTATATGCCCCAATTGTGTTTGATAACTATGTCATGTCTCATATCTAGCCGTTGACCTGATGTGACCACATTTGCGATTGGAGGGTCTTGTCTGAACATACTTGCAACTGATTTGGTTATGCAGGTGTAGCCTTACTTCTGTGTCAAACAGAGCCAGTTCTTAAGTGAGCGCCGAGGGATGGAAGAGGAGTGTAAGAATTTATTGAAACGGATTTGACAGCGTTAACCACGGTCACTGGTGAATGGTTACAGAATTTATTGAAACGGATTTTATGGTGTTTTTGGAATTCAGGATAGGCTTACCGATCCTGTACATATCATTCCCGAATATGAGTATTTCCTTCTTGAATAGTGTTTTTCTTCCCCGAATAGTGTTTTTTTTCTGAATATGTGTTTTAACTTCCCAATTATGTGTTTATCCTTCTCAAATATGTGTTTCCCTTCCCAAACAATGTTTCTCCTTCCGAATCCTTCTTAAAACGATTTCGGGAAGGAAATACACATATTCGGGAAACAAATACTCAGATTCGGATAGGAAAACCAGATTCGGGATGGGCTTCCCGAACAGTGTATTTCCTTCCCGAATCCTCTTAAAAACAATTTCGGGAAGGATTTGTACAGTTTTGGTAAGAACATCTGTAATCCCAGTATTTCCTTCCCGGATTCTTGTTTAATCTGATAGTTTCGCAGAGTGTGGCTTGCTATTGGGTTGTCTAGAGGAATTGGTTAGCTGATACCCTGCAAGAAAGTTTGTTAAGATAATATCCACTGATTGTATACCGAATTACCATGATTGCAATCTCCCTACCTTGGTTGTGTACCACCATGGCGCTGTTAAAGGAACTCATCATGTAGGTTTGAAGAGCTTTGGGCGTAGGTGTCTATTTAGATGCCCCAATTGTGTTTGATAACTATGTCATGTCTCATCTCTAGCCGTTGACCTGATGTGAACACATTTGCGATTGGAGTCTCCTATCTGAACATACTTGCAACTGATTTGGTTTTGCAGGTGTAGCCTTACTTTTGTCAATCAGAGCGAGTTCATAAGTGAGCACCAGGGGATGGAAGAGCAGTGTAAGAATTTATTGAAACGTATTTTACAGCGTTAACCACCGTTACTGGTGAATGGTTAAAGAATTTATTGAAATGGATTTTATGGTATTTTTTGGAATTTGGGATGATCTTCCCGATGTCGTACAAATACATCCGAAGATGTGTATTTCCTTCCCGAATAGTGTTTTTCTTTTCCGAATAGCGTTTAATCTTCCGTAATTCGAGCATTTCCTTCCCGGATTCTTGTTTAATATGATAGTTTCGTAGAGTGTGGCTTTCTATTGGGTTGTCTAGAGGAATTGGCTAGCAGATACCCTGCAAGAAAGTTGTTAAGATAATATTCCGAATATCATCCGTAATCCGAGCATTTCCTTCCCGGATTCTTGTTTAATATGATAGTTTCGCAGAGTGTGGCTTTCTATTGGGTTGTCTTGAGGAATTGGCTAGCAGATACCCTGCAAGAAAGTTGTTAAGATAATATTCACTGATTGTATACCGAACTACCATGATTGCAATCTCCCTACCTTTTTGTGTACCACCATGGCGCTGTTAAAGGAACTCATCATGTGGGTTTGAAGAGCATTGGGCGTTGGTGTCGGTTTATATGCCCTAATTGTGTTTGATAACTATGTCAAGTCTCATCTATAACCGTTGACCTGATGTGAACAGATTTGCGATTGGAGGCTCCTGTCTGAACATACTTGCAACTTATTTGGTTTTGCACGTGTAGCCTTACTTTTGTGTCAATTAGTTTTTAAGTGAGCATCAGGGGATGGAAGAGGAGTGTAAGAATTTATTGAAACGTATTTTACAGCGTTAACCACGGTTACTGGTGAATGGTTACATAATTTATTGAAACGGATTTTATGGTATTTTTGGAATTTGGGATGATCTTTCCGAAGTTGTACAACTACTTCTCGAAAATGTGTATTTCCTTCCCGAATAGTGTTTTTCTTTTCTGAATAGTGTTTAATCTTCCCGAACACGTGTTTATCATTCCCGTATATGTGTTTACCCTTCCCAAATATGTGTTTTCCTTCCCAAATAAGTGTTTACCCTTCCCGAACAATGTTTTTCCTTCCCGAATCCTCCTGAAAACAATAACGGGAAGGAAATACACAGATTTGGGAAACAAATACTCAGATTCGGGTAGGAAAACCAGATTCGGGATGGGCTTCCCGAACTGTGTATTTCCTTCCCGAATCCTCCTGCAAACAATTTCGAGAAGGATTTGTACAGTTTCGGGAAGACCATCCGTAATCCGGGTATTTCCTTCCTGGATTCTTGTTTAATATGATAGTTTCGCAGAGTCTGGCTTCCTATTGGGTTGTCTAGAGGAATTGGATAGGAGATACCCTGCTTGAAAGTCAGTTAAGATAATATCCAATGATTGTATACCGAACTACCCTCATTGCAATCTCCCTACCCTGTCTGAACACACTTGCAACAGATTTAGTTTTGCAGGTGTAGCCTTACTTCTGTGACAATCAGAGCCAGTTCTTAAGTGAGCGCCGAGGGATGGAAGAATTTACTGAAACGGATTTTATAGCGTTAACCACGGTTACTGTTGAATGGTTACAGAATTTATTGAAATGGATTTTATGGTATTTTTGGAATTCGGGATGGGCTTCCTGATTATGTATATCATTCCCGAATATGAGTATTTCCTTCTTGAATAGTGTTTTTCTTCCACGAATAGTGTTTTTCTTCCTGAATATGTGTTTTAACTTCCCAATTATGTGTTTATCCCTCTCAAATATGTGTTTCCCCTTCCCGAACAATGTTTCTCCTTCCCGAAACCTTCTGAAAACAATTTCGGGAAGGAAATACACAGATTCGGGAAACAAATACTCAGATTCAGATTGGAAAACCAGATTCGGGATGGGCTTCCCGAACAGTGTATTTCCTTCCCGAATCCTCCTGAAAACAATTCCGGGAAGGATTTGTACAATTTTGGGAAGACCATCCGTAATCCTGGTATTTCCTTCTCGGATTCTTGTTTAATCTGATAGTTTTGCAGAGTGTGGCTTGCTATTGGGTTGTCTAGAGGAATTGGCTAGCAGATACCCTGCAAGAAAGTTTGTTAAGATAATATCCACTGATTGTATACAGAACTACAATGATTTCAATCTCCCTACCTTGGTTGTGTACCACCATGGCGCTGTTAAAGGAACTCATCATGTAGGTTTGAAGAGCTTTGGGCGTAGGTGTCTATTTATATGCCCCAATTGTGTTTGATAATTATGTCATGTCTCATCTCTAGCCGTTGGCCTGATGTGAACACATTTGCGATTGGAGGCTCCTGTCTCAACATAGTTGCAACTGATTTGGTTTTGGAGGTGTAGAGATAGTTTTGTGTCAATCAGAGCGAGTTCTTAAGTGAGCCCCAAGGGATGGAAGAGGAGTGCAAGAATTTATTGAAACGTATTTTACAGCGTTAACCACGGTTACTGGTGAATGGTTACAGAATTTATTAAAACAGATTTTTTGTTATTTTTGGAATTTGGGATGATCTTCCCGAAGTCGTACAAATACATCCCGACAATTTGTATATCCTTCCCGAATACTGTTTTTCTTTTCCGAATAGTGTTTAATCTTCCCGAATACGTGTTTATCCTTCCCGTATATGTGCTTACCTTGTGTTTTCCTTCCCAAATAAATGTTTATCCTTCCAAAATATGTGTTTACCCTTCCCGAACAATGTTTTTCCTTCCCGAATCCTCCTGAAAACAATATCGGGAAGGAAATACACATATTCGGGAAATAATTACACAGAATCGGGTAGGAACACCATATTCGGGATCGGCTTCCCGAAGAGTGTATTTCCTTCCCGAATCCTCTTGAAAATAATTTCGGGAAAGATTTGTACAGTTTCGGGAAGATCATCTCGAATCCGGGTATTTCCTTCCCGGATTGTTGTTTAATCTGATAGTTTCGTAGAGTGTGTCTTGCTATTGGGTTGTCCAGAGGAATTGGCTCGGAGATACCCTGCAAGAAAGTCTGTTAAGATAATATCCACTGATTGTATACCAAACTACCCTCATTGCAATCTCCCTACCTTGGTTGTGTACCACCATGACGCTGTCAAAGGAACTCATCATGTAGGCTTGTAGAGCTTTGGTTGTATGTGTTTATTTATATGCCCCAATTGTGTTTGATAACTATGTCATGTCTCATATCTAGCCGTTGACCTTATGTGACCACATTTGCGATTGGAGGGTCTTGTCTGAACATACTTGCAACTGATTTGGTTATGCAGGTGTAGCCTTACTTCTGTGTCAAACAGAGCCAGTTCTTAAGTGAGCGCCGAGGGATGGAAGAGGAGTGTAAGAATTTATTGAAACGGATTTTACAGCGTTAACCACGGTCACTTGTGAATGGTTACAGAATTTATTGAAACGGATTTTATGGTGTTTTTGGAATTCGGGATAGGCTTACCGATCCTGTACATATCATTCCCGAATATGAGTATTTCCTTCTTGAATAGTGTTTTTCTTCCCCGAATAGTGTTTTTCTTTCTGAATATGTGTTTTAACTTCCCAATTATGTGTTTATCCTTCTCAAATATGTGTTTCCCTTCCCGAACAATGTTTCTCCTTTCGAATCCTTCTTAAAACGATTTCGGGAAGGACATACACATATTCGGGAAACAAATACTTAGATTCGGATAGGAAAACCAGATTCTGGATGGGCTTCCCGAACAGTGTATTTCCTTCCCGAATCCTCCTGAAAACAATTTCGGGAAGGATTTGTACAGTTTTGGTAAGAACATCCGTAATCCCAGTATTTCCTTCCCGGATTCTTGTTTAATCTGATAGTTTCGCAGAGTGTGGCTTGCTAGTGGGTTGTCTAGAGGAATTGGTTAGTTGATACCCTGCAAGAAAGTTTGTTAAGATAATATCCACTGATTGTATACCGAATTACCATGATTGCAATCTCCCTACCTTGGTTGTGTACAACCATGGCGCTGTTAAAGGAACTCATCATGTAGGTTTGAAGAGCTTTGGGCGTAGGTGTCTATTTATATGCCCCAATTGTGTTTGATAACTATGTCATGTCTCATCTCTAGCCGTTGACCTGATGTGAACACATTTGCGATTGGAGTCTCCTATCTGAACATACTTGCAATTGATTTGGTTTTGCAGGTGTAGCCTTACTTTTGTTAATCAGAGCGAGTTCATAAGTGAGCGCCAGGGGATGGAAGAGCAGTGTAAGAATTTATTGAAACGTATTTTATAGCGTTAACCACGGTTACTGGTGAATGGTTACAGAATTTATTGAAATGGATTTTATGGTATTTTTTGGAATTTGGGATGATCTTCCCGATGTCGTACAAATACATTCGAAGATGTGTATTTCCTTCCCGAATAGTGTTTTTCTTTTCCGAATAGCGTTTAATCTTCCGTAATTCGAGCATTTCCTTCCCGGACTCTTGTTTAATATGATAGTTTCGCAGAGTGTGGCTTTCTATTGGGTTGTCTAGAGGAATTGGCTAGCAGACACCCTGCAAGAAAGTTGTTAAGATAATATTCCGAATATCATCCGTAATCCGAGCATTTCCTTCCCGGATTCTTGTTTAATATGATAGTTTCGCAGAGTGTGGCTTTCTATTGGGTTGTCTAGAGGAATTGGCTAGCAGATACCCTGCAAGAAAGTTGTTAAGATAATATTCACTGATTGTATACCGAACTACCATGATTGCAATCTCCCTACCTTTTTGTGTACCACCATGGCGCTGTTAAAGGAACTCATCATGTGGGTTTGAAGAGCATTGGGCGTTGGTGTCTGTTTATATGCCCTAATTGTGTTTGATAACTATGTCAAGTCTCATCTATAGCCGTTGACCTGATGTGAACACATTTGCGATTGGAGGCTCCTGTCTGAACATACTTGCAACTGATTTGGTTTTGCATGTGAATCCTTACTTTTGTGTCAATTTGTTCTTAAGTGAGCATCAGGGGATGGAAGAGGAGTGTAAGAATTTATTGAAACGTATTTTACAGCGTTAACCACGGTTACTGGTGAATGGTTACATAATTTATTGAAACATATTTTATGGTATTTTTGGAATTTGGGATCATCTTTCCGAAGTTGTACAACTACTTCCCAAAAATGTGTAATTCCTTCCCGAATAATGTTTTTCTTTTCCGAATAGTGTTTAATCTTCCCGAACACGTGTTTATCTTTCCCGTATATGTGTTTACCCTTCCCTAATATGTGTTTTCCTTCCCAAATAAGTGTTTACCCTTCCCGAACAATGTTTTTCCTTCCCGAATCCTCCTGAAAACAATAACGGGAAGGAAATACACAGATTTGGGAAACAAATACTCAAATTGGGTAGGAAAACCAGATTCGGGAGGGCTTCCCGAACAGTGTATTTCCTTCCCGAATCCTCCTGCAAACAATTTCGGGAAGGATTTATACAGTTTCAGGAAGACCATCCGTAATCCGGGTATTTCCTTCCTGGATTCTAGTTTCGCAGAGTCTGGCTTCCTATTGGGTTGTCTAGAGGAATTGGATAGGAGATACCCTGCTAGAAAGTCTGTTAAGATAATATCCAATGATTGTATACCGAACTACCCTCATTGCAATCTCCCTACCCTGTCTGAACATACTTGCAACAGATTTGGTTTTGCAAGTGTAGCCTTACTTCAGTGACAATCAGAGCCAGTTCTTAAGTGAGCGCCGAGGGATGGAAGAGGAGTGTAAGAATTTAAAGAAACGGATTTTACAGCCTTAACCACGGTTACTGGTGAATAGTTACAGAATTTATTGAAATGGATTTTATGGTATTTTTGGAATTCGGGATGGGCTTCCTGATTATGTACATATCATTCTTGAATATGAGTATTTCCTTCTTGAATAGTGTTTTTCTTCCACGAATAGTGTTTTTCTTCCTGAATATGTGTTTTAACTTCCCAATTATGTGTTTATCCTTCTCAAATATGTGTTTCCCCTTCCCGAACAATGTTTCTCCTTCCCGAAACCTTCTGAAAACAATTTTGGGAAGGAAATACACATATGCAGGAAACAAATACTCAGATTCGGATTGGAAAACAAGATTCGGGATGGGCTTCCCGAACAGTGTATTTCCTTCCCGAATCCTCCTGAAAACAATTCCGGGAAGGATTTGTACAGTTTTGGGAAGACCATCCGTAATCCTGGTATTTCCTTCTCGGATTCTTGTTTAATCTGATAGTTTCGCAGAGTGTGGCTTGCTATTGGGTTGTCTAGAGGAATTGGCTAGCAGATACCCTGCAAGAAAGTTTGTTAAGATAATATCCACTGATTGTATACAGAACTACCATGATTTCAATCTCCCTACCTTGGTGTTTACCACCATGGCGCTGTTAAAGGAACTCATCATGTAGGCTTGTAGAGCTTTGGGCGTAGGTGTCTATTTATATGCCCCAATTGTGTTTGATAACTATGTCATGTCTCATCTCTAGCCGTTGACCTGATGTGAACACATTTGCGATTGGAGGGTCTTGTCTGAACATAGTTGCAACTGATTTGGATTTGGAGGTGTAGCCTTACTTTTGTGTCAATCAGAGCGAGTTCTTAAGTGAGGGCCAGGGGATGGAAGAGGAGTGCAAGAATTTATTGAAATGTATTTTACAGCGTTAACCACGGTTACTGGTGAATGGTTACAGAATTTATTGAAACGGATTTTATGGTGTTTTTGGAATTCGGGATAGGCTTACCGATCCTGTACATATCATTCCCGAATATGAGTATTTCCTTCTTGAATAGTGTTTTTCTTCCCCGAATAGTGTTTTTCTTTCTGAATATGTGTTTTAACTTCCCAATTATGTGTTTATCCTTCTCAAATATGTGTTTCCCTTCCCGAACATTGTTTCTCCTTCCGAATCCTTCTTAAAACGATTTTGGGAAGGACATACACATATTCGGGAAACAAATACTCAGATTCGGATAGGAAAACCAGATTCGGGATGGGCTTCCCGAATAGTGTATTTCCTTCCCGAATCCTCCTGAAAACAATTTCGGGAATGATTTGTACAGTTTTGGTAAGAACATCCGTAATCCCAGTATTTCCTTCCCGGATTCTTGTTTAATCTGATAGTTTCGCAGAGTGTGGCTTGCTATTGGGTTGTCTAGAGGAATTGGTTAGCTGATACCCTGCAAGAAAGTTTGTTAAGATAATATCCACTGATTGTATACTGAATTACCATGATTGCAATCTCCCTACCCTGGTTGTGTACCACCATGGCGCTGTTAAAGGAACTCATCATGTAGGTTTGAAGAGCTTTGGGCGTAGGTGTCTATTTATATGCCCCAATTGTGTTTGATAACTATGTCATGTCTCATCTCTAGCCGTTGACCTGATGTGAACACATTTGCGATTGGAGTCTCCTATCTGAACATACTTGCAACTGATTTTGTTTTGCAGGTGTAGCCTTACTTTTGTCAATCAGAGCGAGTTCATAAGTGAGCGCCAGGGGATGGAAGAGCGGTGTAAGAATTTATTGAAACGTATTTTACAGCGTTATCCACGGTTACTGGTGAATGGTTACAGAATTTATTGAAATGGATTTTATGGTATTTTTTGGAATTTGGGATGATCTTCCCGATGTCGTACAAATACATCCGAAGATGTGAATTTCCTTCCCGAATAGTGTTTTTCTTTTCCGAATAGCGTTTAATCTTCCGTAATTCGAGCATTTCCTTACCGGATTATTGTTTAATATGATAGTTTCGCAGAGTGTGGCTTTCTATTGGGTTGTCTAGAGGAATTGGCTAGCAGATACCCTGCAAGAAAGTTGTTAAGATAATATTCCGAATATCATCCGTAATCCGAGCATTTCATTCCCGGATTCTTGTTTAATATTTTAGTTTCGCAGAGTGTGGCTTTCTATTGGGTTGTCTAGAGGAATTGGCTAGCAGATACCCTGCAAGAAAGTTGTTAAGATAATATTCACTGATTGTATACCGAACTACCATGATTGCAATCTCCCTACCATTTTGTGTACCACCATGGCGCTGTTAAAGGAACTCATCATGTGGGTTTGAAGAGCATTGGGCGTTGGTGTCTGTTTATATGCCCTAATTGTGTTTGATAACTATGTCAAGTCTCATCTATAGCCGTTGACCTGATGTCCTAATTGTGTTTGATAACTGAGCATCAAGGGATGGAAGAGGAGTGTAAGAATTTATTGAAACGTATTTTACAGTGTTAACCATGGTTACTGGTGAATGGTTACATAATTTATTGAAACGGATTTTATGGTATTTTTGGAATTTGGGATGATCTTTCCGAAGTTGTACAACTACTTCCCGAAAATGTGTATTTCCTTCCCGAATAGTGTTTTTCTTTTCCGAATAGTGTTTAATCTTCCCGAACACGTGTTTATCCTTCCCGTATATGTGTTTACCCTCCCCTAATATGTGTTTTCCTTCCCAAATAAGTGTTTACCCTTCCCAAACAATGTTTTTCCTTCCCGAATCCTCCTGAAAACAATAACGGGAAGGAAATACACTGATTTGGGAAACAAATACTCAGATTCGGGTAGGAAAACCAGATTCGGGATGGGCTTCCCGAACAGTGTATTTCCTTCTCGAATCCTCCTGCAAACAATTTCGGGAAGGATTTGTACAGTTTCAGGAAGACCATCCGTAATCCGGGTATTTCCTTCCTGGATTCTTGTTTAATATGATAGTTTCGCAGAGTCCGGCTTCCTATTGGGTTGTCTAGAGGAATTGGATAGGAGATACCCTGCTAGAAAATCTGTTAAGATAATATCCAATGATTGTATACCGAACTACCCTCATTGCAATCTCCCTACCCTATCTGAACATACTTGCAACAGATTTGGTTTTGTAGGTGTAGCCTTACTTCTGTGACAATCAGAGCCAGTTCTTAAGTGAGCGCCGAGGGATGGAAGAATTTACTGAAACGGATTTTACAGCGTTAACCACGGTTACTGGTGAATGGTTACAGAATTTATTGAAATGGATTTTATGGTATTTTTGGAATTCTGGATGGGCTTCCTGATAATGTACATATCATTCCCGAATATGAGTATTTCCTTCTTGAATAGTGTTTTTCTACCACGAATAGTGTTTTTCTTCCTGAATAT
This sequence comes from Draba incana, assembly GCA_963576765.1. Lineage (NCBI taxonomy): Eukaryota > Viridiplantae > Streptophyta > Magnoliopsida > Brassicales > Brassicaceae > Draba > Draba incana. The sequence goes on from OY755215.1 coordinate 26,320,965, forward strand.
GTGTTTTAACTTCCCAATTATGTGTTTATCCTTCTCAAATATGTGTTTCCCCTTCCCGAACAATGTTTCTCCTTCCCGAAACCTTCTGAAAACAATTTCGGGAAGGAAATACACAGATTCGGGAAACAAATACTCAGATTTGGATTGGAAAACCAGATTCAGGATGGGCTTCCCGAACAGTGTATTTCCTTCCCCAATCCTCCTGAAAACAATTCCGGGAAGGATTTGTACAGTTTTGGGAAGACCATCCGTAATCCTGGTATTTCCTTCTCGGATTCTTGTTTAATCTGATAGTTTCGCAGAGTGTGGCTTGCTATTAGGTTGTCTAGAGGAATTGGCTAGCAGATACCCTGCAAGAAAGTTTGTTAAGATAATATTCACTGATTGTATACAGAACTACCATGATTTCAATCTCCCTACCTTGGTTGTGTACCACCATGGCGCTGTTAAAGGAACTCATCATGTAGGTTTGAAGAGCTTTGGGCGTAGGTGTCTATTTATATTCCCCAATTATGTTTGATAACTATGTCATGTCTCATCTCTAGCCGTTGACCTGATGTGAATACATTTACGATTGGAGGCTCCTGTCTCAACATAGTTGCAACTGATTTGGTTTTGGAGGTGTAGAGATACTTTTGTGTCAATCAGAGCGAGTTCTTAAGTGAGCGCCAGGGGATGGAAGAGGAGTGCAAGAATTTATTGAAACGTATTTTACAGCGTTAACCACGGTTAGTGGTGAATGGTTACAGAATTTATTAAAACAGATTTTATGCTATTTTTGGAATTTGGGATGATCTTCCCGAAGTCGTACAAATACTTCCCGACAATTTGTATATCCTTCCCGAATACTGTTTTTCTTTTCCGAATAGTGTTTAATCTTCCTGAATACGTGTTTATCCTTCCCGTATATGTGTTTACCATGTGTTTTCCTTCCCAAATAAATGTTTATCCTTCCAAAATATGTGTTTACCCTTCCCGAATAATGTTTTTCCTTCCCGAATCCTCTTGAAAACAATTTCGGGTAGGAACACAAGATTCGGGATGGGCTTCCCGAAGAGTGTATTTCCTTCCCGAATCCTCTTGAAAACAATTTCGGGAAGGATTTGTACAGTTTCGGGAAGACCATCTCGAATCCGGATATTTCCTTCCCGGATTCTTGTTTAATCTGATAGTTTCACAGAATGTGGCTTGCTATTGAGTTGTCTAGAGGAATTGGCTAGGAGATACCCTGGAAGAAAGTCTTTTAAGATAATATCTATTGATTGTATTCCGAACTACCCTCAGTGCAATCTCCCTACCTTGGTTGTGTACCACCATGACGTTGTTAAAGGAACTCATCATGTAGGCTTGAAGAGCTATGGCTGTATGTGTCTATTTATATGCCCCAATTGGGTTTGATAACTATGTCATGTCTCATATCTAGCCGTTGACCTGATGTGACCACATTTGTGATTGGAGGCTCCTGTCTGAACATACTTGCAGCTGATTTGGTTTTGCAGGTGTAGCCTTACTTCTGTGTAAATCAGAGCCAGTTCTTAAGTGAACGCCAGGGGATGGAAGAGGAGTATAAGAATTTATTGAAACGGATTTTACAGCGTTAACCACAGTCACTGGTTAATGGTTACATAGTTTATTGAAACGGATTTTATTGTATTTTTGGAATTCGGGATGGGCTTCTCGATCTTCTACAAATCATTCTCGAATATGTGTATTTCCTTCTCAGATAGTGCTTTTCTTCCGCGAATAGTGTTTATCCTTCCTGGATATGTGTTTTCACTTCCCAATTATGTGTTTATCCTTCTCAAATATGTGTTTCCCTTCCCAAACAATGTTTTTCCTTCCCGAATCCTTCTGAAAACTATTTCGGAAGGGAAATACACAGATTCGGGAAACAAATACTCAGATTTGAATAGGAAAACCAGATTCGGGATGGGCTTCCCGAACATTGTATTTCCTTCCCGAATCCTCCTGAAAACAATTTCGGGAAGGATTTGTATAGTTTGGGAAGACCATCTGTAATCCGGGTATTTCCTTCCTGGATTCTTGTTTAATCTGATAGTTTCGCAGAGTGTGGCTTGCTATTGGGTTGTCTAGAGGAATTGGCTAGGAGATACCCTGTAAGAAAGTTTGTTAAGATAATATCCACCGATTGTATACCGAACTACCATGATTGCAATCTCCCTACCTTGGTTGTGTACCACCATGGCACTGTTAAAGGAACTCATCATGTAGGTTTGAAGAGCTTTGGGCGTAGGTATCTATTTACATGCCCCAATTGTGTTTGATAAATATGTCATGTCTTATCTCTAGCCGTTGACCTGATGTGAACACATTTGCGATTGGAGGCTCCTGACCCCGAAACATATGGGACTCCTGCTGCCTTCCTTTTAAGATAATATTGCTTTCTTTACATTCGAGAATTTATATTAGGTATTGGAAAATTGCAATTCTGGTTCTGAACATACTTGCAACTGATCTCGTTTTGTATGTGTAGCCTTACTTTTGTGTCAATCAGAGCGAGTTCTTAAGTGAGCGCCAGGGGATGGAAGAGGAGTGTAAGATTTTATTGAAACATATTTTACAGCGTTAACCACGGTTACTGGTGAATGGTTACATTATTTATTGAAACGGATTTTATGGTATTTTTGGAATTTGGGATGATCTTTCCAAAGTTGTACAACTACTTCCCGAAAATGTGTATAACCTTCCCGAATAGTGTTTTTCTTTTCCGAATAGTGTTTAATCTTCCCGAATACGTGTTTATCCTCCCCGTATATGTGTTTGCCATGTGTTTTCCTTCCCAAATAAATGTTTATCCTTCCAAAATATGTGTTTACCCTTCCCGAACAATGTTTTTCCTTCCTGAATCCTCCTAAAAACAATATCGGGAAGGAAATACACATATTCGGGAAATAATTACACAGAATCGGGTAGGAACACCAGATTCGGGATGGGCTTCCCGAAGAGTGTATTTCCTTCCCGAATCCTCTTGAAAGCAATTTCGGGAAGGATTTGTACAGTTTCGGGAAGACCATCTCGAATTCGGGTATTTCCTTCCCGGATTCATGTTTAATCTGATAGTTTCGCAGAGTGTGGCTTGCTATTGGGTTGTCTAGAGGAATTGGCTAGGAGATACCCTGGAAGAAAGTCTGTTAAGATAATATCCACAGTGCAATCTCCCTACCTTGGTTGTGTACCACCATGACGCTGTTAAAGGAACTCATCATGTAGGCTTGAAGAGCTTTGGCTGTATGTGTCTATTTATATGCCCCAATTCTGTTTGATAACTATGTCATGTCTCATATCTAGCCGTTGACCTGATGTGACCACATTTGTGATTGGAGGCTCCTGTCTGAACATACTTGCAACTGATTTGGTTTTGCAGGTGTAGCCTTACTTCTGTGTAAATCAGAGCCAGTTCTTAAGTGAGCGCCAGGGGATGGAAGAGGAGTATAAGAATTTATTGAAACGGATTTTACAGCGTTAACCACAGTCACTGGTTAATGGTTACATAGTTTATTGAAACGAATTTTATTGTATTTTTGGAATTCGGGATGGGCTTTTCGATCCTCTACAAATCATTCTCGAATATGTGTATTTCCTTCTCAGATAGTGCTTTTCTTCCCCGAATAGTGTTTATCCTTCCTGGATATGTGTTTTCACTTCCCAATTATGTGTTTATCCTTCTCAAATATGTGTTTCCCTTCCCAAACAATGTTTCTCCTTCCCGAATCCTTCTGACAACTAATTCGGAAGGGAAATACACAGATTCGGGAAACAAATACTCAGATTTGGATAGGAAAACCAGATTCGGGATGGGCTTCCCGAACATTGTATTTCCTTCCCGAATCCTCCTGAAAACAATTTCGGGAAGGATTTGTATAGTTTGGGAAGACCATCTGTAATCCGGGTATTTCCTTCCTGAATTCTTGTTTAATCTGATAGTTTCGCAGAGTGTGGCTTGCTATTGGGTTGTCTAGAGGAATTGGCTAAGAGATACCCTGTAAGAAAGTTTGTTAAGATAATATCCACCGATTGTATACCGAACTACCATGATTGCAATCTCCCTACCTTGGTTGTGTACCACCATGGCACTGTTAAAGGAACTTATCATGTAGGTTTGAAGAGCTTTGGGCTTAGGTGTCTATTTATATGCCCCAATTGTGTTTGATAACTATGTCATGTCTCATCTCTAGCCGTTGACCTGATGTGAACACATTTGCGATTGAAGGCTCCCGTCTGAACATACTTGCAACTGATTTTGGTTTTGCAGGTGTAGCCTTACTTTTGTGTCAATCAGTTCTTAAGTGAGCGCCAGGGGATGAAATAGGAGTGTAAGAATTTATTGAAACGTATTTTACAGCGTTAACCACGGTTACTGGTGAATGGTTACAGAATTTATTGAAACGGATTTTATGGTATTTTTGGAATTTTGGATGATCTTCCCGAATGGTGTTTACCCGAAAATGTGTATTTCCTTCCCGAATAGTGTTTTTCTTTTCCGAATAGTGTTTAATCTTCCCGAACACGTGTTTATCCTTTCCGTATATGTGTTTACCCTTCCCTAATATGTGTTTTCCTTCCCAAATAAGTGTTTACCCTTCCTGAACAATGTTTTTCCTTCCCGAATCCTCCTGAAAACAATATCGGGAAGGAAATACACAAATTCGGGAAACAAATACTCAAATTCGGGTAGGAAAACCAGATTCGGGATGGGCTTCCCGAACTGTGTATTTCCTTCCCGAATCCTCCTGTAAACATTTTCGGGAAGGAGTTGTACAGTTTCAGGAATAGTGTTTTTCTTCCCCGAATAGTGTTTATCCTTCGTGAATATGTGTTTTCACTTCCCAATTATGTGTTTATCCTTCTCAAATATGTGTTTACCCTTCCCGAACAACGTTTCTCCTTTCCGAATCCTTCTGAAAATGATTTCAGGAAGGAAATACAAAGATTCGGGATACAAATACTTAGATTCGGATAGGAAAACCAGATTCAAGATGAGCTTCCCGAGAAGTGTATTTCTTTCCCGAATCATCCGTAATCCGTGTATTTCCTTCTCGGACTCTTGTTTAATATGATAGTTTCGCAGAGTGTGGCTTGCTATTGGGTTGTCTAGAGGAATTGGCTAGCAGATACCCTGCAAGAAAGTTTGTTAATATAATATCCACTGATTGTATACCGAACTACCATGATTGTAATCGCACTGCCTTGATTGTGTACCACCATGGCGCTGTTAAAGGAATTCATCATGTAGGTTTGAAGAGCTTTGGGCGTAGGTGTCTATTTATATGCCCCAAATGTGTTTGATAATTATGTCAAGTCTCATCTCTAGCCGTTGACCTGATGTGAACACATTTGCAATTGGAGGCTCCTGTCTGAACATACTTGCAACTAATTTGGTTTTGCAGGTGTAGCCTTACTTTGGTGTCAATTAGTTCTTAAGTGAGCGCCAGGGGATGGAAGAGGAGTGTAAGAATTTATTGAAACGTATTTTACAGCGTTAACCACAGTTACTGGTGAATGGTTACATAATTTATTGAAACGAATTTTATGGTATTTTTGGAATTTGGGATGATCTTTCCGAAGTCGTACAACTACTTCCCGAAAATGTGTATTTCCTTCCTCATTAGTGTTTTTCTTTTCCAAATAGTGTTTAATCTTCCCGAACACGTGTTTATCCTTCCCGTATATGTGTTTACCCTTCCCTAATATGTTTTCCTTCCCAAATAAGTATTTACCCTTCCCAAACAATGTTTTTCCTTCCCGAATCCTCCTGAAAACAATATCGGGAAGGAAATACACAGATTCGGGAAAGAAATACTCAGATTCAGGTAGAAAAACCAGATTCTGAATGGGCTTCCCGAACAGTGTATTTCCTTCCTGAATCCTCCTGCAAAAAATTTCGGGAAGGATTTGTACATTTTCGGGAAGACCATCCGTAATCCGGGTATTTCCTTCCCGGATTCTTGTTTAATCTGATAGTTTCGCAGAGTGTGGCTTGCTATTGGGTTCTCTAGAGGAATTGGCTAGGAGATACCCTGCTAGAAAGTCTGTTAAGATAATATCCAATGATTGTATACCGAACTACCTTTGTGGGGTACCACCAAGGCGTATGTGTCTATTTATATGTCCCAATTGTGTTTGATAACTATGTCATGTCTCATATCTAGCCGTTGACCTGATGTGACCACATTTGCGATTGGAGGCTCCTGTCTGAACATTCTTGCATCTGATTTTGTTTTGCAGGTGTAGCCTTACTTCTGTGTCAATCAGAGCCAGTTCTTAAGTGAGCGCCAAGGGATGGAAGAGGAGTGTAAGAATTTATTTAAACGGATTTTACAGCGTTAACCACAGTTACTGGTGAATGGTTACATAATTTATAGAAACGGATTTTATGGTATTTTTGGAATTCGGGATAGGCTTCCTGATCCAGTACAAATCATTCCCGAATATCTGTATTTCCTTCCTGAATAGTGTTGTTCTTCCCCGAATAGTGTTTATCCTTCGTGAATATGTGTTTTCACTTCCCAATTATGTGTTTATCCTTCTCAAATATGTGTTTACCCTTCCCGAACAATGTTTCTCCTTCCCGAATCCTTTTGAAAATGATTTCAGGAAGGAAATACAAAGATTCGGGATACAAATACTTAGATCCGGATAGGAAAACCAGATTCAAGATGGGCTTCCCGAGAAGTATATTTCCTTCCCGAATCATCCGTAATCCGTGTATTTCCTTCCCGGATTCTTGTTTAATATGATAGTTTCGCAGAGTGTGGCTTGCTATTGGGTTGTCTAGAGGAATTGGCTAGCAGATACCCTGCAAGAAAGTTTGTTAATATAATATCCACTGATTGTATACCGAACTACCATGATTGTAATCGCACTGCCTTGATTGTGTACCACCATGACGCTGTTAAAGGAGCTCATCATGTAGGTTTGAAGAGCTTTGGGCGTAGGTGTCTATTTATATGCCCCAAATGTGTTTGATAACTATGTCAAGTCTCATCGCTAGCCGTTGACCTGATGTGAACACATTTGCGATTGGAGGCTCCTGTCTGAACATACTTGCAACTAATTTGGTTTTGCAGGTGTAGCCTTACTTTGGTGTCAATTAGTTCTTAAGTGAGCGCCAGGGGATGGAAGAGGAGTGTAAGAATTTATTGAAACGTATTTTACAGCGTTAACCACGGTTACTGGTGAATGGTTAAAGAATTTATTGAAACGGATAATATGCTTCCCGATCCTGTACAAATCATTCCCAAATATCTGTATTTCCTTCCTAAATAGTGTTTTTCTTCCCCGAATAGTGTTTATCCTTCCTGAGTATATGTTTTGACTTCTCAAATATGTGTTTACCCTTCCCGAACAATGTTTATCCTTCCCGAATCCTTCTGAAAACGATCTCGGGAAGGAAATACACAGATTCGGAAAACAAATACTCGGATTCGGATAGGAAAACCAGATTCGGGATAGGCTTCCCGAACAGTGTATTTCCTTCTCGAATCCTGCTGAAAACAATTTTGGGAAGGATTTGTACAGTTTCGGGAAGACCATCCGTAATCCGGGTGTTTCCATCCCGTATTCTTGTTTAATCTGATAGTTTCACATAGTGTGGCTTGCTATTGGGTTGTCTAGAGGAATTGGCTAGCAGATACCCTGCAAGAAAGTTTGTTAAGATAATATCCACTGATTGTATACCGAACTACCATGATTGCAATCTCCCTACCTTGGTAGTGTACTACCATGGCGCTGTTAAAGGAACTCATCATGTAGGTTTGAAGAGCTTTGAGCGTAGGTGTCTATTTATATGCCCCAATTGTGTTTGATAACTATGTCATGTCTCATCTCTAGCCGTTGACCTGATGTGAACACATTTGCGATTGGAGGCTCCTGTCTGAACATAGTTGCAACTGATTTGGTTTTGCAGGTGTAGCCTTACTTTTGTGTCAATCAGATCGAGTTCTTAAGTGAGCGCCAGGAGATGAAATAGGAGTGTAAAAATTTATTGAAACATATTTTACAGCGTTAACCACGGTTACTGGTGAATGGTTACAGAATTTATTGAAACGGATTTTATGGTATTTTTGGAATTTGGGATGATCTTCTCGAAGTCGTACAAATACTTCCTGAAAATATGTATTTCCTTTTCGAATAGAGTTTTTCTTTTCCGAATAGTGTTCAATATTCCCGAATACGTGTTTATTCTTCCCGTATATGTGTTTACCCTTCCCTAATATGTGTTTTCCATCCCAAATAAGTGTTTATCCTTCCAAAATATGTGTTTACCCTTCGCGAAGAATGTTTTTCCTTCCCGAACCTCCGTAAACAATATCAAGAAGGAAATAAAAAAATTCGGGAAAAATTACACAGAATCGGGTAGGAACACCAGATTCAAGATGGGCTTCCCGAAAAGTGTTTTTCCTTCCCGAATCATCCGTAATCCGGGTATTTCCTTCCCGGATTTTTGTTTAATCTGATAGTTTCGCAGAGAGTGGCTTTCTATTGGGTGGTCTGGAGGAATTGGCTAGCAGATACCCTTCAAGAAATTTTGTTAAGATAATATCCACTGATTGTATACCGAACTACCATGATTGCAATCTCCCTACCTTTTTTGTCTACCACCATGGCGCTGTTAAAGGAACTCATCATGTAGGTTTGAAGAGCTTTGGGCGTAGGTGTCTATTTATATGCCCCAATTGTGTTTGATAACTATGTCATGTCTCATCTCTAGCCATGACCTGATGTGAACACATTTGCGATTGGAGGCTCCTGTCTGAACATACTTGCAACTGATTTGGTTTTGCACATGTAGCCTTACTTTTGTGTCAATCAGTTCTTAAGTGAGCGCCAGGGGATGGAATAGGAGTGTAAAAATTTATTGAAACGTATTTTACAGCGTTAACCACTGTTACTGGTGAATGGTTACAGAATTTATTGAAACGGATTTTATGGTATTTTTGGAATTTGGGATGATCTTTCTGAAGTTGAAAAATGTGTATTTCCTTCCCGAATAGTGTTTTTCTTTTCCGAATATTGTTTAATCTTCCCGAACACGTGTTTATCCTTCCCGTATATGTGTTTACCCTTCCCTAATATGTGTTTCCCTACCCAAATAAGTGTTTACCCTTCCCGAACAATGTTTTTCCTTCCCGAATCCTCCTGAAAACAATATCAGGAAAGAAATACACAGATTCAAGAAAGAAATACTCAGATTCGGGTAGGAAAACCAGATTCTGGATGGGCTTCCCGAACAGTTATTTCCTTCCCGAATCCTCCTCCGAATAATTTCGGGAAGGATTTGTACATTTTGGGGAAGACCAACCGTAATCCGGGTATTTCCTTCCCGGATTCTTGTTTAATCTCATAGTTTCGCAGAGTGTGGCTTGCTATTGTGTTCTCTAGAGGAATTGGCTAGGAGATACCCTGCTAGAAAGTCTGTTAAGATAATATCACATGTTTGTATACCGAACTATCCTCATTGCAATCTGCCTACCTTGGTTGTCTACCACCATGGCGTATGTGTCTATTTATATGCCCCAATTGTGTTTGATAACTATGTCATGTCTCATATCTAGCCGTTGACCTGATGTGACCACATTTGCGATTGGAGGCTCCTGGCTGAACATACTTGCAACTGATGTGGTTTTGCAGGTGTAGCCTTACTTCTGTGTATATCAGAGCCAGTTCTTAAGTGAGCGCCAAGGGTTGGAAGAGGAGTGTAAGAATTTATTTAAATGGATTTTACAGTGTTAACCACGGTTACTGGTGAATGGTTACAGAATTTATTGAAACGGATTTTATGGTAATATTGGAATTCGGGATATGCTTCCCGATCCTGTACAAATCATTCCCAAATATCTGTATTTCCTTCCTGAATAGTGTTTTTCTTCCCCGAATAGTGTTTATCCATCCTGAGTATGTGTTTTGACTTCTTAAATATGTGTTTACCCTTCCCGAATAATGTTTATCCTTCCCGAATCCTTCTGAAAACGATTTCGGAAAACAAATACTTGGATTCGGAAAGGAAAACAAGATTCGGGATGAGCTTCCCAAACAGTGTATTTCCTTCCCGAATCCTGCTGAAAACAATTTTGGGAAGGATTTGTACAGTTTTGGGAAGACCATCCGTAATCCGGGTATTTCCTTCCCGGATTCTTGTTTAATCTGATAGTTTCGCATAGTGTGGCTTGCTATTGTGTTGTCTAGAGGAATTGGCTAGCAGATACCCTGCAAGAAAGTTTGTTAAGATAATATCCACTGATTGTATACCGAACTACCATTATTGAATCTCCCTTCCTTGGTTGTGTACTACCATGGCGCTGTTAAAGGAACTCATCATGTAGGTTTGAAGAGCTTTGGGCGTAGGTGTCTATTTATATGCCCCAATTGTGTTTGGTAACTATGTCATGTCTCATCTCTAGTCGTTGACCTGATGTGAACACATTTGCGATTGGAGGCTCCTGTCTGAACATACTTGCAACTAATTTGGTTTTGCAGGTGTAGCCTTACTTTGGTGTCAATTAGTTCTTAAGTGAGCGCCAGGGGATGAAATAGGAGTGTAAAAATTTATTGAAACTTATTTTACAGCGTTAACCACGGTTACTGGTTAATGGTTACATAATTTATTGAAACGGATTTTATGGTATTTTTGGAATTTGGGATGATCTTCTCGAAGTCGTACAAATACTTCCTGAAAATGTGTATTTTCTTTCCGAATAGAGTATTTCTTTTCCGAATAGTGTTCTATCTTCCCGAATACGTGTTTATTCTTCCCCTATATGTGTTTACCCTTCCCTAATATGTGTTTTCCATCCCAAATAAGTGTTTATCCTTCCAAAATATGTGTTTACCCTTCCCGAACAATGTTTTTCCTTCACGAATCCTCCGTAAAACAATATCAAGAAGGAAATACAAATATTCGGGAAAAATTACACATAATCGGGTAGGTACACCAGATTCGGGATGGGCTTCCCGAAGAGTGTATTTCCTTTCCGAATCCTCCGGAAAACAATTTTGGGAAGGATTTGTACAGTTTCGGGAAGACCATCTCGAATCCGGGTATTTAATTCACGGATTCTTGTTTAATCTGATAGTTTCGCAGAGTGTGGCTTGCTATTCGGTTGTCTAGAGGAATTGGCTAGGAGATACCCTGGAAGAAAGTCTGTTAAGATAATATCCACATATTGTAAACCGAACTACCCTCATTGCAATCGCCCTACCTTGGTTGTGTACCACTATGACGCTGTTAAAGGAACTCATCATGTAGGCTAGAAGAGCTTTGGTTGTATGTGTCTATTTAATTGCCCCAATTGTGTTTGATAACTATGTCATGTCTCATATCTAGCCGTTGACCTGATGTGACCGCATTTGCGGTTGGTGGCTCCTGTCTGGACATACTTGCAACTGATTTGGTTTTGTAGGTGTAGCCTTACTTCTATGTCAATCAAAGCCAGTTCATAAGTGAGCGCCAAGGGATGGAAGAGGAGTGTAAGAATTTATTGAAACGGATTTTACAGCGTTAACCATGGTTACTAGTGAATGGTTAGAGAATTTATTGAAACATATTTTATGGTATTTTTTGAATTCGGGATAGGCTTCCCGATCATGTACACATCATTGCTGAATATGTGTATTTCCTTCCTGAATTGTGTTTTCTTCCCCGAATAGTGTTTATCCTTCCTGAATATGTGTTTTCACTTCCCAATTATGTGTTTATCCTTCTCAAATATGTGTTTACCCTTCCCGAAAAATGTTTCTCCTTCCCGAATCCTTCTGGAAACGATTTCGGGAAGGAAATACACAGATTCAGGAAACAAATACTCAGATTCGAATAGGAAAGCCAGATTCGGGATGGGCTTCCCGAACAGTGTATTTCATTCTCGAATCCTCCTGAAAACAATTTCGGGAAGGATTTGTACAGTTTTGGGAAGACCATCCTTAATACAGGTATTTCCTTCCCGGATTCTTGTTTAATCTGATAGTTTCGCAGAGTGTGGCTTGCTATTGGGTTGTCTAGAGGAACTGGCTAGCAGATACCCTGCAATAAAGTTTGTTAAGATAATTTCCACTGATTGTATACCGAACTACCATGATTGCAATCTCACTGCCTTGGTTGTGTACCACCATGGCGCTGTTAAAGGAACTCATCATGTAGGTTTGAAGAGCTTTGGGCGTAGGTGTCTATTTATATGCCCCAATTGTGTTTGATAACTATGTCATGTATCATCTCCAGCCGTTGACCTGATGTGAACACATTTCCGATTGGAGGCTTCTGTTTGAACATACTTGCAACTGATTTGGTTTTGCAGGTGTAGCCTTACTTTTTTGTCAATCAGTTCATAAGTGAGCGCCAGGAGATGGAATAGGAGTGTAAAAATTTATTGAAACGTATTTTACAGCGTTAACCACGGTTTCTGGTGAATGGTTACATAATTTATTGATTCGAATTTTATGGTATTTTTGGAATTCGGGATGACCTTCCCGAAGTTGTACAAAAACTTCCGGAAATTGTGTATTTCCTAACCGAATAGTGCTTTTCTTTTCCGAATAGTGTTTTTCTTTTCCGAATAGTGTTTAATCTTCACGAACACGTGTTTATCCTTCCTGTATATGTGTTTACCCTTCCCTAATATGTGTTTTTCTTCCCAAATAAGTGTTTACCGTTCCCGAACAATGTTTTTCCTTCCCGAATCCTCTTGAAAACAATATCAGGAAGGAAATACACATATTCGGGAAATAATTACACATAATCGGGTAGGAAAACCTGATTCTGGATGAGCTTCCCGAACAGTGTATTTCCTTCCCGAATCCTCCTGCAAACAATTTCGGGAAGGATTTGTACGGTTTTAGGAAGACCATCCGTAATCCGGGTATTTCCTTCCTGGATTTTTGTTTAATATGATAGTTTCGGAGAGTGTGGCCTGCTATTGGGTTGTCTAGAGGAATTGACTAGGAGATACCCTGCTAGAAAGTTTGTGAAGATAATATCCAATGATTGTATACCGAACTACCCTCATTGCAATCTCCCTACCTTGGTTGTGTACCAGCATGGCGTATGTGTCTATTTATATGCCCCAATTGTGTTTGATAACTATGTCATGTATCATATCTAGCCGTTGACCTGATGTGACCACATTTGCGATTGGAGGCTCCTGGCTGAACATACTTGCAACTGATGTGGTTTTGCAGGTGTAGCCTTACTTCTGTGTATATCAGAGCCAGTTCTTAAGTGAGCGCCAAGGGTTGGAAGAGGAGTGTAAGAATTTATTTAAATGGATTTTACAGTGTTAACCACGGTTACTGGTGAATGGTTACAGAATTTATTGAAACGGATTTTATGGTAATATTGGAATTCGGGATATGCTTCCCGATCCTGTACAAATCATTCCCAAATATCTGTATTTCCTTCCTGAATAGTGTTTTTCTTCCCCGAATAGTGTTTATCCATCCTGAGTATGTGTTTTGACTTCTTAAATATGTGTTTACCCTTCCCGAATAATGTTTATCCTTCCCGAATCCTTCTGAAAACGATTTCGGAAAACAAATACTTGGATTCGGAAAGGAAAACAAGATTCGGGATGAGCTTCCCAAACAGTGTATTTCCTTCCCGAATCCTGCTGAAAACAATTTTGGGAAGGATTTGTACAGTTTTGGGAAGACCATCCGTAATCCGGGTATTTCCTTCCCGGATTCTTGTTTAATCTGATAGTTTCGCATAGTGTGGCTTGCTATTGTGTTGTCTAGAGGAATTGGCTAGCAGATACCCTGCAAGAAAGTTTGTTAAGATAATATCCACTGATTGTATACCGAACTACCATTATTGAATCTCCCTTCCTTGGTTGTGTACTACCATGGCGCTGTTAAAGGAACTCATCATGTAGGTTTGAAGAGCTTTGGGCGTAGGTGTCTATTTATATGCCCCAATTGTGTTTGGTAACTATGTCATGTCTCATCTCTAGTCGTTGACCTGATGTGAACACATTTGCGATTGGAGGCTCCTGTCTGAACATACTTGCAACTAATTTGGTTTTGCAGGTGTAGCCTTACTTTGGTGTCAATTAGTTCTTAAGTGAGCGCCAGGGGATGAAATAGGAGTGTAAAAATTTATTGAAACTTATTTTACAGCGTTAACCACGGTTACTGGTTAATGGTTACAGAATTTATTGAAACGGATTTTATGGTATTTTTGGAATTTGGGATGATCTTCTCGAAGTCGTACAAATACTTCCTGAAAATGTGTATTTTCTTTCCGAATAGAGTATTTCTTTTCCGAATAGTGTTCTATCTTCCCGAATACGTGTTTATTCTTCCCCTATATGTGTTTACCCTTCCCTAATATGTGTTTTCCATCCCAAATAAGTGTTTATCCTTCCAAAATATGTGTTTACCCTTCCCGAACAATGTTTTTCCTTCACGAATCCTCCGTAAAACAATATCAAGAAGGAAATACAAATATTCGGGAAAAATTACACATAATCGGGTAGGTACACCAGATTCGGGATGGGCTTCCCGAAGAGTGTATTTCCTTTCCGAATCCTCCGGAAAACAATTTTGGGAAGGATTTGTACAGTTTCGGGAAGACCATCTCGAATCCGGGTATTTAATTCACGGATTCTTGTTTAATCTGATAGTTTCGCAGAGTGTGGCTTGCTATTCGGTTGTCTAGAGGAATTGGCTAGGAGATACCCTGGAAGAAAGTCTGTTAAGATAATATCCACATATTGTAAACCGAACTACCCTCATTGCAATCGCCCTACCTTGGTTGTGTACCACTATGACGCTGTTAAAGGAACTCATCATGTAGGCTAGAAGAGCTTTGGTTGTATGTGTCTATTTAATTGCCCCAATTGTGTTTGATAACTATGTCATGTCTCATATCTAGCCGTTGACCTGATGTGACCGCATTTGCGGTTGGTGGCTCCTGTCTGGACATACTTGCAACTGATTTGGTTTTGTAGGTGTAGCCTTACTTCTATGTCAATCAAAGCCAGTTCATAAGTGAGCGCCAAGGGATGGAAGAGGAGTGTAAGAATTTATTGAAACGGATTTTACAGCGTTAACCATGGTTACTAGTGAATGGTTAGAGAATTTATTGAAACATATTTTATGGTATTTTTTGAATTCGGGATAGGCTTCCCGATCATGTACACATCATTGCTGAATATGTGTATTTCCTTCCTGAATTGTGTTTTCTTCCCCGAATAGTGTTTATCCTTCCTGAATATGTGTTTTCACTTCCCAATTATGTGTTTATCCTTCTCAAATATGTGTTTACCCTTCCCGAAAAATGTTTCTCCTTCCCGAATCCTTCTGGAAACGATTTCGGGAAGGAAATACACAGATTCAGGAAACAAATACTCAGATTCGAATAGGAAAGCCAGATTCGGGATGGGCTTCCCGAACAGTGTATTTCATTCTCGAATCCTCCTGAAAACAATTTCGGGAAGGATTTGTACAGTTTTGGGAAGACCATCCTTAATACAGGTATTTCCTTCCCGGATTCTTGTTTAATCTGATAGTTTCGCAGAGTGTGGCTTGCTATTGGGTTGTCTAGAGGAACTGGCTAGCAGATACCCTGCAATAAAGTTTGTTAAGATAATTTCCACTGATTGTATACCGAACTACCATGATTGCAATCTCACTGCCTTGGTTGTGTACCACCATGGCGCTGTTAAAGGAACTCATCATGTAGGTTTGAAGAGCTTTGGGCGTAGGTGTCTATTTATATGCCCCAATTGTGTTTGATAACTATGTCATGTATCATCTCCAGCCGTTGACCTGATGTGAACACATTTCCGATTGGAGGCTTCTGTTTGAACATACTTGCAACTGATTTGGTTTTGCAGGTGTAGCCTTACTTTTTTGTCAATCAGTTCATAAGTGAGCGCCAGGAGATGGAATAGGAGTGTAAAAATTTATTGAAACGTATTTTACAGCGTTAACCACGGTTTCTGGTGAATGGTTACATAATTTATTGATTCGAATTTTATGGTATTTTTGGAATTCGGGATGACCTTCCCGAAGTTGTACAAAAACTTCCGGAAATTGTGTATTTCCTAACCGAATAGTGCTTTTCTTTTCCGAATAGTGTTTTTCTTTTCCGAATAGTGTTTAATCTTCACGAACACGTGTTTATCCTTCCTGTATATGTGTTTACCCTTCCCTAATATGTGTTTTTCTTCCCAAATAAGTGTTTACCGTTCCCGAACAATGTTTTTCCTTCCCGAATCCTCTTGAAAACAATATCAGGAAGGAAATACACATATTCGGGAAATAATTACACATAATCGGGTAGGAAAACCTGATTCTGGATGAGCTTCCCGAACAGTGTATTTCCTTCCCGAATCCTCCTGCAAACAATTTCGGGAAGGATTTGTACGGTTTTAGGAAGACCATCCGTAATCCGGGTATTTCCTTCCTGGATTCTTGTTTAATATGATAGTTTCGGAGAGTGTGGCCTGCTATTGGGTTGTCTAGAGGAATTGACTAGGAGATACCCTGCTAGAAAGTTTGTGAAGATAATATCCAATGATTGTATACCGAACTACCCTCATTGCAATCTCCCTACCTTGGTTGTGTACCAGCATGGCGTATGTGTCTATTTATATGCCCCAATTGTGTTTGATAACTATTTCATGTATCATATCTAGCCGTTGACCTGATGTGACCACATTTGCGATTGGCGGCTCCTGTCTGAACATACTTGCAACCGATTTTGTTTTGAAGGTGTAGCCTTACTTCTGTGTTAATCAGAGCCAGTTCTTAAGTGAGCGCCAAGGGATGGAAGAGGAATGTAAAAATTTATTTAAACGGATTTTACAGCGTTAACCACGGTTACTGGGGAATGGTTTTAAAGAATTTATTGAAACGGATTTTATGGTATTTTTGGAATTCGGGATAGGCTTCCCGATCCTGTACAAATCATTCCCGAATATTTCTATTTCCTTCCTAAATAGTGTTTTTCTTCCCCGAATAGTGTTTATCCTTCCTGAATATGTGTTTTCACTTCCCAATTATCTGTTTATCCTTCTCAAATATTTGTTTACCCTTCCCGAACAATATTTCTCCTTCCCGAATACTTCTGAAAACTATTTCGGGAAGGAAATACACAGATTCGGGAAACAAATACTCAGATTCGGATAGGAAAACCAGATTTGGGATGGGCTTCCCAAACAGTGTATTTCTTTCCTGAATCCTCCTGAAAACAATTTCGGGAAGGATTTGTATAGTTTGGGAAGACCATCCGTAATCCGGGTATTTCCTTCCCGGATTCTTGTTTAATCTGATAGTTTCGCAGAGTGTGGCTTGCTATTGGGTTGTCTAGGGGAATTGGCTCGGAGATACCATGTAAGAAAGTCTGTAAAGACAATATCCATTGATTGTATACCGAACTACCCTCATTGAAATCTCCCTACCTTGGTTGTGTACCACCATGACTGTAACGCCCCAGTCCTGGATCTAAGACCAGAACGCTACTGAGGGACACTCAACCGCCCAGTCGGAGGTTCCAGGAACATATCCTAAAACCCTAGACCGAACGTTTAAGCATCCGTCCCTATCGAACACGACCCAAGGCTTGCCAACCCGAGTAATGACCGATAGTTGGATCGTCCGGACAAGACTACGCATCATATGAAACTCCACTGATTTTTAAAACTTTCTTTATTATTTATACTTAGCCTTTCAAAACGGTCACAAAATTATATTCGATCCGGGTCCGTTACCAAAAGGTTATGTACATAATACAACATACATTTTTACAAAAGCAAGGGCAAGCTACTATTGATTATCCTACTGTTCCGAGTGCTTCACGGGTCTATTTTGCTAAGGTTACTTGCAAAATAGGTTGAGTCGTAAGCACTAGATGCTTAGTGAGTCTAGGGTTCCCTATACGGTTTAATCATATCTTTTACCTTAAATGTAACCCCAGAACAATCAACAAGCAACACTCAATAAAATGCACCAATAACATGACCGGTTCAATGCATCTTAACGTTCTCTATTCTCTTAAGGCCTTACGCGTTGTCCATTCCCGTCACTGTTACGTTAGGGTATCACCCGGTCCCTTGCCACGAAGGCTCAGGACTTATGATCCCACAACAACATGCATCGATCGCTATGCATCACATGGCCCCAAGCTGCAATCCCGTTCCTCCATGTCATTATGAACTTTAGCAAGTACCCCACGGGTGGCTCGCCAAGTCATAGGACACGAGAATGACATTCCGCGTCTTTATCAAGTTTTATATGTTTTCCTCATAATCATTTATGCATAGAAACTTGATAACTCAATACTTAGGTTCAATCTCCATACTCTAGCATTTTTAGTGATTTCGTATAGATTAACCTCTATGGTTATATGCATCATACTTTTCACGAACGCATGTTCTACTTATCACATATAATCGCATATACTTAGGAATCCAACCAAACAATCACGCAACAAGCAAGTGTGTTCTACTCATCTAACACACGACAATATCCCAAGACTCACCTCCATGAAGTAGTATGAACCCGGCTCTAGACTTGTCTCTCGGCTCTTCCTTAGGCTCGGCTTGCTCCTGAGCAAGAGAGTCTTAGGTTACTACGATCATACTTAGAGTTTCCCTAAGGAATATAGGCTAAAGGATATTTACTTAGATCGGATCAGAGGTGATACCAACCTTTCCAGAAAGTCCTAAAGTCGCTAGAATGGACGCTGGCTAGGCACAGCAAAACAGATCACGAATCAGAATGGTATCGGGCTCGGTATTGTCGCTATCGGCTCATGGGTCAGGATGGTACGGGTTCAGTATGATTGGTGCGTATCGCTCTCGGACTAAGTACGTGATCGGTACAAGCGCAGTACGAGATCAGTACGGATCGAAACAGATTCGATCACTTCTCTTTATCGTGAGGATGTTAGGGTTTCCGAATGATAGCTCACGGTCCCAAGGGTCTCTAAGGGTCCAAAATAACTAGGGGGTCCTTCCTTTTATAGGAAAATGGAAGCTAACAAGGACCTAGGTGCGTCACGGTCCTTGTGGCTCACATGCAAGCCGGAACTCACCATCGGGTGACACGTAGCATCGTGTCACGGTGAAGGCATGCAAAAGGGACTTCTCGCTAGGTGACACGTGTTTTTCACGTTGGCAACTCGCTGCCGACATGCGGCCGGCGTTATCCAAGGCCGAACGGTGCCAAAGAGATGCGGCCTTGGCGCGTGGACTAGTGCGGGCTCGATCCGCTGAGTGCACGATCACAGGTTGCTCCTAAGGCAAAAATCCTTGCCTGGCCGGTCGCTTCCCCTATCTGGACCGGCCGTTCCGCGTGATCTGGGCCGGCCTCGGCCTAGATCGCGGTATGGGTCACTACAATGACGCTGTTAAAGGAACTCATCATGTAGGCTTGAAGAGCTTTGGCCGTATGTGTCTATTTATATGCCCCCAATTGTGTTTGATAACTATGTCATGTCTCATATCTAGCCGTTGACCTGATGTGATCACATTTGCCATTGGAGGCTCCTGTCAAAACATACTTGCAACTGATTTGGTTTTGCAGGTGTAGCCTTACTTCTGTGTCAATCAGAGCCAATTCTTAAGTGGGCGCCAAGGGATGGAAGAGGAGTGTAAGAATTTATTGAAACGGATTTTACAGCGTTATCCACGGTTACTGGTGAATGGTTACAGAATTTATTGAAACGGATTTGATAGTATTTTTGGAATTCGGGATAGGCTTCCCGATCCTATACAAATCATTCCCGAATATCTGTATTTCCTTCCTGAATAGTGTTTTTCTTCCCCGAATAGTGTTTATCCTTCCTGAATATGTGTTTTCACTTCCCAATTATGTGTTTATCCTTCTCAAATATGCGTTTACCCTTCCCGAACAATGTTTCTCCTTCTCGAATCCTTCTGAAAACGATTTCGGGAAGGAAATACACAGATTCAGAAACAAATACTCAGATTTGGGATGGGCTTCTCGTACAGTGTATTTCATTCTCGAATCCTCCTGCAAACAATTTCGGGAAGGATTTGTACAGTTTCGGGAAGACAATCCGTAATCCAGGTATTTCTTTCCCGGATTCTTGTTTAATCTGATAGTTTTGCAGAGTGTGGCTTGCTATTGGGTTGTATAGAGGAATTAGCTAGCAGATACCCTGCAAGAAAGTTTGTTAATATAATATCCACTGATTGTATACCGAACTACCATGATTGTAATCTCACTGCCTTGATTGTGTACCACCATGGCGCTGTTAAAGGAACTCATCATGTAGGTTTGAAGAGCTTTGGGCGTAGGTGTCTATTTATATTCCCCAATTGTGTTTGATATCTATGTCATGTCTCATCTCTAGCCGTTGACCTTATGTGAACACATTTGCGATTGGAGGCTCCTGTCTGAACATACTTGCAACTGATTTGGTTTTGCAGGTGTAGCCTTACTTTTGTGTCAATCAGTTCTTAAGTGAGCGCCAGGGGATGGAATAGGAGTGTAAAAATTTATTAAAACGTATTTTACAACGTTAACCACTGTTACTGGTGAATGGTTACAGAGTTTATAGAAACGGATTTTATGGTATTTTTGGAATTTGGGATGATCTTTCCGAAGTTGTACAAATACTTCCTGAAAATGTGTATTTCCTTCCCAAATAGTGTTTTTATTTTCCGAATATTGTTTAATCTTCCCAAACACGTGTTTATCCTTCCCGTATATGTGTTTACCCTTCCTTAATATGTGTTTTCCTTCTCAAATAAGTGTTTACCCTTCCCGAACAATGTTTTTCCTTCCAGAATCTTCATGAAAACAATATCGGAAAGGAAATACACAGATTCGGGAAAGAAATACTCAGATTCAGGTAGGAAGACCAGATTCTGGATGGGCTTCACGAACAGTGTATTTCCTTCCCGAATTCTCCTGCAAAAAAATTCGGGAAGGATTTGTACATTTTCGGGAAGACCATCCGTAATCACGGTATTTCCTTCCCGGATTCTTGTTTAATCTGATAGTTTCGCAGAGTGTGGCTTGTTATTAGGTTCTCTAGAGGAATTGGCTAGGTGATACCCTGCTAGAAAGTCTGTTAAGATAATATCCAATGATTGTATACCGAACTACCCTCATTGCAATCTGCCTACCTTGGTTTTGTACCACCATGGCGTATGTGTCTATTTATATGCCCGAATTGTGTTTGATAACTATGTCATGTCTCATATCTAGCCGTTGACCTGATGTGACCACATTTGCGATTGGAGGCTCCTGTCTGAACATACTTGCAACTGATTTGGTTTTGCAGGTGTAGCCTTCTTTTGGGTAAGAATTTATTTAAACGGATTTTACAGCGTTAACCACGGGTTTTATGGTATTTTGGGAATTCGGGAAATGCTTCCCGATCCTGTACAAATTATTCCCGAATATCTGTATTTCCTTCCTGAATAGTGTTTTTCTTCCCCGAATAGTGTTTATCCTTCCTCAGTATGTGTTTTCACTTCTCAAATATGTGTTTACCCTTCCCGAACAATGTTTATTCTTCCCGAATCCTTCTGAAAATGATCTCGGGAAGGAAATACACATATTCGAAAAAAAATACTCTGATTTGGATAGGAAAACTAGATTCGGGATGGGCTTCCCGAACATTGTATTTCCTTCCCGAATCCTGCTGAAAACAATTTTAGGAAGGATTTGTACAGTTTTGGGAAGACCATCCGTAATCCGGGTATTTCCTTCCCGGATTCTTGTTTAATCTGATAGTTTCGCAGAGTGTGGCTTGCTATTGGGTTGTCTAGAGGAATTGGCTAGCTGATACCGTGCAAGAAAGTCTGTTAAGATAATATCCAATGATTGTATACCGAACTACCCTCATTGCAATCGCCCTACCTTCGTTGTGTACCACCATGACGTTGTTAAAGGAACTCATCATGTAGGCTTGAAGAGCTATGGCCGTATGTGTCTATTAATATGCCCCAATTGTGTTTGATAACTATGTCATGTCTCATATCTAGCCGTTGACCTGATGTGACCGCATTTGCGATTGGTGGCTCCTGTCTGGACATACTTGCAACTGATTTGGTTTTGTAGGTGTAGCCTTACTTCTATGTCAATCAAAGCCAGTTCATAAGTGAGCGCCAAGGGATGGAAGAGGAGTGTAAGAATTTATTACAGTGTTAACCACGGTTACTGGTGAATGGTTACAGAATTTATTGAAACATATTTTATGGTATTTTTTGAATTCGGGATAGGCTTCCCGATCATGTACACATCATTCCCGAATATGTGTAATTCCTTCTTGAATAGTGTTTTTCTTCCCCGAATAGTGTTTATCCTTCCTGAATATGTGTTTTCACTTCCCAATTATGTGATTATCCTTCTCAAATATGTGTTTACCCTTCCAGAACAATATTTCTCCTTCCCGAATCCTTCTGGAAATGATTTTGGGAAGGAAATACACAGATTCAGGAAACAAATACTCAGATTCGGATAGGAAAAACCAGATTTGGGATGGGCTTCCCGAACAGTGTATTTCATTCCCGAATCCTCCTGAAAACAATTTCGGGAAGGATTTGTACAGTTTTGGGAAGACCATCCGTAATCCGGGTATTTCCTTCCCGGATTCTATTTTAATCTGATAGTTTCGCAGAGTGTGGCTTATTATTGGGTTGTCTAGAGGAACTGGCTAGCAGATACCCTGCAAGAAAGTTTGTTAAGATAATTTCCACTGATTGTATACCAAACTACCATGATTGCAATCTCACTGCCTTGGTTGTGTACCACCATGACGCTGTTAAAGGAACTCATCATCTAGGTTTGAAGAGCTTGGGGCGTAGGTGTCTATTTATATGCCCCAATTGTGTTTGATAACTATGTCATGTATCATCTCTAGCCGTTGACATGATGTGAACACATTTGCGATTGGAGGCTCCTGTCTGAACATACTTGCAACTGATTTGGTTTTGTAGGTGTAGCCTTACTTTTTTGTCAATCAGTTCATAAGTGAGCGCCAGGGGATGGAATAGGAGTGTAAAAATTTATTGAAACGTATTTTACAGCTTTAACCACGGTTACAGGTGAATGGTTACAAAATTTATTGAAACGGATTTTATGGTTTTTTTGGAATTTGGGATGACCTTCCCGAAGTTGTACAAAAACTTCACGAAATTGTGTATTGCCTAACCGAATAGTGTTTTTCTTTTCCGAATAATGTTTAATCTTCCCGAACACGTGTTTATCCTTCCTGTATATGTGTTTACCCTACCCTAATATGTGTTTTCCTTCCCAATTAAGTGTTTACCCTTCCCGAACAATGTTTTTCCTTCCCGAATCCTCTTGAAAACAATATCGGGAAGGAAATACACATATTCGGGAAATAATTACACAGAATCGGGTAGGAAAACCTGATTCAGGATGGGCTTCCCGAACAGTGTATTTCCTTCCTGAATCCTCCTGCAAACAATTTTGGGAAGGATTTGTACAGTTTCGAGAAGAGCATCCGTAATCCGGGTATTTCCTTCCTGGATTCTTGTTTAATATGATAGTTTCGCAGAGTGTGGTCTTCTATTGGGTTGTCTAGAGGAATTGACTAGGAGATACCCTGCTAGAAAGTTTGTTAAGATAATATCCAATGATTGTATACCGAACTAGCCTCATGATGCGGGCTCAAATTTACCCTAGAACCACTCTCTCAAACAAAGAGGTCATCGTAGTGATTTAGGATCGAATGCACATGGAGTTAGAATACACAATCAATCTAGGTTTTCAGATTATGCTAAGCGAGACGGTTGTTAACATAAAAGCAGTTTAATAAAAAGGTAAACGGAAGATGATTTGATAAAGTTCTTAAAGAGGTAAAGCTAGGTCATGGAAAATCTTTAGGTAATGATTCGAAATCAAGATATAACAATTGTCAAGGTTCAATTAAGTACCGTTCTAGAACTCAAACACGAAAGTATAACCAGCTAACTGTCGTTACGAAGGTTATCTATCTTTTGATCCTCGAAAACCAAATTTCTTTGCGAATTCTTCGGATCTAAACAAGCATTTAGTACGAGTTCGATATGTTCACAAAGTCACTAAACCAAATGTCTTTGCGAATAAGTAACTTTGCCCATTTAAACTAGTTCAGATTATTAATCCCACTGTCATGGCTAATCAACAATCCTAAGATCAAGATTCAAGTTGTACAAGCAAGAATCAAGCATTGAAAACAATCTAAATGAAGAACCTTTGGTTAAACCTCAACGAATATGCAATTTCAATGATTTCTAGTCATAACCCAAGAAATCCCAAAACCTAACAAATGATTTACTCAAAAATAAATGAAGAAATCATAATAACTGAATAAGATTTCATTAAAGAGTAAGAGTTAGAAGATACAAAAGGGTTTTGAAGCTTTTGGATCTCAAGAACATGTAAATCTCTTCAAAGCTCTTCAAGTTCTCTCTTTCTCTCTCTACCTCCTTAATAGAACAGTGTATGTTGAAGTAAAAACGAGTTAAAAGTATTTATACAAGTGGTAAAATTAGGTTTACAGAGCCACCGTCGATCGACACAAACAACATGTCGATCGACACGAGGGCCTCTGCGTGAATCTTCTGCATCTTTAAAAACCTCCGTCGATCGACACATATGTACAACTGTCGATCGACAGGGACCTTTTAAAGGTCCCGATTCCACTTGTATCTCTTCAACTCCAAAATGGTCCAAAATGCTCCAAATGTTTCCATTAAGCTCCAAATGACTATTTCCTGCAAAACACTGCAAAAGACATACAAAATACCACAAATACTAATATAAACCCGGTTATATATTATGGTTAAAATCGGGTAAAAACCATGATATATCAACTCCCCCAGACTTAGCGTTTGCTTGTCCTCAAGCAAAATCATAAACTAAGAATGCGAAAAAGTTGAAAACACAGAACATACTTTTCCAGCTAGTGAACCACATGATTTAGAACCAACCAAAATCAGACCACCATGTACTTCTCCGTAGACAAACGCGGTTTTCCAAATTCACTCACCACTTCACAGCATAATCCGTTAGTCTTCATCGCTTGCCCTCAATGATCTCAATGCCATGAACCTTCTAGACTCATTCCCATACTTGTATCGTGATAAATCAACCTATACAAGACTTGGTACTCTTTCTTTCTCTCCCCCAGACTTATTTCGTTCTATATTTATATATACATATTATTTTGTGATTGTTTGAACTCAAAGCAGTGCATATTTCACTAATGTTGTTCCTTGTGAGGAGACAGGTTCGTGACTCACTACGATTGTTCCTTGTCAGGAGACAGGCTCGTGAGATTGCTCGTCCTCAACATCCTTTTTAAGGGACTCAGACTGCTGCTTATGAGTTGGGTGATCATCTTGAGTAAAGATTCATTGGATTTATTCCTTATCTTGTACTCGAGAACTATCATTTCTTTTATATATATGTATATATATATTTTTCTTTTTATATGGGGAGATGAGTACCATTACTATCAACAGGAGGTTGCATTTATCAGGTACGAATGAGGAGTCAAGCTCAATGGACATCGATCCCAAGGAGAATCGTGCAATAGCTCTGACTTAGCGGATTATACTGGAAGTAGCGGATGTTTCTAGTCGACTGGTCGATCCTAGGATTTTTCATTAGTCTAACTCTGAAACTGGTCCTGGAGGAATGGTCACACGCTGAAAAAGACATTCACTAAACCAATACAAAAAAAATTCTACTCATTTTGACTCGATAAAACAAAACAATTTCCAAAAAATTTGAGTCAAAACCATAACAAAATGAAATACGTTAGTAGTTCCCTCCCCCAGACTTAACTAACATTGTCCCCAGTGTTATCAAGCCCGAGATTGGCAAAATAAGTCAAACGATATGTGAACTTGATCGAAAAAGTTGAGAATTTACCATTTTTTAGGATTCCTGTCGATCGACATTAGTTCATGTCGATCGACAGATGAGCTTCTGCCTTGACCGTTGAGATGTTGTAAAATTCAAATTTTGTGCCCATGTCGATCGACAATACTTCTATGTCGATCGACATAGAGGCATTTCCTTGGTTTTCCCCTTCAAAAATCAAACATAAAAACAAAAGTTAGTGAAAAACAAAAGTATGTACTTACTTACAAATGGGTTGCCTCCCATTTAGCGCTTGTTTTTAGTCGTTAGCTCGACTTTGTTGAAGCTCAGATCTTCAATGGAATGGTGCGGGGAAAAACACCGTGGAAGAGTTTTGCTGTGTTCTGCAGCATCTCTTGAACAACTTCCTCTCCTTTCTCCCTTATATCCAATGGGACGATGATTCTGATAATGGAGAAAGGCCTTTTGTTCCCCTTGCGCTTCCCCTATGCGGGAATCGAGTCTCCATCGGATCTCGTATGTGGTGGAGTCTTCAGCGGAACCTTTGGAGCCTTTTTATACTTAGGTCTCGCTGGTTCGGTGACTTCATATTGGGTAGCAGAAAGGGCTACCTTGAGACCATCCTCCTTCTTCTCCGTGTAATCCTTGAGGTCTAAGTTTGGCTTCCTTCTGAACTTGACACTAATACATGAAGAAGTCTCCTTGTCGAGAACTGCGGGGTAGTAGACATCCTTGTTGACCTTAGAGAAGGAGATTCGCGCATTGGGAAAATAAACAATAGCTCCCACTGTGTTTAGGAAGACTCGCCCAAGAATTAATGGGTCATCGCTGTCCTCCTTCATCTCCATCACGTGAAAGTCTGCAGGGACTAGGCACTCTCCTACCTGAAGCATCAGATCTGGAATAAAACCCTTGGGTCGTGTAGATGAAGAGTTTGCAAGTCTAATGGATGCCTTTGGACGTTCCAAATCCAAAATCCCCAGCTTCTTTGCCAAGTCCATAGACATGACATTCACGTTAGCTCCTGTATCACAGAGAGAATCATGTAAGTCAAATCCGTTAATTGAACAAGGAAAGACAAACCTCCCTGGATATGCCAGCTTAGGTAGAGTTTTCAATGTCGGCCGAGCAGGTTCCTTGGGAGTCATTTTCTTTATTTCTGCGTCGACCTTCTTAGAAATCATCGCAGTAAACTGCTCTTTACTCAAACCCTGAGTAGACTTCCTCCTCAGACAACTTCTAACCACCGGATAGAAACTATCACCATTGATTATCGGGAAGTCATCGACAAGCTTGTCCGTGATAGCCTTGCATAAAGCATCCTCTAGCTCTTGCTTAGACATATCCTTGCGTCTAGGGTACGGTACCTTGGGTTTGTGAACCCTCTCGGCTGGAATATCAAACGGTTATGAAGGAGAAGCATGATTGGGGACCTCATGTCGATCGACATTGATAGGTCCTGTTGATCGACGCGGATTTGGGTTTTCTGTGACGATCACATTTTTCCCTTTGTCGATCGTCGCTGGAGCTTCTGCCAAAATCTGGGTTGGTATTGTCGATCGACAGTCAGGAGTGTCGATCGTCGGAGACTGTTCTGCATCCGGAGATTTGCTTTGTTCTATTCCTGTCGATCGACGTACAGGGCTGTCGATCGACGGATGACCTTCTGCCCCAATTTCATCCTCATTTCCCATTGTGATTGCATTCATTGACAACCTTGAGTTCGTCTCAGTCCTAGCCGGAAGGAAACCTTCCTGTCTCTTCACTGATTCAGCCTGTTGCGCTACCTGAGTGTCCAGCTTCTTCACATGGAGATGGATGGACTCAATCTTCCCATTCAGATCGGTGTACAAGGCATCGAGTTTGCCATTAAAATTCACCGTCATCTTTTGTTGACCCTCCAGAATTTGTTCTAGCATCGAGTCCATCTTGTTATCTGACGACTTGGGAGGTGGAGCTTGGTAAGAAGGGGAACCATAGTTCCTAGTGAAGCTGCTCTGATAGGGCTTCTGATAGTCCGCATTCTGGAACTGCGGTTTGGTGTAGCTAGGATTTTCTTGATTTCCAGTGAAGGTGGGTCTCTGATTGTTTCCACTGTAGTTGTTCCCACCGTAGTTTTTGTAACCCTGTTGATTACCAAACCTTTGTCCCTGAAAACCACTACCACCGACGTAGTTGCAGTCCTCTTCATTCTCTCCTTCATCTCGAATGAAGGTCTCTACCTCCTGAGCGAACTGAACTTGCTTCTTCCCCACTAACAAGTTATGCATTGAGTCTAGCTTGGCTTCCATCTTGGCCATGTTACCTCTATCCGTGCTCTTTCCAAGCTGCTTCC
The DNA here is from genome assembly GCA_963576765.1 of Draba incana. Taxonomy (NCBI): domain Eukaryota; kingdom Viridiplantae; phylum Streptophyta; class Magnoliopsida; order Brassicales; family Brassicaceae; genus Draba; species Draba incana. The sequence goes on from OY755215.1 coordinate 26,349,127, forward strand.
TCTCATAGTCGATGTTCTTCGTGCTACTACTCGAGGCCATGTTCTCGATGAGTGCAAGCGCATCACTAGGAACATTGGTGTTGAAGTTTCCTCTACTTGCAGAATCCAAAGACATTTGATGTCTCCAATCGATTCCTCTGAAGAAGATTCCCAACAACTGCACCGGTGTAAAACCGTGATGAGGACAATCTCTCTGGTAAGATTTGAATCTAACCCAGGCATCCTTAAATGCTTCAGTCGGTCCTTGTCTGAAAGTCGAGATCTTCATCCTTAGCTCCTCAGACCGAGTCTCATCAAAGAAGTTGACGAGGAAGGCGCTTTTCGTGTCCTCCCAAGTAGTTAGAGAACCGGGAGGTAGCTGCTTTAGCCAATAAGCTGCTTCTCCACCGAGAGAATACGGGAAAAGCTTGCAGAAGAGGTAGTCTTCGGGAACCCCATGCGCTTTGATGCTGGACGCTAAGTCCTCAAACATCTCGATATGGTCCATGGGATGCTCTGAAGGAAGGCCATGGAATTGATGTTGAGCCACCAAAGAGAAGTAAGCCGGCTTTAGCTCAAAGTCATTCCTAGGGAAGGAAGGAGGTCTAATAGCGGCTTTGTTGGTGTAGAACTCCTGAGGCCTATAGTGCTCCCTCAATGTTCGCTCATGCCCAGCTGGCTCGTCTTGTTGTTGCTCTTGTTGTTGCTCCTCTTCGATCACGGTTCCATCATCCTCAATACGCTGTCCCTCAGCGTTGTATTTCCGTCCTTGATGGTCCGTGATGGTTCCATCTGCACCACGGAGCAAGATAACTCTGTTGTTCATCATCTAGGCCGCTCTCGTTGCTCGCTCTAACTTTCCAATCTCGGGAATGAGATCGACTAGCTCTTCGTTTCGATTGCTCCTGGTTACACGATTAGGCATACACCTGAAACACACAAACACAAAGAGAAAAGAGCAAGTTACGTATCAAAAGTAAAAATAAAAGACTTAGACAAAATCTTAATAACTTGAATTGAATGGTAAATTCAACTCCCCGGCAACGGCGCCAAACTGATTGTGCGAGCTTTTCGGGGCTCGGCACGTCAATTACCCTCAACGTGCAACAACACCGCAATCATGACGGCATGTCATTTGCAGCACTTCAAGGTATCGATCCACAGGGAGTAGAGCTTTAGGACATCCGAAGCTGCGGAAACGAAGCTGCGAGACTCGGGCTAAGCTAGAGCCAAACTCTTTTGAGAGAGTTTGGATTTTGTATTCCAAAAATACGATAGATTACAACTCTCCTCCTTCACACATATTTATACTACTTAATCCCTAAACAAGTGGGATCAAAATATCTAGATATTTATAGGTTACTTCATAAGAAGGAAACCTCAAAAATAAATATCTAAAGATTACTTAATTGTGAAGAAACCTCTAACTTATCTAGTTGCTTTATTCTGCTGAGCCTGTCGACCGACGGAGAGTAGTGTCGATCGACGGGGGAGCCTCTGTGGAAATCTTCTGCGTCTTTAAAATCTCTGTCGATCGACAGTACATATACTATGTCGATCGACAGGAGTGTTTTAAAGATCTTCTCTGCTTCGTTGCTTCAGGTGTCGATCGACAAAAGTGTCTTGTCAATCGACAGATGAGCTTCTGCCTCGATTCCACTTTGATCTTTAAGCTCCAAAATGATCCAAAATTGCTCCAAATCTTCCCTTTGAGCTCCAATGACCATTTCCAACAAAAACAACATAAAAGATACAAAAAATACAAAAAATACTAATACAAAACCAAATTATATCATGGTTAAAATGGGTAAAAACCGTGATATATCACCTCATTGCAATCTCCCTACCTTGGTTGTGTACCACCATGGCGTATGTGTCTATTTATATGCCCCAATTGTGTTTGATAACTATGTCATGTATCATATCTAGCCGTTGAGCTGATGTGACCACATTTGCGATTGGAGGCTCCTGTCTAAACATACTTGCAACCGATTTTGTTTTAAAGGTGTAGCCTTACTTCTGTGTTAATCAGAGCCAGTTCTTAAGTGAGCGCCAAGGGATGGAAGAGGAGTGTAAAATTTATTTAAACGGATTTTACAGCGTTAACCACGGTTACTGGTGAATGGTTTTAAAGAATTTATTGAAACGGATTTTATGGTATTTTTGGAGTTCGGGATAGGCTTCCCGATCCTGTACAAATCATTCCCGAATATCTGTATTTCCTTCCTGAATAGTGTTTTTCTTCCCCGAATAGTGTTTATCCTTCCTGAATATGTGTTTTCACTTCCCAATTATGTGTTTATCCTTCTCAAATATGTGTTTACCCTTCCCGAACAATATTTATCCTTCCCGAATACTTCTGAAAACTATTTCGGGAAGGAAATACACAGATTCGGGAAACAAATACTCAGATTCGGATAGGAAAACCAGATTCGGGATGGGCTTCCCAAATTATGTTTATTTATATGCCCCAATTATGTTTGATAACTATGTCATGTCTCATATCTAGTCGTTGACCTGATGTGACCACATTTGCGATTGGAAGCTCATGTCTGAAAATACTTGCAACTGATTTGGGTTTTGCAGGTGTAGCCTTACTTTTGTGTCAATCAGAGCCAGTTCTTAAGTGAGCGCCAAGGGATGGAAGAGGAGTGTAAGAATTTATTGAAACTGATTTTACAGTGTTAACCACGGTTACTGGTGAATGGTTACATAATTTATTGAAACGGATTTGAGGGTATTTTTGGAATTCGGGATAGGCTTCCCGATCCTATACAAATCATTCTCGAATATCTGTATTTCCTTCCTGAATAATGTTTTTCTTCCCCGAATAGTGTTTATCCTTCCTGAATATGTGTTTTCACTTCCCAATTATGTGTTTATCCTTCTCAAATATGCGTTTACCCTTCCCGAACAATGTTTCTCCTTCCCGAATCCTTCTGAAAATGATTTCGGGAAGGCCATACACAGATTCAGGAAACAAATACTCAGATTCGGATAGGAAAACCAGATTCGTGATGGGCTTCCCAAACTGTGTATTTCCTTCCCGAATCCTCCTGAAAACAATATTGGGAAGGATTTGTATAGTTTGGGAAGACTATGTGTAATCCGGGTATTTCCTTTCCAGATTCTTGTTTAATTTGATAGTTTCGCAGAGTGTGGCTTGCTATTGGGTTGTCTAGAGGAATTGGCTAGGAGATACCCTGCAAGAAAGTTTGTTAAGATAATATCCACTGATTGTATACCGAACTACAATGATTGCAATTTCCCTACCTTGGTTGTGTACCACCATGGCTCTGTTAAAGGAACTCATCATGTAGGTTTGAAGAGCTTTGGGCATAGGTGTCTATTTATATGCCCCAATTGTGTTTGATAACTATGTCATGTCTTATCTCTAGCCGTTGACCTGATGTGAACACATTTGCGATTGGAGGCTCCCGTCTGAACATACTTGCAACTGATTTGGTTTTGCAGGTGTAGCCTTACTTTTGTGTTAATCAGTTCTTAAGTGAGTGTCAGGGGATGGAAGAGGAGTGTAAGAATTTATTGAAACGTATTTTACAGCATTAACCACAGTTACTGGTGAATGGTTACAGAATTTATTGAAACGGATTTTATGGTATTAATGGAATTTGGGATGATTTTCCCGATGTCGTACAAATACATCCCGAAGTTGTGTATTTTCTTCCCGAATAGTGTTTTTCTTTTCCGAATAGCGTTTAATCTTCCCGAATACGTGTTTATCCTTCCCGTATATGTGTTTAACCTTCCCTAATATGTGTATTCCTTCCCAAATAAGTGTTTATCCTTCCAAAATATGTGTTTACCCTTCCCGAACAATGGTTTTCCTTCCCGAATCCTCCTGAAGACAATATCGGTAAGGAAATACACATATTCGGGAAATAATTACACATAATCGGGTAGGAACACCATATTTGGGATGGGCTTCCCGGAGAGTGTATTTCCTTCCCGAATCCTCCTGAAAACAATTTCGGGAAGGATTTGTACAGTTTCGGGAAGACCATCTCGAATTCGGGTATTTCCTTCCCGGATTCTTGTTTAATCTAAGTTTCGCAGAGTGTGGCTTGTTATTGGGTTGTCTAGAGGATTGGCTAGGAAATACCCTGCAAGAAAGTCTGTGAAGATAATATCCACTGATTGTATACCGAATTACCCTCATTCCAATCTCCCTACCTTGGTTGTGTACCACCATGACGCTGTTAAAGGAACTCTTCTTGTAGGCTTGAAGAGCTTTGGTCGTATGTGTCTATTTATATGCCCCAATTATGTTTGATAACTATGTCATGTCTCATATCTAGTCGTTGACCTGATGTGACCACATTTGCGATTGGAAGCTCATGTCTGAAAATACTTGCAACTGATTTGGGTTTTGCAGGTGTAGCCTTACTTTTGTGTCAATCAGAGCCAGTTCTTAAGTGAGCGCCAAGGGATGGAAGAGGAGTGTAAGAATTTATTGAAACTGATTTTACAGTGTTAACCACGGTTACTGGTGAATGGTTACATAATTTATTGAAACGGATTTGAGGGTATTTTTGGAATTCGGGATAGGCTTCCCGATCCTATACAAATCATTCTCGAATATCTGTATTTCCTTCCTGAATAATGTTTTTCTTCCCCGAATAGTGTTTATCCTTCCTGAATATGTGTTTTCACTTCCCAATTATGTGTTTATCCTTCTCAAATATGCGTTTACCCTTCCCGAACAATGTTTCTCCTTCCCGAATCCTTCTGAAAATGATTTCGGGAAGGCCATACACAGATTCAGGAAACAAATACTCAGATTCGGATAGGAAAACCAGATTCGTGATGGGCTTCCCAAACAGTGTATTTCCTTCCCGAATCCTCCTGAAAACAATTTTGGGAAGACCATCCGTAATCCGGGTATTTCCTTCCCGGATTCTTGTTTAATCTGATAGTTTCGTAGAGTGTGGCTTGCTATTTGGTTGGCTAGAGGAATTGGCTAGCAGATACCCTGCAAGAAAGCTTGTTAAGATAATATCCACTGATTGTATACCGAACTACCATGATTGCAATCTCCCTACCTTGGTTGTGTACCACCATGGCGTTGTTAAAGGAACACATCATGTAAGTTTGAAGAGCTTTGGGCGTAGGTGTCTATTTATATGCCCCAATTGTGTTTGATAACTATGTCATGTCTCATCTCTAGCCGTTGACCTGATGTGAACACATTTGCGATTGGAGGCTCCCTTCTGAACCTACTTGCAACTGATTTGGTTTTGCAGCTGTAGCCTTACTTTTGTGTCAATCAGTTCTTAAGTGAGAGTCAGGGGATGGAAGAGGAGTGTAAGAATTTATTGAAACGTATTTTACAGCGTTAACCACGGTTACTGGTGAATGGTTACAGAATTTGTTGAAACAGAATTTATGGTATTAATGGAATTTGGGATGATCTTCCAGAAGTCGTACAAATACATCCTGAAAATGTGTATTTCCTAACCGAATAGTGTTTTTCTTTTCTGAATAGTGTTTTTCTTTTCCAAATACGTGTTTATCCTTTCCGTATATGTGTTTACCCTTCCCTAATATATGTTTTTCATCCAAAATAAGTGTTTATCCTTCCAAAATATGTGTTTACCCTTCCCGAATCCTCCTGAAAACAATATCGGGAAGGAAATACACATATTCGGGAAATAATTACACAGAATCGGGTAGGAACACCAGATTCAGGATGGGCTTCCCGAAGAGTGTATTTCCTTCCCGAATCCTCCTGAAAACAATTTCGGGAAGGATTTGTACAGTTTCGGGAAAACCATCTCGAATTCGGGTATTTCCTTCTCGGACTCTTATTTAATCTGATAGTTTCGCAGAGTGTGGCTTGCTATTGGGTTGTCTAGAGGATTGGCTAGGAGATACCCTGCAAGAAAGTCTGTTAAGATAATTTCCACTGATTGTATACCGAACTACCATCATTCCAATCTCCCTACCTTGGTTGTGTACCACCATGACGCTGTTAAAGGAACTCATCATGTAGGCTTGAAGAGGTTTGGTCGTTTATGTCTATTTATATGCCCCAATTGTGTTTGATAACTATGTCATGTCTCATCTCTAGCCATTGATCTGATGTGAACACATTTGCGATTGGAGGCTCATGTCTGAACATACTTGCAACTGATTTGGTTTTGCAGCTGTAGCCTTACTTTTGTGTCAATCAGTTCTTAAGTGAGTGTCAGAGATGGAAGAGGAGTGTAAGAATTTATTGAAACTTATTTTACAGCGTTAACCTCGGTTACTGGTGAATGGTTACAGAATTTATTGAAACAGATTTTATGGTATTTTTGGAATTTGGGATGTCCTTCCCGAATTTGTACAAGTACTTCCCGAAAATGTGTATTTCCTTTCCGAATAGTGTTTTTCTTTTCTGAATAGTTTTTAATCTTCCTGAATACGTGTTTATCCTTCCCGTATATGTGTTTAACCTTCCCTAATATGTGTTTTCCTTCCCAAATAAGTGGTTATCCTTCCAAAATATGTGTTTACCCTTCCCGAACAATGTTTTTCCTTCCCGAATCATCTTGAAAACAATATCGGGAAGGAAATACACAGATTCGGGATTGTCTTCCCGAACAGTGTATTTCTTTCCCGAATCCTCCTGCAAATAATTTTGGGAAGGATTTTTACAGTTTCGGGAAGACCATCTGTAATCCAGGTATTTCCTTCCCGGATTCTTTTATAATGTGATAGTTTCGCAGAGTGTGGCTTGCTATTGGGTTGTCTAGAGGAATTGGCTAGGAGATACCCTGCAAGAAAGTCTGTTAAGATAATATCCAATGATTGTATACCGAACTACCCTCATTGCAATCTCCTTGCCTTGGTTGTGTACCACCATGGCGTATGTGTCTATTTATATGCCCCAATTGTGTTTGATAACTATGTCATGTCTCATATCTAGCCGTTGACCTGATGTGGCCACATTTGCAATTGGAGGCTCCTATCTGAACATACTTGAAACTGATTTGGTTTTGCAGGTGTAGCCTTACTTCTGTGTCAATCAGATCCAGTTCTTAAGTGAGCGCCAAGGGATGGAAGAGGAGTGTAAGAATTTATTGAAACGGATTTTACAGCGTTAACCACGGTTACTGGTTAATGTTTACAGAATTTATTGAAACGGAATTTATGGTATTTTTAGAATTCGGGATAGGCTTCCTGATCCTGTACAAATCATTCCCAAATATCTGTATTTCCTTCCTGAATAGTGTTTTTCTTCCCCGAATAGTGTTTATCCTTCCTGAATATGTGTTTTCACTTCCCAATTATGTGTTTATCCTTCTCAAATATGTGTTTACCCTTCCAGAACAATGTTTCTCCTTCCCGACTCCTTCTGAAAACGATTCCGGGAAGGAAATACACAGATTCGGGAAACAAATACTCAGATTCGGATAGGAAAACCAGATTCGGATTGGGCTTCACGAACAGTGTATTTCCTTCCTGAATCCTCCTGAAAACAATTTTGGGAAGGATTTGTACAGTTTTGGGAAGACCATCCGTAATTCGGGTATTTCCTTTTCGGATTCTTGTTTAATTTGATACTTTCGCAGAGTGTGGCTTGCTATTGAGTTGTCTAGAGGAATTGGCTAGCAAATACCCTGCAAGAAAGTTTGTTAAGATAATATTCACTGATTGTATACCGAACTACCATGATCGCAATCTCCCTACCTTGGTTGTGTACCACCATGGCGCTATTAAAGGAACTCATCATGTAGGTTTGAAGAGCTTTGGGTGTAGGTGTCTATTTATATGCCGCAATTGTGTTTGATAACTATTTTATGTCTCATCTTTAGCCTTTGACCAAAATGTGAACACATTTGCGATTGGAGGCTTCTGTATGAACATACTTGCAAATGATTTTTCATTTGCAGCTGTAGCCTTACTTTTGTGTCAATCAGAGCGAGTTCTTAAGTGAGCGCCAAGGGATGGAAGAGGAGTGTAAGAATTTATTGAAACTTATTTTACAGCGTTAACCACGGTTACTGGTGAATGGTTACACAATTTATTGAAACAGATTTTATGGTATTTTTGGAATTTGGGATGTTCTTCCCGAAGTTGAATAAGAACTTCCCGAAAATGTGTATTTCCTTCCCGAATAGTGTTTTTCTTTTCCGAATAGTGTGTAATCTTCTGAATACGTGTTTATCCTTCCCGTATATGTGTTTAACCTTCCCTAATATGTGTTTTCCCTCCCAAATAAGTGTTTATCCTTCCAAAATATGTGTTTACCCTTCCCGAACAATGTTTTTCCTTCCCGAATCCTCCTGAAAACAATATCAGGAAGGAAATACACAGATACGGGAAACAAATACTCAGATTCGGGTAGGAAAACCAGATTCGGGATTGTCTTCCTGAACAGTGTATTTCCTTCTCGAATCCTCATGCAAACAATTTTGGGAAAGATTTGTACAGTTTCGGGAAGACCATCCGTAATCCAGGTATTTCCTTCCCGGATTCTTGTTTAATCTGATAGTTTCGCAGAGTGTGGCTTGCTATTGGGTTGTCTAGAGGAGCTTAGCGTCGGGTGGACGGATGCTAAGACTGGACTGAAAAGACATGAAAAGTGGAGAGGCTAGTGCCTTTCTGAAAATACATGCAAATTGATGAGCCGATGGAACGTGAAGTACCTTTACTTCACCGATAGCAACTCGTTCTCGAACAAAATGGATGTCAATCTTAATGAGTTTGGTGCGTTGATGCTGAACCGGATTAGAGGACATGTAGATAGCACTTAAATTGTCGCAATACACGATGGTAGCCTTAGGAATTGGAATCTTCATCTCAAGTAAAAGAGTACGAAGCCAAGTACTCTCAACAACTGTGTTGGCAACCCCGCGATACTCCGCTTCAGCACTCGATAAAGTGTGGGATCGGAAACAGGGGGTCCATCACTAGCAGCAAGTTTTGAACCAGTTTCAACAGGTGTAGTGATGGGGTTGCAATTCATCATATTAGTGCTGGAGGATGATACCACGAGATCTACGAGTAACAACGATGCCAAGAAAATGATGTAAGTCACCAAGATCAGTCATCTCAAACTCAGCGTTGAGAGTAGCAATAAGACGATGAAGAAGTGAAGGATGCGACGCAGTAAGAACAATATCATCCGAATATAGCAAGAGGTATGCAATATCGTTACCCAGTGCGAGAATGAATAAGGAAGGATCCGAAAAACTCTGCTTGAAACCAATCTTCTTGGCGAAAGTGGCAAACCGTGTGTACCAAGCATGAGGTGCTTGTTTAAGCACATAAAGAGAACACTTGAGGAGGCATACATTGTCCGGCTTGGAGGGATCAACGAAGCCAGGTGGCTGGTGCATATAGACCATTTCTTCAAGATCACCATGGAGAAACGCATTCTTCACATTCAACTGATTGTTAGATTATGTAGAATATAGATAGAGATAAGAGAGTAGATTGAGAGAATGAGGCGAGAGATATCACCACAAGTGTGTGTTATTATGTTTAGAGGTTACAACAAATTTATAGGCATCCAAAACCCTTATCAAAGTAGGTTGGAGCCATTTGACTAAAGGAAAATCAAGTAATTCAATTTTTACAATGGATAGATAACTAGCCGTTAGGGGTGCAGCGGTCATGCCCAGTGGTCTGATGGTGACCGCTGAAGCCTTCTTCTTCACAACGGTCATCTTCTGAACCTCTAGCAGCGGTTATATGGGGTCCGCTGAAGATTTCTTCATAACGGCTAGTTGCCTAGCGGTCTGATGCAGCGGTCTGCTGCAGACCGCTGCATACCCATTCACCAACGGTTATATCTTGAACATTTTGAACCTCCCAATGCGGACGTGCAGCGATTAGATGGAGACCGCTGCATATTTCTTCACACCAACTAGTAGTGCAGCGGTCTTGTCAATCGGTCAGAGGGAGACCGCTGCATCCTCTCCTGAAATTATTCTTCTCTGTTTTAGGTCCTCTTGATTAATACTCCCCCTCAAGCTAAACATTTGGAATCACCCTAAAATGTTTTAAGCTTGGAAGCCATGAGCATCACCTCATTAAAAACCTTGATAGAGAAAACCAATTGGGACAAAACTCTATTAAGGGAAAAAAGTGTGATTTTCATTGGCTAGAGGACTTAAAATCAGGGTTTGGTAATGTCCAGAAGTCCTAGTTTGTTGTAGATGTGATCACAAACTTCAGACTTGCAGCCTTGGTGAATATGTCTGCCAACTGATCTTCACTTTTGGTGTAGCATGGCAAAATGGTTCCATCTTCAATCTTTTCACGAATCTTGTGACAATCAATCTCAATGTGCTTGGTCCTCTCATGAAATACCGAGTGTGGGAGTCGAAACTCGAACAATTAGATTTGTCAAGGGTTTTGAGGGGAGAAGAGATTTCTAGGTTAAAACTAAGAACGATGGTTGCGATTGATGTAAAGAAAAAATTGTATTGCTGTTGTGCGTAATTGATTTTCCATCCCCTTCTAGGGTTTTTACATTAGCTATATATACTATCTCTAAGGCGGCTAAATATTCCTAAGTCTTCGCGGAATTGCCTTGTTTGAGTCGGCTGCGTTAACATGGGCTTCAGGCTTCCTTCACGCTAATGGGCCGGAGACTGCATCGTGATGAAGGGAAGATCATCAACCGAGGCGATCTCGTGGTCGGCTCACGAAGGGCGAGCCTGCGGTCGGGACGCGAGGGGGCGAGCCTGCGGTCGGCCGAACCGGGCGAGGACGAGGTCAGGCGAACCGAGCGAAGCCATGGTCGGTCGAGACGAGGACGCGGTCGGTCGGGATGGACGAAGCTGCGGTCGGTTGAGACGAGGACGCAGTCGGTCAGGATGGACGAAGCCGCGGTCGGTCGAGACGAGTGAAGCCGCGGTCGGTTGGACCAGGCGAAGCCGTGGTCGATCTTTTTCCGCTTCGCTCAGGTTCAATCCGCTGCCACATGCTTTACTTCGCATGAGAACTTAGGTGTCATTGTGCCTTCTTCGTCGAGAGTCCGGAGGGCCATTTCTTCGACTGGCTAACTTTGAACATTAATGTTGAGCGGGTGAAAACCGACCCCAACAGTTAGCCCCCCAGCTCGGTAGTGTTAGAGATAATAGTGTCGAGTTAAAGATGTATTGGGTATCAGCGTTAACGTTTAAAGTCATGGCGTTGTTGGCATAACCACTCACACAGCAGTAGAGGGTGACTTTACACTGGAGGTTTTAAGACTCCGTAAGCGCTCTGAAGGTTTCAAGACTTCTTGCTTCGTCTGCTGAAGCTGCTGCGTTGCTGCAGAAATTTTTTTTTTGTTTTTGAAGGTTTTAAGACTTCGTATTTCCTATGGAGGTTTTAAGACTCCGTGTTTTCTATGGAGGTTTTAAGACTCCATGCTTGATTGAAGGTTTGAATAATTCTTACTTTGCTTATCGAAGCCACTGCGTTGCTGCAGTACAATGAAATTTTTTGTCCTTTTCCTCATGGATGAGGCTTGTTCTTGGTCAGTTGCTCATGAATGAGGCTTCTTTTGCTCATGAATGAGGCTTTTGTTCGCTCCGAGTCTTTGCCGTGCTGATGCCATAGTCGCTGCAGATGCGTTTTGCATCCACGAGGTGAGATAGGCATATGGACGAGTCCGCGAGGCGGACTTGAGTGTCGACGAGCCCATGAGGTGAAGAAGTCGAGATGGTTGTGGTTTGCGACTAGCTCAATATTGAAATTGACGCCGAGGTCTAGCCAAGTGGCTACAAGCTCGCAAGGTGAATTTGGTTAGCTCGCAGGTTTGATTTGTTGTCGAGGTCGCAGATCACGACGAAGAGGAGACCAAGGAGGTTGCTCCGTAGTTCCTCTTTATGTCGTTGATTTATGTTGGATCGTTTTATGGTCACCCTGGTTCACAAAGGCGTTATTAATAACAACTCTGCTCCATTAGTGAGCCTTTTTTTGCGTTAAGACCAACGTTCTAGGTTGTTGGGTTTTGAATAAACACTCCAATTCATTGTCACGTTATTGTAAGTATGTCTACTCTGATAGTGAATGTTATCCAAGGAATTTACCAACGTCATGTAAGTTGGGTTTTGTTATGAACATCCGGGTTTACAGATACGTTTTCCACTAATGTATCCGCTCCTGTAATGAACATATTTTTCATGTTGAGACCAACGTTGTGAACTGTTAGGTTTAGTTGATACCAATGCTATGTTAATTGGGTTTTCTGATGATCATTCGGGTTTACGCAAATGTTACCCTTGTAACAATTACGCTCCTACAATGAACACGTAGTGACCAAACTGTTGTTGGGTTTCGAAGATGAACATCGCTGGGGTTACAAGTGTTTTCTCATTAAAACACAAGCTCCATTGATGATCATCGCGCGCTTTAAATCCGTACGAGGATGTAGTAGTCAGATGTGAAAATTTCTTAAGTGTAAGATGCGTCACTGTGGCCAGCAGCGACGGTTGCATTCGAGAAACAAGTCTGATGTAGTTAAGACTGTTATAAATTCGTAAAGGATGTGATTAAGCTTTGTAGCTAAGACATAAGATAATCCGTAAAGGATGTGATTGAGCTTTGTAGCTAAGACATAAGATAATCCGTAAAGGATGTGATTGAGCAACAAGAGATGACTCCAAGTAATATGGTTTTGTTAAAATGTTAACAAAGTAGTGGGAGTATACGAGTATACGTACCCCACTCCCCCCCTTTTTGAAGGAGGGGGT